>JAYDZK010000233.1:9852462-9883487 GCA_034509185.1 Euphonia xanthogaster
GGGCAGCCGCCGGCAGCGCAGGGAGCGCGGGCAGCGCCGGGCGGGGCCGGGCGGGGCCGGGGCTGCGGCCGCTCCTCCGCGCAGCGAGACACAGGCCAGAGCTCAGTCTGACAGACAGCGTTCAGTGTGAAAACATCATCGCAGAAATGCAAAAAGTTCTCAGAATAAAGTTAATGTGCTTTATTCATGTAATTTATTTCAGAGGTCCCTTATTCTCGGAGCTGTTGCACTTGTTTTTAATAGGCGTAGACATAATAAAGCTGTTTAATTTATTGAGATGCACATGGTTTATGACTAGACTTCTAGTCGGATGTGCCCAGTTACTGCTGGCACCAGAGGCAGTTCTGTCTGTGTGCTCTGTTATAGGAGGCACCCAAAGTTAATTTAATTCAAAGAACAGTAAAAATTGGTTTGTAAACAGATAAATATGAACAGCATTGTTAAGGTTCAGGAATATTCGGTCTGTTTTGGCTCTTGCTGGTTTTATAAAGTCTTATAAAAGCTAGGGCAGTCACAAAATCTGAATCTTCTGGGGTTTTTTTGGCACGTCAGTGGTCATACATCCATTGACAGAAAGCTGTATAGCTTGTTCTCACATGGGAAGTGGAAACTGATTTTTTGTTTCTTTCCCTAGTTACACAATCTCCTGAAGTACAGTTGCTTGATTTTACCTGATGATTTTTGATTTTTCACTGTCTTCCTGACAGAGTGAATACATTTCCTAGGAAATGTTAAATTTGTGTCCTGGTTGGCTGATGTGGGACGGCCTGTGGTTTCTGTGATCACAGACACAGCAGCAGCCAGTGTCTGGAGTGTTTAGTCCCAGGTTTAGTAGCTGGTAATAACACATTTGATTTCAGGTTAGTGCCAATAGAATGTCAAAGAAGTCTGAGTTAGCACCTAACTAAAAATTTTTCTGCAATTATTACCTAAAATAATTAAAACACAGACTTTATTCCTACTGGATCTAGTTAATTTCAAGTGTGAGAAAAATACTTCTAATGAATGAGGAGCCCTTTTCATATTATTATCTAAATCAGGAGTGTGGTTAATCTGGTTTGAAAGAAAAATAAACTTAACAATGCCTTAACATATCTTGAAGTGTCTTAATCTTAAATTATATACTAATTGTTTTGTTATTTGTTAAATGTGTATTAGACTACAAATTGACACCATTTCTAACTTTTTTTTTAGGTTCTTGGGGTGTCAATGTTTTAATACCAGAGCAGCAAATAAATCAGTGGTGAAGTCATTTTCTAAGTGGAAGAGGAAGTTTTTCAATACAAAATTGTGGTAGATACAGTGAAATTCTGAACAGATTTTTCTCTAAGGAGAATGACATGCTTTCAAGATCAAGTGCATTGAAGGGGCAGTTTTGTTTGCCTGAAAGAAAAAAAGAAATGTAAAGGACAAGTAAACAATTGAGGATAAGCTACACTTTTTGTTGGGAAAAAAATTCAATATTTTATTTATGTGCTATCAGTTTATTTCTGGATCATAAGAAGTATTCCCTCCGAGTTTTAATCCTAACAGTCTGAGAGGTGTTTGGTACAGATTTGAGCCCCTCTCTATACATTTGCTGGCTATACTAAATAATCATGAGCTCTGCTGGATTGCTGTTCATGTCCATGAGCTGTAATAGTAGATGGATTGGTTTTCTCGCAGTGTAGAACGAACCAGAAGAGTTGTCAGTATTTTCAATTAAATGCAAACTTCAGCAGCAGAAGGTTTGTATCAATTAATCATGGAAAAAAAAAATGCATAAAGCAGAATTTTAACCGCTTTTTAATCTAAAACACACTTTTTATTCCAAAAGCTTCATGTTAGCCTTCTCAGAAAGGTCCATAAGCTATAAACTACCAGAACGTAACAGATTTCACTCTTGCTTGCCCATTACCAACCCTGAAAGTTTGCTTGTCCTTTAAGAAAAATGTAATGTTGTGAAATTCCTTCCAGTAGTGCCACTGTATTTTGTCTCCAAATAAAAGAAGCTTATTGTAGTATGTTTGCAGAAAAATTCTAAACAAAAATTATACAGCTTATTAGAGTGTGGGAATAGGGATCTAAATTTTAAATAAAATTATATATATATATAAATTGGTGCTGATTTTATAATTGCGCAGTTTGTTTAGTTTTTTCTTACTTTTAAATTCCAACTTAAAATTATGAGGTTTCAGAAATATATTGAAAGTTTAACAATGTTTAAAAATAGAAGAGCATGAGAATTCATGCTTTAAAAATGATTTTTAAATTTGTATTTTATATTGTTTTATCTATCTGTCTTTGCAAGCAGTCTTCAGGTTAAAGATACTTCTAACAGGTTACAGTACATTTCCTCTATATGTAAATTAGATTGGATAATAGAAACTCATAAACAACCCATAATATTCTTTGAAAGCTAAGCTTTAAATTTCATTTTGTGTCCATTCACAAATAAATTAAATTTGGTCTAAAACAGAAAGTGGATCTATGCCATTTTGACATTGACTCATTTTGCAAGGCTTAGGCAGCTAGACATCATTTTAAAGGAAATATTAACTTATATTACATATGTATATTTTTTGTCAGTTGTCTCTCAGTTCTTGAGGTATATTATTTTAATCATTCCATGCCTTAATACGCTTGCAATACAAGAATCTCCCCAAATGGGTGAATACAAAAAGGCTTCCTGTTTTTAGACTCAGAAATTAAACATTCGGCTGTGGTAGCCAAAAACCATAGATTATCTAAAGGATCATGATAAAATATAATTATTTTACTAGGTCATGGGGTAACAACAAAATGAAAACTAGATCTGCCTAACTCATTTTACATAAATAAATACTCTCGTGTCTAAAAGTACTGCCTATATTGTTTTCCACACCACTGCATTTAATAGAACTGCTGAGAGGACTGTATATATGATTTTAAACTTAAGTTGATTTTTCTTACTCTTGAAGGAGTGTTTCTTTGTGAAAGCAGTTCTTACAGCTTTGTTTTCAACCAGCTAAAAATGTTTTATATATTTACCTTAACCTGTTGTCCTCCACATTCTATTGTCCTAATTGTACTGTTTTCTGATTTGTATTTATGTCTTGAGACAGTAACTTTTTGAATAAAAATAAACCTACAGTATGTTGTATGTTTGATCTTTTTAAATTGGGGTTATGGGAGGACAGTGAAGAAAGGGGTATGAGTAATGCAAATGTTATGTTTATAGAAATCAAAATCTTTTTCCATGTCTTTTAAGTGTTTGTCTCAGAGTTGGGATAATGTATGAAAAACTGCACTGTTTTATATTTGTAATAAATTGTACAAGTTTTTAAAATGTGAATAAAGCACTAATTGGGTAATAATTTAAAGCAGAAAAGTTAATGCAATCATGATTGTTTTAAATATGCTTTAATTTGAGATAAACTTGTTAAAAGAATTAGTGTAAATACAGAGTGAGCTTTTGAAGAGGTTAGTACCTGCAAATAAAATTTTTAAAATTTGTATAGAACTTTTACATGCCAAGAAAGCAGTGGTTAATTATTTTTGTGTTACGTTTTTTAAAGGTGTATTAATAACCTTTCTGTTGGTTTCTTTTTCCTAATAACTATTATCTGATTTTACTCAGAATGCTTTTGATTCTGACATTGGAGATGCTGTACATAGTCCAATGGAAATACCATTAAATGTGTATGCTACTTTTCATTCCATAAATTGATCATGCACCTGGTAAGCATTTTGAGCTTAATTGGCCAGACAGCAAGGGAATGAGGGGAAAACCCTAAACATCCCCTCCCATTCCCCTCTCCTCAACTGCTGAGCACCTCTAGCTGGGAATTGAAAACTCCTTTCTGGTACAAGACTTTTTAAAGCAGTATTTTTAAAGACCACAGAGAGAGAAAACTTTTAATCCATGCTAATGTAACCTTAGGAGTTTTGGGTAGGTTTTCATTTTAGTTATTATTGCTGATGTTCATTATTCCTGTCTCTAAATCCTGCTGTAAGTTTAATAGTATCTTGTGGAAAATTGTTTTAGTAAGTTCTAAGTTTATAATGCAAGAAAAATACCTTCACTATACAATGTAAAGTCTGTTCTAGTTAAACTGCTTTGGTTCAAAAGCCTGTAAATGAAAGAAATTGGAGTTTTGAAGAGAGAGATGATAAAAATGTAGAAAAAACCAAACTATTCAGAGAAAGTAAAACCTGTCCTCTGGTTTACCAGAGGGGCCACAGGGAAGGTATTGACACAGAGTGAATTTCAAAGGAATAGTTTCCACATATTCTGTAAAAAGTATTTCTTGATATTAAACAACCAAAGACAATATGTAAGACATTAGTGATGGCTGTTGTTTGTTTGGTTGGTTGGTTTTTTCTCCTTTGGATGGTGTGATGCTGATTCCTGTAGCGTGTTAGAGATCATAAATCTCCCTCTTTAATCTCAATATAACTAAAAAAACCACCTATTTAAAATCTGCCCCTCTATTTCCCCCCTAATTTACCCATACACTTGTCCTTGTGTGGGATTTCAGGACAGCAATACAATTCACTTCCTACACATACTGGATTTTTTGAGCTGCTTTGATTCACAACAATGCTTTGCTAGTTTTTTACCTGTAGTTTTTTTTTTATTATTATAGCCTGATTAATATCAAGGACTTGTTCATTCTTTGACGCATTTGTCAAAATTGTGAATTTGTGCTTCAGAATTCTTTTGATAAAACACAATTTGATTCTTTAAAAATATTTTCATTCCTACTTAACTGCTATAATTTAATATTCTTCAATTAATTTGTGATACTGAAATGTAGCTATGCCATTGCCTCATTTTTCATAATCCTCTGCAATTTCTTGGACTGAGATTGTTTAATTTCCTACATATTTGTTGGCATCCAAAAGTGATCATGTTTTTGATGGAGGTGGATGATGACACATACTTGGAAAACAAGGTAATTCAGGACAATACTGTTCTATAATAATTCTGTTTTAAAAGTAACAATTCCGTGTGAATTGTGCCTGTCATTTTCCTCAGCTGTCGTTCTCTCCTGTATTCCTTCTTCATGTTGCTGGTCTTTCTTCAATCTATTTCTTTGATTAAATATCAATTTTCATATTTCTTACAAGATTTTACCAGTTATAAGTGTTGCAGCTGTTGCAAATGGTGCCTTCCAGCTAGAGATTCAGTTGCTGCTTTTTGTTGTGTTTTTTTGTAGCTACTGCCAGGTTTTATGGATGTAAATCATAGTGGCAGTACAGTGGTAAGAAGCTATATTTGTGCCCAGAAAAATGATCCAAAGCATGTTAAAGTGGTTGGGTGGCTGGCTGACAGAAAATGTCTCTGTCCTTCAGAGAATGTGTACAGTTCCATAATGTCATCATGCTTCCCAAACCTGACTGTGTAATTTCTGCTGAGCTTTTCTCAGCAGTTTTTTTGATTGGAAAATAAGAGAAAAAGTCATCATGTTTTGTGTATATTAACTGTTTTTGTCAAAGAAAAAGCTGCAGTTGCCAGCTTTAAAATTGGAAGTTGTGTTCAGCTGATAACAGCTTGAATTCTGCACTTTCAGAAAAGCTATTTAAAAGAACGTAATAAAATAAAATATAAAAGTAATAAAACCTCTGGAGGCCTAGAACATCTCAAATTAGGAAGGAGAGATGTGGAGTTGGTAGTAACTTCGTGAAAGCATTCAAGTAATACAGCAGGACCTGGGAAAATGGATTAATGAGCTCTCAGGCAGTTTCCTGTTTGTTGAGGTGGGTAATGGCAGGTGAGAGATCCGTGCACACAGCAGCAGCTTGTTCCCAGTCTGGTGGGCTGTGGGTACAGCTCGAATGATCCCTCAGAAATTTAACTGGGATGTTTTCCTTGTGCTCATCTAGCCCTTCTCTAGAATGCTCATTCAGTTCCTTTGCCCTTAGGCTTTTGTCCCTCAATCCCCTGTACCGTCTGTAGGGCCTGGCTGTGGGACATTGGTGTGAGCCCTGTGCTGTGGTTCCTGCAGCTCCTGGGAGGGCTGGGCTGGCTCAGGGCTTCAGCACCCCTCTGATCCCAAGCTGCCTAGCCCTGGGCTTTCCATGCTGGAGAGCTGCAGCCCCTATGTCGTGGCCAGGAGCTCCACATGACACCTGTTTGCCAGGCCGTATTGCCATCGGGGCAGCCTTGCAGTTGGCTGCTGCTTTGTGAAAAGCAGTTAAACCACAGCTCTTGAGCGACAAATGCACCCATCTCTTATTATTTTAACGCACTCTTTTCACAGGCTTAAATTGTGTTTTCTTCTTTTCAAACTGCTGCACTCCAGCAAAAGCAAAAAGCAAACCACATCCACTTGTTTTTCATATCATGCACAAAAGCACTAAAGATGTGGCGTATCTTATATTTAGCCTGCTCTTTATTGTTCATCTTAAAGCACTGAGCTGTCTTTTACACAACTGTTCTTACGTATCAACTGACAAAAGCTGTCTTTCCATTATTTCTGTTGCCAGTTTATAATCTTCTGAATCTTGAAAAGCAGATTTCTTGGGGTGTTTTTTTTTCAACTGAATTCTTCCATTACAGACAAGAATCAAAGTGCTCTGAAACCTAGTGTGGATTAGGGAAGTGGCATTGTCACTGAAAACAGTATCTTGTCAGGTCCATCCTGTTTGAGGGACTGATGGTGTTACAGTTTAAGGGCTTATTGTGTAAATGTTTGTAACTGGAGAAATCTATGGATTTGGACTATCAGTCCTTTTACTTGTTAGGGACCCTTTTATTCTTGCTCATATCAATAGCTTGTGTGTGGTGAAAGTAGCTTCTTGAAGTGCTGTGAAGTAAAAGAAGCACATGCTCTATTTAAAGCTGCTTTCATTACAAATTCTCCCTTTTATTTATTTTTTTACCTTGCAGTGCTTCATCTTCTGCTTCAGACTGACTTAGCTGCATCGTTAAAACTCACTTGGGTCAGATTTGTAGATCTGACAGAAAGAAAGGGCACCCTGTAGAGCAGAGAGGCTGCCAATGATGCAGTATCAGCTGTTTGTGTTGGCTTTTCCTGGGAATTGTGTCGAGTTATCCAAAGAGAAATAGGCTGTTTGTGTTTGTTCTGGCACACTACTGATTTGTCTCAGATTGTGACAGAGCTACAGATTTTGTGGATTTAGACAGTTTAGAAGCATTTTCTCTCCATATGCTGTTTCTGTAGTTAACAGTATTCAATACAGGCCACTTGATCCATTAGTAAAGTTCAAAATATAAGTATGTCTTTTCGTTTTTTCTTAGTCCCTACTCACAAGTAAAGCCAAGTTTCTTCTTTTCTTTTTGAATTTTATTTGCTGTTAACCTCTCATTCATTTATAAGAAATGAATCATGTGTAGAGTGTTCCATGGAGCCAAACCACAGCACTCAGTGATGTATAATCAAAACTGGTAACTTGGCAGGGTGAGTCTTGTGGGTGGGTAATGACTGGTGTTGTACCAACCACAAACATGCACACAGTGACAGCTCCAGATCTCCTTCACACTGGCATAACTCACATCTGGAGAGCAAAGGTGCTCTGACCAGTTGCCATGTTGGGCCCTGGCTGACAGCCTGGCCACTCTGTGGTTCCTCCTCAGGCTCTGTCTCCTGCATGGTATCAGACATGTGGGGTGCCCATCTTCTCTGAAATGGCAGTTAATTATTAATTATCATTCCTATTATCACCGAGCTGTCAGCAGCCTTCCCAGACCTGTAACCCTGGGTCAGCCACCTTATGACTCCCCCAATTTAATTTTAAATTGCTTAGTGTGGTCAGCCTGAGCCAGGAAATGCAGTCATGTCTCACCTGCCTGCAGAGTGAGATAATTAATTTTTTTTCAGCAAAATGTTAGAAATAAACCAACTTGATTTTGGGTCAAGGCTTTCAAGGTGTTGTGGTCTAGGAATAAAAGTACAGATCTGATGCATCAGCACGCCCTTGATCCCTGTCAGAGTTGGTGGGGAAGAGGAGTGGGGACCCTCCTTCACCTGTGTAACATTGAATGGGATGAATTATTTTCTGAATTTCAGAACAATGGTTCTTGTGATGAGGGACTTTTCCCACACAATTTTAAGGTTGAGGAGGGTGCATGTTACAGGAATTTGGACTGAATGAGCCGTGTCTTGGCTCAGGTACACATCATTAAATAAACTGATGTTTGTGGTACAGCTGATGATAAAGAGCTCTGTTTTCAAGGACAGGTCTGGCAATTACACAATGTAAAGCTCAGGTTAGTACTACAGGCAGCCCAAATCAGTGTATTTTATAAGGGATGCCTTGCAGCTTTTGCAAAGTCAAATAATTCATTCTGTTTTCATTCTAGTACCATAGCATTTAGGGAGAAAGTTCCCTGCATTTGTATGAGTCGACTCTGGGTAGATAATTTCTGGTAACTTATTAATTGAATTTGGCCTCTTTGATTTGTCCAAACAGTGGGTGTTCTTTCCATTATTTCTGTTTCTGATACTACTATATTTGGTAGAGATTTAGGTTTTTTTTTTTCTGTCACTGTTCCAAAATACAGGGAGTTTTTCTACTTGTCTTTGGTCCCTATTGTATTTTTTAAATAGATATAATTTTTGGACAACCAAGGTTTTTTAATGCTATTTCAGTATAGTTCTTGACACCTAACAGACTTCCAAGTGAAGATACCCTTCATATTGGCAGACAACTTGAGACTTCTGTCACAGCTCCTAATCTCCAACCAGGAGAAGAAATAGTAACCAGATTGAGGAAAAGTTGCAGGTAATTTTGTTACTGTATCCAAACCAGACATAATTTTTAGTGAGATTGTAGAGCTGTAGGATGGAAAGGGGTTCTGTGCCTGTCCCAGTGGAGCACCCTGTGCCACAATTCCTGTCTCAATCCCTTGCCCCAGCCAGGAGGAGCCCGGTGCTGGGGCTGCCCTGTGTCCAGCTGGCACAGCCTGGTCCCTGCTCTCTCCCAGCCTTCTTGGGACTGGATTTGACCTGACATCCTGATGGGAATTTTGCTGCCATGCCTGGTTCACAGCTGTCTTCATTCTGGAATAAGGCCTCTTGGAGGGCTGGGGATCTCCCCCACCACCCCCTTTTTTATTCCTCTATCACTTTGTTCCTGCAGATCTTCACAAACTGCATCTCTACAAGAGCATACAAATAAGCAGGACTGGTTTTGTTACTTTACAGTAACAAAAAAATCAATCCTTTTTTCAGAGCAGAGAAACCACAACAGGGTGAAAATAAACTTGGTTAACAAAACTTTCATAAAGAATAATAGTGATGAAGAGAGCAACCTTCTTAAAGAATACTTCCAGGGGTGTTGTGGTGAGAGCAGGGCTGAGGATTAATTCACTGTGTTTTGTGAACTGTGTCTGGGGACTTCACCTCTCCCCTCTGTCACTGGGCCCCGGGAGCTGTGCCAGGACGCTGGGAAGGGCTGTGGGTGCACAGGAGCCTCTTTGCAGTTTGAAGTGCTGAATGTGGTTCCTGCCTGAGAGCAGCTCTGCAGGGTGCTCCAGCCTCCCTTCTGCAGGGGGTGAGGGTTTACCTCTGCATTAATGAACAAAATGGAAGTAGTTCAGGAGTCAGCAGGAATTAATTTATCAAAACGGGCCGAGTTCTCTGTCTTACAAAAATATTGATATGGAAGAAAAATATTAAATTATGGGAACCTCTGAAATTAGGGACCTGACAGAGTAGAAAAATAAACCAGGAGATTTTAGCATGGTTTCAATTTTCAGAGAAATTTGAGAGCAGATTGTACTTTTCAGTAGGGTCAGGATGTGCTTTACAGATGCTCTGGTTTAGATGTGTAATGGAAAATTGGTTTTAAGTGCTGGAATGTTGGTGTGGTGAGGATGGCTGTACCTCTCCCTGGAGAGGGGCTGGGTGAGTGATGCTGGGCTCCTGGAGAAGGCTTCAACATTCTTCACTTGCCATAAATTTGGGGGAGAGAGAATACTTTTTGTTCAGGCCTAAGTGCAGTGCAGATGTAGCTAAATTTACACTAGCACCCAGAATAGCCCAGAAGTGGATCTTGTGGTGCTTTATGCTGTACAGATACTCTTCTGTCACCAGTGTGGGTCCTGCAGTAGTCTGAGAGATGTATGCTTGACCCCTGCAACAGCAGGGTTGTTTCCCTGCTGTTCTAGGGATCCATGGCCAGCAGAAAGGCTCCTTTAAATTCCATGTTCTCACTGTGATGTCTCTGGGGAGCTATCTGGGCTTGTTTCAAATCCACACTTCATTATGGATCAGTGGGGATGAATGCTGTGTGAGCTGGTTGTTCCCTTTCCATCCCAGGGGCTGCTCCCTTTTCTCCTGTAGGGCCCCTCTCAAGATAATAATTAAAATGAGAGGTCCTCACCACATGGTAATGGTCTCTAACTGGGGCCTTATGAAGATGTTCTCTCTGAATCATCAGCAAAAAAAGATGTGTATCAACGTTTTCTGGATTGTGTTCTCTGCTGTTATGTCTTACCATGTCCTCTTAGTGGCCCTCCAGCTAAAAAGAAAAATAAATTAAAAAGTTTTTAGTATGTTCTGCAGGAATTTGGGATGGCAGTTCCACAGAAGCCAGTCATTCAACTTTACATATTTTCCCTGCATTTTCTTTTTCTTTTAGTCTGTCTTCTGAATGAATTTGTCACAGTGACAGAGTTTTCCAGTCTGGGAAATACTGATTATTTCCCCCATTTGTGGCTGCCTGACCTAGCTGTGGGACAGATATCTGGCAGTGGTGTCTGGGAGCACCCACCTTGGCCTTTGGAGCCACAGACCCTGTGGATACCAGTAAAGCATAAAAGCAGTAACATGGGAAAGTACAGGGCTACTGCCAGGTAGCTGATGGTAGAAGATACACAGCTATATCACTTCATTAATAGCCATTAACTTCATCAGTTCTGTTCAGCCTTGGGTATGAAATTGGCAGCCTGACCAGAGTGCTGTCCTTCACTTTTTACTGCCTTCCTTAAACATTTCTTCTCAAATTGTTCCAATTTCTTGACTTGTTCAACATTTGCACAATTGTCAAATATATTCTTGACATAGGAAAATAAAAAGAACCCCACAAATTTTATTTAAAATTTGAGTAGTTTTCAACCAGACTTTGACTAAGTATTCAGCTCCTGTGTGGATGTCAGGGCTGAGGTAATGCCAACTCCTGCCCTAATTAGGACTAATCAGTGTCATTTAAAAAGGAATTTAGGATCTATCAAACTTGATATGCTTTCCATTAAATAATGAATGTTTCTGTCTCCACCCTCTCTATGGTAGTTGAAGTCTCCTTGGCTCTGTTGAGGGGTTTGTTTTAAGCCAGACTAAAACTTTGCAGGTTTTTCTTTCCATCAGTGAGGCATTGTTTGAGTGATAAAATAAATGCTAGAGGAAGTGGGAGCAAAACCCTCTTCTTTCTTCAGGAAATGACCACAACACCTTGGATGACTTGGTTTTCTTGGCCTCCCTTTTGTGCTTTGTGTAAGTGGATCCAGTTTATTGCATCTCTTCATTGCCACTGTGCAGAGCATTATGGCCATGGAGCTGAGCTGGGGGCTTTGTGTTGCTCACCAAGGAGGGGCTCTGGGCTGGGGAGCCCTGGAGGAGAGGCAGCAGTTCACCGGAGGTGGACTGGGAGTGGCTGCTGAGCTGGGGCAGCATGGCATGGGTGCCTTCCATCAGCAGGGATGCAGGCCCAGGAGAGCCAGGGTGGGAGGGTGTGAAACTGCTCCTGATTGCCCTCCTGGAACTGCAGGACAGTGTCCCCCCCTCGGAGGGGCTCATGCTGGAGGTGCTTGGCAGAGGTGACTTCTCAACGCCCTTTGTGTTGAGCAGGGCTGTTCCCCACAGCAGCACAGGGAAGGTTCTGCGGTGCTCTGGGTGCAGCAGAGATGGAGGGGGGAGGGTTGAGCTTCTGTAACACTTTCCTGGGCTGTCGGTGGGGCCGTACATCCTGTGTTGTTCTGTCTCACAGCTGTGTCTGGGTGGGAAGTGTGGATGTGAACAGCCAGAGACTCATGTGGGGACAGGGTGGGGTGCTGGCTCAGAAGGTGCTCAATTCACTCCACAGTGAATTTTAGCAAAAACCTGATCCTCTCACTGTGGCTACTCAACAGAAGGCTGAGCTGTGGGAATGGCTGAGCTGTCTGATGGACACACATCTTCTCCAGTGCCAGGTTGGTGTCCAAGCCAGATTTTCTCAAATCATTACAGTATCTTTCAATAATGGTGAGTGAGCTCTGTGATTCCCTGCAACACTGTTGGAGGCCACATGGAGCCTCCTATCTAAATTGTCATTTCCTATAATTTCCTTCATTCTGTCACAAAAGACCACCTTCCGCAACTTTTAAAAGTTCATGTGCAAATTAAAATCAGAATTCCACTTGAAAAGTTTCTCCATACACCCGAATAGCACAGCAGAACCCAGGAGTTGAAATGTCACAGTATTAGGGCACATCCCTACAAGCAGCATCCCACAGTGGTACTGAGTGCTCTCCATAGGCAGGAGGAGATGCTACAGTCAGTCCCTCCTGGGGGAGCCCACCTAGCTCAGAGGCAGGGTGTGCCAGAGCTGCACAGCCTTGGGACAGCAGGGCAGGGAATGCCTTGAGGGAAGATGGGCAGTACCCATTGGCTTCCTTCATTTAGGAGCCTTGGCCCTCCCTTCTGCTGGTTCTCTGCCACACGGCGGAGCTCTGGGTTTGTCTTCCAGCCATACATGAGGCTGAGGAGGGCTATGGGTTGTACAGGGCACGCACCCAGAAACCCAGAGTGAGAGGAGCTGTGGCATCGTGGGGCGAGCTGAGGGCTGGCCTGTGCAGGTGTGCTGGGCTGGAGTAATTGAGTTTTGGGGGACAGACTGAGAGGGGATAACAGGAATGGGAATCAAATGATATATAGGTTAGGAAATTCAAAAATACTGTGAGAGAGGGAAAACCAGGGAAATTTGTTAATACCAGTCAAGCTGGTTATCTGTTAGTTAGGTGGACCCACGCATGTCCTGGGAAAAGAAGCCAGTAAGGAAAATGGACCTGCCAGCAAGAGGAGAGAGATGTGATTGAGGAGGAAGCTGCTGGTGCTGCTCTAAAAACCTGGGCTTTGAAGGAAACTTAAGTGTTGGGTGGAAAATCTGAAGTCACTAAAATGGAAAGGAAGTTGGGAAGCCACAGAAGGCAGAAAGCTCCGCATGAACCTGCTCGGTGATGCTGAGGTGGCAGAGGCCCTGCTCAGGTAGGTGAGGCAGGAAAGGCAGCTCCTTCCTGCACAGAATGGGCCCCTGGGCAGGACAGCTTCCCCTGGCAGGGGGCTCTAATGTTCCTCACCATTGGTCTCGCAGCTTCTTGACTCTCGTTCATCACAAAGTTGTGTCTGCATCAGATGAATGAGAGACCCCGACTCACTTCTTGTAGGTCTTGGTTCAAACTCCAGGGGGTGAGAGAAAAGCAGCTCCAAGGCCTGTGCTGGGCTCTGGCTCCTCTCCAGGCCCCCAGCTCTGTGTGATCCCCCAGAGGAACACTCAGCCTTTCTCCATGGAGAGGGCTTTGCTGGTGTTGCAGGATCTGTGGGTACAGCCCCTCCTGCAAGTGAGCGTGGCCAGTTTGAGTCCCTGTGTTCACAGAGCCATTCCAGGGAGGTCTCCAGGGAGTCCCTGGGCACTGGCATGGGGCAATGGTTGCAGATGGCTCCAATCCCACAACTGCTCAGCTGTGGGCAAGAGCTGAGACCTGGGTGGAAACAAGAGCGTGTGGATTTCCAGTGGGCTGGGCAGCAGTGCCCTCCCTTTAAAGAAGTAAGTGAATGATTTAAAAACTGATTTAGTCAAACACCTCCAGTCCCTAGGTCGAGTCTCTCCAGTTGGCACAATAGTGCTTCCCATCCTTGACAGCCTCCAGCTCTGCCCATGCTGGGCTGTGTTCCCTGGGGCCTGCCCCTGCTGGGTGAGGGGCCATGAGTGCTGGACCCTCCTCCCCATGTGCCATAGAATTATTTAGGTTGCGAAAGATCTCTAAGATCATGTTGTGGTTTGACATGGCCAAACACCAGGCATCCACAACAGCCACTCACTTGCCCTCCCTGCCATAGCTGGGCAGAGGAAGGGGAAAAAAATTAAGTAAGGATTCATAAGTTGGTACAAGGACTGGGAGAAAAACTCTCCAAGAGGAAAACAGGCTCAGCTTAGAGGTACAAAGTGAATTTATTACTAACAAAATCAGAGGAGGATAATGAGAAGTAAAATAAGCCCTTAAAACACCTTTTCTTCTCCCAGTCTCTCCCTCCTTCCCACTGACAGTGCAGGGAGACAGGGCCTGGGGGTTTGGTCAGCACATCCTGGCTGTCCATGCCCTGGAGCCTGGATGTGAATATTCCCACCATCTTGGCATAGGACCCTACTGGCTGGAGAGGAAGCCCACTGTATTCTGGGCTTGTGACAGAAATCTGCAAAGGTTTTGTGACCTTTCTTCATGGTTCAGGAAGGGGAAAGAAAAAAAAGTGGATTTTTTTTTTAATGCTTTATTCTTGCTCTGGGGTTCTGCAGCCTTTCAGGCACCTGAGTAAATGTTTGTTCTGATGAACTGCTCACTCTGCATTGCTGTGGTCAGACTGAAGTGGTTTGTGCTGGGTCACTGATGAAAAATAGATATTTGCATTTCTGTTCCAAACTGTGTTCAAAGCACCAGGCATGAGGGATGGCACTCAGCGAGTGATTCCCTTCATTGCTTGGCCTGTGACTCCTGTCTGTCTGCTGCTTTGATGCCAGATCTCCAAAAAGGCCCAGAACTCACCTGGGGATGGCTTTTAAACGTGCATCATCTAATTCAAGTACAAAGCAGATGAGGTCTTATAAATGTGATCAGTCACTCAGGTGCTGAAGTTAAAGCACTATCTCTTTGTAAATCTCAACACCTGTTAATCTTCAATCAGAGCTTCTGGCTGCTGTGTTTTCCCCCAGTTTATTTATTTTTAATATCTAGCTACTAGTATGGCAGCACTTCGCTCTTCAATGCCAGGGGGAAAACCTGTGCAGCCTTGCTGGCAAGAATGTCTGGGGAAAGCAATGTGATTTGTGTGTGTGCACGAGAATGACAGAATTGAGGTGTAAATAAGGGTCTGGGCTGTGTAAATCTGTGCTGCAGGACGTGCTGCTTGGTGGTAAATCCCTGTGTCCCAGAGGGAGGAGGCAGCAGGAGCCTGTCTGCATGAGGAAGGAAGCAGTGAGCACACGATTTTCCCCCTGTCCCAGGTGAGACCTTGGCGCCTTGCAGCTGTGGGGTTTGTGCTGCCTTGTGGCTGAGCCCATGGTGATCCCACTGGGGGTGCTCCAGGACACGCTCCCTGGCTGTGCTTGCTGCCCCTGGCCCAGGGAGGGAGGGTTTCAGCAGGCTGGGGTTAGTGAGTTAACCCTGGATGGGGCCCCAGAGCAATGGGCAGCACTGCTGGCACAGTCCTGTAGTCCCATGAAAGGGACTTTGTTTGCTGGCACGGGAGAAGCTGCTGAAATTGCCCCCAGGAGCCCTGCAGTAGGAGCCCCTCTCCCCAGGAAATGCGCCTAAACCTCCTTGCAGCTCACACTCAGCACGCTCTGGGTGGAAGGGCGGGCTCCTGCCCACCCCCAGCTCCCTCGATAGCTGTGTCTGGGGAGAAAGATTTAATCCAGAAGAAATTTTGCTAAGGGAAGAAAGGAGGCCAGTTGCAAAGAGGAGAGGTGAGGTGCTGGGCAGAGGTTTGGCCTCTGCCTCTGAGGGTGGTTTCCAGACAAAAGAACAGTCTGTATTTATAGAACAGTCCAGAAATAGCAGTGTGATCTGTCTGCAAGACACTTGTTCCCTGCCAAGACATTTGAGGGGGCTTAGCCATTTAAAATATTTTAGGTGCAGAGCAGCATCAGCTGCCATCAAAGCTTGCATGGAAGAGCAAGAAGTGTCTGGGAGCAGTGGCAGCAGCAGCTCTGAGCCCTCTGCCCAGAACTGCACACCAGCCATGCTGTATTTGCAAGCAATGAAGTCTAATATTGGGGCCTTTAACTTATTTATGTTTGGAGTGCAAGTATGATGGAGAGGAAAAACAATTAAACTTCTCTTAATCCCTTTATTTGTTCCCCCTCCTGCTCAAGCCTGGCTTTCCCAAGGAAGCTGCAGCTCAGCCCTTTCCTTCTCTCCTTTCACAGAAGGGGACAGAGGAAGACAAGCCCCACACTCAGATGAAAAAAAAATCCAAAGTCTCTTTTGTTTATTTGTTAATGGTTCATGTGTGAAATGAAAACCCCCACATCAGCACCTCCTACCTGGTGTAACCAGCTTTTCCTTATGGCAATGCCTGCTGCTGCTGCTCTGCAAGGAACAGAGATGTTCTGTCCTGTGAAAGTGTGGTAAATGCAACCATCTTTCAGCAGTTTGGTGTTTCAGGGGCTGGAGGTTTTGCCCCATTGCATTTGTTGTGTTTCACAGGCTCACAGGAGAGGCAAATGCCAGAAATCAGAACTGAGCTATAAAACTAATTTAAGAGTTATGAATAAGTAATAATGAATAAATAATCCTGACCCAGAAGCAAGCTGTCCCCACCTCACCCTGGGCACATCCCTCTGTTCTGAGCCAGACAAAGCAGGATTACTGGGCTGCATCCCAGGAAAGAGGCCAGCCTGAACCCTCCCTGTCTGACCGAGTGGAGTCGCTCTTGGCATTCCCAGGGATGCTCCAGCAAGGCAGTGAGGCAGGGCTGTGTGAGTGCCAGAGCTTCCATCTGCCTCGTGATCAGACCGGGAGATGGGGTGACAGGTGAGGTTCCAATACCGTGTCAGGGTGGTATTTCAGACAGCAACCTCACCCTATTTCCACCTCCCTGCCCCCAGGCTGCTGGAAGGGTCCCAGGCTGTGTGTGGCCCTGCTCTGCCTGTGCTGGCTGTGACCCCTCCTTCTCCATGGAGTGCCCCTGCACGGGGTCAGTCATGGCCAAGGCTCCATTTCAGCTCTAACAGGGCTTTGAGCTGTGCTCGTGCCTCTGTCTGGAAGGCAGAAATACAGACATGGATCTTCCTGTGCCCCAGCTCCTTTCTCCCAGCTTTTGTCCTGGGTCAAGCAAGGCCACTGGGCCAGGGGTGGGAGTTCAGCCAGACTCAAGGCTGAGCCAGGGCTCCATTGTAAAGCCTGTGTACCCTCACCTCCTCTTTAGCATTTATCCCCAGACTGTAGAGCTTTGAAATATTTCCAATCAATAAAATAATTTGATGAGACCAATCAATAAAACATTATAAAAAGCAGTTAAAAATGGAGATCTTCTGGCTGAAAAGCACCACGTGATGGTTCTGCAAGGAGGAAACTGTACCACAGATGACTTCCTTGGCAAAGGCAATCACAGGTATTGTGGTTTTTGTGTAGTCTGCAGCTGTCAGGGTGGCCACTGGGCACTGGCTGTCCCTGTGCCCTGCTCACACTGGACACCTGTGGCAGCAGGGACATGTGTGGTGCCAAGGAACAGGCACAGGAAGGTTAAACCCCACAATGCTGTCTGCTCTCGGAGGATGGAGAGAATTTAATTCAGCAGCTCACAGGCAGGTTCCACACAAACCAGGAGGAGAGCGGGGTGAGAGGTGCTGGAGGGAGGGAGATGGGAAGCTGAGGATGTGGATTTGCAGGGGCTGGAATGGCAAATGAACAGGTTAAGCAGAAAACCAAGCAGCTGCTGTGCTGTACCTCAGCCTGCTGCTGGGGGCACCGCAGTGAGCAGCAGCTTGGCTGGGGAGCCACTGACTGCACCCTCTGCTGTGTCCTGGGTCAGTCCAGCTCAGGAACTGCTGACTCCAGAGCAGTTCCCACACATCCCTCATTGTGTCAACCACTTCTGCTGTGACTGATTTACCCAGGGACCAAATTTTGTCCAGCAAACCAGCTGAACTTTGTGGAAGACTGATTCTTTCTTCCCTGAGGGGGTGCTGAGGCCCTGGCACAGGTTGCTCAGAGAAGCTGTGGCTGCCCCACCCTGGAAGTTCCAGTTGGATGGGACCCTGAGGAACCTGGTCTGAAGGAAGACATCCCTGCCCATAGCAGGGGTTTGGAACAGGATGATGTCTGAAATCTGTGATTCTATGGTAAGAACTGGGGCTGAGTTCTCCCAAGTGGGGTCACTTCTGTTATTAAGAAGTGCAGCAGCTGCTGCCCTTGAGAGACAAGCAGAGTTGGGCTGTAGGCTATCAGGGGTGGAGGAGATGGCTTCTCTGTCTTCCTTTATTCCCAGGGTCTTGTGCCAGGTGCCCAGTGCTGCTCAGCCTGCAGCAGAGAGCCTGCAGGAGGCAGACCTGGAACCAGCCTTTATTTCTGTAGGAATCACTGAAGTCTCTTGGCAGTGGGAATGCCTCACCTTGCTCAGTGCTCCCAGTGGATTAAAGCCCTGGTGTTAGATGTGTGTATTTATGTTACCCTGGCAGAGCCAGCAGTGCTTGGCTCTATGGGAGCACTGTAAATCTGAGCCTTTCCCTGTCATCCACACTCGTCTTGATTTTAGAGCACTCGGTGGTACCTGGAGTATTTAACAGCACCTGGCTCTGACTAATGGTTACAGAAGCATATAAGATAGAAAGATTAGCAGCTCAGCTGTCTGATTAATATGTAAATGTACCCAGATATGTGTGAGGGCTCTTAATGAAGTAGCTCACACTTCTGCCTCTGTATATCAAAGGTGATTGATGGGAAAGTACTTCAGGTGCCTGCTGGAAAGTGTAAAAGTTGTTTTTGTCTACATCTTGCCTTCAAAAAATATCTGTAGACCTCGGGCTGAGATTTCCTAAGGGAGGAAAACCAACCCAGTCTGAGTTTAATCTCAACTAATCCAAATTGTTGGCCATGCTCCTGCAGTATCTGTAAATTCTCAGATAGGAATAATCCATCAGGATCTTGTATAACAATCCACACGGTGTCTTAAATAAACCTTCCTTTTGGCTGTAGCCTGCAGCTGACACCTCCTATAAATTATTTGATGATACTTTATATGAAAGGCTGGAGGCTGAACTGGATGTTGTGGTGAAGGCAGGAGGCCCCAGCCCCATGGGAGAGGCTCCTGTGCTGCTGCTTCCACCCGGCTCATCACAGCCCCAGCCCCAGAGCCTTCTGCTGGGCAACCCGGGGCAGCTGCATGGATTAGGGGAATCAAATGAAAATCCTGAGGCATCAATGGATTTGTGGAATGCAGGGGTTTCCCTGCTGGACAAGGAACACCACCTGAGACCTCAGCCCTGCACCCAGGGCAGGGGCTGTCACTCTCGGGGTGTCCCTGTCACCCCTCTGTGCCCCTGGTGGGTTCCCTGAGGTCACTGTCCTGAGTCATGTCGGGCTTTCACCCAGCCCCTACAAGCCACTGTCTGCATTTCAAGATCACTCTGCAAAATAAAGCCCATCCTGCTGAAACTGGTGGTGGAGTGGAAATTTTGCAGTGGCAGTAAAACCTGGGGTGATGCAGCAAGCAGAGCAGAGCGTGGTGCCTGCCCCAGGATGGGGCTGTGAAGCGCTGGCTGCTGAGAGATCTCTCACAGATAAGGTGTGTTACAACACCTGGCTGTCAGAGGAGCTCAAAACATTCAAACCCTGTTACAGCTCTCTTTTGCTGCCTCTTTCTCACTCCTGCAGGTATCTGGGGGGCTCAGAGTACGCACAGTTTCCACCTCCTCTCCACGCTGTGGGGAAGCCCAGCCTGTCCCCCTGGAGTGAGCCCAGCAGCTCTACCTGGAACGTGTCTCATGTTGCTCTCCCTTTGTCAGGGTGTCTCAGAGCTGGCTGAGGCTGCAATTGCTTTGTCTAAAATTTTCCATGCCTCTAGCCAGGCTTTTTTTGGTGTTGATTTTAAATAGAGAAGGGATTGAAGCAGTGTGAAGTTTCCTTACAAAAGGTATTTGCTGATGTTCTCTCTGTGAGCAGAAATGTCATCACAGTCAGTGAGCAGGGGAAGAGGCAGTGAGTGACAGGGCGGAGAGGCAGCAGGTTGCAGTGCCACCAGCAACCCCACAAACCCTGGCCACGTGCTTGCCATTCTCTGGTTTCAGCCCTGGGGAGGAGCATTTGGGACACAGGTCCCCTTCAGCACTCTCGCAGGAGAGCCCTGCAGAAGGTGTGAGGGCAGCAGGGTGACCCCTGTCCCAGCCAGGGCAGGGCTGTCAGGGCGGGTGCCAGCCCCCAGCCACCATCTGGGCATTTCTCCATAAATAAACACTTCTGCTGGCTCTGAAGGGGTTTTTCCTACCATCACATTTATTGGCAATCATTCACATAATTTTTCCCCTAGCTGCAGCAACCTGGGTGCACACTCTGGCATTTTTAAGTGTAGCTTGTTGTTTCCTTCCAGTTCCTCTGATGCAGGAGAATCACCTCCCTGGAAGCACTGGCTCAGATAATGGTTTATTGTATTCCTGATGACAAATTGGTTTATGATAATTATTAGGCTGATGTTTAAAGCTTTCAGTGTAAATCAGTGCAATTAAAAAGAAATAATACTCCATAATTCATACAGATAAAGATATTTGTCGATGGCTAATGTTTCACAAGAAAGTTTTATATGAGGATTGTTCAGTCCCTGTGACACCAATGTCCAGCCATAGATGCTGAACTGGGACTGTAACCAGGACTGTTTTCTCTGTGTTCCATGGCTACCAGGTGCATGGGTCCCCAGCACCACCTGAAATGCTGAGGGGCTGAGAGTTCCCTCTCCTGATTCTTCATGACAGCAGAAAGATTTGGTGACTTCAGCATCATGTTCCAGACTTCCATGATCCTTCTGCTGGGAGTTCCCTTAGGAGAGCAAATCAATGGACATTTGGTTGTGCTCCCTGTGAGTTGGTCTGTTCTTCAGCTGGAAGATATGTCAGAGACTGAATTAATAATTTATGGCTTTAACACCTTCATGTAGGCATCTTCATGCCTATTATAGCAAAACTGTATCACAAAGGCTGCAGAGAAGACTACCACAGCCTGAACAGGCCTGACTGAGGCCATGAACTGCCTGCTGATGGAGATAGGAAAGGAAACTCAGAACACCTTCACAGAGGGATCAAACTTAGCACCTTTGGGGTGGAGACCTTGCTTTCCCTCTTTCCATCTTTTGCTATTAAGTAAAGTATACCAATTTTTTGACACCAACATCTGACCTCATTTAGCTTTAATGACATTTTTGGGTATATTTTGAACCTTTCTGGGTCCAATCAAGTTTATTAACAGAGGCTTAGCTTCCTTTAGTCTTCTGTGTTAAACCTGTTCGTAACAAGATGTTTAAGGGTTCACAAAGTACAGAAGAGTCAAAAAGCTTTGATCTCCCAGGCAGACTGGGGAAAAACACAGGGAAACATCCAGCCCTCCTTTGACAGACTGAGGAAGGGGACTGGTCCATCACTCCCTCACATGATGAGCCACTGTTTGTAGCAGGTGGGAGACACCCAGAGTGGACTTTCATTCCTGCCCGAGATGTCTTTGTGTCACAGCTCCCCTTTTTGGGGCTGTCCCTCTCTGTAAGGCTCTGGGCTCCCCTGGGCACCTGCCCTCTCCCACTCAGCCCCCAGCATCAGCAGCAGGAGCTTCACTGGGCTGGGAGGGAAGGAGCATGGCTGGTGGGCTCAGGCTGTCCTGGAAGATTGGCAGTCTGGGTTCTGACTTTTGTGACAAAATCATTAATAGATTTTTACCCATTGACTGTTTGGTGCATTTGAAAAGTAAATATTCTCAGTGTAGAGTGAAATTTAGGAACGAAAGGAAATTGGGTCACTCCAGGGTCACTCCTTTAAAAAATTATATTGTAGCTTACAGACCTAATATATATCTATAGGTACACATATATTTATATATATTAAAATATGTATCTCGTATATATTCACTTTGCTGTTATGCAGCAGGTTCCTCATATATTAATAATTACTAACAACACAGATCTTAGATCTGGGTGGAGAATATCCAAAGTTTCTGCAGATCAGTTCTGTTTTAAGGCTTCAAACTCTTTGATTCTATACTATAAAAATAGACTTAAAATTATTCAAGAGACATCCAGTATTTCAAAGCCATGTTTCTCAATGTGACAGTGCTTTAAAATTTGGCCACTATGCAGAGTCAGCCTGTGTACCTTGCTAAGGGACAGTGTTGTGGGTGTGCACTGCAGAGTCCTAAAGCAACATCATGACAAGTTCAGCTTCACCCTGTGATTTGCATTCATCTGTTTACAGCTCTATCTGGGTCTTTTGTGGTAGATTTTATTTTTCTTTTCCAATTCTAAACCATCTGAAAGCTTTTTAATGGCAGTAAGTGTACAGCTGATCTGCCGTTTTCAAGCTGTAACTTATGTTGTCTCACAGCAGCTTTAATTCCAGCCCCGAGGCAGGAGAAGGGCTCAGGGCAGCCAGGCTGATGAGCAGGAATGGATCTGTGCTGTTCAGTTAGGAGCAGCCAGCACGGGACCTGCAGGGAGCCCGAGCACCAGGCACCCCCTGGGGCATGGCCAGCCCTGGCCCCTGCCCAGCGCCCACAGTGCGGTGGGACCCTCTGGGTGGGCAGGGCAGGAGGGCAGCTGAGCCCTCACCAGCACTCCCAGGTGCAGATTAGCCATATCAACCTCTAGGCACAAACTCCATCACTTTTGAGCTGGGATTCACCCTGAGTGCAGTCTCTTTCTGGGGATCCTAAAGATTATGTGTAGCATTGTGTAGAGTAAGAGGGAAAAACCCCAATTTTCAAACTCAAATTTCCCTTTCTGCGGGAGAGCACTGATTGTTTTTTGCTGCAAATTGCTTTTTGTTTTTAGGAAGACTTTCTGACAGCCCTGCTTGCTCAAAACCATCTGGGACCACAAAGTTGTCACTCGTGGAGGGAGGATGGCTCACTATAAACTCTCTGTGATTCCTAAAACCAGAGAAAAATTGTCAAGAAAGGTACATTGCCATGCATACTGGCAAAGGTCTTTCAGGTGTTTTTCAAGGGCAGAAGTGAAACTGTACACAATGTGACAGGGACATGAACCATCACAAAACGTGTGTGTGTCAGAAGAGGTGTAGTGTGGTTTTCTTTGCCTTTTCCACTTCCTTTGTCCCTGGCCTTGCAAGTGGGACAAATGCCTCTCTAATGCTTCTGGGACAAATGCAAGTGGGACAAATGCTTCTGGGAGACTCTGGGGGAAGGGAAAGAAAAGACTAGGAAAGAAAGAGGCAGATAAAACGGGAAGCAGCAGGACATGATGGATATATTTGCATATCATTTTGCATTCATGAGAACAATCATAACCCACTTATAGAATGATGACATCAAGCAAATGACATATCAGCAAATCAGTTTTAAGGCCTTTCATTTTGTTTCCAAAATAAGTTCTCTGCAGTTATTTTCCTTTTTAATCTAGGTCCATCCAATCTATTTACTGGGATTTATGGACTGAAATTTGGGATAGCTTTGTTTTATCTGTCACGCCAAAAATCAGATAAATAAACACAGCCTTGTTAAGTGGGACTGGAAACTGTGGGACTATGGGATGATGATGAGAAATGGGCCTGAATGGGGGATGGGAGCATGGCCAGGCACCGGCAGCATCATGGGGTGGGGCCACTCTTTAATTACCTGGTTTAATCACACAGAGCCCCTGCCCCTGGGGGAAACCAGTCCCCAAACCCTTCTTTTCAAATATTTCCCTGCCTAATTCTGGTTCCAAAACTTTTCTCTATCTGAGAAAATGGGGCTTCCTTTTATATGAGAAGGAAAATTATACCAGAAGAGCTCAATAATTTCCAGAATTTATTGGGAAGAAAAGGCATTTCTTTCGTCAGGTACCAGCTGAGCCCTGCAAAAAAGATCTTTTGCTAATGCAGAAAAGCCACTGATAATGCAGAAAAGGCACTTGATCCTTGCAGAAACGTTCAATAAATGTGTCATGTTTGGGGGAAACCAGTTTCAGCTGTGGCTGTACTGCAGGATGCAGTGTCCCACAGTGACCCTGAGTGAGCAGCATAGCACGGGCCACCACTGGTCACTGATACTGGCCACTCAGCTCTCAGAAGTGGTTGTAATGATTGTCAGTGGTGCTTGGGCCACCACAGATGGGCAGCAGTGAAAGCAAGCTTGGAAACCAGCTGAGGACAGCCCAGCTTAACACCAGACCTAGGGATGGAACAGCACATGGGAGGGTATGGCTAATGAAGGATGGGGACCTACTCCAAGTTATTGCATTCACTGTAGGGTTACAGAAAAGAACTTCATATCTTTTTAATGAGATTACAAATTAGACTGCTAAAGGTAACAATGTTGTTGTAATTTACAGAGATATTTGATTCTTCAAACCTGTTGATTAAGGAATTAGAATTATATAAAATGAATGTAGTACATACTGAGTGTATTTCAGGGCAAGCCTCACAACACAGCGGCAAACAGGGGAGCAAGGGAGCTGGTGTCTGCCTAGCTCTGGTGGGGCTCAGGTCTTGCTCTGTCACAGTTTAACACTTCTATCTGTGGTTTTGGGGAGAAAATGAAACAGTCACAGATGACATAAAATGAGAAGAAAGGTGAAGAATGAGGTAGAAAGTCAGGGAGGCCAAACATTTGGACTTTCTAGCTTGGCACAAATAAAGAGTGTTGATTTGTTTGTTTTTAATAAGGTCAAGCATCAAGCCCTGCATCCTGGAAGTCAGGAGCCAGGCTGTGTTTTCAGGACAGGAACTGCTGCCCAGACAAGCAGGGAGCCAGAGAACAACTGAGAGATTATGGAGAATTAAAGCTCCTTGTCCAGCACTGTATCTTGAAGGTAAAGGAATGACTGTGGTGGGATAGAGGGAGGAATTTCAGCACTGGTAAGGAAACGCTCTTGTTTTTGTGTTGGATGGCACATGAAGATTTCTGAAATGGAATCCAGCAGGGTCTGAGACAGGGCTGGTGCAGGGGGCCTTCTGACCTGATCATCTATGGACTGTGCTGCATGGTTGCAATAATGCCCGGCGTGGGTGGATGAAATATGTGCCACCTCAACCCAGATGTGCCTTGTCTTCCTGGAGCCTCTTGTTGGAGCCAGGTGCTCACTCCCACCTCCTTGCTGAGGCTTTGTGTGCTCTGGACACACTGAGGAGTACAGACGCAGGGAAAGAGGCATTCAGGGATACATTTTACATTTCCCCTTTGCTGCTGCCTTTTCCTCTGTAGCTGCTTGGTGAGAGCCAGCTGTAGCCTTCAAGCTTTAGAAATATTTAAAAATCATCTCCTTTGCTCAGGGGAAAGGTGGCATAGCAAACAACTGCCACGTTCCCCGAGAGATCAATAACACCCTGCAGGAAGCTAAATCGTCCTTTATTAATCTGATGAATTAGCCTGATACAGGGAGGAAGAGATCAACAGCATGGAAAATAAATGCATGCCCTGAGGCAAAGCTTGTCAGCTATGGAAATAGAAGTGTCTTTCGTTTTATCCATAACAAATAATGTTGAAAGTTAGGCTGGAAGACCAAAGTGACTTCTGAGATTTGTTAGTGCAATGTGGATAGAGAAACTCACTTCTCTTTGAAAAGCAATTACACAATCACGCAGAGACAAGCAGTTTCCCTGCTGTGCTGCTGGATTAGAAAGCCTGAAAATCTTCCTCCTTATACTTCAAGAGGGACTGATTCAGCCAAGTGCTTAGGTATATGTTTCAGCTCCAGAGTCATTCCAGGGAGCTCAGCTTTAGCCTTGAAGAATCAGGATCTAGGGAGAAAGACAAAATGAAATAACATCAAATTTTATCTTCTGTTGAAGAAGGTAAAAGAGAGTTTTCATAATAAGAAACAAAGATCAGCACCTCTGACCAGCTACCCTGGAGAGGCAGCCCTGGCCCTGGGATTTTCCCTTGCCCCTATGGGAACAAGTTGCACACTACCAAGTATCATTGTGGTTTTCTCTCTGAAAGTAGCATGATTCAGCCATTCCTTAGAAAATGTGATCAGGTTTTTGAAAGTCTCCACACTACCTTTGGTTGCATTGATTTGACCAAATCAGGGCTGGCTATTTTGAGTTTTCAAAGATTATTCAATTTCCCAGTGTGGAGAGACTTCTGCTGTGACTTAGGGATGTGGTTTGGTGGTGGACTTGGCAGTGTGGGTTAATGGTTGGACCCAATGACCTTTGGGTCCTTCCCAACCTAAATGATTCAGTGACTTTATGATTTGTGCCCGTTTTCTTTCAGGGGCATGGTGCAGCATCACCCAACCATGCTCTGCCTGGGCCAGAGGAACCTGAACCCAGCAGCTCTGCAGAACTGGGGCAGGTTCCTGTGGCTGCTGGAGAGTTTTGTTTCCTGGAGGTGCAAGGGCTGAGCAGGAGCTTTTGAAGACCTACTCATTTCCCAGTAAAACAAGCGTGAATGCTCATTCCGGAGCCAGGATGGTTGACATGTCAGCTCTCATATCACACAGTGTTTTTGCAAGAGTGACATTTTCAGTGTTCATTTCAAAAGTCCACAATTCCTACATAAACCGTCAGAAACTGCTTGAAGAAATTTCAAGTCAGGTTTAGGATTTGAGGGCATGTCAGAATTTGCAAATGGCTGTACGTGGCCATGTGAATTGATAAACATGGCTCTAAAATTGACATTGGGGGCGGTTTTTTGAAGGTGTGCTGTAGTAACTCTGGAAGATTTCAAGCAGAGACCACAAGGATCTTGGTGTATTTTCTTGGTGTAGAGTTAAGGGCTACATTTTCCCCACCAAACTCCACAGCCTGAATCAAAACCAAAAATACACCGAGGTCTCTAATTCAATCTTCACAACTTACTATTATTTTTTATTAGATAGAAAATTCAAATATGCAAATAGTCCTTTACAGTTATTTGGTCCGTGCAAGCCACAAGGTGTTGCCAAAAAGCAAGAGGGGAATTCTGCAGGTGCAAAACCCAATTAAAAAGATAAACTACCTCCAGTGTCACTGCTTTGCTCATTTCCCATCCCTATGGGCAAATATGAATTTTTTCTGAACCTTTAATCTACAACACTGAATAAAGTTATGTAAATCTGGTGCAATGAAGAAGCTTTTAAGCTGTGGTAGGTATATCATGGTCCTCTCCCATTCTGTGAAATTGCTTTACAGCCAGGCCATAATCGCAATGACAGACATGCTTGATTGAGTTTTGTCTCTCTGTTAATCTATGGAGTAATTTTCAGGTGCAAATGAAGAGCTGTGTGTATCTGGGAAACTGGGGATGCACTGAAAAATAACCCTTTTAATACTGAGCATGGAGATTCCCTTGTGCTATTATAGGAGTGCATTTTAGGATTAGAGTCTTTGGAAGCTTCTCGTTATAACTGTAATTTATTTTTAGTGGTTTTTCCCCATAAAGTAATATTAGATATTAAAGAGCATATATTTCAGGTGATAGTTAAAAACTGAAGATTTAGGCCAGGTACTGTGAACGGGAATGCATGAGAGATGGTAAAGATGACTCATTTCTCTAATGCACAGGGTGAAAGCTTAACTGAAAGGGTGAACAGATGAGAGGCAGAGCACGAGTGGTGTTTTATTGTCAAATCCTGAGAAATGTCATTTCAGGCTCTCAGGGGAATTCTGCCAGGGCTCTCCTGTTATAACTACAATTTGTTGTACATGAAAGAAACCAGTGATGAGGGGACGGGTGGCCTTTGGCAGTGGGATGAGGAGACGTTCCAGGCAGGGTGGACTTGCAATGGCAATGGTACCAAAGTAGCCAGGAAGGCTGGCTGTGTCCTTTCCTGGTAAGGATGAGCCAAGGAGAGCTACATCAAAGTAGAGGAAGGTTATCTTGAGCCTACAGTAACAGACTTGGTGGCACTCACCAGATCCCAAAGCGATGCATGAGGTTTAATCCACCTGGTGAAGACTGGAAGGGCTTTTCTCCTTTTTTTTTTTTTTGCACAAGGGGATGCACACTGCTGCTGGAACCTTGTGTAGCCGCACAAGCAGTCATCCTGTGCAGCCCTGGAGGGTTCACATTGCCACTGTGAAAAGGAGATAAAAGCTCTTCTTATCTACATAGCTTCTCTCAGATATCAAGATGATTAAGCACACGCATTTGTAAAATGTGCCCCAGCACCTCCTATTATTGATGACAGGGATGACTGGCAGCAATGAGTCAAAGTGAAAAATCAAAAGACAAGGTGAGGCAGTGGAGAGATCACGACTCCCAGTCACCAAGGCTGTGCCACGGCTCTTGCTGAAGGACTGCTTCCCACCCAGAAGGAAGGACCCTGGCAACAACCAGGTTGCGGATGGGGCAAAGAGGTTCTGGTTGCTCCTTGTCTAATCATTGTCATATGAGCTGTCCCCCTCTCCTGAGAAGGCTGTCCCTGGACAAGTGACAGTGTGGAGCAGTGCCAGAGCAGATGTCAGGAGGCTGAAGCAAGGAGGAAGTCACTGGAGAGGACTTGGTCCTCCTTGTGCAGACCCGCTTGATTTTCCCGTTTCCCTTGGAGAAAGAAGAGGAAGAGCAGACCAAGTGAAACAAACCTTGACATATTGTCTCATTTCCATGCCCAAACCTGTGTCCTCAGGCTCCCAGCTGACTCCCCATATCTGCTTCCAGTTAGGTGGTGAATCTAATGGGATGGTGAATACTGGGATGTCTGATCATATTTCTGTGAAAATCAGTGGCAAGCCTTCCCTGATGCCAGACCAGGCTTCTCTGAGGGAAATGCTTCTTGTGAACTAGGAAAGTTGGCGGGAGAAAAAACCCCAACTTCTTAAAAATCCTTTGTGGTAACCAGCATTTAAATTTAGCCATTCAGGGACTTTTGATCCAATGGAAGTGGAAAATTGTAACCTTTGCTGACGAGCGTGATCCTGCTCAGCAGGAGGTGGCAGGGTGCTCTGGATCCCGTGGGCTTGGACGCAGAGGGAGGTTTGTTTTTAGGTCTCATGTTGACTAAATTCTCCTCTCTCATTCAGAAAGGGCAGTGTTACTGTAAGGAGGGATATTGAGACGATCACTGCCTTGGGCCCTTCAGAAGAATTGCCACATTTCACATTAAGGGCAACCTTCCTCACATAGCACATCCCTGCAATTAATTGTCTTGACACATGATTAGTACCTAGGGGCAAGGGCGGATCGTTCTGTTGATTGGGCAGGGATGCGTTATTAATTGTATAAACTGGCTTATAGTCAAAGGACACAAACCAGTGGCTGCACTTGCTGTCACCATGGATATTTGAAAGAGCACTGGAGATTTGTGTCAGGGCAATGCTCCTTTGCCATCCCAATATGATTAAGATTCTCTTGCTGCAACTCCTAAGAAATTAGTCTTTAAACCTGATCCCCTGCAACACCAGGTCAGCTGGTATTTCTGGTACCATGCTGCATCCTCCTAATTTCTCTAGTTTGTTTTCCCTCATTGCCCAGACATGGAATGTGGCAGACAGAAGAATGCAGGCAGCTTCCCCCCAGCTGGCAGGGAGCAGTGTGGGGATTTGTACTTAAAAAAGGAACTACCTGACCTTGACTCATTCTGAAATGACGTCACGTCCATTTTAGAGTTTTAATACCATTTTTTCTGCCAAGAAGTCATTTTGAAAGGAAATAAGTTCATGAAGGATGCTACAAAATTTAGCAGAAGCAAATGTCAAAAAACTCCAAAATAATAATAATGATCATATAGTGTAATTTCTTCTCTCTGCATCCCATGTAGATGAAGCAATTTTATAGCTGTTGTTACACTGTGCAGGCTCTCCTCATAGTATTAATTGCCAGATGAGATAATACAGTTCAGGCCTTACATACTTCACTAAAATGACTCCTAAAGTTTTTCACTGCTGATTATACACTGTTCATACCAATGAGGATGCTTTGGAGAGCAGACCTGGACTTACAGGAGGCAGCCACAGATGAGTAGGAATGGTGGCTCCTTCCACAGGTAAACTTGTACAGGAGAAGCAGCGAGGTGGAGGCCAAAGGAAAGTCCAGCAGCCCAAGGTGGGGGGAACATGTGAGATGTGATGAAGGTGGAGCCAAATATCAAGGGTTTTTTCAGGTTAATGCTAATAGCTGTGAGTTGGGCATCGCAACACCAGCAACATCTCTGCTGACAGAAGGCCATTCTGTGCACTGCATTTTATTCATGTTTGTTCCCTTTGTTTCCAGCTCTGTGAGCTCTGAGGGGAGCAGTTGATGCTTGCAGGCTTTCAGTACCTCTCACACGAGCAGCTCCCATTCTCATTTCTAAACCTGCCCAGCATCCTGGAGCTGGTGGCAGTGCCAGGTCTCTGGTGGTGCCCAGGGTGGCGAGGACACTCCTGCTCTCAGCCTTGGGGTGACTCTCCTGCCCCCAAGTCCTGCCCAGGTGCGTGACAAACTGCCTGCCTGTGTGCAGCTTCACACAATGCTGCCAAAATTCCTCATCTTGACAGCAGCACCCTCTGCTCTCATTACTTTAGAAACAGAAATTGTCCATACCAACTTTTTAGAGTGACACCTGAAGGGAAATGCATGTTATGTTACACACTGTTATTAAGTGCCTCAGGCACCAGCAATCTTTTTTCCTGCCAGCATTGATTCATTAAGCAGCATACGGAAGTACAACAGTGACTGGTATTAGTTTATATCTCCCTTGCTAACCAGACTCTAATTTGTCTTATTCATTTTTATTCCCAGTGTTTTGCATTGTTGTAATGAAGAACAAATAGCACAGGAGAAAAAGCACCTTCAGAGCTGTTGCTTTTTGGCTTGTGCATTGCTACTAGGCCCAAGTGGTTCATTGATAGGACTTTTATATATTGCAAATTCAAACAGAAAGACTTCTTGGTCTAAAAATTGTCTTGATTTAAATGGGATTTCAAATTGAGAATAAATTTCTCAAGTTTAAGCCATTCAATAGTTGCAGGCATTGTACCTGGTAATGTACAGAGGTGTCCAGGGCCCTGGAAAGCTTATGTAGAAGCATAGGTGTGGTGGTGTTCACAGGGGTCCCGGGGCGGGGGAAGAGATGAGAATCTTGACTCCGTCTTTCAGAAGGCTGATTTATTATTTCATGATATATATTATATTAAAATAAAATTATATATTAAAACTATACTAAAAGAATAGAAGAAAGGATTTCATCAGAAGGCTAGCAAGGAATAGAAAGGAATGAATAACAAAAGCTCATGACTCTCAGAGAGTCCGA
>JAYDZK010000233.1:9883587-9905569 GCA_034509185.1 Euphonia xanthogaster
AAAATGTCTCTTAACATATACACATGATATTTGCCTTTTAATTGTGAGAGTCAGCCATGTCATTACCCATCCATCACAGGTGTTCTAATAAAGATGATTTGAAAACGCAGAAGGGCAGCTTGTGTGAACCACAGTAAAACAATACACAGGGGGTGACCACAGTTGGGAGCTGGAGCTTCATTTGGGGAGGTGAGAGGGGTGTCCTGAGTGCATCATCTCTCAGGGTTGGGTCCCAGCCCTGCCTCTCCTCTGAACAGAGCAGTTCTGGTCCCTCAGTGCCATCAGGAGAGCTGTGTGACACAGACAAAGCAGCACTTCTTGTCACAGTCGTGTTCAGGACAGTTTCACTGGTGTTTGTGGGGGGAGGGGGAATTTTTATTTGTTTTAAGGCAACAGGTTTAACCCTGCTTTAGCAGAAATGGAGGTAGGACTAGAACTGACCATTTCAGGTGGCCCTGGTAGCCAGAGTGTTGGTGTGAACTCCAAGCCAGTCTGTAAGATCTCAGTGACATCAAAAAGAGCAGTCATGCAAATAGCCCAAAAAGCTACATAAATAAGCTTTCCTTCATTAGGAAGGAGAAAAAACTCTAGCAGAGCTTGTAGACACCTTATTTTTTTAAAAAGGCCTTTTTTTTTTAATGAACATACATGATGAAGAATTCTGATTTGTGTGAATACTGGTATGTCTGTGTGAGAACATTTATTCTTGTCTTTGAGTGCTTGCTAGTCCCAGAATCATTTGCAAACTGAGTTTGTACTGAAATTTTCTTACGTTTCTGCTAGTATCCATAACCTTGGAAACAAAATATTTTTATTTCAGGTACTCATTGAAATTAATGACTTAGCATTGATGTTAAATAATGCAAAAGTTTCAGAGTGTACCATGGGTATTTTCATGAATAAATGGGAGACTTTGTAAATATGATTAAGATCCTTCCAGTTGGACTGGAATCAACTATATGTTCTACACTTTGTTTTTATTCACTGAGCTATAACTATGCCTAATATAGGGGTTTTTTTACAGCTTTGGGTATTTTGCTATGGGAAATCTTGACTTTTTTACACTCCCAAGGCATGGCTGGTTGAGATTTGGGACTTCAGATAAAAATGCTCTTGGCACAATTTTGGGGGATGATGAGACTATCACTGAGCAGAAATTGTGTATGAAACAGAGCACAGCTGAGAGTGAATCTGAAGGGGACTTCGTTCCCTCCTCCCTGCACCAGCTCCAGTGGGTTTTTACTCTGAGCCATATTGTAATTGCTAATTGTTCCCCCATTGTGGCCACGTTTCTCTTCACAGAGAAAAGTCAGGCACGATTCTTCCCAAGAATATTTCTGGATGTCACAGTCTCTGAACCTCAGAGAAAGAAAAAACAATTCTTATCTCATTTACTGCTCTTGTGTTGTTCACAAGTGGAATGCATTGTGGAAAATTGTTTACCTGAAGGGAATTGGTAATTGGATTCTGGTGTGAGTGTTGTGATTCACTGACCAGTTGGATCCAGGTGTGTGTGCTGGGACTGCCAGCTGACAGTCACAGCTGGAGTTGAGTGCTTGGCAGGTTCAGTTCAGGTGTAATGACATATAATATGGAATAATATAGTATAATGAAGTAATTAATTAGCCTTCTGCTATCAGTGGAGTCCTCCTCATCATTCCTCCCTGCCATGGGGGTTGTCCTGCTCTGATAGCCCCTGGCAGAGCAGTGCCTGCTCCTCTGGGCACTGCAGACCTGGCTCTGGGGGCTCTGCCTGGACAGACAGCCTGCTGAGCACTGGGGGTACATCCATGGCATCCCTCTCCCACACAGGGAGGAATCCTTCCTTCTCCAGGTTAGCCACTCTTTTCAGCAGGCCCTCTGTGTCTGCAGAGTGTTTTAGCTGCCACATATCACTCTCCACAAGCACCACAAAAAATAACTGCAGAGAGGTTTTCAGGGAGCTTTCCTGTGCTTCCCCAAAGCCACTTAGCAGAGAGTACAGGGGAGGGTGAGATGTTTCTTTGTCTTTATTGCCCCCAATGTTGTTCAAGTCAGGACCAGCTACGTTTTTGCCGTGTGTAAAAATTATGCCCTGACTACCAGAACACTGAAATGGGAGTATTTAATCTCATTTAGAAGTGACCTTGCTAGAGAGGCCTTGAAAACTATCAAAATATGCATTTCTATCATCCTTAAGAGAGAGATACTGCTCTTAAGTAATTTGATTGCAATGGAGATAATAGGAAAATTATCTGAATCTTTGCTTTTGCAGAGGTATGTTTGACTATTATTCTGCCTTTCTACATCAAGAACTCATTCAAGAGAAATATGTGGAGTGGATTGTTCAGGAAACAAGATCAGTTTGTTTTATATCAACAACGTATTCAGGCAGCCAAGCTGATATTTCTTCTGTAATACTGCTCCTTTTGTCCCAGTGCAAGGGAGGAGGTAGACAATATAGGGTGGGGTTTTTTTTATAAGCAGTGGCTTTTTTTTTAATGTCATCCACATTCTTCATTTACAAATTTGGAAAACATTTGCAAACATTTAATCCATCTTTAAATGACAATAAATTAGCTAGTAATCAAGATAAACTAAGAATTTGGTTTGGACTTTCAGGCTGGATTGAAAATATGATGACTCAAAAACTCCAAATGGAAATCCTGTAAATACTCACTTGGATTTCAAAAAAGTTTGATGTGTTCTCATTTTAAAAGTTAAATTTAGCAGTAAAGAATCATCTATCTGTGAGACTTTTGTTCTAGGTGGGATCCAGCTCCTTCTGCTGTACTGTACAGACTAAACTGTAGATAAAACACAGCCTCATCCTTGAACCCCATCTTTGTCATCAGGTGAATTCCTGGTCTTTGGAATCAGCTGACAGTGCCTACAACTGGAAGAACTTTTGGTTTAGGACTAGATCTCAATTAGATGTGAGAACCAGAGTTCTGGAAACCAGGACCGTCCTTTTGGCTCCAGGCCACATTTGTAGAAGATGAAGAAATAATGAAATATGTCACTTTATTCTGCCAGAACATTTCAGAGCATCTTTGGGTGCAATTTCACCTCTTTTGTGTTTGTTTCTGATTTGTTAGTGAAAGGTTTAAAGTGTCATGAAGTAAATGAGATTCTGGTCCTTGGGTCAGCCTGAAGGTTTCAGTGAGTTACATTACGTAGCTTCATATTTTTCATCTGGTTTTTTTTCACATCTCATGAAGAGAGGTTGAACTTCTATCTTTCTGAAAGAAGGGTATTCTTGTCCTCTCCACTTCCCTACATCTTTCCACAACACGTTTTTCGTCCCACTGGGCTGGCACCAATTGCAAGAATGTGTTACTTACATTTGTTTTTTTTTGTTTTACCACATGTTCTCTAAGGAATTTTCAAGCTTGCAAGGCTATGAAACTATAAAAATGAAAAAGATTGGGGAGTTTTAGGCTGTATCAACGGTACTTTTCATGGCTTATGCTCTCTGAGAGTCATGCACAATCAGGTTTCAGACAGTGCTCAAATAGATCTGGAGTTGGTATTGTACCACTGACTCCATTATCAGCTGCTGCAGTCCCAGGGTGGCAAAAGGAGGCCACATCTTTTTGCTCATACAGACATCTAAAAATGTTGGCTATTGTGGGATTTCATTTAATTCACACCATGGAAGAACAGGCAGCCTAGAAAAGTAGATTTGTTTTGTCCCTTGGTGAGTTACAATTTTGTCAATTTTTCTGGGAACTCTTGACCCACTGTTCCTGTTCCTCTTGCCAAAAGAGGATGAGTGCTCTGGTGTTGGCATTTGCTGGACCATTACATCAGAAGTCAAGAGAAATGTGGGGAATAGTAAATCTTGTTTCCCCAGTGGAATAGAGTTGATGATTCAGACCAGAGTCATCAATGGCAGGTGCTGCTTTTAGGGGCAGGACCACTTTTGTGTTGTTGCAGTGGAAGGGCTGAGACTCTCCTTACTCCAGAGGGATGTTCACCAGAGCAAGGTCTGACCCTCAGGATCTGAGCTGTCTGCTTGGGAAGCACATTTAGGTGCCCAAAGAGGGGCATTGGCTTTCTCCTGAGTCCCCATTTCCACCTCTTTCTCCCTGCAGGAGAGCCCTTTACAACCAGCACCTAGAGTTCTTCTTGTCCCACCCCACTGCTCAGGAAGGGTCAGATAACTTTTGAGTATCTCCAAGCATGGAGACTCCACAACTTTTCTGGGCAGCCTGCACCCATGCTCAGTCACCTTCCCAGTAAATATGGTTTGTGATGTTCTGGTAGAACCTCCTGTGTTTCAGCCTGTACCCACTGCCTGTTGCTGAGCACCTCTGGGAAGGTCCTGGCCCACCTTCTGTACCCTCTCCCTTCAGATCTTTATAGATCTTTATCTCTTTTGGAAGAGATCTCTCAGTCCCAGCTCTCCCAGCCTTTCCTTGTGTGTGAGAGGCTCCAGTCTCTCAGTCACCTCAGTGGCTCCCCACTGGACTCTCTCCAGTCTCCTTCTTCACTGGGGAACTCAGTATTAGGTACTGATTTACATCTTTAATTCCCATTTTTAGTGCTGCTATCAACACTTCTTTTTTCCCCCCTCAGGCACACGTACACATGTTGTTTTCAGGAAAAAATCTAAATATCCACGTGGAAAATGGTCACAGTCCCAAGGCTGCCAGAGCTCCAGGAGTGTTTGGACAACACTCTCAGGCATGGGGTGGGGTTGTTGGGGTGTCCTGGGCAGGGACAGGAGCTGGACTGGGTGGTCCTTGGAGTCCCTCCCAGCTCTGGATATTCTCTGATTCTTTGAAATGAAAGCCAGTTTATACAATGGAAAACATCCAGATTTTTACAAAACCTGTGCCTCTGTTAGAATGGAATTCTGGAAATTTAATAAGCATTGGATGTTACAGCAGATCAGTTTGAATCAATGAAAAAATTTAGCATTTTTCTAGGCACACGGATGGGGCAGAACAACTTATCTCCAGGTTTTTGGTCTGAGTACAGGAGTGCCTTTTCCATCTGATAGGAACTCTGAATGCTTATTCTGACTTTGGGGGAAAAAAATCCCCTTTAGACTCTCCAGTCGTATCTTCAATGATGAATAATTAATTTTTGTAGTGAAAAAATCATTGTAATGGAATTGACCTTTCCCTATAGAAATAGGTTCAATCACTTCCATCTGTCACAAGTTCTTTGCAGGATTTTAATTAATGGTGAAAAATGTTTTCTCCCCATGTCAGTGTGTTGTTTAGAATCCCAAACACCTGAGTGCTTCAGAAGATTCTGGCAATACAATAATAATAATAAAAAATAATAAAAAAGCACCAAACCTTCTGAGATCAGGACAGATTTCCTGGGGAAAAATCTGGAAAGCAGTAGAGCCTCTATCTTCTCCCAGTTGGTCTTGAAGCCAGAAAATAATGACAAGTAATCAGTCTTCCCCAGCAGGCTGGGAGCTGATGAATCCAGCTTTCCAAAGAGCAGCTTTGCAGCAACATGGCCACATCCTTTCAGAGAGCTGTGTCAATTACATCTATATGAAAATGGCTATTTTTTTTTTGGCCACCCACATCCTAGAACTGATACTTTAGCAGGAGCAGTGACTGGACTGCTGCCACAGAGCTGCAGTGAGGTCTGGCTTCGGCAGGCAGCTGCATGGATCCTGCCTGGGTTTTGTTGCCTTGTCAGGAGTGCCTGGAGGGCAGGCACAGGCTCAGGGGCAGCTCAGCCCTTCTCTGGGGCAGCAGAGCAGCTTAGCAGCAGCCCGGAGGTGTCCAGAGCACAGGGAGTGAGCCTGGAGGTCCCTGCACAGCCCACCTTGCCGGGCGCACAAGGCAGCAGGGGTTGGTAACTTCCCAGGGCTGCAGGGGTTTGGAGACTTCCCAGGGCTGCAGGCTCCTCAAAAACTGCAGGCAGGAGCGTTCCCTGATGGGCTCTGTGAGTGTGCCACGGCCCTGTGTGAGTGTGCCACAGCACTGTGTGAGTGTGCCATGGCACTGCCATGGGTGAATGTGCTGGTGTTCTCACGGGCCCCAGGACCAGGGAAGGGATGAGAATCTTGACTCCATGTTTCAGAAGGCTGATTTATTATTTTATGATATATATTATATTAAAAGAAAACCATATACTAAAACTATACTAAAAAAATAGAAGAAAGGATTCCATCAGAAGGCTAGCAAGGAATAGAAAGGAATGGTAACAAAAGCTCGTGACTCTCAGAGAGTCCGAGCCAGCTGACTGTGATTGGCCATTAATTAGAAACAACCAACATGGACCAATCAAAGATGCACCTGCTGCACTCCACAGCAGCAGAGAATTACTGTTTACATTTAATTTCTGAGGCCTCTCAGCTTCTCAGGAGAAAAAAATCCTAGCCAAAGGATTTTTCATAAAATATGTCTGTGACACATAGGGAAGAAAAGTAGATAAACCAGACAAAGACAACAGCCAAAAAAAGGCATAATGAGAAATGCTGAACATTGTACACTCTCCCCACATGAGAAAACCACTCAAACGTCAAGAGCAGCCCGGTTTGGCTCAGCTGGAGCACGGTGGGCTGCACGAGGTCCCCTGGGCTGCCTCGAGCAGGACCTGCTAAAGGCTGTGGTTCCCTGGTTTTCACGGGGCCGTGCAACACTTCACGTTTACAGTTGACCACCTTTGTGTTTGTGTCAAACCTCATGGAAAAAGAATTAAAAATAAACTAAAGGAAGGCACATGATGTACTGAGCGAGGTGTGGGGCCGCTCAGGCCATGCGGTGGAGAGGGACTGGCACCCCGTGCGCAGCAAGGCTGAACAGCCAAAATGCTGCCTGGCCCTGGGCCGGTTTTTACACCTTTCTGGACATTTTGCTCAGCCAGTTGTGCAGAATTTCCTTTGTTTCTGCCTTCTCCTCTCTGTTACACCTGTGGTGATTGTGCAGGAGGGGAAGTGACAAAAAAGCTCATGCAAGCAGGAGCCCCAGTGCCTCAACCATGTACACCTTCCACAGCATGAACACTTCCACAAATGCCTTTTTTATTTTGAAGCCATGTCCTGGGAAGCCCCGGGTTTGTTGCTGGGCTCTGTGGTGCTGCCCCAGGGCACTCAGTGCCCTATGCCAAGAGTGGCTGGGTGGTGGCAATGGCCCCTCTGCCCTCAGGGCTTGGACCCCATAACATTTCTTTCCTTGTCCTGTCAGAAATGACCCCCCTGCTCTCCATCTGCTCACATCCTGAATTTTTAAGTGTCTTCAGAGCGTAATGACTTCAGAGCAGCTCCTGAAAAGAACCCTGAGATTAACACTGCAACAGCAGTCGAAGTCATGCACTAACCTCTAATAAAGTTTAAGTGCCCTGTTAACCAAATACTTCATGCCTCAATTCAATTTAAACCCTACTATGAAATATTTGTTCCTTTGAAGTGGACAAAAAATGTTTTCAACTGATGATGCAATTTAAAATTAATTTTTAAATTATTATATTTAAGGTGCACTAATGACAATGAAGAGACATGTGTGGGTGCACTAATGACAATGAAGAGACATGTGTGGGTGCTTGGGGCAAGACCAGAGCAGACACATTCTTCAATATGAATTAATTTCTGTTATCACCTAATATGTAATCACACATCATATGTTTTATTTATTTTATTATTATTCATTATAATTTGCATGATATTAATATTTATTATTGTTCTGGCCCTCAGAAGAATCCCAGGGCTCTGGGGAGCAAAACGAGCTCTGTCAAGCTCCTCATGTTCCAGCTGCAATGGGAGGGTGTGATCATATTGCTCCATGTAGGCAGAGGTGAGCCCTGTGTCTGAATTTAAAGCATCACTGCAACAAAAACAGAGAGACAGTTCTGAGGATGGGTGGGTTTCCCCAGGTCAGAGCTTCTTGCAGTGACTCTGGTGCTCTGGGTGTGGACAATCTCCTGTTTTATTTATTTTTGTTGTAGGCAGTAATTTTGTGAGAGGCTTTCTAGGCAAAGCAAAGGTTGAACTTTTGAAGCAAATGCACACAGCATGACCTTTATGTCTCTTAGCCACTGTCAGGCTTCACTGAGTGCTCTGCACCCTGACATTCAGTAGGGCAATAAAGAAATGAAAAGTCCTAATGTAACCTTTATAAAAATAGTTGAAATGATAGTTTAATTTTTAATCTCCCACTATGGTGTTAAAATAAGCTCAATAAACTTTGGTGGTAAATTACATGCAGAAGGAATTCAATTTAAATAACATTATGGTTATGGTAGTCAGCAAATTATGTCCTGTACTGCTGCTTCAAGAAAAGAAAGACACAATTAGGGTGGGATTGTCAACTCTACCAATTTTTGGATAATACTTGGGTCACTATTAATTTTTTTGGTAGTTGATCTGGAACCTGAGGTGCTTTTGTCTTGCACATCCTGCCAGGCAATCAAGAGGATATTGTAGATTAGCACCTCTCAGCAGCCAGGCCAGATGAGTCTTGTGTATTTGAGATGCAGCATTGTGCTTCATCATCTTGAGAAAAGACCTGCATAAAAAATAGGACCCAAAAAACTGTTTGAAGTGAAGAAGAAGAAATTAAGCAGAATCATGTTTTAAACAAAGTTGTAAAGTTATTTGATAGTGGAAATAATTTCTTGGCCCTCATTTAAAGTGACATGCAGATCAAGCTATAAAATCAGGCTGAGCTTGTGGCTCTAAGTACCTGTTGGAAACTGCCATAGGCTCACATATATGAACACGTGCTGGAAACAAGTGCTGTGTGATGACTGAAGCCTGTATGTGAGATAAAAGTTAAGCAGAACTGCATGTACAAGACTGTGTCTCACATCTTACATGGAAGGATCTGAAACTATTTCTCAAACACATATTTGTCAGAATTCTTTTACCTAAAATGCTCTCCTTTTGCAGTCTGTGGTGATACAGCAATCTTTTTCCATTGCCCTGGATGCAATTTTGAACTCTGTTTTGTCTAACTGCACAAAACATACTTAGGAAGGCAAGGGACATGTGCCCAGCACTGGTTTTGTTGGATATTAATTCATGAGAGATATCACTGTTCTACTTGTTCTCTTGCAAAATTAAACCCTCTCCCACGTACCAGCCTTCAATTGCTGGTAGTGCTTAGATGGAGCTTGGAGAGGAACAATAAAATATTTTTTTTAGATAGGTAGGGTGAGAGAAAACAATGGTTCCTGAGCTCTGGTCTCCCCCTCCTGCCTCTGTCTGCTCAGCCTGACTGCCTCTCTCCCAGTGGGACATGTGGCCTGTCAGGAGGGCATCACCAGGGAAGATGAACACAGTGAAAATAATGCAGTATTGCCACCAGTTCCGATGGACCAGGAGCTATTATTGGAGGACTGACTTTATTTCTTACAGCTGTTGGGAGGTTTCTGTTCCTTTGAAGCTGAGGAGAGCACAGTGAAGATGTGGGAGATGATGTTCAGTGTGGGGAACAGGGACAGAGGAAAAGCAGTTTGCACTACCAGGGAAAATGTGCCGAAGGGAAGGAAACAAATCTTGCCTGTGGGTGATAAAAAGATTGATACACTTTATAGACTAGTGGGGGCTATTTCCTGGAGAAATGGTGATCTCTACTAGCAGGTGAGTGGGATTGCAGTGCTAAAGACTCATTGCATTGCTCCCAATGCTGCTCTAGGCTTAGGTGATTTCACACTTTTTCACTTTCTCTATGAAGAAATAATCTGCTGAACGAGTTTTTCTGTATAATTTGCAATGAATATAATTTAAAAAGGCTTCAGTAAAACAGCTCTTTACCCCTTGAAGGAAACTGAGAAGTAGGAGGTCAAAAATTGGTGATCTAGTTTCATGTTATTAGATTTCCCCTAATCAAGGTAGCAGCAAATATACTGCATTAATAGAGCACCAACTGTGTAGAACAAATGGATTATGATTTTTTTTAATGGTGTTGCTATAAATACTTTGTCCCTATCTAGATTTGCCATTGGAAGTGAAGTATGACATTTTAGCTCATGTAAAGAAAGCCCATAACCATATCTGCATAAGCTTTTAACTTTTTGTGACTGATTAGGAACATGGGGACTTTTAAAAAAAGTCTTGGCTCTTTCTTCTTGAAAGTTTAGGCAGATGAGTGTGTTCCAGATGCTGAATTGGAGGGGGTTTCAAACCTATGGTTATATTGTTGCTAGCTGGACTTTAATCAAACTGGGGGCATTTATATATCCTGATGAATTAAAGATGTGGCTTGTTCCAGGGGGTAAAAATGATAAGAAAGAAATGGGCTAAAAATGTGACACTCCATGAAAAAATCTGACCTCAAATATCTCGGAGTTAAGAGAAACATTTCCACTGGTGTGTAGTCAGGACATGGCTTAGTAAAGGAAAAAGCATATTTTGTTCTTATTCAGTGACTGTCCCCTCTTTCTATGAAATGCAGCATGTTACCTAGAATTCACTCATTTCTTGACATTTATTAGTTTTTCCTTTTTTTCACTCAGTATTTGCTCAGTAGTTTTTCAATTAAAGTATATACATGTTATCATAGAATATAGAAATCAGGTTTGCTTTGCTGAAATTTTTGTAAAAACAGAGGAGATTTTGGAGAAGTTATGAAAATAGAATGCCCTAAAGTCTGCCAGGCTTATTCTATTGTCTCAGAAATTTTAGGTGAAAATATTTCAGGAAGAATAGTAAAGAAAGTGTTTCAACAACACAAGAAGGAAAGTATTTTATGAAGTATTTATGTAAAAAACTAATTAAATGAAACTAAAATCAGAATTTTATTTTAATTTTAAGTTTGCAATACAATATCCTGGCGGAGGAAAACCCCTTCATGTTTGATGAGAAGCTCTCTAGGGTAGGAAAATAATTCAGGTCAGAGATTTCTGCCTGCTTTATCTGTCAAACAAGAGCAGGAAATTGAAGTCAAACACCTACATTTAGCAGCACAGAATGATGTGCCTTCTGCAGCCCACAGGGCTGGCACTGTTTCCTCATCTGGCACCAGTGTGGTCCCTGAGGGTCCCATTGCCACTGGATTGCCCCAGACCAGCGGGCTGGGGTCTCCCTGGAGGGCTGGAGTCTCTCAGGGCAGGTCATTGCAACCTGGTACTTGAAGCTGGTCCTGAGCACATTCATTCCTCTGAGCAAAGCCCTGACGGTTCTTTTTGGGCAACTCTGAACGTGCTTATGAATAGTTCATAGTAAAAGCTTCCACGGAGAATATAAAAAGCAATTAAATCTTAATGGCCTGATGTTTACATTTTTTGAACTACAGGTTGGAAAGCCTGAGTGCAAATTGTTCCGACATGGCTAATGTTTTTGCTGCGAGGGGATTTGTGATAAGCACTAGGCAAAAAAAATGTATCTAAACAATCTAGTCTCTCATTTTTCCATACACATTTTCTTTGTAGCTCTAGAAGTGAGGGTTTTCAGTGGTATTTTAGTGACAGTTCCCTCAGCAAAATGCCTGTCAGTACCTGCAGATTTAAGGTCCCAGGGAGAGGGCAACGTGGGCTCACCCAGGCAGGGAGGTCAGGATGAAAATGCTGTCCCCAAACACCATCAGGGTACTTAGACACCATCCTCACGCTAGCCATGATGACTACACACAAATAAAACAGGACTCAAATACTCAAAGTACTTTACAGTTGCTTTTAAGGAGCCAATCCTGCAGGGGCAGCAGCCTCAGGGGAGGTTTATACCCAGGCTGGGACTTGGGACCCACCTACACAGACCTGCTACCAGGCTTTCATGGGTATGTTACGCCAAGTCAAGCGATAGGTTTCAGCTCCAAATAAAACTTCTCCTTTCACATGAAGGAGGATGATATTTTTGGTGCTTTTAGCTTTTTCTGCTCCCTACTGGCCTTTGCTGTCTCAAATTTTGTTACCCACAGGCCAAGAGATACATCAAGGGAGGCAAAGGTGAGGCTTCCCTTTCAGCCTTGAAGACTGTGTGTCTTTGTGCCTGACACAGTTTTATTTATCTTAAAATACAGTAGTAAGCCACCACACAATCATAGAATCTCCTGAGCTGGAAGGGGCCCACAAAGATCATCGAGTCCGATTTCTGGCTTTGGAAGGGACGACCCCAGGAATCACACCATGTGTTTGAGAGTGTGTTCCAAATGCTTCTTGAACTCTGACAGGTTTGTATCCCATGCACTTTTCCTCATCTTGTCCTTCTGGCTCACCTTGCCTCTGACATGGAGGGCTCAGCCGTGCCTGGGACAAGTCTTCCCAGCCAGCAGGGCTGCCAAGGCATGCCAGCCCAGGGGAATGGCTTCCTGCAGGCCCGTGCACAAGTGTGCTGGCTCTCAGAGGGGACCCGTCTTGGACAGACTGAAAGCAGTGACCCAGAGTCATGTGGATCCTCTGCATCACCCAGACTTCATCTGCTTAGCTTCTAACCTTTGAAAAACCCTCATCTGCCTCAGGGAATGGCCTTAAATAGACAGAGCTGTGACAGTGATACAAGGAGTAAGAGTCTCTTGCGGCATGTAAATGTTGTTGTCTTGGCCAGCTCAATTTCTTTTGCTCTTTTCTCTCAATGTATTTGAGTCTGTAATCAATAGGGAAATTGAAAGGACGTGGGTTTAGTCCACCCACAGACTTTCACTGCCCTGCCTGCAGATGCCAGATCTGCAGTGTTCTGCTAATCTGTGCTCGAGGGCTGGGTAGTCCTTGCCTAAAGATTGCTGCTTTCCAAAAAACCCCACGTTTCCTCTTGTCTATCAAGGGAAGTTTCACTGGTTCATGCTCTCATTAGAAGCAGGGCAGCTCTGCTGTTGATTTCAATCACAACGGGACTGGAACTACTGTCATCTTAGTGTCTGTGTAGGTTATGAGCAGATGGTATTGCCTGACACTGAGTCCAATGAAAGGTTTCTGGCTTGGGCTGAAGCAAAATAACTCTACTGCAGTCTTTCATCAGTGAGGAAAGATAACATTTAATGAGGGCATTTTTCAGGATCTGCCAGAAAAATAAAAGTAATTTAATACACATAGCTATTTTAATATGCATAAGCTCCACATGCATGTGTATGTGTATACATGAACACATCAGTTCTGGGTTTTCTGGTTTTGGGTTTTTCTGTACAGAAATATATTTTTTCTTATTGCTGAAGTCAGTGATGTAGGCCAGAAAAGCAAGCTGTGCCCAAAATACTAAGGCAAAACTTTCCAAGAACTATTAGTATAACCAGAACATGTTTGTGTTTTTTCCCTTATTGAGACTGTGTCTGGTTTGGTGACAGCCTGGTGTGTGAAGCAAACATGCAATGAGGGCCACAGTTAGTGCGGTATCTACATAAAATACTCAGTGCAAGTATGTGTGTGTATTTCTCTGTGCTGAGACCAATAGAATATCACCACAGTAGCTTTTGAAAAACTCACGAAATGAAAAATCCCAGTGCAATGAGGGAATACCTGCTGGGCTGTGCTGAACTGTCAGTTCAAACAGTTAGTTTAAACTTGGTTAATAAACAACCAAAATCTTAACACCTCCCATCCACATATTTTCCCTTTACAGGTAGGCTATTACAGGTAGACTTATGATTGGAATCTCAAAATATTAGAAACTCTAGCTGGACACAGAAATGTGCACAGAGAACATTTTTATTTTGCCATGAGCAATGTTTGGTTTCAGAGGAAGCGGTTTGTGCATCACCACAAATTGATAGTATGGGATGATGAGGTGAGAACCATCATAAAAGAAACCTGGATTATACCATAAACTGCTCCCATTGGGATCAACTGGTACATTCTAAATTCTGTAGTTATGAACCTTCAGCACAGTGTCATGTGCCTCACCCCACAGCTGGGTACTGGGGAGGAGAGACTTCATTAAAGGCTAGAAGTTCCTAACAGGAAAAGCAGGTCAGGATGTGCTGCCAGGGTGGCAGAGACTCCTCTGCTCCTTGTGTGCATCGTTGGCACCAAGAGAAATGTCTGGGCACTGTTGAAATAGATACCAGGTAAAATAAAAGTACACGGAAGGACTGCAAAAACAGCTTTGCCCTGTGAATTTTCAGAGTGCACCAAAGCTTATTAGATAAAACCAAAACAAAATACTTGAGAACTGACTTGACTCCAGGGAATAAACACTTACACAGGAGAAAAATTAGTGGGTGTCAAAGAGCTTTTTGACTTAGCTCTGAAAGTGTAATGAGATCCAGTGGACGGAGTCTGGAGCCAGACACATTCAAATTGGAAATGACCTACATTTTTAATGGTGAGTGTGCTTAGCCATTGGAACAAAGTACTCACAAAGTGGTGGATTCTCTCATCTTGATGGCCTCAAATCAAGACTAGGTCCTTACTGGGAGATAAGCTTTAGTCAAAAATAGTTATGCTTTAGTCAAACACATGTTACAGGGCTCGATATAGAGGTAATTGGGAAAATGTAATGGTCTGTGGCATCCAGGAGGTCAGTCCAGATGGTATAATGATCCCTTCTGGCCTCAAACTCAATGAATCTCAGAATGAATATAAATGCTATCATCTGGATCTGCATTTGAAATAATTGCAGGCAGAGATTAGACACGCAATTGCATATGGTTCAGAACTGATAAAACTTTCCTTCCCTCCAGAAAAAAGGCCCTTATTTATGCCTAATTACAGGGTGCTGCTGTAATTCAGGTAAATATCTGTTAGAAACTCAGATGCCATGTCAGCAAATCAACTTTAACTTCTGTGTGTGTGTGTGGTGTGGAGATCTAGTTTCTAAAGCTGAAGATTCAACTGCAGACTTGCTCGCACAGGAATGTATCCAGGAAGAGCTCCTGTGTGGACTTCTGCTTCACCCTGAGAGTATCCTGATGTGATTTAGCCCTGTCAACTTTGAAGTTGGTTCAGCTAAATCATAAAGACATGGAGGTTCTGGGCTTCAAAGCAGCTGGGTGCCTAATGCTGATGACTGCCTGCACATTGCTGAATTTTACGGGAAAGAGTTATTGAAACAGTAATAGCAATAGCAAAAACTGAAAAGGTTCAAGCTTCTCTGAGTAGATTTTCTTATGCTGATATTATCACAAACACATCTCTGCTTGGCAATGCACATGCACCTGCAAAATAGCCCGCTCTTGCATTTCTTCTGCAGAAAAAAGATATAAGAAATATTAACTGGCAAAAGAAACCGCATTAAAACACAGATGACTTTTAACATGAATTTCACCTATATTATGCAGCTTTCAATTTTAGTGTTATCTCACTCACAAAGCATTCAAAACAACTGCTCAGGTAAGCAGTGAGGCTATGCAGAGGAAATAATATTGCTAAAGTTCAGTGAAATGTCGTCATTTATGGTATTGTGTGCGTTTACCTGGGCTCAGAAGACAAATGTTGATGAGTTTCATTCATAAAGGTCCATAACCTTTTGCACTCTCAGTTCCTCTCCACAATGAGTTCTGACCGATGGCACCAAACACCTAATTTCCAGGTGATGAGAAAGTTTATTTTTTCAAGTTCTCAGCACCATAGGGAAATTCTTACAATAGCTAATGTGCACCTTGAAGACTGAATATTCTGAGGTAATGAGGTTTTTCCCTAGGCTATAAATTTAATTTAAAGGGGCAAAAGCCTGGATCTGCAACCACTCCCACAACTACCATGCTCACCATTAAATCAAGTCCTCAAGTTCCGCGTCCACACATTTTTTGAACACTTCCAGGGATGGTGACTCCACCACTTCCCTGGGCAGTCTGTTCCAGTGCTTTACCATCCTTTCCAAGTAAAAAACTTTTCCTAATATCTAATTTAGTTCTCCCCTGGTGCAGCTTGAGGCCATTCCTCTCATCCTGTCAGATGTTACTGGGAGAAGAGACTGACCCTCACCTTCCATGACCCTCCTTTTGGGGAGCTGTAAGAGAGCAAGAGAGCCCCCTCCTTTTCTCCAGGCTAAACACAAGTTGGCCTTTCTCAATATGAACAATGTGTGTGTCCCAGAATATAAAGCTGGAATCCACACCTACACCCAAACACTATTGATTTTAACCAGCTTCCATTTCTGCCCCCTTTTTCCCAAGCAGCACACATAGAATATGGTGACTAACATGGAGGCTGTATAAATACATGCTTATCACTGAATTTTAAGCCACAAGTTCTTTGTATTCTCCTTCTGCATTGATGCCCAGAACCTTGCAGCTAATTACACATTTGCTAATTGTAGCCTGCTTTTCTCAACCTCTTCATTTCAGCTCAAAAAGGAAACATGATAATGGTGACTCAGCAGATACTCTAAAATAACCAATGTTTTGCTGAATCTCAGCATTATTTTCTTATGGGAATAGAGAATATCTCTCTGCAGATACTATTCTATACTATTCTGAATATTTTTTCAGATGACACTAAAAATGAAAGTGACATGGAATAGTGAAAATCATATTTAAAGGTAGCTGTGTTTTAACGTGGCATTTTACCAATTAGATATTATGTCAAAAACTTTACAAAAGCTCCTGATTTTGAAGGTGCTTTTTCCATACTTCTACAGGGATGGCATTTATGGTAACACTGTTGTATCAGCAAAACTACCAGTGCAGGTATTTTGCTTTTTGTCTTGCTTTATAGCCCTTTAAACAAGGCCTTCCTATAATGGTTCTGCAGTAGGATTAATTTCATAAAGGTCTCAAAGGTCATTCTTATTTTCAGTCAAATAACAATAACTGAGAATTTTAATGATGCGCTTGCATTAGTGTTATAATATTCAGAATTGTTATAAAATTCAACAATGTATGAAAATGTCATTGCTAGGGATGAATGAAGCAGCTCCTCTGAAAATGACAATCAGCCCAAATCTTTCAAAAGGTGTTAAACAAACTTCAGGTAATTTCATTTTCTCTCTCCCTTCTGCCACTTCTCAAGTACTTCTACAAGTTCCGGCACCTGAAATATCATCATAATTGATTTTTCTAGACAAAGGAAGTGCTTACAGTTAATTATCTAAACTTAAGTACAGCATTTGGTACAGTGCCATGTGGGAAATTATTACCTAAAAGGGGAAGTAAAGACAGAAATCAAAAAGTGAATAAGAATGTGAGGGTAGGAGGAGATCAGTACTGAGGGAAGGTAGTAAGGCTTCTCAAACATCAGTCTTGGGCCTAGTAATATTTAACATTTTTAATTAATGATGATCCCATAAAAAAATAAGTGTGTGCTAATGGAATTTACCAGTGGCATAAGGGAGGCAGGCACTGTCACTGCAAAGACAAATAACACCCTCATTTAGGAAGAACTGAGTGACCTTCAGAGTAGGATAAATTAGACAAAATTCAGAAGGGTTTGACTGCCAGTTCATGCATCTGGGTTTTGTTAATCAGGTTTCTACTATACCTGCATGCTCATAGGTAAGGAAATACTAAGGAAGGGAAAACACAGGCCACACAAATCTGGGTATTTTCACCAGGGTAATGAAACCCCTGTAATGGTGTATGAGGCAAGTGTTAGAAATCAGCCAGGATGGTGCACACTATTCACAAATTATTTGCTTCAGTTTTGGGAAACTATGGAAAAAGATGATTAGGGTGACCATGGAAAGGAGAGCCTGCAGTGCAGAGGAATTTGGTTAAACAAATGCTGAGGAAGGCCTCTATAAATACCACATGGGCATAAGCTCTAGGAAGAGAAAACATCTATTTAAACTGGAGGACAACATTGGCACAAGAACAAATGAGCATAAATTGGTCATGAATAAATTTAGGATAGGAACTGGAAGCAGGTTTCCAAACAACAGAATAGCAATGTTCTGCAATTACTTTCCAGTGAAAACAGTGGAAACAACAACAAATCCCAAGCTACTTTTAAGATGGACTTAAACGAGTTTCTGAAGGGAATTATATGATGTGTTCAGCTAAGATAGCAGAGAAGTAGACTTGATGACCCAAGAGGTCTATGCAGTCCTATCTGTCTGAGCCTGTTTTCCATGACCAAATATTTCAGAGCACTTTTAAGTGCTTCCTTTCCTTCATGTATTTTTTAGATAAATTTTTAATAGGATTCTGCAGGGATTGCTAGCTGGACTGACTTAGGAAAGGCACAAAACAGTGGTGTCCAAAATTTGCTGAATACTTTCCAAACAAAACATGACAAGTGTGCAGTGTCCTACAGGGCAGTGCTTGGGTGCTTAAAGAAATCACCATTTTCTGTGGAAGGTGATGAGGACATAATCCCAACAGGATCTGCATCCCTTTGAGCCTCAATTCTCTCTCATTTCCCTATGTTCCCAACCTGCTCCTCTATTTTGCCTTCTCAGCCCCATGGCACAGAAGCAGCAGTGTGAAATGGGATATCAAACAATGCTTTAGATCCACAAGATTAAATGGATGAAACCTGGAGCAGTCAGTATGAGTGTGACTGGATGCCAAACTGCAGTGAAGATGGCTTGTTTGGAGGCATTCCTCCAGCCTCACTAGTGTGGTACAGAGCTGTGTTAGCATGTCATGGTTCATCTTCTTTCAGCCCACGAAGCCCCTATATCCTTTGCTTTAGTTTATCCTGCTTGGTGCTGTTATGGTCTGGTTTTACAGTTATTAGAAAAGACTCTGCCCGAATTAAGGTGCAAATGAGACCATATGCCAAAGTCAATAGTATGGATTTTATTTAATAGTAAATATGAGAGAGAGAGAGTGAAAGGAAGAGAAAAAAATAGAAAAGTGTGTGTGGGGGTACGACACGAGAGAAAGAGGGACAGAGACAGAATAAAGGCACTATCACTACTCCATGGATCCCAACAATGTTCTTTTGATCCTCTCCAGCTGGTCTTCTTGGTGGTGAGGGTCCCCTGAAAAGCACAGAATCCAATGCAGTAATATATGCTCAGGCCAGGTGGGAATGCCCAGGTACCTCGCCCAGTGGGTGGGGGGCAGTTTGGTGGTGTCTTGCAACAGACTCTGGATATGTTACATCACTTTGTGTCACCTGCAATGCTGTGATGCAAAGCCTCAGGAAGGAGTCTGGGGAGCACTTTGGGGGGGTCTTTGATGGATTATGACACCCCCTCAGCTGCCTCCCACGTGGATGTCCCATGCACATGGCCTGTGGGGTTGGGCATTTCACAGCTGGGCCTACTTGTGTAAGGAAGGATGGATGTTCAGTGCCTCTGACCAGAGGTTACACCACACACCAAAAACCTCCTCCCCTCACCCTCAGTTGTGGGAAGGTCTGTGTAAACCTGGCCTCTGTAGGCTGTGGTCTTCCCCATCCCAAATATGGCCATAGGTAATTCTCAGCACAGCTGCTGGGCTTGCATTTCTTGTGGTTGCATCCTTCTCCCTCAGCCTGAGATTACTGAACAATAGTGTCCTCTTTATGTGGCTTAACTCAGAGTCCAAAGTTCCAAAGTTCCAGTCAGGCATCTTCAGGGGGGTGGATGTAGCTTCTTTATATAGTTCTGTGCACTGTTGCTTCTTTATACAGTTTTTGCTGCAATGGGCAAAACTCCTTCATAACAATGTTTAGGGCATGAACAATTCAGTCCCTGACAGGTACCTCAGTGTTACTGTCCCTTGTTCCCAAACACAGCATTTCCATGATTTCTTAATAGCTGCAATTCCCCTAGTCAGTGGTGCTGTAAAGGGATTTGTATGGAAGCCTGGGGTTGAGATTCAGTATCTGGACTTTTATAGATTCTTAAGCAGACTAGCAAAGTTGTGTGTTTACAGCTGTTTTACAGTAATAGATGCTTCTTCATCCAAGTGCTGGAGAATGTAGGTTGGCTGGGTAAGGTGGTGACTCCACATTAGGAGAGGATCTCACAGTGAAAACTTTTATGATTTTCTTTAGTTGAAATCTGGGACAATGAAATCTGCAGAATTAAATGATTCTGGCTGGTTTTCCTCTCCAGTTAATTACACACATACTTTTTCTGAAATCAGCTATTAATATTGAGAATAGGTTAAGAAATAGGAAAGTTAGATGAAATCCCCAAGAGCACAGGTAGTTTGGAAAATGAGAAGAGATAGGCAGCAGCTTTACAGCTTGTTGCTGTCCACATTAATCAGATTTGCAGTAGGCAGCAGCTACTTTATGTGCAAATACTTTAACAACTGGTTTAAAAAACCAAGCAGGATGTCTGAGTCCCCAGGTTCACGTAAAGGGGGTAATGAATACCTGCATAATGAGATAGAAAGGCCATAAACTCGGTGGTGGGAGTTTTCAGTCTCTCTTCAGCTGAGGTTTCTGCAGCTTTCTCAGCCTCTCAGTGCCAGCCAGGGAGGCAGTCACTTGCCAGGGTCTCCCCGTGGGGAAAGAGGCTCTTGGCCTCCAAATGCTGCAGCTTTGCCATCAGTGACTTTGTGCAGTGCCCCATGCATGAGCTGCCCTGTGACTCTCACATCAGAAATTCCCATCCCTCAAAAGGAAGAACTAAAGCTAGTTTGAAAAAAAATATTTCCAAGGAAAAATTATATTGAAGATCAAAAAGTAAAGACATGCACTGTGAAATGTTTGAGAGAAAACACTTTGATTGATTGAAGTTTAAAAAGAGCAGCTATTATTTTTGCTATTTTTTAATTTAATTTCTGTTCCTGAACTGTGTCTCTTAAAAGCTATTTTTTCACCTTAACTTCAACAAGGACACAGCATCTATGAGCAGCTGGATGAGATTATTTAATTCTGTCCTGTCTTGCTAGTAAACTCAATTTAAAAGCAATCAATCATAACCACAACCCATACTTATTGCTATATATTACTGACTTCTTGCTCACCTACCCAGGTGTGGGAAGGTGGCTCTTTGAGAGAGGGTGGCAGCCTCATGCCAGGGATGAATTTAGCCCCGAGCTTGCTGCAGCCCCATGGTGGCCACAACTGCAGGGAAACATGCTCAGTTTTTCCATGGGTGGAAATATCTGTGGGTTGGAAATATCTGTGGGGCACATTAAAGCACATTGACAGCTTGTTTGCAAACAGCTGGGCATGTGCATGTGGGGGCATCCAATTGACAAGTATACTGAGGAATTGTCTTCAGCCACAGCAGGTGAAGAGAAATGGCTCTTTCAGACATGGCTCAGGATTTTGGATGCCAGCTCATGCCCCACATGAAGGCAGCATTGGCAGCGATGGCATCCAGGAAGATGTGAGCCTCGTATGTGCCAAGGCTGTTGCCTGCCTCCAAGTAGGAATAATGACCACCCCGACATTAACAGTGATTAAACAGCACCAAAGGCTTTGAAAACAACCCCTGGAGAGGTGAATCAGCTGGGGCTGGTGTCTGTGGGCACTGGAGCAGCTGGTGTGGAGCAGGGGCTGTGCTTGCACCTGCAGCCTGAGGTGAGTGCTCTGGTGGGACAGTGAGGTCACCTGACCTCCTCTAGTCTCATCCCTGGAGATTTTAAAAACAAGAGGTTAAAAAAAAAAAAAAAATCCTTTCTTAGAGTAATAATCCGCTTGGGTTAACAGCAGAAGAGGGAAGTGCCTGGCACAGCCGCTGAGAGCCGTGCCCTGGCCCTGCCCTCCCTGTGGCAGCCAGGGCAGCCACTGGCCCCGGCCATCGTGTGCCTCAGTGCCATCCCTGCTGAGCAGGAGCCACATGGCCGAGAGCCGATGTGAAATGACACCTCTGCCGGAGAGCTGTGAGGGTGCGAAGATGTTATAGCCTACGTAAAAGGAAGACAGAAAGGGGCATAGGAAAAAAAACCACAAAAATTCTGTGTTCGTTCCTCACTCTTCCCTCAGTGCTGTCTCACCCAGTGCAGAGGCTTCAGAGGTGTGAACACATCCTGTTTACATCTGCCACCAAGACGGGAGGCTGAGGGAGCACAGGGCCGAGGCACGGGAGAGCAGCTGCAGCGGGACTGGCCCTGGCATGGACACAGTGCCCGTCTACCACGGGGCCATCACCCGAGAGGCTGGGGAGAAGCTGCTGCTGGCGGCGGGCACGGACGGCAGCTACCTGCTGCGGGACAGCGAGAGCATCCCGGGGGTCTACTGCCTCTGCGTGCTGTGAGAGCGGGCCGGGAGCGCGGGGCTGGTGGGGCAGGAGCGGGCCAGGAGCGGGCCGGGAGCGCGGGGCTGGCCGGGGCATCAGCGGGCCGGGAGCGCCGGGCTAGCCGGGGCATCAGCGGGCCAGGAGCGGGCC
>JAYDZK010000233.1:9905669-9979909 GCA_034509185.1 Euphonia xanthogaster
CGCGGGGCTGGCTGGGCAGGAGCGGGCCGGGAGTGCGGGGCTGGCCGGGCCGGGAGCGCGGGGCTGGCCGGGCCGGGAGTGCGGGGCTGGCTGGGGCAGTGGGCCGGGAATGCAGGACCGCCAGGGCTGCTCAGTCGGCAGCTGACTGCCGACAGTCCCCTCCACAATAGGGGTGTCCTCACAACAAAATACGTTCTAGTGTTACCATCTGCTTACGTGTGAGACTTTTGGCTCCTTCACCTTGGCTTAAGAGAGAGGGGTGCAATAAGTGGTGACGGGTCCCTTGCAAAGCAAAGAGGAGCAGGTTTTGCCTTGCAGAGCCCACGCTTCCCACAGACAAAAAGCCATAAAGAGAAAGCAGGCAGGCACATGGGAAGGATAAGCAAGGTGCTATGGAGAAATGCCAGGCAACTCGGCTCAGGATGGTGTGTGTATCCTCTTTGTGCTGGATAACCCTCTTGCTTTATGTCTGTGTTCTTCTGCTTCCCTAGTGCGCTCATGGGTGTGCTCGGCAGCATCCCCAGTGACCCTCTCATTGGGAAAGGTAACACTGAGTCCTGCCATCCGCAATGTGCCTTTTTTCATGATGCTCTCAGTCCCACAAGCTTGTGGCTTGTCCCAAAGGCCACACACATGAAATTGTGATGGTAACAAACTAGGCAATAATGTTTCATCAGATCCGGTGAAAAGGGAGCCATCTGATGGGATGGTCTGTCAGAGAGAGGGTAGAGGTTCCCCTGGGAGAGCTGGGGGACTTTATATTCATAGGACCTCATTTTAATGAGGAAACTTAGTTACCCTACTGTTGGCAAAATTCTTGGAAGTCCTGGTGACACTGTACCGTTGCATCAGAACAAAGATGACACTTATGCTGTACTTCAGAAGGAGAAAGAACTCTAGAGAAAACCCTTTTAGGTCCAGCATGAAATCAGCTAACAGAAGGAACTCAGGTACTTGGCAAAAAAACACAAGGGGAAGAAGGGTCCTAAGTCAGGTTTTCTCCAAATCCCTTGAATACATTTCTGACAATATGTAATTAAGCCCTGGGTGAGCATCATTATCTTCCTGTTATAGCCCAGTAAATGGAGACATGCAAGATGGTTATAGACAATCCAAAAATACACAATGCTCTTCTCAGGGAAGGTCTTTGTGGCAGAGGATGTATTTTTTCATCTCTCATGAAATCAGGTGAACCAAGTTAGTGTTCCTGCTAACAAATACCTTAACAGCAAGCTGAAAAATGGGAAATTAGAAGCATCATGAGTTAAATGAAAATGGAAGAGACAGCAAGAGGTAAGGAGTGCTATGACTCCTGTGATGGGAATAGGCAATAAAAGCAGAATTTTTTTTAAATAACTATCAGAGGAAATGGGGATATACCACTCTTACACTCAGAAGGTATTCAGTGGAGGTGAAGCACTAAGGCATTAGAGAAAGGGTCAGGAAGAGTGTTACAATGCTGAATAAAACAGAGAACACTAGAATTAGTCCACCATCAGTCTAAATCAGGATGTAGGTATGTAACAAGGTCTTTCAGTTGTACACTATCAGCTGGGATTTTTTGTATATTGGTAGTAATTTATGCCCTTTGAAAGAAATTTCATTAATGAAATAAAATATAGAAAATGAAAATAGGAAGAAATTAAAGCTTTTCTAGCTGTGAAGCTCTGCAATCTTTGGAGGAAAAAATACTTCTGTAAGAAACAGACCAAATTGCTTCTAAAATTATGGGCTATTCATGTCTCCATGGTATGTTGCATTGAAACATGTGTATGATAAACAAAAGGGTAAAAGCAAAAAACCAAAAATTAATAGTGAATGTTCTGCAGGCTCAGAACATACATCCTTAATAGTTATTCTATAAAGGAAATTTGAAATAGCATCTTGGATAAATCCAGATAAAATTGAAATGAAAAATGTTGAGTATGAACTGATACAGAAAGAAAGCTGGCTGAAAATGGTAGAATGAAGCCTGGGTTCCAATACTTCTTAATAGTCAATTCAAATAATTTTGTAAGAAATAGCAGATATGGTAAACAGCACACTAACTGTGGAGACAGTTTTTATACCAGGAAAGTATCCCACACTGAGATAGCATTGACAGTTTGAAGAAATGCGGGCCATGACCTAGAGAAGTGCTTTGACAGGCAAAGTTTGCCAAAGCAGAGCACTTTAGTGGAGAGACTGGAGGAGCAGGAAAGGAAGGCATGAGATGGAGAAATGTATTCGGTGGAGAATGCTAAGCCTGGCTTTGGCCAAAGAAGCCAATGGACATAACCTGTCCAAATTCCAGTCTGAACATCATGGGCAGAGATGGAACAGGTGACAAACATGCATGTGCAGGGCAGTTCTGGTAAAACTGAGGGAAGTGTGCATTTGCTGTTTTCACTCTGTAAGAAAAAGAAAATTAAAGAGTAAGTATTTCTCTGCTTTTTAAAATGCTTCATTCTAAATAAATAATGGAAATTATTAGGAGTAACAAAGTTATTTAGCAGTTTACATTATGGTTCAGAATCCGTGCTGAAGATCACTATAAGAATAAATAGACATATGAAGATCAGACAAAAGATGAATTTACTAGAAGTAATGAAGTGATCTTTGAAACATAGGAAATAAAGCTGGTCAGCCATTAGATATACTGCAATACGTATCAGAGCTAAACAAAATATTTTTCATGTTTCCAATGAAAATTTCTACCAGGAGTGTATATGTTTTATGCTGCCAGTAGTGTTTCTATTGCCCTTAGAAAACAGAAAGAGAAAATAGTCCAGTTTTCCAAAATCAAGACATGTTCAGTCTGTCTTCTTTTCCCTCTCCCTCCACTTCCCTAGGGAAGTAAAACAAACCAAAACAAACATAAGGTCATGCAGCTTCTTAGTTGTAACCTTTTTAAGGGTTCCTTTTCCCATCACAGGGGAATTACAAGGTGGAGTTCTGATAAAGAGAAAAGAAATATTTATCAAAAGAGCAATTAAGCATATGTTTGGATGACAGTGGTGTCATCTACTTGAATTCACATTAGTGGCTGCTGTGCACTTCCAGCTCCAGGTACTGTAATTGTCAAGCCCTGTGATTTCACTGCATTGCTTATGCTCAAACAATTTCTCCTTTTCCCAAGAAACTGCATAAATTTGTAATGCCACAATCACCACCACACCCTCCCCCTCGAGCACCTCCAAAAAGCCCTGACATATTTTGGCAGGCTTTGATCCTCTTAAGGCACACAATGAGGACTGCAGTGTTCATGGTCAGGCTCGTTCACCTTTTGCTTTTCCAATTAAAAAGCAGAGCCCTGACCTTTAAAAAGGAGAAGAGTCAAAGACTTCATGAATCCCTTGTGACTGACGCTGATTTTACAGGGCAAGCATAAAAGAGACAGGTAGTAGCATAAAATCTGACCTATAGAGGTGGGTAACTGCAGCAGGCAGGACCCTGTTGGAGCATTCATCTAGAAAACTCTCTGCTTTCTCTCTTCTTTGTTTCTCCTGAGCTACTGATTTATCTCCCTTGAATGCCACTTTCCACTTTCTGAAGCTGGGATGTGCACATGGTGTGCCTGAAAACCTTCAAAGAGACAATGAATATTTTCTTGGTGTGACTGCAGCAAAGCACAAAGGACCCGCTTTCAAAAATATTTTAAGATGACAATTAAACTATGCATGGAAGAGTAGGAAGGTTGGAAGGTTTTGATTTGCAATTGTATGCTCTGGGGCTCTTGCAAACAGAGGTGCTGCTTTCAGATTTTGGCAAAAAGATTTTAATACCAGATGCTCCTGGGTCTTCATTGTATGAATATCATTATTGAATTGATAATACCTGCTTTAAGGATGTTGTGAATATGTCAACAGAGGTACCCAATCCTTTCCTGGAAGTTTTTAGAGTTGCACTAAAAAGAAAGATTTTTGCTGTTCCTGAGAGGTGGTCTAGAAGAAATGCATATGCTTTATAAAACATACACGTTTTACCCATAAACAAGTTAGACACTACACACAGTACACCAGGGTTTTAATATCAAGCCTGATTGTTCCAGGGAGCTTTCTTTACTGGTTTGGTTTCCTCTCTGCTCAATGCCCCGTTTGACATTTTTAGCACACTCAGAAATCCTCTGTGCTCACAGCTCCTAATGAAGTCAATGGGGGACACGAGACACACTGATGGTGACTACTTTGAGGAGCAGCCTCTTCAACCCTGCCTGAAAAATGTATAAAGAAAATGCCTGAGAGTGCCAAAAGCCCCATGTTCCTTTACAGATATATGAGCACAGATGCAGAAACAAGCAGCTCATGCCTGAATTGGCAAAGATAAAGCATTTGTAGTTTGGGTTTTAAAATTCACATGCTTGAAAATACTGAGAATGTTAGTAGCTGTTTCAGAGCTGTAAGTAAGACAAACACGACGTGCTTGTCAAACTGTATGTTCAGATGATTTGTTTGAAACCAGCTGTTTGTGTACTGTGCTGCATTAAATTTGTGGAGAATAATCAAAAGCTGGAATTGAAAGCTGTTTAGAGCTCTTGAAGCAACAGTAATGGAAACAAGGATAGGCTGCAGTCCTATCAGATTTTACGTGTACTGTTTTTTCTGTCACTGTAACCACGGTGCACAAGTTCAAGGCAATGTGCTGAAACTTTCTGATGAGACAGATACATCAGCTGTACAGTACGAAGGTGTAATACAGGATCACAAGCCAGCTTCTGCTTAGCATTTCCTTTGTTTCCTATGTATTCTTTTTGATAGACATGGCAGAATAATTGCATTTTTTGGTAATACTGCACATAATCATCATCATTTAAGACGTAATTTGAAACAAAAGAAGAAACCCCTCAACATTGCTGTTGCAAATATCACACGCTGTTTTCAGCTTTGAAAAAAATCTTCTGTAGCTCAATGGTAAATTTTACTGAGGTGAGTATTTCAGGTGCCTGCTAACCAGAGTGAGTGTTGTCTTTGCTGAGCCTAACTTGGCTAATGACCTTCACATATTCCAATTACTTTTCTTGGAAAAGTAGACAGCCTGAATCATGGAATTGATGAAACTTAGTGGGAGGCTATGTTATTGGCCTGCCATAAGGTAATATCCTTCTATTTAGTATCTCAGATTTGAAGAAATTCTTATTTCTGAATTTCAAGAAATTCCTCTTTGAGGTATTGCTTTTGGCTGGAATCTCCTTGTACCAGACTGACACAAACCCTGCTCAGAAAGGCTACACACTGCTCTTTAGGTAAATCAGCAGCATTTCCTCAGATAGTTAGAAGTGTTGAAGTGTTAAAGATACTGACAATATCTTCTGCAGAAATACCTGCATAAATTCAGAGCTATTTCACAAGACTTAACTTTCTCTTTTAAGCTTTTGTAAATTTTGGAAGAGAAAATCAAGATAATGCATTTTTTTTATGATGCTACACCATTACAGCAAGTTAATACGTATTACTCATGTGGTATTGAGGGTAAATTTTTCCCACAAGAAGTGTTGATAAAGGAATCAGTGACAGAAGTCAGTGATAGAAGTGTTCACTCAAGTGCTACTGTGATTTAAGCTACAGTCACTCTGTTGGGCTTTTCAGATGTTGTAAACACCAGTTTAACCTATTTTATTCACTCTTGCAGACATAGAGCTTGTCTCTTGCACATGATCTCAATGTGAAGGCTATTTCTTCAGCTTGAGTTAGCTGAAGGGTGGTAATTTCTGAGTTGCTGTACTTAGCTGAGAACTAAATAAGGAGAGAATCAGTCTGTTTGTCAAACAGAAAATACAAATTCTAGGAGAGAGTGAGGAAAAGCTTAAAGGCTCTGAGGCACTGCTGTGTATTCCCTTAAATTCAGGGGGTTTGGCTTTGTGGTAGCCATCTCCCACCTCTGTATCTCCTGTTGTGCCCATGCCATTACCCACATTCCCTATCCAGGGTTGCCCACCAGGAAACTGCCTGTAGTTGTTCCCTCTGGGCATTCAGGAGCTGATCTGCACTACATCAAACACCTATGGTAGGGCAGAAATGGCTCCATCCTGAGCTCTCATGCTCATCTGCTCCGTGCCATTGACCCCTGCTCCAGAGTCCCCCTTGAGCTGCCCAGCAGGGCTCCTCGCCAGAGCAGTGTGGTGCTCATCTCCATAGCATCAAGTGGTTTCTAAGCATTATCTCTGCTTGAGAGATGAGGAGTTTAACTCTGTTTCACAGAAGAGAATGGTGACACAAGAGCTCCAGGTCTGCAGTACCCTCTAGCTTTGGGTTCCCAGTGTAAGGGCCATGGGAAGGGATTCTGAGGCTACCCAATCATATTCTGCACAACTTGCTGACTTTGCTTGCATTGCTGAGATCTGTTTCCATGTTTCATACAGCTTTGGCTTCCAAAACACCTATCTTCTGCTCCTGCTTGTTTCAGCATTTTGTGCTCCTCCCAGACCTAGCCCCCTCATACTTTACCTCTGTATATCCCTTTCCTTACTCATTTAGTCTTTCTGTCAGGGATTCAGTGTTCATTGCTGTTTCCTTGCCCAGCTTGCATAGATATTGGTCCCCTTTTCTTTCCTTCCACATCCATCCCACCTAATCTCAAACTTCCTGCCCAAGATGCCCAATTAGTAAATTCCTTTCTGGTTTTGATCTCATAATCTAGGCCAGGCAACACACATACATTTGAGATCATGGACACTGCTTGGCTGAGTGCCCATGATACAGCCAGCCCAGACATGGTGGTGCTACAACTGCAAACAACCTTTAGAGGGTGCTTCTCTCGCAGCCTAGAGAGCCACTACTGCTTTCAGAGAGTGCAAGAGATATAACTTCTTTCAAACAAATTTTATGTCTTACTCTGAAAACGGGGCACCCCCTCCTCTGACAATTAGAAGATTTTTTTTTTTAAACATGGGAAAAGCACCGTTTTGCCTAACGTGTTCCCTTCTGTCTTCTCCATCCCTAAAAGAGGGTGAGGCAACTTAAGAAATGAAATTTCAGTCTGAAATGCTGAAATGTGGCAAAGTTATAAGAAACTGACTCTGGGCAGTCTAATGCTCAGAACCACTGTTTGTAGGCTACACCGTGGTCTGGTTCTTAAACTGTGTTGTAAAGTGGAATCCCAAGGTAAGGTCAGGTTGTAAATGTACCAGGTAAGAAGAGGTGATTGACATAACACAGTGGCATCTGAAGAGAAAGATACGTACAGAGGAAGAAATTGATGTAATTTATTGCTGACATGGCTTTCCCTTGTCTTTCTGTCTTTCTGCCTTTTAATGTGTTCGGTTTTGGGCTCAGAAATGAATAAAAATTAGTTTAATAAAATCTCCCAACCGAGATGTGAAGTATTTGGAAATGATTTTAAAGTATACCATGCAGCTGAAATGTCATCATTAATTTTAATCTGCAGCATGCGTGTAATGTCCTCGGGCTATTTCAATGTTGCAGAAGATTGTAATCATTCACCTGTTAACGTAAATGCAGCTTTAACAGGTCTGATCACAGCTAAAAAGGAGGAATGGAGAGGACAGGTAGACAGATGGTGTTTCAGTATGTCATCTGTGAGCGATGCCTTGGTAACTCTTTGAGAGGAATTATCTGGCTATAAAGAATAAAAAAAGCCTATATAAAAAAGCCTATATAAAGTATTCCTGTAATAGCAACTTTTTCTAGGTTTTTCTTTGACAAAGTTTTCCAAGGGAAAGTATTGAAACAGAGTCTGTGGTAGTGCAGTTTCCAGCTGGTATAACATATCTTTCCCTATGGAAACAAAAGAAAAGTGAGATGTCACAGAAATGTCATTAGTAGGGACCAAAGCACTCTTTCATAAGTGCTATCTGGTATTGTCCTTACAGCAATGGTTCTTTTCTGCTTTCCCACACCAGCATTTTGGGTTTTTTTGCCTATGATCAAAAACTTATAGAGCCTCATTCATCAAGATGTTAATTCATGATTGTTCCTGTCCCCTGACAGGAGAGAGAAGCTTTGCTGTTGTGAGTGTGGCTGTGTCTGTCCTTGGGACAGGTGAAGGAATGGGGGAGCCCCTCAATGAATCTTTACCTGGGTGTCATGAACTGGTCCTCCTCCAAGATGTGCTGGTACTGAGAGTGCTCCCTGAGCTTGCACCACATGTAGGAACATTGTGTCTCACTAGGAACTTTTTTTCTGCCCTGAAGAGAGTAAAATGTAGAAAATTGAGCTGTCCTCTCATATTAGCTGGAGAATTTCTCACTTTCTGAGACTTAAGCTTCAGTAAATGAACTTTTTCACCTGCTTTTTTCCAGTGTTACATGCTTTACTCTTTGGAAGGTAATGTCCTCTGCCATCTCAATTTAAATTAGTGTATTTAATTTTTCTTTCGAGAAAAACACCCTGATCTTCCTTCAGCCCACACTGATCTTAGTTCATGTGAGGTAGATTAAATAATGAAAACCTTTCTCATGGGAGGCTTTTGCCCATGTAGCAGTAAACTTCACCCAAAATCATATCACTTGTAAATGGAAGGTAAAAAACTCTTTGAAGTGGTAATGAAGTAAGTTCCTGCTGCATGACAGAAAGTTTTGATAAGATCACATTTATTGGGAGAGTACTTATCAGAAGAGCTGTAATTCATTTTGTGGAGACCAAGGTCCCAATGGAAGGTAGTTCAATGGGAAGATCTAGCTGTTCATCCTCTTAACAAAATGCACCTTCCTTCCTTTGTGCATTGCCTTTGAAGAGGCAGATGTGGATGTCCAGGTCATCTCCCATTTACACAGTCTTGCTTTCCTGGTGGCTTCAGAGCCAATAACAGATGATAATGTTGTGTTTTTCAACTTAAGCACAGAAAAATCCCTCAGACCTTTCAGTCTTTCCTTCTCTGGGAAAAACATGAACATTTGCCAGGAGAGTGGAGGGCTCTCACTTGTCCCTCAGGAGGCTGTGATAACAATGTCATTCTTTTCCCATTCTCCACACTGTGCTCAAAGCATCTATCTTCTCAAATTCTTGTTCCTTTTTCAGAGCCTTGTGGGCTTTTAGTGAATGATCCTTTGTGCTTTCCCTGTGCTGAGCTGAAATATATTACAGTGTGATATTTTGAAAAATGCAGGATAGCTGCATTGTGTCTCACCATACTTCAGTACTGAATATTATTTTATCTGACCTCTATTTTTCGATTCATTCTGCTTAGAAAACCTTTCTGGTACAGTGCTGAGAGCCAACAGACAGCTCAGAGTCAGAACAGCACCACAGCCCCTCAACCTCTTCAACTCATGCAATCTCTTATGTGGCTTTCCAGATAACCATGCTGTTTGTGGAAAAATCAGATTTTAAGGGGACTGAATCTGTTGGGAAAGCATTTCTTTTGGGAAAGCCAAGAATCAAGCAAGGGTAGTAGAATCATAGAATCATAAAATGGCTTGGATTGGAAGGGACTTTAAACATCCCCTAGTTTGTCTAATCATCTAGTTCCAACTTGCCCTGATGTGGGCAGGGATGCCACCCACTAGACCAGGTTGCTCGTATCTTTATGCACAGTGTAGTATTGAAAATAGAAGTCAAGAGACTGAGTTTCAGATGTGTAGAATCATACTGGTGGATTTGAGACTTGAAAAAAATCACTGTGTAAAAGGTTAAATACCCACTTCAAAGAGATGGAACAAAATGCCAGGACCTCTCTGGTGTTTTCCAGTACATTATGGCCTGTAAAATCCACATTTCAGTAACCATGTGTTGGCTGGTGTTTTACATATTTAGGTACAGTGAAGCTCCTTGTGATTTTTAAAAAAACGATTCACGTCAACATAATGTTAAGAAAAGCTGATGTCACAGGCACAGCTCTCAGTCTTTAAGGAGATGGTACAAGACTGTCTGAGGGCCCTAAAGGGAGACACTGGATTCCCTGAACAAGAACATACATAATCTAGTGGCTTAGAGGAATGTGCTTTTAGCCAACTGGGCTTGAGTTGTGGCTTCAAACACCACTGACCATGGTGCTATGGCATGGACAGAAAAGCAGCTCCATATTCTTGCCTTCTCCTGCAGGCACAGCAGGTTGTTCATGTTTCTTCCCAAGGTCCAAATCCCTGGACTGCAGTTTGCTGGGGAAAAAAGAGAGGAAACCAAGTGATGGCTGTTTCCCTCCTTGGGTTTCCATGAAATGAGCCTGGCCAGCTGCTTTTCATGTCTGTCTGGTGGCATACAGAAAGTCAGGGAAAAGGCTCTCTTGGTAGACATGAAGAGGTGGATGAAGCTGTGGTGGATTGTGGGGCAGTCTCAGGCACATTGAGGATAGGAGGGCAGCGTCTCAGCTGTGCACAGGGAGCTTGTCCCTGCAGCAGCCCAGATGGGAGGGAATGGCTTTGTGTCCTTCACCTTGGTGTCTAATCACAGTGGGACTCAAGTGATGGGGGCAGAGCTCACAAATCACCACGGGCATTTTGCTCCCACTTTTCTGGGTTGTAGCAGAGTGCCAGCTCTTAAGGGCTTCCTTCTAGGGCAAATTATACCAACAACCACTTTGCAAAGGTTGCTGTAATGACTTTGGAACAGGAATTTGACACAGATCATGAGTAATTGCAATCATATGATGTCTGTGTCACTGATGGTTTCTCATATTTTGAAGTAACTGCTATAATGCCATGCATAACTGGAAAGAAATACAGTATATTTCTGCTTTCTTAAGAATAAGAATTGATGGTCAAATAGGGAATGGTCCTTTAAATCCTGCTGTGTATTCATGTAAATCTATGTAGTGTGAAATAGAAGCATAGAATCATAGAATATGCTGATTTAGAAGGGACCCATTGGGATCATTGAGTCCAACTCCTGGCACAGCACAGGACACCCCAGGAATCACACCATGTGCCTGAGAGCATAGTCCATAGCTGCTTGAACTCGATACAGTCTTTCTTATCTGATACCATCTAAACTAATGTTATACCCATGGAGCTCTTACTAATTGATTCTGAGTTAAATTTTTGGATGTTAGTGCAGTAATCTACCATGTAAATCATTCACTGAGTTGGGTTCATGGGAGAAGCAAGAGTGACTTTGGCACGAGTTGTGCCTTGTGTTATTACTCTATGACTCCTTATTCCCCAAAGACTTTGATTTTAAAAGAAGGAAGATTGCAGACTCTTATATGTCTCTTTTATCAGTATTTGAAAGTTGGGAATGTATAGGTAAAGCAAAGAGTACTTGATTTAATTCCTTTTTGCAGGTATAGCTTTCAAAAAAAATTACAGTAATGACATTGCTGCTGTTAACATCTGCATTTAAATAAGTCACAGAACAGTAATGCTACCTGTCAATAATAAACCTTCTCTATTTGCAGTCAAAGTGTTTCTGGTGTGTGTCAGTGAAAGGATGTCACTGAAAAAAAATGATAAAAATGCTGAGGAAGGAATAAAAGCAACACCATTTAACCTAAAATAACTGAATACTGGTAGACCAGATCTGAGCCAGACCAATCCTTCTCTTTCCAAAAAACCCCAGTAGGTTTAACACTGCATCTAGCCAGTGGGTTTTTTAGCTACCTAGAGCCTTTAGAGGTGAATTTATTTTAAAGGAAAAGTTAGCAAATGAGCTAACTCTCACATAACAGTGTAGTTCTTGTGAAAACTGTCAGGAGAAATGAATAATAAATACCTGGTTTTGGTTTTTTTTCCCCACAGGCATCAGGGTTATGTTTATACCTACAGAGTGTCCCAGACAGAAGCTGGATCCTGGAGTGCTGAGGTGTGTACTTCTCCTTTCCCTTCTGAAAATTTCTACATCATGTTTGATATAGATTATAGATTTAATGAAATATATTCAAATTATTCATGTTTCTGCCTAGTCTGATTTTCATTGATGGTAATCGATCTAGAGTGCATCCATCAGTAAGATGTCTTGGTGCCACTTCTGACAGTCTAGAACTCATAAATTAATTCCCTGTTTCATTTCAGCTGTTGCATAATGCAATAGTGCATCATTTTGCATCATTTTAAATGGCAAAAATATTGTGGTTTTATAATTTGACAAGCACAATCTGTTTCCTTATATCTTATGTACCATCAGTGTCAGAATACTAAAGAAATAATTTTCAATGTACAGTGTTTTAATTCATCAATCCAGATTAATTCATCATTAGTGCAAAATATAGCCAAAATTTCATACAAAATATATTTTCACCCATCTGACAAGAAACTGGTAATTTGGGTGCAGAAAAACATTACTTATATTACGGACAACATTTAGGCTGATGAAATTGGGATGTTAATCTCTATTTATTTTTTTTTTTCCTTTGAATGTACTCTGTGTATTAATTCATAATTAGATCTCTGTTTGTATGTCAATGAACATTTATTTCAAATATGATACAATTTCTAGACAGGCATAATTCCTTGGCCATTGCTGTATTAGAAGTGATTCTGAAACACAAAACTGATTCTTGGGTTACTCTGAACAGATCAGGGGGTGGAAATGACTGACATTACTGTGGAGTAGATAATTATCCATGTGACCCTTGGGAGTAGTGCCCAGTAATTCCTTCTAGAAGACATCAGGAGGTTGGTGTAAGGGTTAGGATTTGTAGTGCCCAAGACAGAAGCTTTTCAGGACAGGGTGAGGGTGACAGTGCACCCATCATGCCAGGGAAAGCACTGGCATCTGTGGAAAGATTCCAGGACTCCAGGGACCTCCACCTGTGGAGGGTAATTCCCTGGCTGAGGCTGCAGCCTCCTTTAGCCCCAGATGACATCAGCATCTGCAGTGAGGTTTTTCTGGTGCTATATAGATCTGCTACAATGTCTGGCCTGTGACCTCCACTGGCACTCTTGTGTGGCTTTTGGTCTTTCCCTGGCTGTATCTTAGGCAAACCTTACCTGAATTTCACATCATATGTGTGCTGAAGGCCCAGGCTTCTCTGTACATCCTCTGCAGGGGAAGATCCCAGATCCATGATGCCAACTCTTCCCTTAAGGAACAGAAGCCTTTAAGTAAATGTTGCTAAGACCCTGCTGGCTTCAGCTGTTAGACAGAGCAGCCTAGGTCCAACTGATCCCCATAGTGTGTGCCTGCAAGGCCAAAACAGACTCCAGAGGCAGCTGGTCCTTTCCGGCTTCTGCTTCCTTCTCTGTGGCTGGTTAATCTGAGCAAACTCAGGTCACACCCATCTTTCAAGGATGAGGTAGGGAATTTAAGACAGTGCTGTGAAATCCCAGCCAGAGTGAAAATTCCAGCTGGTGCCAGGGAGGCTGGATTTAGCTCACAGCTGCTGGGTGAGAGCAGTGTCACCTGAGTGGGACTATGCTGGCAGGACCTGTGCTTGTCCTCCCTTGACTTTGGTAAAGAGGAGTTATTATGAGAACGCCCTGAAGGATTTAACACAAACGTTGGATTTTTGATTAAAAGCACACATAGTTTCATTTAATACTGTTTGAAAAATTGCCAATGTAGACATACAGAAAGACTCTCACTTTTAATAAATAGGTAACATTTGGCTGCTGTCTTTGTACAAGAAGTAGACAGGAATACTCAATGAACACATAAGCCAACATTGAATACTCCAGGAAGGGTTTGCAAAGAGGCTGTGTCTTTACTGGAATTTGTGCTGTGAGGACTCCCTCTCTCTAGTAAGCCCAGGTTGCTCTCTAGGTTTTCTCCCTGGTGTTTCTAGGATGGAACTATCTTACTGACACAGGCTAGAAGGTTATTGTTAAGGAGGTTAAATCACTGGCTGCATTAAGTCAGGGTCAGAAATAGCAAAGGGTCACTTGTAAGTCTGTCTAATTTGTGTGGCAGGTGAGTGTGGGTAATTAGTGTGGGTTTCTCTTGTAGTGATTAAGAAATTGTCCCTTTTCCACCTTTTTATCACCATGCTGCTGGGAACTGCTCAGTGTAGGAAGGCTGGGATGCCTCGGGGAAAGCAGAGAGCAGTGTGGCTCATTGACTCACCTGGAACTGGCACATCAGGGGGTTCACATCCGTGGCTGGCTCCTTCCCTGGGAGCTGGGTGCATTTCTGAGGACAAAGCCTGTGTGCCAGCACAGGGTACCCTGCACTCCTTCTCACCTCTCCCCCTCTGGCTTTGCAGACAGCACCTGGGGTCCACCGGAGGCTCTTTCGGAAAGTGCACAACCTCATTTCAGCCTTCCAGAAACCCAACCAAGGCATTGTAACACCCCTGCAGAACCCAGTTGTCAACCACGTGAAAGCCAACTATTCCCCAGGTACTGGTGGGGGGAAGGAACCTTGGCTGCAGCTGAGCACAGCCCTCCATGGCGGCAGGGATAGAGGTCTTAGACTTGTATGTTTGACCTGAACTAGCCAGCAGAGTGACATTGCCAAAAATGTGCCCTAACTTTGCTATCGTGTAATTTGAAATGCTGTCACTCAGGTGCTCATTACAGACAGGGCCTGTCAACGTGATAAGAAAATGGATTTTGAGTATGTATTCCTGAGTGCTAGGGCAGGAATGGCTGCCTTCCTTCACCACCACCGTTGCTCATGGAAGTATGAGCCTTCTGGACTGTCCATTTTCTTACAGTGTTCATCTGTTCAAATATTTGTGATTGTTTCTCTTAGGGAGGAATGAAGGCTATGACTTCCACCTGCAGCCATCATGAGGATGTCTCCCCAAGTGTGACATAACCACATCTTCCAGCATCTCCTCTAATCTATGCTTTAAAACAGAATGATTTATATGATAGTAAATACAACTCTGTGAGTTTTCTTGTAACATTTGCAGAAATGTGTATTTCAAAGAATTTATTGCTTAAGATGTAGAAGTTTAGATTTCAGAGTACTTTGAACTTAGGGTGGGATATTTTTTGGTTTTGTTTTTCCCAAGAGAGGATAAAAAGCATGAACTGCTAAATCCTTTATATCATTTTCCCTCCCTTTGTACTGTCAAGTAAAGATATTTTTCCCTTCCAGATCAGTTCTTAATTAATAATTAGTTATTAATTTTACATTGCTTAACTTTAGATCCTGCTTTGCTTTGTTCTGGTTGGCATTTATTGGGCAAGTGCTCTTTTATAACCTTAGGAGAATTGTTTACATTAAAGTGTCCTTGCCTTGGATGGGCTGTGTGTTTATCATTCATACAGTTCCTAAAGATATTCCAGATGTGATACCATGAGGATCCCCACGAACTGATTTCCCATCAAAGCAGTTGCTCTGCCCTCTGACAAAATCCATAGTTTTCACCAATGACCAAGAACATAAGTAATGCACAGAGTAACCAAGAACACCCAATGAAGTGGAAAGCCTTATTCTTTGCTTTTAGGTGTTTCCTGTACTTGAAACAAGCCATCCTTGCATACAAGTTAAAAAAATAAATTATTTTTGCATGACAGCTTTTTTTTTTTCCCTGTGTGTTTCCATGCTGCTGCTGGGCTCCTGGAGGGAGTTTTAAATCTAGAGGACTCGTCAGCTGTGCAGGGTTAGGTGAGGCTACTGGAGAACTCAGACAATGTGCCTTTTGCACTTGAGGTGGAGCAAGTGTGATTGGGCTAATGGACTGGCAGACAGTAGGAAACACTTCTGAACACTTTTTGTTTGGGTGTCCTATGGCCCTCTTGTTTGAGGAGATGGGACTATATTTGAGGAGATAGGGCTGTGTTGCACTGCTGTCCACAGTCCAGACTACCTCTAGGTGGGTTTTTGCCAGGTAGGTTTGTGTGAGTTCCTGTGGGCTTTGATGGGGACCCCGGCTAGGGCCCAGCCTTGTTTCTGTGCAATGGGGATGCATCTGGTCCAGATGGCTGGTTTGTGCCACCAATGGCTATGCTTCAACAAACAGAAATGGTCCTGACTATCAAAAGAATGCAAGTCTCACATGCTCCCTTCCAAAGCAGAAGACTAACAGCAATTACAAATGGTCTACAAAAATATATGTAATTACAGAAAAACAGCCCTTAAACATCGTATAGGCACCTTTGGGTTGCTCTGGTTGTGTTTTATGCCTATACTTGTCTCTTCTGCAGATCTCGGAAGGCTAAAAATATTTCCTAAGAGAGAAAGAGGCTTTTTTCAGAATTGCCAGGCTACAGACTCAGGGAGAACATAACTGACTGAATTTCACCAGACACTGTCACCTGCAGTTTGGTGGCACAGCAAGAGGCCCCACACCTGCCTTGTTTTCACCTCACTAAAGGCAAGTTGGATGTGAACAATGACAGAACTAAGTGGGCTGCAAGTCCATGATTCAGCAAGGTGGATGCTCCAAGTAACATTTGATAAGGCTGAACCTTTTTACCCTCTCTGAATGTGTGAGACAGTGTAAACAAGAAAGGATTTTCTATGAAGCTCAGGTTTCTTGTAAACCAGCAATAAGTGCAATAAATAAACAGCCTTGTTTTAACAGGGACTAGTGGGCAGCAATGTTGCAAAGTTGTGGTTGAGGCATTTTCAGTTCATTACTCAGTTTCTGTCTAATTGAAGGCCAAATTTCATCTACGGTGAACTGTCCCATCATATTTTACACTGCATGTACATGAGTTGCTCTGTGCCTTTTTTGTATGTGTGCTTGTTGGTTGAAATTAGTCTTGCCTCAATACAGTGCCATACAGTGGCAGATCCAGCATGATTTTCTCTTAAGTAAAATATTTAAAAGCTATTTTTTTAATCATTACATAACTCAGCAAATGTACTGGCTGGTTTGCTGTCACTTGGGCCCATTGAAGCTTTCCCTTCTCCTCCCTGCCTTAAAGGTTTCCCAGCCTGCTGTGAGCCTGTGGCATCTGGTCCCTGGCAGTTCCTCTCCAGCTTTGCAAAACACGCTTCCCCAAAGCCTGCTGAGCTGCTGGGTGCTGGCAGTGTGTGAGTGCAGTCCCAGCCTTCCCAGGGAGCTCTTCTGTTTTCCAAGTGCTGGGTCTAAACCTGGCCTCTCCTGGGAGCAGGAACAGGTGTGCCTGGAAATCATCCCTGGTAGATGATTGCACAGTGGTAGTGATGCATGCAGTGGGAAGAACTTTGCCCAGGGGCTGTTTCCTATTGAACTGTCCTATATTGACTCGAGGCTGAGGCTGCATGTGGAAAACCTGCAGCGCACAAGCAGCAGCTGCTCACCCGCTTTGCGGTGCAGTGAGCTGAGGATAAGTGGTTTGACTGTGGTTGACTCCAGAAGTGCATTGTTCTTCTGAAAAATACATAAAATAGGCCAGAAGATGCCATTTCTGTTTAAAGCTGAGAATGTTGTTTCAGTTTCTGGTGTAAATTATTAAGACAGAAGCTTGTATTGTTTCTTTTGGGTACCCAAGGGTCTGGAATTGCTGTAGGCTTAAACAAGGAAACAGAGAGAAGCTGGTGGTGCCTGTGAGACAAGAAGTATATGCTTGGTTATGGGAACAGTAATTTGGAAATTATATTGATTTCCTACAATGACTTAGGTGTCAAGAGCTACAGATCCTTTTAGAGAGCAGCAGCTGCATTTTGCTGGTATGACTTCCCACACGATGTCAGTATCACCTACTGCTTCCCTCCCACCATCTCCTCCAGGCTGCAGCCCCACTGGGCACAGCCCCTTGCTGTGCCCTGTTCCCCTGCCAGCCCTCCCACTCCTGTTCCCTCGCTGCCACAGCCCCAGCCCTGCAAGTGGCTTTGTAGCTCACCGTGTTGCCCCTGTTCCGGCCCCCTCCCCAGCAGAGGCAATGCTGCTCCTCTGCAGCAGCTGAGGCTCCCTCAGCTCTGGCTTTGCCTCCACTAAGCCCTCCCCTGTCCCTGCCTATGGCTGTGGCAGCCCTCCTGCAGCACTCAATCAATACAATATCCTAGGCTGGTTTTCTTCCCTTTTCTACTGGAGCACCCATCCCTTTGGAATCACTTCCTTCTCATCCACCCAGCACAGCCTCAGCCCTCATGTTTGGCTCTTACCCAGCACAGCTGTTCCGTGGTTTTTCACCATGTAACCTTTTCTTTAGCCTTATGCATTCCTTGTGCCCCTCCATTCATGTGCTCCTTCTCTCTGCTGCACGTATTGGGCTTTTAATGTTTTATTTTCCTGGGCCCATACTTTTGATAACACAGAATCATTCATCATCATCTATTTGAGGCAGCTCTAAAGAACATGCAGATACTTAAACTTTGCTACTCACACTGCCAGCAACATTGACTTCACTCACACTGTTATCAGGAGTGCAAAGGCATTTAACAGAACATTTTTTCTCTCTCACATTTGCTTTGATGAAATATAATAACCTTTACACAGAAACTGGCTGGGATTTCACCTGCAGTGAAACCTGCAAAGTTATAAGCATGAACTTTGATAAATCAGAATTAAAATGAAATCTTGCTAAGCAACATCCTGCCCCCAACTTTGAGTCAATCAATATTGGCTGAAGTCCTCATTTAGCTCTATGGAAGTACCTTTTACTGATATGACCAGAGTATCTCAAATACTGATGTAAACCGATGTGAACAAAGACTACATCACATGCCATAAGTTTGCACCTTTATTTTTAAAAAATGAAATAGTCAAAGTACTTTCTTTTTCAAATATCGACACATAATATATTAACTTTCAATATTTACAGTGTGTTGCTGGGATGTTCTTGTAGAAAATGCATGCTTCTGGTCTGAAACCCAGAGCAAAATGCATCAGACCATTTAACTGCAGCCATATAACATAAACCTGTACAGTATCCAGTCACTATTCAGCACAGGAGTTAGAGCAGGAATAAAAAAATTGGGATCTATTGTTTCCTAGCAACGAGGCTGAGGCCATTATAACACGATTTCTGTAAGATCAGAACCTCTAACTGGTGTTAGACAGAAAGTGAAGATCTTGGCATACATTGTAAACATTTTTTACTGTTGATGAGAAAGCTAAAAAGGAACATTACTTTGACATATATTGTATGCTATGCTTCTTGTTCTTGTTTATTGACACTTCTGCCAGAAGAGTATGAAGATTTTAATGTTTCATCATGGTTCATACAAGTAAAATACTGTCAAGGACACAATCTGATATACTAACATTTATTAAAAGGCTAAAGTCCACCACGAGATCTAAGGAAAAACTGGAAATTGTCAAACACGTTTCCTTAGACAAATAATGGCAGGTGACAAATGCCCAGACAAATCCACAGTGAGTCCAACTCCACCATTCCCAGTTTCTGCCTGGAAGTGATTCCCCTGGCAGTCAGGGTGCTTTCGACCTGGTAATGTTTTGTATCAAGGAGAGGTTCCAATAGCAGCCAGCATTTGATGGGAAATCCCCTGGGGCTGTTGGTGCAGCCTGAGCCGGGTGTCACCGCGCCGGATCAGCCGCACCCGGCGAACGCCCGGACACACGGACACCCCCGGGCACTGCCTGCCTCCTTTGGCTCGGCTGAACCACGAGCTCCTCTGCCTAAACCACTTTCCCTTCTGGAACAGCACCTTGGCTTCCAACAGCACCCATGGCTCACCTTGGAGGAGCTGCTGCCCCTGGCCCAGCCCTGGGGGGCTCCGTGGGCAGGGGGTGCAGGGTGGGACCCCAGAGCATGGCCAGGGCATGAGGCCCCCTCTGCCCAGTGCCCAGCTGAGGGATCAAACCAGAGAGCTCAAACCAAAGAGCCAAGGCGTGTATACCCACTTGCACATTGAGCAGTTCATATATATTTATTTGGCTATGTTCTACATAGATATCTATATATATATATTTATAACTTTGAATGTTCTAGATTTACTAAATAAATACGAAAGCAAAGGAAATGTTACTTGTACACACTATTTGTTTGGCGGTCATAAAAATATAGCATGTATTTCTCATGGTAGGTACTTTGCTCAGGATAGTGTGCAATAGTGGATTTTATTTATTTTTATTTTATACTTTATTTTAATTATTTTATTTTATTTTTCCCACTTTCAGAGCCTTGTTTGCAGTTCAGAATGCTAGCATCAAATTATCTGATCTAAATAACAGTAAAATTTTCATGCTATTTGTTTTTCTTTTTTCTCAACTGGGTCACTAGGTTATAGTGCAAAATACAAAATTAAAAAAAAAAAAAGAAAAAGGAGAACCATATAAAAAAAACCCCAACCCACTGAGAAATTGCTCTAACTACTCAGGAAAAAAAAATGGAGACTGAAATATTCCCTGCCTCCATCTGAGGTTGTTGATGAACAAGATGGTCCAAAGCTATTTGTTCATGTAGTTCTCACAAATCACTGCTGGCTGGCCCATGTGGAGCTGTGATATGACTTCAATCTCCCATGCTTGCTCTTTCAGCAATAACTTGTTTCTTGAGCACTGTCATCTCAACACAACATTTATATTTAGTTTCCTAAATTTAAGAAACTTATAACAAAGGCATTTTTTTGCTTTTGTAACTGGGCCATGTAATGTCATGTGAGTCTTAATGAAACCATATTCTCATAAGAAATATTGTTCAAAATGCACCTTAGACTGCACCAAGGAAATGGGAAAATGCCAAATCTACTTTAAAAGACAAACTTTTAACACATTTAACTCTTTGACCTTTTGGCATAACATGAGAACAACAGTAATCAAGGCAGTATTAAAAACCACAGCTGTAGGTAATACAAAGTGCATTTCCTGCATATAATACAAATATAACTTTAGGAAACTAAAGGCACAAGCTAACTAAATATGTATTACATACTAGAAATGCACCGTTCAAGGTAACTGTAATAACTCCAACTATTTGTTTATAATGGATTTTTAAAGCAGTTTGAAAACGATCCTCATTAGTGAATTGCAAAAAAGTATAATTGCTTAAAATATAAGTAAAATAGACTCTAATATTGACATCTTGGATCAGTGATAAAATACATCATCACATTTATGAATGCACTCTCTATATACAATTCATAAATTATTCTTCCATTGATTAAAAGTGTATTAGAGGCTCAAGGATTAGAAGGTCCATTTTTAGGCTGGTGTGGAGGTATTCAAATTCTCTGTGATTTGATGGAAAATTACAGAAATCTGAGCTGTCAAACCTGGATGTTGCCAGCTCCCTGTTCTGTACATTAGTTAATGATGAGCCTGATCACAATGTGTATGTGCAGATTTTGGTCCACAGGTCCCCTGGCTGGGGACAGAGGAGGATTCCAGGGGCCAGGCTCCCACTCAGCCTGATCCTGCACCCCCAAAGCTGCGCTGGCTCCCAGGGGAGCAAAAGGAATCTGGGAAGAGACGGTAATGGGCTGAGGCTGAGACCTGAGCTCAAACCCCAGGGAGGGGCTCAGATCTCACATGCTAATTCAGGCTCATCTCTAACTTGGGTACAGTCTGCTCCACTTGCCCAAAAACAAAGGAAAAAAGAAAACTGGGGGGAAAATGATAAAGAATGCACTTTGTTGGCTTCTGTAAATATGAGCAGAAATTGTTTTAATACATTTACGATGTTTGTTCTGAAAGAAATGTGCAATAACTTCACTGTTACGGATACACAGGCTCTATAACAAGACTTCTAGATCCCTCTGGAAAGCTGCTTGCCCATCCCCCTTTTCCTGTGTGCCCGGCCCACCTCCTGAAAATCAGGTCTTTTAAAAATGACAAGCTGGAGGAAGGATCACCTACTCTGCTATGAAGTAACTGTGCCAGTAGTGCATGTTACCTTGGGAAATAAAAATTTCTGTCCATGCAATATAATGCTTTTCTATGTGCTCTAGATATTGAGCTGAAAAGTGAAGAGTCAGCCCCGAAATGTTCTATGTTTATCAACATATTTACTATCCACACTTGGGTTCATCAACTCCCAACCCACCAATCTTCAGACTCGAAAAAATGAGTGCTACAACAGGATTATTAATCTGAGATGAAAAGAATGTGGTGTCTAAACCCAACAACACTGCACCTTCCAAATCATCTGTGTGAAGACAGGTCCTGGCCCAGTGACTATGGACAGGACTGAGGATCCACAGCCTGACACTGCTCTGTGAGGACTCCCAGCTGGGGTGTCCCCAAAGCACTGGATTAAAGCCCAGCCTGGAGCACACATGCCAGGGGAGAGCCTCCTGAAGACTACAGTGCCCACTAAGCCCGCTTTAGCCACCCCATCTCTGGCTGAAGCCTGGCCAGCACGGTGCCACCAAGCAGACTGGCAGCTCTGTGTGTTCTGCCAGACCCCAGTATATCCTAGTGCCAAGCAACATCCTGGGAGAGAGGCCTGACACGCACGGGTGGACACAATGTGATGTTCAGCATGGAGCAGCTGGCAGGTGGCCGCGGCCGAGCAAAGGCCATAGGAACATCCTTGTACATACTGAATCCAACCCAAGTCAGATTTCCCAGGTTAGAAAATCCCTTAGCATTTAACTGTGGGGAAAATGTGTGGGGTTGGTGAGCAGCTGCGAAGTTTCCATACACAGTCTGGTTTCTGTATGCAATCCCTTGAATTTACGGGAGATCTCACTGGGATAAAAGACACCCAGTAAATAAGGGTTGCAGAATCAGGCTCTGTAACCATTTAAATAACTGGTGAATTATTAAATCAACAACAACAAAAACCTTGTGTTTCTTTAGGAGAAGGCAGAGCACGTGGCGCTCGCCCCTGCCCCGCAGGGCTGTGCGGTGTCACCCTGGGCACCTCGCGCGCAGGTCGCGCCGCTTGGCTCGCAGGACTCTGCTTCTGAAATTTTTGAATACTGCCACACAAGAACTAAAAATTGTCACTGTCATCTCTCAAAGAGTTAAACAAACGATATTAAAATACCATCTTCTGTCACATTTAAAGGCAGTTGGATATGTTTTTTCCTCTATATTTATATATACAGAGTTCTGATCTAGAAAAACCAATACAATAAACCATTTTACGTTTAAAAACAGGCAGTCTTTGGTGACGCAAAGGCAGAGATTTTCTTTGTTACCTTCTGCCTATTTCACTCTGTCTCATGAAGTGAATATTATTGGCACTGTCAGAAAGTTCGAGATACTGCTCCACAGATAAAACAAAATATCCATCGTAGCCTTGTACCCTCCCAGTGCTTAAAAGCTGCTGTTTCTCTCCATCTGTCCATGCCCGAATTCCTTCTTCCCCCTCCTGCAGCCGCCTCTGCTCTTTAGTCCAGGCCTGAGCTACGGCTCGCTGCCTGGCTACCTCCAGGACATGGTTCTTCTCCTCCTCCACCGTGGTTCCGTAGCGCACGTTGAAGCAGAGCGCGCCGTGCTGGAGCTGGATGTCGGCAAAGCGTCTAGTCCTGCCGTTGATCACCGACGTCATCTGCGACACCGTCACGTTGACGCCGTTCTCCAGGATGCGGCGCCCACCGGTGCTGCCAATCAGGGCCAAATCTTCTTCCAAAGAGCCCAGCTTGATGAAGTAATGGGTGTCCCGGCCCTCAATGGTGAAATGCAGATTCTCCAGATAATGAGCGTTGTTGAGGATGGCAGCAATGCGCCGGCTGTCCTCGTTAGCCACGCCGATAATGTCAGCTGTCACTATACCGTCCTTTATAGCGAATTTGATGCCTTTTCCAAATACTGAAGGAACAGCTGCAAATCTCAGTTGCTTCACTCCGTCAGAACACTTGCCATCACTATACCTGGGTGTCATAGGAAGTTGGTCCAAAGATATAAAGTTTCGGAGTTGCTTTTGTAGCTCACATTGAATACCAAGGATAGTCTGGAAAAGAAAACATCAGTCAAGTTTGCAAGCAAGGTACCTCACCCTACTCACCTCTTAATTGCTTAGAATGGCTCTTCAATTTGTTTGGAAAGTATTGTGCACACCTACAGAACCTGGACATATGCACAGGCTTTTTAATTGCTTATGGTAGTGCTTTCTATCTCTTGGATTCCTTAATTTCTAGGAAACAAATGCAAACATATTTATCACAAATGCTATTTTTGTATTTGTTCTTTTTATTTTTCCTCCCCCTTGAACTGTTACTCTAATGACTCTTTTTTCAGCCCTTAGCAGTTCAGGGAAACCCGAATTCAAAGCTATGCCCTTTCATGTGGCTCTGCTTAGTCTCTGTGTGTTTAATTACATCTTCTGTAGAACTGTGGTAATGACTTTTATAGCCCATTCTTTAAGGAAAGCAGGTTGTGAAGGTCTTGAGACACTAGAACAATAGGCAAGTATATCACATCTGTCGATCTTGCTCCCCATACAGGCTAGAAGAAACCTCACTCCAAGCCCCTCTTTGTCTTTTAACACTATCACTACATCTTTTGTGTGCCTTGGAAAAGCTTAACATCTCAGTGATAATTTTCCATGGACATGTTCCATATCTGGCATGAGCTCTGACCCTCCAGCCTTCTGCACTTGGTGAATGGCAACTGTCTTAAATGCTGGGAACATGAATATGAGCTCTCAAATGCTCTATGCATCTCTTTCCTGACTACAACAGAGGAAAGGCATCTTTACAAAATCACGTTTCTTTGTTAACAGACGCTCGTATGCAAAATGTGAATGCCTGCTCAGAATATCGGCAGTTGGTCCTGTTGCAGTCACATTGATTGCTGGACTCTGATAGCTGCTGTCTGGCTCTTTGTTACTGAAAACAAGCCCTGGAGTAAGGCTAAGATTTACAGACCCCTTACAAATCCAGAGCAGCATTTCTGTTTCCTGCAATAATTATGCAGAGCTACTGACTTGTAAAGCTGTTTATACCCCCAGTGATTTTCCAGTGCTTGTGGCATCTTTGCTAACAAAGATGAAAATCTGCTGTTCTGTTTTTTTAATTCCACAAGATTTTCTGTTTTTTTTTCAATATTCACAACAAATACTTTTACCCTTTTGTGTATTCTGTGCCTCAAATTTGGATATTTTCTCTATAAATAGCTGCAGATTTTCTTCACTGTGTTGCTAAAAGCTTCTCCTTGAACCTCTCCTCCACTATGATGCCAGTACATAATTGACAACATTAAAGTTTCTAGCATTCTTAAACAATTTGCTTTGCCTATTATGTTAAAAGATATAGTCACATTTTTTCCTTGGTATCCAATATTTTCTATTAAAACTCCTTAATTTAGTATTAAAAGCAGCTGAAGAGAATGTTTGCTAACCTTTCCAGGATCCCACTCCTGGGTTTTTGTTTGAAGCTGTAGAAGTTCGTATGTTGTCCCCAAAGCTTCTATCTCTGGTTTTGGGAATCCAGGCAGCACGTTGTGCAACTGGAAACCAAACAGCTCTAGCCAACTTCCAATGTCTACAAAACAAGAAAAGGATGCTGGCAAAAAGGCTCATAAATCTTAGAAAAAGTGAGGGCAGTCTGCAGAAATTCCAGCTATGCAGAAATAATGATTTCACATCAATTTATGTTTCCTGCACTAGCTACAGCATTTATTGTAGCAAAGAAATTATTTGGTTACAAAGCATCGCTATACTCAAATCAATAGTGTTCCTTCTATCTATTTGTAATAGAAAAAATTCAAATTAAGCTGCTTCCATTCTTCCCCTTATTTTAGCGATGAGAAAAGCAACAGAAGCAGCTATTAATTATTTTCTTGGTTACCATAAATGTTAGAGAAAACAGATCAAGCTCAGTAAGATGCAATCTATTAAATAAATTACTTGAATAGATTTAAGATTAGAGACTTTTCGTATGCAAAAGATTTCCGGAATGTTGAATCCATACCACAATTCAAGAGGAAGTTTTATTTTTGTTAGAGACATTTTCATGAGAGACAGGATAATTTTACCTGTTGTATACTTAGCAACGTCTTGGATTTTGCCAACTGGGTAATTATTTTCAAACGAGTAGAGATTAAATGGTTGTGGGACAGCATTCAGGTGCTTCCATAGACGGTGATTTGGTGTCGTCCACCGACCAGCAATGACGTCATAGTCCCGCTGCCCCAGATGAACTAATTTAGTAAGAGGATCATAGAGTCCTCCATGAAAACCAATGATAACCTCAAAATCTGGATTAGTGTCCTGGTAGATCTCTCCATAAGGAGTGTACAGAATTTCTTTTATGACTTGGCCTCGACTGCTGAACACAGCTAGAGGCGTCCCAGTGTTATCACAAGCAACATAATATTCTTCTCCACTGCTTAATTCCATTGCAATGAGATGACCTTGCAGATCATAATATAGGGATGTTATTTCTGAGCTAGTATGATTGTACAAGTGAGTAACTCTTATTGGGTTGGAGAGGTCAGCATAGAAGAACTGTAAGTGTTGTCCTAGGCTTGATTTGCTTGCAACTCGTCTTCCAAGACCATCATAACAGTATTGCACAGTCCAGCCAGACACTTTGCTATAGGCTTTGTTCAGCAAACCATTAGAGTTGTACTCAAAGATCTCATTGCCTCTTTGCCTGAGAAAACCATCTTCGTCCATTTTATACTGAATTTCCCCAAGTCTGGTAATGCGATCTCTCAGGTCGTATCTCAGAGGAGTGAGGCGCGCGCTGTTCCCGTGGCTCAGCAGGTTGATGTTGCCATTAAGGTCGTAGCTGTAGCGCCACTGGGTTTTATCATTCACAGACACAGTCTGGAGCTGACCATCAGCGTCATATTCGTAAAAATACCTCGTTATATTGGCATCTACACCCACACGTATGTCACAGATCACCATGCGACCCATGTTATCATACTGGATGGTCATCCAGTAAGCAATAGACTTGAGAATTTCATACTGTACTTCTATCACCTGCCCATTGGCACTGAAGATTTTGGTATGCTTCATCACAGTGGTGGTTATCACTTGGTTTAAATCGTAATTAATGACACTGAATTTTCCAAATTGTTCAGTCCTGCCAGAAACATCGACGTAACGGTACAGATCTATGGGAAGGGGCGTCTCGTTGATCATGGCCTGCATGCTTGTGACACGGAAGTTGTTATAGCTGTAGTCAAATCTGGCGTTTACAAGCCCTTCTTCACTAAACCTGAAGATTTGGCGACCAATAAGTGGACCTGTCCAAAACAAATACGGGAAAGAGGAAACCCAAGAAAAATAATTAATTATGCCCTTGGTTTAGTTACCCTACAGATCTAGGACAGACAGGATATGACCTCAGGTATGCCCTTTAGCCTTACTATTCATTAGCTGTCTCAGAACATACCATTAACTAAGAATATGTTAGACTGTTCTCTCACAAACCTTCATTAATGCTTGCTCTACAAATTATTTATATTTTATTAACATTTTTTAAATTAATGCTGTTTTATTCCTAATTATGATTTCTATTTACTTACAAGATAATTCTAAACTAAATTAATTTCATATGGTGATTCCCTTCCTCATGTAAGCAGTCCTTTTGAATTTATGTCATATTACGGTGTAAACAGGGAAACTTGAAAATACAAACAATAAACCAACTTGATTTAGTATTTAGCAAATATCCACACAGAGGAATAAAACCAACAAAACATCCTAAGAGCTATTCCAAACCAAGTAATAAAAAGAAAACTGTATTTCAAGTGGGACAGCTATATTCACCTATGGACACAGACACAGAGATATACACACATATTTTTCTAGTGAAACATAAAATAAAAGAACTTGTAGGCATAAAAATAATGGAATTTCATGCCAGGTAAGTGCAAGATCAGGGTGTTGCGAACGAGGAACGAGCACACACATTTTAAGAAGCCAAAAACTTTAGCAAAGCAGTCACAGTTACACAAACCTGTTTGCCTGTATCTAATGGTACAGATGAACCCATCGTGCATTAAATGTATTGTTTTAATAACCCCAGAAGATTCCTCGTAGGTGAAGGTGACTTGCGTGGTGTCGTAGAGGATCTCGGAGAGCCGGGACTGCTTGGTGTACTTGTAGAGGACCCTGCGGCCCGTGCCGGGGTACAAGGTCTGCAGCAGCCGCCCGTCCCTGGCCAGGTCCTGGATGAAGGCGGCGCCGCTGTCCGGAGGGGTGTAGATGTTGCGGTAGTAGCCCACGGACAGCATGGTCTGCAGGGCGTGGCGCACCATGCTGGGCATCGTCACCGACTGCAGCGACTCCGCCTGGTCGTACTCGAAGATGTAGCGCCGCTGGCTGTGCAGCAGGAGCATCACGGACTGCAACCAAACAGCAACGGCACGGTCAGGGGGGACCAAGCAATGGCATCCAGCTAGTGAGCGCCTGGAGCCTATGGAAATGCTGAAACAACCACTCACTCTTGGAGTTTGCTCTTATTTGTACAATTCCAAGTGAAGCTTTCAGCTCCAGGAGACCTGGCCAGCGAGGTGGTACTAAACAGGAGGAGAATCATAGTAAGTCTAGAGGTAAGGGCCTCCAAACTGGAAGGCAGATGTGGCTCTCAGTAGAATTTTAGCCTCATGCTGACTTGCTATGTCGCTTTGAAATATTTAGGGCATCCTCTCAGGAGGCAAAAACAGAGGGAACCTCTTCCTAACACACAGGCAGAGCATCTGCACCGGCAGATGTGTCTAGAGGAGCTGGAAAGGGGAAATTTTGTGCATGTACAAGGTGTTTAGCTTTTATTGGCATTCTGCTTATCTCCAGCACAGACCTAGCCCTTTTCCTGTATATCTTCTTTTAAATACACATGGCCCCAGAGTTCATAATATCTCCATGCCTACAGATGGATGAAAATACTCTGCAGATTCTTTGGTGTGACTACTATTGCTTATTTTTAGTGTTTACGAAGAATATAATTTCTGTACAGGTACTTGGTATTTGCCCTGTGCTAGTTAATTGTGGCTGGTTAATGAAATCTTGTTTGCTTATCTGGCAGATGAATGTGCAAGCACAGCAGATTTTTTCTATTGATAATTAAAGTTTGGGTTCTGTATGCCTTCTCACCCACCATGGAAAGTCACAGTGTCCCAGAGCACAAGGTGGCTGGTGAGCAGTCACTGTTGAAACAAAGGTATTGAAAACACAGATTGAAAATGTATAGGAAGCTCTGTCACCTTCCTCCAGCTGTAGCAAGTGGCTTGGCTGGCCCAGAGCACTGCACATTCCTTGCCTTGTCTGAGTTGTGCTGGAGCACCAATCTCTTAACCCACAGCTCAAACCGACCAGGCACATAAGCAAATTTGTCAGGCTTCTGCAGGACTGAGACATCATATGAAACAAAGCCTTACATGGAACAGCATGACTACTTTGTCACAGAGTATTGGGGAAAGAAATCAGAAAAATAGGATCTTTCCCCCTCTAAGCTCAAAAATCTTCTCTGGGAAGGAAACACCTTTAAGATCAGCCCTGCAGTGTGTTAAGTAACACTGGCCCTGAGCCACTTTTCTCTGACAAATACGCCAACTGCCCATTCAAAGGGCCAGAGACAGGCTCAGCCTTGGCCATCCTCTCTGCACCCCCAGCCCCCTGCCTGCCCAAGATGTGTCTCTTCCTGCCCTTGGCAAAAGACATCTGTCACCTGTACAGCAGCCAGAGAGCACCAACATATGGCACTCCAGCTCAGCCTCTGCCAACTGGTGATGGCAGACCTTCACATCGAGCCTTTTCTGATCACTTTATTGCTGCTCCACTAACCATTTCCAACATGCACCGTGTTTATTTTGTTTCCACCTTCAGTCAAGAGTCTCCAGTCTGCAGTAAACCACTGGCTGAACTCTCTCCTAGCACTGCCGAGACGCCTCTCTCTATATACTGCTCCCGTGCCTGTTTTTAAGCTGTCTGCCATTGACAGAGTATGAATAACAATATCAGAAACATCCCCAATATAACTTTAGTGCCCCTGTGTACCATTTTTACAGCACTTTGTAAAAGTGCTTTGGCTTTTTCACTATTGTCCAGGATAATAAAAAGATAGACAGTACAAGGGCTGGAGACAGAGTATCCTCTCAAGCGTATTAGAGGATACCATAAAGAGAAAAAAAAATAATTCCCAATTCATCCTAATAACATTACAATAGATTTTTCAACTCTGCACAAATTGGGTTCTAATTGTTTTAAAGGATTTCAGAGGGTAGCTCATAAAACATCCAAAAATCTGTCATTTTATTAAAGCAACCAGAGCCTGGTCAGCCATATAATGATTGATGCCGTATGGTGCATCAAGACAAACAGCCAGTGGCCAATTACTGGGAGCTCTGCTGGGAACAGACAAATGCTGAGCATCACCACTAGATGTCATTTCTGTCCAACAGACATACACAGACACTCATCTGTTTTGTCTGCCAGATTTTGAAAGCCAGTTTGGAGTATTTGGGAGATTTTATAACCGTTTTAACTAATTGAGGAAAGTAATCAAACAAGAGGAACTGAATCTCATCAGTAAGAATTATTTACAATGCTAATGTCGTAGTGCTTTTTAAAATCTTATATATTTGAGCTAATTTTGTTAGGGACAGAGATTTTTGAAGGTGCACAATTAACTCATCTAGTGATAAAAATGAAGAATTAAATAACTGTGAATTGGAAGCGACCTATATAATTGATTTTTTTTTTTAATGTAAGGAATTACTGGGTCTTACAAGGCTTCAGAAAACCTTTAGCAATCATTACATAATTAACACAATGAGTTATTGACTTTAATGGAGCCACAAAGTTATATTTCAATGTCTAATTTTGACAGTTCCTCAAGGGTTTCTTTGGCACAAGAAACTACAGTCATGGAAGTACATTAAATAGCTGGGAGATTATTGTCCATGGTGTGAATGACTTTCCATAATTTTAATGACAAGTTACAGCATTACCCATGCAGCTACCTGAACCAGTAAGCTTTTGCTACTGCTTCTACAAGATCAGGATTTGGCCTTTTGTGTAGAATTCTAGAGTAACAGTGTAAAGTTATATGGCTTTATTTATAAGCTCATCATAAACTAAGAACAAAGTGGTTTGGAAAGATAAGAAGCATACATCTTTCCAAAATTACAGTCCATTAGGTCCAAAGAAAAAAATAAGAGATTCCTCCAAAAGGCACATTGCCCAAATATTTGAATGCTGTAGAAAATTCCTGTTTACTTGTAATTTGCTAAAGAGCATACAGACAAAAAAAAACCCTGACAAATTTATCTGAAACAAACTTCTGAAGCTGCTGGGCTTTGCCAATCTTGTTAACACATGCAAGAACCACACTGCATGCAGACAAGGAGGAATCACATTTCTATGCATTTTCCAGTCTTGATCATTTTTTTTCACTGGGTTAGGTTGAAGTTTCTTGAGGATCTTAAATACATTCAAAATAAGTACAGCACAGTTTATCTTAAAAGTACACATTTGGAACTCTTCAATATACAAGTAACTTCAAAGTCACTGGATTTCCTGTGTGGATTTCCTTCTATCAGTGTTACCTTTTCTGCCCCACACCCCCCATAGACTTTTCCTGTGGTTTACAGGTTCAGAGAAAATGTTCTGCTAACTCTGGGTCTATTGGACAGTCCAAGATGCTGCTATTTAAAAAACTTTGAATATGAGCTTGCACTCAGCTCTGAAAACTTTAAAAACAGAGACTGGCTTTCTGGGTTTGAAAGACAAGACCAAACAAAATGTTTCTACAGATGAAGATGGTCCTCCGTGCTTTGTACAATATTTATCTCCACATTTTGTGACCATTGCCTCTAGACATACATGGAACTTAAAATATTCAGAGAATTTAGATGCAAAGTCACCACAAAAGCAGAGCAATAACCCATTTCATATCAGTATTTCCCCCCAAAATGGCCCCCATAAATACTGCAGTAAGCTTTCTCCTCACAGGATCAATCCCTTGTTTAAAATACAGCATTGAATAGGTAAGCTTGTGCTCATGGGTTCCTAATTTTGGCTTGAAAGAACTGTTTGTGGGCAGAAAAAAGTTCTCTTTCGGGACTGTTATCTTTCTGACTGTTATCCAGAGTAGCAACATGATTTTCAGCAGTTCGGGTGTCCTTTGTTCACTTGAACTTGGACTGAGACTGGAAAGTTGTTTTGAGCTACCAATTAAACAAACCTGAGGTGCTGATAACTTTCTTCAGAACTAAACTGTGTCAGGTTTGAGCAGGTGACAGGTAGGTCTGAGCATATGCAGAGACATTTTTATCTAGTTATGTATTTCTATGCATTTTCTGTTTTAAAAGCCTTAAATACTCCTGCAAGAGGCAGCATTATAATATAGCTCAAAATATAATATAATAAGTAAATATAATAAATAAATACAAGATAGAAAATAAATATAATAAACCCATTTTTTTTTTTGCCTTGGCACAAACCCCACTTTTAAAATAATTTACCTTTTCTAGATATGTGTAACTCCATATTTTACCATCTGCCCATGTTCTGGAGACGATGTTCCCACTTGCATCATATTCCATTTTCTCAGTCCAGGTTCCTCTTTGGATGTAGGTGACTAATCCAGAGTGGGAGTAAGTGATATTGACCTCGTTGTACTTGCTGATGGGGGACCATAAAATGGGGCGTCCTGTCTGGTCGTACATGATTCGAAGCGTGAATTTCCGATGGTCATCATAAATCTTCCCTGTTCTGGTTACGTGGTCAAAGTCAATGGAGAGCAGGTTTCTGTTGTGGGTCTAAACACAGAGGTACAGTATGGTAAGAACACAAGGCATCCTAAGTACAGCCAGCACAGACAGGTCTGTGTCAGCCCCAATCAAAGGGAGCAATGGTTTAACTTTGGCCCTCACTGAAGACAAGAAAAGAGAAAAGATTCAGATGAGAAACAGAAAAATTGTTCCTTGCACTCAGTGTTAGTATATTTGGCATTACAGGATGTTTCCATGTGATAAACCCTCACCTCTGTTCTCAGCTTTTCCTGGATATTTCTTCTTTCTTCTCAGCTGTGGATTAAATTATTGATTACATCCAAAGATGTGTCGTTAAATCCACAAACTAAGAAAGATCTACTTTCACACATCCTCTCTTGAGCTCTGTTAACACTGACAGGTCAGCTGGTGCTCTGGGACAGCCCTCACAGCACAGGTCACATCCTGCAGCTGCAAAGGGCAGAGCTGTGCTGGCAGCTCCTGCAGACCCTGCTCACCAGTGTCCTCAGGCTTCCTCACAAAGCCACCTCACTCCCAGACTCCTGAGAGCCAGCAGCAGCCATGCCTGGTACTGGCCATGTTCCTTGCTGCTGCTCTCACCACATCTGGGAGCAGCAACTTGCTGTGTCTGACATTGCTCAATTTGAAATCAAGTTCAGAACCGAGTCAGATTCATGAAGACAAAATACACTCATCCAGTGCTATCATCATCTTTACAGGATGGCATCTTTAGATCATTCAGTCACTGGGAAGTCTCTATTAAACACCATTTAAATCAGATATATAATTTAAGGAACCATACAATATTGTTCATTGACATGTCTTTTTCAGATCAATGCTCAATGTGCTTGTTGCATTAATCCACCACATTTTATCTGATCACTCTGTTCCCATGAATAACTTCCTTACAGCACAGACAATGCCAGTGCAGGTGTCAGCACAGAGTGGGGCTCAGTGCTTGCTCCTCTCTGAGACCTGGAGGCACAGCCATGGAGTAAAGGCTTAATAAACTCTGGTTAATCATTCAAGATGTGATTAGAAAGAACATTTCTTTTTCGTTTCTCTTTCTGTTTTTAGATACAAAATAATCTGAGAATCTAGAAAAGCAGGTGTTCTTCTTTCAACTACCATTTCTGGAGTTTTATATACACACATATCTAACTTTAATAGTGATCATTTACAATAGCTGTAAAATACCTATATACCCCTGTAGACTGCTGTAACTATTACAATTTATGCTCTAATGATAGTTAAGGAGCCCAAGTAAAATGTGATGCTCAGTTCAACTACATTTGCTTGTATACAGACTGATGGCTTAAGATATTTTTTAGCAAACTTAAAATTTCTGAAAAAAAATCGTCTTGGTGGAAAAATAACTGAAAAGCAAGCAGGAGATATATCCTGTGTCTTATTCATTTCTGTTCCATGTACATGTTTAATGTTCTTATTGCTATTACTATCATTGTAGAATGCAGTTAGGAGAAAGAAGAGCCTTGAAAACAAATTGCTTGCAATCTGAATTTCAGAGACTATACAAAAAATAAAAATGAAAACCAAACAGAGGCAGAATTAGCAGTGAAGTGGAAAGCACCAGTAATTGAAAACTCACAGAGTTAAAATAAGGTTAAAATACTTTCCTTATATTGCACATTTTATGTCTCATTTGTTTACTTTCTTCTATTAAAGTGAAGTTTAACACCCTTCTCAAAGCAAGACAGGATCATAAATGGGTAGGAGGACTCATCTCAGTGTTGCTATTGACAAGCTGATTTCAAATCCCGGAGGCTTCACGAGATGACTCCTTCAAGACACATAAACCATAGCAAGGAGCCCCCTGAGAGTGGCTGGAACTTGTGTTCTGCTATGAGCCAGGGAAAACTGGTTTCTGAAAGCAGTGCCAGGTAGGAATACCAGCTAATGAAAATAGAGAGAAAATTCAGCTGACTTCAGAAATGTTAGAAGTACATCAAAAGGTATATTTATTCTATATTTTTTAAGCATTTGTTGACTCTACTTCCATTAGCTTTTAGCTAGAAATTTTGCAGTGTAAATATCACATAAACGTGCACTTCTTTTGATTTAATTTCCACCCTGCCTGATATGTAAGTCAGATGAGATAATTGCATTCTTTCCTTGTCTGTGTTTTGATTTGAGCCAATGCAAACTCATACACCCTGGCAGAGGACTTGGTCCCATCTTTAGAATTTGCTGTAAGACTGGTAAACAAAGGGAGATCATTTGCTAAGTGCAATAATGAACATGGCTGTCAAAGCCTGTGTCTGCAGGACTTTTGAACTGAGGCCAGTGAGTTACTTTTGTTGTTGTTATTAAAAAAAAAAAGAAAAAAAAAAAAGAAAAAATTAAGACTGGCCAAGCATTCAATTTTCAATTTTGTAGACATTCAGTTATAAAACCTGGACTGCATCCAATGCCACGTTCCTCAAGTTATGCAAAAGTCAGGAGGGAGCAGAGCTGCATTCTAATCAGTGCATTACTATGCATCATGCTCATCAGATTTAAGAGCAGTCTTTGCTTCATTTTTAGAAGTCAATTAAAATAGCAGTTCAATTGATAAAAAAGAAGTCTTGCTAGATTAAGATTGATGTTAAAATGCCTGATTGTACATAGATTTATTATTAATATAAAATGCATACATGCCCACAGACTGTTTTATATATGTTCAGGAAGTGCTGGGGCAAGCAGTTCTTCACTCAAAGGAAACTTGTGGTTAATTTCTGTTTCCCACATTGATTTAGACCCTGAGATGAAGTTAGATGACTGCTCCAGCATTTCAGTTAACTTACTTCTGTCCTATCTTCAGAGCAGGGAATTCACACCATGCAAAATCCAGCCTTTTAAAATTTCCAGCATTATTCAGAACATGCTGACAGTGGCCTCTTTCCAAAACTGGACATAACACTAATAGAGTCATATGCTTTCAAGATGGTTGCTAATTGCTATTAGAATTAAAAAAGTTAGGAGCAGGCAGATAAGGAAAAGCTTTATTCTCTTTCTTCTCTTCAAGTAGGTCATCCTTTATCTCATCCCCAGCTACCTGCCTTCTAATTTATACCTTTTAGCAGTCAAAGCCATTTGTTTCACTGATGGTATCAGGACTGATTTCTAAGTAACATCTTTATACCTCATTTCTATGCTATTTTTTTTCTCTCTTAGAAAACTCTTCCATTGTGCTGTTTTTTTTTCTTTAACTGAGGGCTCCTGCAAGTCTGTTCATTTCCACTGAGAACTGCTCCAGTCCCCAGAGCTTTTCTTTACATGTATTTTCAACGTTCAGCATAGTTCTTTCTGCCCTACATTGCAAGCTTTCTAACACACTTCCTATTGTGCCAGGCATGGCATATTAAGTGTTTAAATCCTTTATTTTAAAAATACAGCTCACTAAAAGTTTTCAGAAGATCTGTCCAGAATCTCATCCAGCATAATGACTTTCAATGATACTATTTTTTTTTCCCAGCAGTACTCAAGGATCTGTCCACAGCAAGCCCTAAATCCATTCCATTATTTGGTATACTGTTTCAAACCCACTATAGGAAGGTACTTTTGTTCCTGCAGTGCTGCATTTCCTGTAATCACCAAGAAAAGAGGGCTGGCTCTGGGTAGATGCCTTTGCTCTGCTGTTCCAGCTCCTGCCATCTCCACTGAGTCTCCATTCCACCAGCACACAATGCAGGCATCTCAGTGCTAAAGATGAACTCCAGGATCCAGATATTCCTGCTATTCTCCAAAGTCCTTCTTCATGGGCTCACCAACCTCAGCAGTCCCTCTGTTCCTTTCTCTTGTGCCTATTTACATGGTGTCTCCTTTGTGCAGAATACAATTGGACTTGATGATCTTAGAGGTCTTTTCAAATATAAATGATTCTATGATTCTAACATTTCTCCTCCTTTCCACTCTAAAATCCTCCTTTTAGAGGAACCTGTGCTATCCCACCAGGTTCCCTGACAGCTCTCAGAACAACAGTCCTAGAGCTCAGTACAGCCAAGGGAGTCAGTACACTCAGGACTGCAATAAGGCAGCTGGCTTGTCCTTCTGAGCAGGCAGGGATAATTCCTAAGTCCTCTTGGTCTTGGGTAGGTATAAAAAGACACAGCTTACAGAAATAAGAATGCAATGTTCAAGAGCTGTGTTGTTAGTGCATACTTTTAGAAGGACAAAGAGTAAAAGGCATCAGCATACTGAAATTATTCTTATGCTTGTCTTTCACCTTCCATCCTCTCTCTGGATGGAAGTGAAGGGGGAGGAGGAGGAATACATGAGTGGTTTTGTCCACCAACAGCTTATTCCAAAGGCAGGTCAATCAGTTGACCTCTGGATACCTTCAGTACTGCAATATTTCAATTAATATCTTATGCCTCCAGCCAGGATGCATTTAATCCTGACCGACTTGTGAATTTCCTTTTTTTTTGTTTTTTTGCCAGGCAGTGTTAAACATCACATAGAAATAAGTGAAAATGCAAAAGAAACTGCAGTCAATTTCAGCAACAGAAAATACAAACTGCATAATGGAGAAACTCTGCAAGATGAAGTAGTTGTATTAAACAGAATTGTGATGAACAACCAGACCCAGGCAATGTAAGCAGAATAGATGACTGACTACATCATTTTTGTTTACCATCTTTTTACATTAGATTCTTGTAGAAAAATGTGCCATACTGTTATTTAAGCACAAAGTCACACAGAAAGCCTCCAACTGAATAGGCAGCATGAGCCAAAGAAGCCACAGTTTGGATCCTGCAATCTTAACATGTTTGTCACAGTGCTAAGTTCAGCTACCTCCCCAGACAGGGCTATGAGGCCTCACACTAATTTAGAGAGGAAGGAGGCAGGAGGTGGGCAAGAAGAACTAAAAGAAGCTTTTGCCTGCTTGCAAGATGCTAACAAGTAACTGTGACTGTCAAATCTGAACAATGCCCATTGAAACAGGTGTTTTACATACAGTACCCAGTCTGGCCAGATCTTCCAAGTCTTGCATTTTTGATTGAGCAGTTCAAAAGCAAACAGATGGTATACTTAAAAAAAATCTATAGTATCTCATAATCAAAATGAGATGGTTTTGATTTCGGTGGTTTTGACAATCCAGGGATTTTAATAACCATCTCTATATTTTCAGAGCTAACAGGTGTACCTTCAGACATAATTCCTATCCAGAAAGGTTAGTCAATAACACAATATTTTTAAGGCAAAAATTCCCAGTTGTACTATTGGTACAGGCATTTTAAGTGGTATTCATGTGAAAACCAGAACTGATTTAATAAAAAACCTGTTTAGCAAAGCAGCAATCTCTTTGAGCCACGGTGTTATGTAATTAAATGCTAAATGTTGACCATCTGTCATTGTACTCACAGGTAAAAATAAATCAACGATGCAATGTTAAAGCAAATCTTTCTTGGAGCTGTGGTGTAACCCAGCCAGAGGGAGTTGGGGGTTTCAGAGCATGTGGCAGAGGGCAGAATTAATACACAGCCTGTCTGGATACACGGGGAGGCTCTACATCACTCCAAGTCCAAGGAAAGACACCCAAAGTGTGTCCTGTAAGAGCCTCTGCCCTGGGCAGCAGCTGGCTCCGCTCAGCTCTCCAGAAGAAAAAGGGTTGGTAGATCTGAAAGATGCAAAATGTGGCTCCAACTTTGCTGCGGTGCCAGAGTAACTATGCACTGTCCTTTGCTCACAGCTTCTTACAAAGCCATAATTAAGTTCTGAGTTGAAAAAGAATGGGAAGAAAAGAACTAATTATGTCTTGAGGTCAAATCTTACAATCAAAATCAAACAGAGATCAAACATCCCCGAGACTGTTGGAGGAGTTTGGTTTTGAAATTCATGGCTGGGGCCCACCACTGATACAAAATTTTCATTCTTATGAAGTATAACATTTCAACATGATTTTACTTCAACGACTTTCAAAGGGAACACTGCACTTACACAAGAGGAAGCCTTACCCTTAGCCTCCTCTCAAATGTAGAGATATTGCCTTTGGTCTGCTCCCTCCTTTGCCTCCATTCAATGAGATTTGAGTTATGCTCTCCAGGAAGGGAGATATTGCACTTCCCTAGCGTGGGGCTGACAACCCCTGCTAGAATGTGAGGTTCTGTGTTCAGCGTGATTTCCATTCCGCTGGCAAAGGTCACTCGCAGGGACCCATCCGGGCTGATCCGGTAGATGTTCTGTGTGTTGTCTGTCAAAAAACAATAAAAATCAGGGAACAGAGAGAAGTGCAGATCTCCAGACTTAGAAACCAAATTTTAGGCACAACAGGGCTCAGTTTGTAACCCAGGGAGGTTACAGACAGCTGAGCCCCAACCAGTGTGAGTTTTGCAAGCTGTAACCTCCAGGCCTTCCCAAGTCTGAAGAACTTTTTATTACATTTGGCCTCATGCTTTCCACTGTGGAGGTTTCCTGCAGCAGGAATAAAGAACTTCTGCTTTTAGCTTAAAAGTATGTAAAACCATAAGCTGAGTACTGACCACTGATACTGTGATGACCTTAGCATATTGCAGATCCCAACAGGAAAATGTACTGCTTGAACAACTGCAAAAGTATCTGAGGTCAAACAAGAAAGCTGGTTCCCAGATATCTAGGACGACAGCCAGTCTCCCATTCTGTCCCTTTTCCCTGTGTCACTGTACAAAAGGCTCATCCTCTTCCCCATTGGCAGCAGGACCCCAGGCTGAGGCACAGGGATGATGAGCCACAAGGCTGAAGCTTGGTGCAAGAGAACGATTGGCAAGTGACTGTGGCCAGAAAAATGAATGGATCAGCAGTGGTGGCACAGTGAGCAGCTCCAGAGGCTCAGGGCTGTGCCACAGAGGGCTGTTAAGGGAGCTGGGCTGACCCAGCACAGCCTCCCTCTTCTCCCCAAAACTACCAGAAGCGTGTGGAGGGTCCAGAGCAGGTCTCCACTGAGAGTATATGAAGGCAACAGACACTGGAGCTCCTTTCCCTTGCCTGGGCAGTGTAATTCCTCCTCTGCAGGCAGAGCTGTGCCACATTGGCCTCTGCTCAGGCTGGGATATGGAGGTTCCTGCAGCTCAGCTGCCAGGGGGAGCTCCAACATGAGCCCGAGTTTAGTGCTAACATACAAAACAAAAGTTTTACCCTTACAGTGAGACTGAACTCACTCCAGCTAGGGAGTATCCAAAGCATCATTTTTTTTAAGCCAGTCCACATGGAAGTAACTGAACTGGTCCAGATCTTGAGATGTGAATACAAGGAAAATAGTAGGGTATGCCAGAAAGTAAAGACAATTGGATATAAGGATACCCCACCTGACTAGCTGTTCACAGGGTGTTTAGTGCTAGTTTTTCAGAGATATGTAAACATGTAAATTATATGAATTTATGAGACAAATACAATAATAACTAGAGCTGTTAATTTCTGGCAGTGCCTGTTGTGTGCAAGTGCTTTCCTGAGACAGACTTTGATAATGTAACAACTTTGAAGAGTTTCAGATATAAGGACAGACAGATCAGGCAGCAGACGGTGCAGAGAGCAGATGGAGTCACTGGGACAAAGCTTAGCAGGTGACAGAACGATATAATTATTTCTATTTATGCAGTGCTGTCTCTAGCACACAATAGTAAAGAGGAATGCATGGGTATCTTGTGAGGTGAGGTCTTCCTGGTTTTTTCTTCTAGGTCAAAACTTGAAAGAAAGAACTTCTGTGATGTGCTCAGTTACAAAGCTTTTCTATAACAGACCTGGAAAGACATCAGAGACCTATTTCCCAGCACCTACTCTCTCAAAGCCTGAGCAATACACTGACAACAAAAAAACCAACAAGGACAAAAGACCTCAGATTGATTAAACCATGTAAACCCAGAACTTTGGTGATAAATCTGCAAAATCTGCTGGAGGACACTGGCACACTTCTATTAGGCAGAAAGCAGGGTTTTTTTGAGATATATGACATTACCAGGGAAATACTGTGGTGTCTACAGGGGTTGAGTCAAAATCTAATCCCCAAGGTAGCCACTAGCAGAGGTGGGCCACGTTCTCCCCCTTCCTACAAGTGCTGTCACCAGGTCACAGAGCTACCAGAAAGAATACACAGTATTGGCCAAAGAAGGCATTTCAGTGCTAAAATGTCAGTGGAACCTGCTATTCTTCTGGGAAGTATTTCTTAGAATAACAAAGCTCAGTGTATTACAGGTTAGTCCAAGTCCTCCAAATACTGAGGCAGAAAGTAGCATGTAAAGTGTAGAGACAGCAGAGATTTCAATAATGAGGTTTTATCCATGGAATTCTTCTAGGAGAGGAAGAATTCACTTGTGGCTTGTTTCTAACTGGTATCCCAGCAGAATTGTAGCTGTTGGTGCTGAAACAAGGAAGAAACAAATGAACTAATTCTAATGTGTTTTTTTTTTCCTGGCCCACAGTTAAGAATGCAGTAATGTCTAGTGATTAGGAAAAAAAAACCAGAAATGCTTTTATCACCTTGTTTTAAAGTATATATTGTAGAGGTAGCTGAGAAGTTTGTGGCTGTGATCACATTCTCCCTGTTTGAAGTATCAAGTTCTACTCGTGTCAGTTTTTCAACATCGCTGTGGAAGCTGCTGACTTCCCCTGTCGGGAAGGTTGCATTGGTCAGGTGGCCATCAGAGTCATACCTGCAAAATAATGTTAAAGAGCCATCAAAATACACCCCTGTTGTCATGTAGATACTCCTAAAAGCAGAAAAAATCGTGAAAGAAGTAGGGAGCACTGTCAACACTGTGCAGTAAGTAAAAAGGCAAGAATTGGTCCATTTAGTCACTCAAAATGCATTCAGTACCTTGTCTGAATTCCTGCTTGGATTCTTTTTCAGTGGTGCTGGATCAGATACAACTGTGAATACTATGAGATGCTACCTACATCACTCAGCCTCTGCCAGAGGTTTCTGTGCTGCTCACGGCTGGCTGGGGCTTCCCCCAGTGGGCTGCGATGCAGGAACAAGGCCACTGGAGGTCACTCGGTGGCCAGGCATCCAACTCACCCCTAAAACGGCATTTTCCTACCCATAAGATTAAATAAAACCAGTTCTTGCCTTCTGCAACACTTAAAAGCTGCCTTTTGTCACAGATGTGTGAAGCACATAATATGAGTGGGGAATGCAAAAAGGGGACCTAAAGCGTAACACCAGTGATAAAATTAGATTGAAATCTGCAGGAAATAAGTTGCCTACATGGGTTTTGCTCTTGTGTTTTGTTTCCCATGGGTCTACTTAAATCAGCAGGAGCTTCTCTCCTAGAATCTAGAGCACTACATTTCAGTTCACCTAAACTTCATCAGTGCTAAAGAAATTCTTGTAGCTCAAGGTACTTGATTGCAAATCAGGCCGTGTTACCAAAAAGTCAATAATTAATTCCAGAGCTCTGGAACAGCATTTCTAACAGGTCATTTCAGTTCTATCAACATATTTCTTCTTTCTGATTGTTTCACACAGAAACCAGCACAGAGCATTGCTTGGTGCTTGATATTGTTTCACAATAATGCTTCACATCTTAAAAATCTTATTGATGCTGACATGTTTTTATTCACCTAAGACAACTCACTGATATTGCAGAGTATTTGCATGAGCAAAACCAACTCATCTTCATAAAACAGAAACTTATTGTGCAGGTATGAAAGCATAATTAAGTTTTCATGTTTTATTAGTTGTCTCCTCTCACAGACCAAACCAGTACATCAGCTGGCAAACTGCACTGTTGCCAATGAAGCTCTTCCCATTCACATCAGCAGATCATCTGGCTTTGTTCTTCCCTTTCAGGTATTGGCATAATTTCTCTAGGATCTTTAGTTGCCCCTAATTAGTCAGACAAAATCTATATGCCACAAGAAGTATTGGTGAAAAAATATCAGGATTTTTTTGTCTTCTCTCCAATATTAAAAAAAAAAAATAGAGTTGCTATTCTTTCCCAAGCAAACACTAGAGAATGAACTAGTGACCATCTTGTGTTTTTTTGACAAGTAAGTTAAAATTAATCAAATGTTAAATTAAAAATCATCTCTCTCCTTTTCACCTCTCACTGCCCTTATATATACTGTGTGACTTATTTACATTCTCCCCTTATGCTGGTTCTGTGCCTGGGTGCCACAGGCAGGGACTAAAATTGACTCAGATCACTACTTTTCACCATTAGAAAACTCCACGAACATCAGGCACCTATATTTCATTTACTGCTTGATCAAACAGGTGTGACAGCTTGGTAGGTTATTTGGATTTGCTACTGTACCACAGAAAATCCCCCAAAACTGCATTTTTAAGGTGCAAACACAGCTGGTTTATTGCAATGTACTTGTGTTCAAGACACAGGATCCATCTTCACTAAGGATCCAGTTTGGCTGCTGATAGTGCAGCTGCTGAAACACAAAACTCCCTGACTAGCTGGAAATGGGATAAACTGTTCCTGGCTGGCTGGCCAGAGAGGTGCTGACTCGTAATGAGACCCAGCACATGCCAGAGGTCTCTCACTTGTGTAGATGGTCCCACTGACTTCAAGGAGGACATGCAGAACAGTGTCTCAGTATTGATTCCACACCATGATCATCTAAAGGGTTTTTTTTCCCTTCCAGATTGCTCCAAGAAACTCAGCCCTCTGAGGACAGGTTCTGTCACCTTCCACAGGATGAACAGCAGCACACTGGGACTCAGCTCCTGCAATGTCCTACCCATACTAACAGGGGTGGAATCATGACATATTTCTTAATGTTAATTTGGGGCTCAGTTATGCCACTGTTAATCATGTCAGTGACCATTTAATCATGCAAATAATTGCATTGATTTCAGTACTCACATGAGGAAGTGCTCACTAGTATTTGAAATGCACACATGGGGATATTGCTTCACAATCCATTTGCATTTCTATGTGTAGCACAGTTAAGAGTTATATCATTTCAAAGGGAAAGCGGTCTAATTAATTTTTTCAGAGAGAGTTGTTTCTTGCAGGTGTTTTTCTTGTCCTTGATTTAATAGAGGACCAGTGCTTCCCCTCCCCTTTTACAGCTTTAATGACACAATATTAAAAGAAATCTAGATGACTTAAAATTGTACATTAGCTATAATTGTATGCAAGAGCTCTTTCAGCACTTCAATTCCATCAGATTAGAGTAGATGGATGACAAGTACTTTTGTAGGTGGTTTTCTACCTCTTAATAATCTCCCTCTGCAAGTGAATCTGACATAAAGGTAGATGTTCTGAACAGGTCATTATCTTTGCTCATATTCCCAAGTATTTGTGATATGTGTTGTTAAACTATCTCGTCCCTATTTCAGCTTGACAGTGCCACGGGTTGAACTTTTGGATGTGAATGCAAATCTAGTTTAAGCGCCGAAGATCATTTCAAACAATTTGAAAATTGCTCTTAGTTCCAATGCTACATTCTCACAGTGCTCACAAGCCATTCATATAAACCCTTCCAAAAATTCTAATTTTCAAACTGAAACTGGCTGTCAGTACAGAATGTGACCTCCCTGGAAAACAGTATCTGGGTAAAAGATAACCAAGGCCATCACAACCCATGACCTATTCACGGCAGCAGGTGAGCAGCATCTCCTGAAAGCAGAACTATTCAGCACAGAGGTGATTACAGCCCACTGTCTCTCTCACTGGAGAAGATCAAGAGACATTCTGCATTTCAGTCATTGAGGAATTTGTAATGTATCATGAAAATGACTTAATATATTGGATTGGATATAAATATTAATGACATGATTTTATTTAATTGACATTATTTAATTTTGTTGCTGTTTTTGCAATGCTAAAGTTGTAATTCTGTTAATTTTCCTGACTGATGTAGGCTGGCAGGAGTGTGTGGCCATGCAAAGCCTGGACAACTCAAAGCATTGGTGAGGACAGTGCTACCCAGCCTGTAGTTAAAGCTGAGAAAAAACTTTAATTTAGCGAAATTTCTTTCTTTTAATCATATACATCATATAAATCCTCCCAAGGCACTGGTACTTAATGAATAAATCTATACTACATACTGCAAGAGGCACTTGCAAGCAGGTAAAGTCCTTTTAAGGACCTTTCAGCACTTGAGCCCTACTTTAAAAAGAGGAACGAGCAATAGTACAGCAAGAGCAGTAGTGTGAAATGGTTTATGCTCAATGTCAGTGGGACAGAGTAAGAATGCCAGGACTGAAAGGCACATGACTAAAAATAATCTGCTCTCCCATGCTCTAACAATCAAGGCCCTGCTACAAGGCCTGCTGTTCAGCATTTTAATAGACATGGCTTGGAGTTCCTGTAAAGGCTCTTTGAAAGTGTCATTGGTCTGTGGTCTGGACTGACATCATCATCAAGTGGGGATATAAATGCCCAACTCTCAGCACTGAAATTACTAAAAAGAAGCATACATACATTTACAGTCAGTTCTGTTTATAAAAGGTGACTCTGATCAGTGTTTGAACAACACCAGGGTATCAGAGAGCTTGTGTTGTTGCAAGAGAGTTGAAATCTCCATCAACAGATGTTTGGTAATGATAACTGAACCAGGAAGATCCTGTATGCTTTTGTTTTCCCAGGCACCGTAAAAAAGTCCCTCTCTAATGGCTTATAGTTATGCCCACCCTATTAATTTAGTCTTTGGCAGAATAATAGAGAACAGGGTGAAGAAATATCCTGTTGAATAAAAACTCTCACACACTAGGTAGCATTTTCACTGCTTTTATCCTACTTTCATTTCAAGAAATTATAATTCTAAAAACCTGTAATGACAGGGACTCAACTGCCTCTCCAGGTGACTCAGGCAGTAACTCACTTCTTATCAATGTGTTTTTTGTTCCAGTCTCACCTAGATGGGTTTCATTTTAGTTTTTGACCATGAACTCCTATGCTCCACAGAAAATAGGTTCTATTAGCCTCCTTAAGGACTCTGAACTATGGAAAGGATTTCCATCCAGCCCTTGTTGCATCCTCAAACAGGGATTATGACAATTAATTACAAATAATAAGAAATCCTGATACAAGGCACCTCTTTATAAATCAAAAATGAACTTTCTTTTGGGTTGTTATTTTTCTGGGACCAGACTGGGATGTCCTGACTCCATCTTTAATTATCTTGTCCTGCTTTTTAGAAGTTCTGTCAATGGTCTTGTTTATGAAGCCTTTCCTACTCCCCTTATATCCAGCCTTTTTGCTATTACACATCCTTTTGCTATTATTAAATATCTTCCTCCCCTGCTGGTAGAGACAAGCTCTCTCTTGTCTTTGGATATTCCTTCCACTAGGATTCTCAATTTCCTTTGCAACACCCCATTCTCTGATGAGTATGCTAATTTTCCACTTTTTGCCTTCTGAGGGAATTTTGCAAATTCCTGATTCATATCACAACTTGCCTGTACCACTTCAGCTACAAAAAAAAAAATCTCATATTTTCATTTAAAGAGACAGATTCATAAGAAGAAAGTGCAAATGAAGTGTAATTTCAGGCAATTTCTGCTGCACTTAACAGGCACTGTGCACAGAGATTTTACATATGACAGGTTTAGGCACCTAAGAAACAGCAGTGCTTCATTTTAAGAGCTTGTGCAACAGCACCACTTGTCCTGTCTCACACAGTGTTAGTAGCAGGGTGTCTTTTTAAATGGCTAGAACTGTCTAAGAAAGTTTTAGTGCTCATATACAAGTTTCAGTGCTCATATACAAGTTTCAGTGCTCATAAAACAGGGCTCCTTGCACCAGGCATTTAATGTCGCGGACTTACTCATACACAGTTGTCCATCCGTTCTCATCACTCTTGGTTGCTAAAAGCCCCGTGTTCCCAGGATATGTCATCAGGGCCAGGTTGTAGCCTTGGGCATAGACCCTTTTCAGAACCCCATTGCTGCTTATGGTGAGCCAGTAGACCTGGCCCCCCGGCACCACGACCCAGAGGGGCAGCCCGCTGGTGTCCCTGCGGATGTGCACCGAGTTCCCGTTGCTGCTGGTGATGGTGGCCACGTCCCCGTCGCCGCTGTAGGAGAAGTTGTAGATGTAGTCCCTGGTGATGAGGTTGAGCGTGTGCAGGTGGGTGCCGTTGATGGTGAACTGGTAGAGCTCCTGGTCGGCGGGCGAGGCGATCTCGTACAGGCTGGAGTCGCTGAGGTGAGCCCTGTTGCGGCTCACGGCGCGGATGCGCACGTTGCCCAGGTCTGCCACGTACAGCGTGTCGTCGGGAGACACTGCTAGCGAGGAAGGGGCTTTCAGCTTTGCATCTTTGGCATATCCGCCGTCACCTGGAGGAGAAATGGTAATTTTAGCAATCTCTAATGCCCTTGTTAAGCTGATCCTCTAAGCCTGACACGCTGCTTCTCCGCAGTATCATTTACAGGTCAATAAAACAATATCCTCTTCCAACTAATTAAATCCCTATTATCTAAGGTTGGTGCAATTCTAAATTAGTCTCAGTGAAGACAAACAGGAATATAAATTATCTAATTCACAGCATTTTTGCTGAGTCCCAAACCCTGCTGTTCAGGAAAGCTTTACTACAGAATTGCAAAAGAAAAGACCGTGTACCTGAAGTTTCATTTCCTACTTACTGTCTGTTGGCATGTTGAGTAGAATTGTGTTGTAAACAAAAAGAAAATAAAACTCAGTAATTCAGCTAAAATGACACTGAAAGAAAGATTAGTTTATACTTATTAAAAACTCAACACTGCAGGAAAACAAAATCAGAACAGCAGCCAAAAAGTGCCTTGAGAAACAATCCCTTTCAAATCTCTTGACAATTTACTTGATTTGTGTCATTTAAGGTTTCAAAAGGATTTTTCCATTATCATGGTCTCTATGTGTCTATCAAAATGAGTTTACATGAGCAGGGTTTCCTGTAAATAGCAAGAAAGCATATTAAACCTCACTCTTAAGGAAAACCACATTACTGTGTGTATTCCTCTACTTCTCCTGACTGAGACATGAAATTCCTGAAGTGTTTCAGCACACTCTATGCTTCTCTGGAAATGGAAAAAATCAGTGGATCTTTCTGCCAAGCTGACCCTGCCTTTCACCAAAGCAGGCTGGCACAATCATTATATTTGCCACAGTTTTTTTCATTTTTCAGCACTGAAAGTAGTTTTCGTCAGTAGGAATCCTGTCCAGGATTCTGCTCCTCACTGGTCTCCTGCAGCCACCACTAAAGCTGGCAGCACTTGGCAATGCACAGGAGCCTTTGATTATCATCACAAATGCTGGGTCAGTAACCCACCTTCTGTGGAAGACCATTTGCATTTTTTCCTCTCTGTTCTTGACATACTTAATGTTTTCTTGTCAGTAATTAACCTTTTACTTGAAATGAGAGGCTTAAGAATTATGATGACATTATTATGGAGCTGAACATGGCGGTCCTTAGAGATGACAAGATGGCAACATACTGCACACCTCTGTATGGGAATGCTGCCCTTTGTCCCATTATGTTTTTATGAAATAAAAGAGCCAAACTTTGTTTTAGTGCATGCAGGGGAGAGTGGCTGTGGTGCTGAGAATGTCCAGCAGTGCACTGCAGGCCTGGAACTAACTCCAGTTTAAAACACACAAGGAAGAAGGAATTCTGCACAGTACATGCTTGCACCATTTTTCTGGTGGTGCAATATGACGTGAGTGATGAGAAGGCATAAGCTGGTGTTTTGCAGTTGACATGAAACTCCTTGGTACTCGTCTTGCTGAGCAGGGCTGCCTGTTCCAGTAGCATTTGGGTACAATTTGGTACCATCTTCAACAGGAGCAAATGCAGCTTTGACAAATGACACAGCAAGGCAGACCTGGAAGTAATTCTGAAGAGTGTTTAATCACTGTATCAAAAGAGAAAAAGCTAGGACCATCCTGAAGTTCCTCCAGTGGCAACGGAAGACTCACATCTCAGAAGTGAATGGATTAAATTCCTGAAGATCTGCTGATAAGGGTTTGGGCTTTCCAAGGAAACCCAATCACTGCTTGTCTCTCTCTCCCCTTGTTACTTTGCTGATCTGCAGCTTTATCAGAGAACCCCAACAGATGACAGACAGGAAATAAAAAGCATCACCTCACCTGAAAAACAATCACAGTTAGGATCAATCTTGCAGTCACAATCTGACGGGGCTCCAGCAATGACAGAAATTTCCCCGTTGGTTGTGACCTGCTGGATGCGGTTGATTTTCCTCTCGTCGGTCTCTGCGATGTAGAGGACGCCGCTGTGGGACACGGCGATGGCCCTGGCGGACTCCAGCGTGGAGTGGATGGCCACCTTGCTCACCAGGAAATGGTCGATGCCGGGCACCTGGCAGTGGATGGGGCGCCCCGCGATGATCCGCACGCGCCTGCTCTCCGAGATCTGCAGGACTATGTTGTTGTCCAGGACGTACAGTGAGTTGTCCAGAGGGTTCACTGTCAGGTCTGTTGGCCACTCTAACCGCACCTGAAAAATATATGAAGGGGAGAGCAGGCAAAAAAAGGGAAGAAGAACGATTAGGGCAGTACGGCAGTTTTATTTAACCATCTCTGATCACATCATCAAGACACCTGGCAGATTCTCTCAGCACCGATTCTCTAGCACCTTTAATTGGTTTGGAACAAATTTCAACAAGTATACTCTTTCCTGAGGTCCCACTCCAGTGTGGAACAAAATTTGATTTGGAAAGTCATTTAGCACCCTCTGAGAGGTATTTGCACAAGTCCATTAAAGCAGGAACTTTATTACACCTATGCAGTCATGCAAATAAAAACACACACTTCATGTCATGCAACATCAGCCAGAAAATTTTTTAGGTCTGAATGTTATTGTTTCAAGGCTGCAGTCAATGCTGGCAGAGTGGAGAACAGAGAGAGGTTGTCAATGTTGTAACACTTTAATTGCCTGTTAGCACGAAAGGAAAATGACAAACCAGAAGAACAGGACACATTTCCACTATTATTTACTAAGCAAGAAATGTTTATGAGACTTATATGCCACAAGAAATACAAGCTTAATTCTTTGTAGCAAAATAATACACCAATATATCTTGCTTTGTATGCTAGTGCAGCCAAGCTTAATTATTTATAATGATTTTGCTTTGTGAATTCATTATTTCAATCATGGACTAAGTAAATTTGTCATACTTAAGGGTAGCTTTTGCCTTTCTTGGTGCAGGTGAGAGTGCTGACCAAAGCTGGAGGAAATAGCTGAAAAATAACCTCACTCATCTGATACCTTTTGCACTGTGATCTGGAGGAATTAAACATGCTTCAAATTAAAAGTGGGGCTCCCTGTCAACCTGAAAGGCAACCAGTACACAGGCTGCTGATTACAGCATGTGCTGGCCAGAGCTTCAAACTCCTTCTGCTGAGAAAGGCATTGCAGGATTGCTGAACTGGGAAACAACAACATAGCAGGCTGGTCCCTCTCCCCAGCTCATGCCACTGGAGGATTTGGACTCCAGGCTGTCTCTGGAAAGGTCAGAAAACAACTGAGCCCCTGAGATTGCAAGAGATCACATTTAAGTCTGTCTCAGGATGCTTTACTTGTATTCCTTCATGAAGAGATGGCTACTTTTATCTGAGTGGAATTTTTCTGGTCTAAATATTTCAATCATCAGAAGACAATAATTACCAGCCTAAAATGTAACTGTTTTATATGCTTTATATGTCACAGAAGCTTTTACTATTTTACTTATTCTCACTTTGATGCTGGTTTTGCTCATTTTTCCACTGTGCTAATTAAAAGCAGTATGAATGCAGAGACTGCTGATGCACCACAATGCTCAGCACTCAGGAATGCCATATGCTGGAGTGTGTGGCCATCACTGCCCACCTGCCTGCCTGGGGCCATCTCAGCTACCAGGCTGGAGGCCAAGTCTCCCTTCCTCAAGCAGCAGTATTTCCTGCATAATCTCATTTCCAGAAGTGCATTGCTGGTTTGGTAAGTGATGTTTTAATAATCTGAGGGCACTGTGGCTGCTGTCTGTGTGGGTACCACACCATTACAAAGGTTCACAGAGCAATCCCATTCCTGCTTGTGCCCAGGCCTTTTGACCAGGCAGCATCATAAACTGGCATTCAGACTAATGCTCTTGGGCTCAAGATTCCTTCTGAACCAGGTGGTGGAGTCCTTCCAAATGCTGCTAAATGTGGTGAAGCAGTTGGAAACAGATTCCTCCCATAGCAGTGCTAATTTCTGTGCACGTGTGACTGCCTGGGTTCCACCCACTGCTCTGAGGCTGGTTTGCACACCACCAAATAAAACTCTTCACTTAACAGAAAAATCTCTACATGGCTTTCTCCAAGAAGCTTGGAAAAAACCATATTTGCAATGCACCTTTTAATGCAGAATAATTGTTTTTGCTACCAAAGTAGATGGATTAGTTTTAATGGCAAATAGACACCTTCAACTTTAGGGCCTCCACAGATGGCATTGCTGTAAAAATAATCTTTGATTATCTGCAACTAGATTATTCACAATTAAAAATCTGGGACAAAACCATCTATTTTACCATAATGACCTTGCCTAGCACCTGCCATGTTTTGATAGCTGGTTTTCTTTTTTGGACCAGCTACACTGCCTTCACCCAGCAAATAATGTGAATTCCTCCCACTGTGAAGGTATGTCTGGTGTCCTGCAGATAAACAGGGACTGGTTTGGGCCTAGAAAACTTTTTCTCTGGTTTATTTGAGGCAGATTTGGTTTACTGAAATAGAAGAAACTCTTATGCAGCTGCACATTTCACTTGAAGCAATGTGCCTAAAGCTTAACAGCTGTTAACTGCAAGCATATTTGCTTTCATACTGCTCACATCTGTAAAAATAGCTGCAGTGAGGTAAAAATAAATAAAATTTTAGTTGGAAACATCGAAACAATTTTTGTTACTACACCAGAACTGCTGCCCAGCTCTCTGCTCTGCAAAGCTAACTGAAGGTTATTCCTACAGCTTCCCTTCTGCAGTTTAAAGCAGTCATGGTTAAATTTCATCTGAAATATTGAAGGTAGCAAACACCTGTCTGGAGATTGCAGCATAAAAATCAGCTGCTGCACACTGCAAGCTTATGCTGGTGAAATTGGAGGGGGAAAAAGGTGAAATAGCCCAATTAAAATCAAACATACACAATAACACAAATCACTGAGCATTCCTAATCTGAACAAGAATTTCAGAGATTTAGAAGAAATCTGCACTGCTCTTGTCAGGATTAGCCTTCATGACATCTTCAAGTGGTGTAAGATGGGACTGCTGCCGTTCCACTCCCTCCCTTCTCCCAGTGCAGTCCCCAGCAGCAAGGCCAGTTTATGTCTTCCTACAGAGAGCAGGCTCAGGACAGTTTGCTGGTAAAAAACTAATCACCTAAATCAGCTTAAGCCGAAGTGTAACTGCACCCTCAGGTTCAGTGTTACCTTGAAAAGTCACTGGTTGTTTACTTCTCGTTAAAGCAAGCTGCCCTCTGGCAGCTTCTGTGACCAAACCATCAGTTGTGCTTCATTCAAAGGTAATAAACATATTACAGAGAAGCACCTCGATCTTCATCTGATACCACTGTGCCTACTACAAAGTTTCTCCAGACAAAACCTCAGTTAGAGTTAGAATATTAAATCAGTTAATATAACTTTACACTTGGAGCAGTACTTCTCAAGTCTGTGTAATAAGGTCCTTTTCCATATATGCATATATTTTTTGTAACTCAAAATTGGGCCAATTCCAAGCATTTTTTCTTCTATTCCCTGGGACTTTTTTTTTTTAAGAGCACTGACCAGAAATGGCATTGCTGATTATCCCATTATAAACAACCAGCCAGGATTTGTTCATTCATCACAGACTGAAATTTTCAGATGACAATTCTGGTTTGGTTCACCGGAGACTGAGTATATGCAATAGAAATCACTGACAAAACAAGTGAACCCTTGAGCAATGAGACTTTTTGCATGTAAGTATTAACATGTCAGCTCTTCTGGGAATTCAGTATTTAACTGTTATCATAAAGACTCCAGCTATATCTAATAACCATCTCTGGTTTGAGAAGTGCAAAATTAACACCCACCAGTCTGGCTTTCTAATGCATTTTTTCATGTCAAGTGTTCTGGAAAACACAAAGTGCACTAAGGTGACTTTAGTTTCAGTGAACTTTCACTGGGAGTTCTCACCATGGGCTGCAACACAGGCTGCAAAGGAATCTCTGCTCCAGCACCTGGAGCATCTCCTCCTCCTTCTTCACTGACCTGGGTGTCTGCAGAGCTGTTCCTGTCACATATTCCTGCTCCTCTCTCTTGAGGAGGTTTTTTCCTCCTTCTTAGACACATTATCCCATTCTGCTGCTAATGCCTTGGCCAGCCTTGGATCCACTGGACATGGGGGCTTCTCACAGAAGCCATCCCTGCAGCCCCCCTGCTAAAGCAAACCCTGCCACACAAACCCACTCCATCCCTCCACAGCAAAGCTTGACAACTAAATTAAATAGCATGAGGTTTTTGCCCAATGGCACTGCTAGGAGTCCACACATATATTCAACCATACATGCCTGTATATGTACACACATGCACGGGTTAGTTCGTGAAGAACACTGCTTCACTTTTGCTTTTGAACACAAGGATAAAACTTTCTGCACATTTTGCATGAAGTTTGATGGCTGAGCCATTTTTGGTACTGTTTTAAACAAATCATATCAAACAATTTATACTGTTCCTATCAAAGTAAGACAAGCAAAGAGTGAAAAATTTATCCTTGTCTGCAAATGCCAGTTTCAAGAGCTTAACTGTTTGGTTGTGGGGGTAAATTTCACTGGGATAAGTTTCATTTATCATGGATTAAAAGAAGCTGCATAAATCCCTAGAAAGGCTTCACCATTACTTTGATTCCTTGCCATGCATTGCTTGTTTATTTTGATTCAATTTCATGTAACAGCATGAAATTCATGCCAAAATTTTTCTGATAGTCCTGACTGATGGATTACTTCCTATCTGTGCTACTCAGCTTCAAGCACTTCTGTTTATGCTACCTCTGCCTTTCTTCAGCTCTATGACATGCACTTGCAGACCTGCTCATGGCCTCCTCTGTATTTCTCTTTTGCCACTAACTTCCTTTTTAAATTTCCTTTCATTTATATTAGTCATAGAATATCCTGACAGGGATGGACCTGCATGTATCGAGTCCAGCTCCTGACTCTGCAGAGCACAGCCCCAAAAATCACACTGTGCCTGAGGACATGATCCAAATGCTCCTTGAACTCTGTCAGGCTTGGTGCTGTAACACTCCCCTGTTCTAGAGCCTGACCACCCTCTGGGTGAAGAACCTTTTCCTAATATCCAACCTACACCTCTCCTGACACAGCTTCATGCCATTCCCAAGGGTCCTATCGATACTCACTTCAGATGTTGTTTCCAAACCCTTTTACTCACCACAATGTCCTTCTAAATAACATTTTTCTCTCTTCCTGCCTAAACCCTTCTTTCTCCTTCCTCCTGGGAGAGAAGTGGCTCCAAGGAAGGACTCACACAGGCAGGAGTGTGTGAGTAGTGAGCTTAGGAGTGAGCTGGTAGTTTACAAGGCTGAAGCAGACTGGTTCTGCTTCCCTGAACTCTTCACAGAATGTCTCACTACATATAATTCTCTCTATTTTTTTCCCATTGACAATCATGGATATTTTTTCATCATTTTTCTGTCAGTTTGCTCTCACTCTGGGCTCTTCCTTTTGTTGACACTGACACTGTCAGCTCCCCTCATCAGCTTTGGTCCTTTCTTAATGGCACACAGCAACACAGTTCGGGTCCTGTGGTTTGACACTGGGGAACCCTTCCCTGTGGTGGGATTACAGCCTCATCCCACGCTGGAGGAGCCTTTGTGCCTCCTGCTTCTCATGCTGCATAGCATAAAATCCAGAATTTTACAGTTCAGCTGTAGCAGTTCCTGCCCTAAACTTCACATAAGTTGCTCTCTGCACTCACTGATTCCCAGTGAAAAACCCAAATAAATGAGTTTTACAGCCTAATGGCTGCTGTTTTCTACCCTGGGCTGGGAAAGCAGCTGTGGCACATTTAAAGATGCAGCTCAGAGGTCTGAGGCCACCAGTTCTCCAGGATCTTGGCTCAGAGAATCTCCCTGCCAACCTGCTTTTGCTGTCAATTATTTCCAGCTGATGAGGGACCTGCTGCAGGATTGTGAAGGAAAAGCACCACTTCAACAGTTTTCACTGCCTGTCTTTGCTTGCCACAAGACCTGCTGTGCTCTCATTTCCCAGCTCTCTTCTTGTTTCATAATTTCTTGTTATTTTTTACTGCTTCACAACTTCCAAGACCGTATCTGGGGTCTAGTAAATCAATAGGAAAAGTTGATTTCTATGGGGACAGTTTTCAAATCGTCCTTATTTAACAATAGAGGGAATATTATCCAGTGTCACATAAGCACACTGACTATAAAAATCAATGGGACTTAGATTGCTAAGCCATTTAAGCCTGCTTAAACATGGTACCCATGGTTTACAGGGGCTATGAAAGGAACACTTTGTTAAATGCCCGGAAGGAATTTATGAAGTATTTAGAACAGACTGGTACCTCTGAGAGGAGGAATCTTAGACTCTTCAATTAAAATATCTCAAAATAGACCATGAATTTGAATCTAACCCAAACATGTCTCCAGTGCTGGAGTGGGAATAGATGTCCTCCAAACATGCTGCTGCAGGTAATTTGCACAGCCAAAAGGAGGGAATGGGACCAGGTGGAAATCTAGCTAATAACAGGATTGGCTCCATTCTGCCTCACTTTGTAACTCACAGTTCCAGGTCCTGGGGCTTGTCAGACAAGATGGCACAAAAGTGGGGTTGCATAAATCTTGAGTTTTGGCTTCATCTCTCTGTTTTGGGCTCAGAAGTTCTGGATACAGAAAGCCAGTGTGCTGCCAATGCAGATAAGGGAAAGGAGTATCTGGAAAAACTTTAACTGAGACAGTAATTAAGAGCTGTTTGAGAACAGTGAGGGGCTGGAGCTAGCATGTTATTGTGTCTTTTGTTTCCAATAACTGCTGAGGTTCATAAAAGCATCTGGCCTGAAAACTGAGAGGATGAAAGGATACATAAATGAAATTTCCAAAACTGAAAAAGGTAAACCCCCTGCCTTTCAGCAACACCAGCCACTGTGAATATAGCACCTAAATACTCACTCTTCCCTGAATTCTGAATGAAACTCATAATGACAATTTAAATTAAATTCGTGTAATCAAAACTTCCTGCAGATTTGTGCTCCCAGGAAACTGCCTGCCTCTGCAGGATCTTGACCTCTGACAGCAGCTCTGCTCCTCAGGGCAGAGCTCCTTTAACTCCAGGGATGGGCAGAAAGGGGGACTGGGGGAAGAGAAGGATGAGGAGCTGCTGCCAGGAGGTTTCCAGTTGAGATGTGGGAACCAAAACTGCGCCTCAGCCAGCTCAGGACTGTGAAACACATTCCCACAAGGATCAGAACAAATGCCAACTCCACAGCTTTCACAAGAAAATACCAATTCACTTCTGTGGTTTAAGCCTTCCCTTAAGAGTTAAACTCACAAATACAACTTCTGCAAGGGAAAGAAAACAGGATGGGAAAAATAGCTATCCTGAAATTCATGCTTATGGCAGGGCATCTTCTATGGCAAATTCCTACAGCATTATGCAATTCAGTAGTAATAACTTTTTAAAATCCATTGTAAGAGTGAACTAATTATTTACTAAATTTTAGCAGAGTTAAAGCAAAACAGCTACAGAAAAGTTTCATTATTATCTTTAAATTATACATTTTTTCCTCATAGATATAAAAATGGTAGGCAGAAAAACCAAAAGAAGTAATTTGAGTTCTTACTTTTACAGAAATTAGCACCAAGATCAATTGTTATCACCAGATGATTTTCTACAACTAATCTTTCACAAGTATTTACACAATAGGGCTCTCAACTGAGGAAAATGAATGTAAACAAACTAGCTGTGGTGCTGAACAGAAAGCAAACACATACTGCTGTAAGACTTCCAACAGCTAACAGAAAAAAAAAGGCACCTTGCATTTTGCAGAACAAACAAGACAACAGCATTCTGTGCAGCAACCCTTCGGTGTGAGCATTTGTATTGATTAAATGCAAGAAAATGCACTGGAGAATGTTTGATTCCAGTCTGAGACTGTAAGCAGGCACTCTGCATTAAATTTCTGTCAGTTCAGGGCTTTGGTTACTGCTGTGATGCATATTTGGATATGCATTGTCAGACTGTGCCAGAACAGCTTACAAGGATAACGTTTAGGACTGAAGTTTTCTAAGCAAAATTCAATAACTACCACTTGAGTGAATAACACATCTCAAGCCTGTGATAGATTAACTTGGACATAGAAGGAGAGGCATTCTGATTTCTTGCCTTCCAAAAAAGGCTCTAGAAAAGAGATTTTAAAAGTGCACCTGAAAATAGTTTCAGAACAGGTTCCTAATCAGATCAATAAATAGTTTTTGATTTTCAGTAGCTGAGTTCTAGATCTAGAAAGACATAGCATGGCTTCAGGCGTAGAAAGGCTGAAAGGGCTCCACAGAAATGCCAGGCAGGCTCTAAGAAAATGCTCTAAAAGGCTTCCAAACTACTCTAGGAGAAAGATCCAGTGGCTCTCTAGCCATGCTCCAGAAGCCATGGATTCCCCTATTCCCCTGCTCCATAACTATAGGTCTAGAAAGGCTGCATACCTTAAGAAGTCCTAGATGCCTTTACAATGATCCTCAACATCTCTACTGGGGTCCTAAATATTTTGATCTCAGGCTTCCAGCAGCTTCTAGACCCAGAATGCTAAAGGAATCCCTAGCAAGTACTAGGTCTAGAAATGTCCTTTTAAAATCTCTTCCTTATTCCTTCAAACCAAATAAAAAAAAAAGGAAGCAAATAGCATAAATCCTTCTGGCTGACTGAAAGCATAGAAAAAAATTTCACAATGAAATTCGTTCCTTAGGACTAGACTACTTTTACAAGTTTCAACCATTTGAACTCTTCTGATTCCCTAAATTTTCGGCACACCTTTTGTGAGCCACCCAACACACTTATAGTTTACAGTTCCAATAGCAAAAATCACATTGTTTTTATTGACACTATTGATATGAGCAAAGAATTTTAATTCTGAAGTGGCAAGAAAAAAGGAATAAAGATGTAGTACATATGGATGGAGGACCTAAAAGGTTTTACATCATATCATGGCTTTGCCTGGTTCTCACTAGAGACAACTCCACACTGTTCAGTTTCTCATTTTGCTTTGAGCAGTTGATTGAATGGCTATTGAGTGATGTTCACACATTTATGATTTCCTGCAATGTGACCTACATTGCTAAACTTTGTAAATTTATTCTCCAAGGCAGTGTATCATTTTGCATGCCATACTCATCCCAAAGGAAGCTATCAGCAGGAGATGAGGCCCAGTTTATAAAAGCTGAATGTCCTTCAGACATTTTTAACTAATTTGTTTGTAAATGTGCTATTGTCAGTAACATACTGGATAAAACATCTATCATTCTGTTTGCAGCTCTCTGTGACATGAACCCCATCATGCACACCTTTAAGAACACCCTCTGTGTGGCACACTACAAATGGGTACAGCCCATTCCTGTCCTGACATTTGCTGTTTTTTTCCACCACTGACACTGTGTCTTTTCATTATTTTTTCCTTGGCACAGCCAATGGAAGAAAAGATGCTGCAGCAAACACGGTGTCACGGAGAGGTGAAATCAGGCACTCTTAGCTGTCACTGCCCAGGCTGCAGCTCCTGCCCTGGTACTTACTCTGACCCAGCCAATGCAAGAGTTTCTATCCCTGCAGTGTGTGACATCTCTGCAGGACAGGCCACCTCTGGTGCCTGCTGCTCTCAAACCTGCCCTCAAACTCCAGACTCATGACAACCCATTTGCTTGTCACTTGCCTGGCCCCCTCCCTATAAAATAGCTGTGCAACATTTCCAAATGGCCACACCAGAATACAGCATGCAATCTGAAAGGTTTGGAACAGAGGCAGTAAAGACAGCTCCACACAGAGCTCAGTCATTATTGTTATTCACTTCATAACACAAAAAACCTGTTACATCTGTGGGAGGTCCTTTGGCCCATAAATATGTGAAGGACTGCTTGGTGAGGGGAGGACAGCAACATGAACACAGTTCCAGTCCTGACAGTTTTAAAAAACATGGCTAAAGTAGGAATTGCCTCCCTCAAAATAGCTGTTTCTTAAATCACAGGCAAACCTTGCTGGTGGATGGGGATGAACCACTGGGTTAAAACAAAAGGAGGGACATTGCCTGCTTGGCTTGGCTCTGCATGTTCCCTTCAGCACCCAGATTCCCTTCTCAGCAGACTGACTTGGGGCTTGGAGCCCAGGAGGGCAGGGACCAGCTTTCACTATCTGATTAGTTATGGTAGCTCTGCAGTGTAGGGAGAAACCACATACACCTGCATTTGTACAGACACAGTCAAATATGCATATATAGACAATAGATTAGGTGTCAGTATCTCCTTCATGCTGACATTTTGTCCATTATGTCTCTGTGACAGATGAAAAAAAGACAGATGTAGTAACCAACGTATCTCAACACACTGCAGACTCCCACCAGTCTGACAAAGTTGTACTGAACATTTTCTGCAGTGCAATTCAACACAGCAGAGATAATAATTTTCTGCTAAAAATAACTGATCCACTTTACTCCATCATACTGAAACCATATTTACAGAAGAGAGATAATCCAAGGCTACTTGCATATATGAAATAAAAGGTGGAGCTTTGAGAGAAGTTGGTTGCTCATGAAAGCCTGACAGGAGAGCCCAAAATAAGACAGGCTTCTCATCTGGGAACCCATTCCCCAGATGGCTAATTCAGAGTTGGGAGTTTGTGGAGCTGGGCTGTGTGACACGGATGGTGGGTGAGCTGGGGGGTGGCAAGGCAGCTTGGATGAGCTGGTGGATGGTGATGTGCAATGGCAGGCAGTGTTTGGTGAGCATGGAGGTTTCTTCTAGTTGGAAGGATTCATCTGAGAGCACCTGGACTCAGGGTTGAGCTGCTTCCTTCTCACTAGCCATTCAATTCTTACAGAAGATTTTTCCTTCTTGCACTTGCTTATTAGAAACAAATTTTTGAAAAAAGAATTTAAACCTGTGTCTGTGTAGCAGGAAGGAAGAGGGAAGCCATGACCAGAGGTCTCCTTCACTTCCCCATCAGGTGTCTAATACTGCCTCAACAATCAGAGGAAAGGATGCAAGTGCTGGAAGAGTTCATCAAAATGTACATAGTCTTTTACTAAGTCATAATGGATTATTTATGGCAGATAATTGAAATAAATTGCTGTTTTGCAGGTGCTCAATACAAACAGAATATTTGGGCTTTAAGGGAGAAATTGCAGTATGACTTCATCAGATGCTATCTTGTATCTATGACTAATTTCAAATTCAGTGATAGAATATTTGACTGGAATATAAATTAGTTCTGATGAAACCAGCCTGCTTTCTGTCTAATATTCAAAAAATGACATTGTACACCTACAAGCTTGATTTATGAGCTCTCAGACTTTTTTTCACCTGAGGTTCTAATCCTATGAGCCTCTTTTCTCGCAGCTTCTGTTGAAGAGAGGCTACTTAGCTGATCCTGTACCCCTGGGAAAAGATATTTGCCCCAATACCTGCAGATCCTTTTTTAAAAAGGCTTTCAGCTTGGTTTTGCTTTGAAGTATGGATGCTAGTGACTGCTTGCTCCTGCATATGCTATTATGGCTGGAGTGATTTTGCATAGACTAACAGTTTCTGAAGAGTAACAATTAATTGGAGGGACACCTCATTTTTGAAAAGGTTTGAAAATGCCTGAGTGAAGACCTGTTCTGGTCTATTTCTCAGAAGCACATACTTTCTTGTGAGATACAGTTGCTCCTTACTGCACACTCATCTCTCACTACCCTTTCAATTAAGCTTGGTGAAGTCCTGGTTCCACTGAAGTCAGTGGCAAAAGAGTTGCTGACTTTGCTGGGGCCATGACTTCCACTCCAGCAAAGCCAGAGAAGAAAGGACACAAAATTAAGCAGTAGAGTAAAAAGAACCAGAGAACAAGAAGGCTTTATTTTGGAAAAAAAAAAATAACAGCCTTGTGGGCTCCTTCATCCAGCAAGACCCAGAAAAAATAATAGAGTTCTTTTCTAAAAAGAAAAAAGCTCTGAAAGCCTTCTGTAATGGAAGACCACAAGTAAAATAAAAGGGTCTATAAATTGTTATTTCTGTTTTGTGTGCTTTTGTTCAGCAATTTGGAATATTTATGCTGCATTAATTACTCACAGCTAGAATAATGTATCAAAAGACACAGGTAGAGAACTAAAATGAAAGGAAGAACAGGAGCAGTTCTGCAATACTTTGCTACAGTGAAAACACAGTCATCCCTTTCTGATGGCACAATTAGAATATTGTGCATCTAATGTTAAAAGATGGCTTTTCTTCTTTCTGCTTTTACAAGAATGCAGTTTACAATGTCAGGTACGTAGAGAAATACCTAAAGGAATAGTGTGTGTTCTGACCTACAATACTAATTAATGTAATCTTCCCAGTTGCTCTGCAATATTCTACTCTCAGCCTGGATTAGAAGTACTTCAGCCTACAATCAGTTTGGTTTTGTGCTGGCAGCTCGCTTCCCCTGTTCTCACCCGGTCATCAGATCATAGTTTTGTCTTTCACATTTTTCTTTCCTTCCTCCAAACGTACCCACTGAAAGTTCTGTTCAGGCTGTGCTTGCTCCGCTGAGCAGACCCTCATTGCTGCTTTCAAGCGAGGTCACCATGTCCTGGGAGCTTTTTGTTCTGCTCAAAAGGCTTCCACAATGCCACTGAAGCATATTGTGCCTGTGCAGCTGCTGCTGGGGAGCGCCTGCAGCACTTGTGACTGCGGGAGCAATGTCAGCGTTTGCATTTTTGAGATATAGAATACATTTTCAAGCAATTCTGCTCATCTTCATTTCTGCTTCCCAGCAGTCTGTCTCTCGCTTCACTATTTCAAGTAGGTCATCAACAGCATCACTTATTACCCTCTCCCCTCTTCTCCATTATTCAAAGCAGGCTGTCCAGGACACAACATTCCTGCAACGCATGGGTCCCCTTTAAACCCTGTTCTAGAATTCTGCCTTTTAATTTGACCTGTGCAAGCAAATTGCCTACGTAAGTAACACTGTCACATTTTTATAAGGGAGCAAAACATTTTGCAGTGTCACTGAAGTTTATGTGAGGCAACACAATATGGATGGTTCCCTCACATGGAGAACTGCTGAACAAAGGCTGATGAAGTGCAAATGTCAAGAAAAAGTCTTCAAACCAGACCTTTCATTTTGGAGCACGGTGGTGACAGTTATTAACACCATCAATCAGGTCGCAGCTATTGCTTTGGCACAGACTCGTGCCTAGTGGGACTGACATAAGCACAAGAACAAGACCATGGTTACAAGCAAAGAAAAAGCTCTTGGGATTCATTTTCTGTTGACTTGCAAATGTTTGGACTCTGTATTTGCAGTGACTGTGCTCGAGATTGGTTTAAACAGCTCCCAAATGCAGTCACTGGTTTAAACCTGCAGCCCCTCACACAGATATAAATGACTTGTGGTTTGAAGCAGTGGAAATTCAGCCCATATATTTCTCATGGGAGGAAAGATACAGAATGAAATTACAAGATGGTAGAAGTATCATCTCTAATTCTCTCCTCAGCTTTCACTGTAGCATTGGAGGCAGAACAGCAAAGCTTATCACTCAAGATGAGCTGCAGTGTTTTTACTTTCACACAAAAACTCCCACAACGTCAATATAACTTCCAAGAACACTGGATCTGATGAAGTCTGGTTTCCTAAGGACTTCTGTCGCATGGCTGACTGGCTTGGGAGTTTAATAAGATCCAAGCACGAAATGAAGTTTTCCTGTGAATGGGGCATTTATTACATCCTGAATAGAATCTCTGGAGTTTAATAAAAGAAAGCTTTTGCTGCAATATTTCCTTTTGAAAGGGCACTTTAGGTTTCTGTCCTCCAGCTGGATTAATATTTTTTATGGAACATGTAGGAATTTAATTGCTTTGAAGGTGGGTGTTTCTCTACAAATTTGTTTGAAATTGGCCCAAGCTTTTAATTTACTGTGAGAAGGAGAATACTGACAGACACAGACAGACACATACCCACACAATGTGCTCTCAGCTGCTATCAATAAACTATCTAAAAAATATCAGTGTACCCTAAGGATGTGCAAACACAAAGAGAGTGTGCACATGTGAGATAAAAAACAATCTAGAGAGGCCTCTGGTCTAGACAAGGATCCAGCCCAAAGCCATCAGGCAGTGAAACTGAATGATGATCCCATCTCCTTTCTTTCTCTCTCCATCCAAGTCCCTTCCCTTGGCACTCCTGTTGTGGCTCATGTAGGTGTCTGCTGAGCTCCTGGCATCAATAGTGAGTGTTGAGCACATCCACACAGATATTCACATGCATAGCTCTGAAGAGCCATTTTCTTTAGGTTTGCTCTATTAACTAATTGAAGAACACTGAAATGATCTGTGCAGAGAAGAAAAGTCATCCAAGTTCTGAACAGGTTGAAACAGTACTGAGAATGCTGGTGTACCATACAAACAGTTCAACTTTCCTTCTAAATTCAGATTAAAATCCCCCCAGTGAAGTATGAGATCAAAGTAATTAGAGCTTGGTCATTTATTTGCCACAGCCTATAAGATTTCAGCCCCATCTGTCCTTTCTTCCCCTGGTTATGAATGCAGATTATGCTTAAGAAGGAGAAGGTGGTAAATAACAAACACATAACGATTACCAAGAATAATACCATGAAAACTGATATTGGAGCAAATGATTAAACCCTTTCATAAACAACTCATTTATTAAAGTGAATGCCTTAAAGCTAAAGCTTGTCATTTATGGTGGTGTTTGCAATAGACAGTTACTCTACATATTTACTCCAAGAGTACATTTTTGTACTTCAGTAAATTAAGAAATACTGATTTTGGGCAAGTTGTTGATTTTACTGTCAGAACAAATTTAGCTTTGAGAAATGATTTTATTAACCTATTTCGTAAGTCTCTCTAAATACACAATTTGTGAGCAACCCGCATTCTCTTGATTTAAATGCCATTTGTAACTTAGCCAAAAACTAATTTAAGTGGAGATGGGCCAAATGCATTTTTCATTTATGTTTATGCCACTCTGGAATAAACTCAGCAGTCTTGCAAGGATATACACTTGTTTCTAAGTGACAATATCATTCCGTTATTTTCATTGATATAATTCCAGACAAACATGCTTGACTTCAAGGGGGTGTGATTATTTCATAGGCTTTTCTTGTTATCAGCAACAGTTTTAGAAGAAGATGATTGAGCAAATTTGATACAGTTACTTTTCAGAACATGCATTCTCAGTATTTATTTCGTGTCTGTGATTTACTGTGTATGTGAAATACCTCAAAGGGGTGGATTTTGTGAAAAATTTCTATAAAGAGGTTTACTTAAACCCCCTCAAAACAAATCCTCCAAACAAGAAATGCTTCCAAAGGCTTCATGTTGCAGTGTCCACATTGTGACTTCACTTACCAATGATAAATATACAGAAAATTGTATAGTATTGCTACCCCAAGAAAATGAGACTAGCCACTTTTTAGGGACATGTTTATAAGCCATAATTTATTATGTTTTTTAGAATATTTACTGTCATGAATTCACAATTTAATTGAAGACTATCTCAATTTAGGGGTAAGGCCATTTCCTAGTTTCCCAGAATACTGACAAAATTGAAAAATTTTGCAAAATGTGCAGCCAAATTTTCTTGAAGCATGGAAACACCTGAAGTGCTCATGAAAAAAAAAAAAAAAAGGTTTTATTCCTGCTTCTATGAAAAGGAGACTGTACCCCAGATGAATGAAGAATGATTTGCTCTATGACCTGCTTTTTTCTTACCTATGACTTTGCAGAAGCCCAGCCTCCATGGCACTGAACTATGTTGTTGGGTGAGCTAAATGAAACTTGTTTCAGGCAAGTAGCCATCCTATGAAGAACTAGGATTTTAGGGCTACTTAAAGCTGCTTTACAAATTTAGCACACTTGATTTCGGCTCCAAACGTTTACTTTTAAAATTCAGTTTTAATTTAATAAATACATAATTTTATTTCGAAATTTGACAGAGACTTATTTGCTAACAGGTAGCTGCATTTTTCAAAAGGAAATGAAAATGATTAAAACTCCCTATTTGAGATGTAGCGAGACATTTTCTTACTGAGCAAAATCAGCAAAAATCTGAACACAAATACACAGCACATAATACGTTAGGCAAATAAAGCAATTATTTGTACAGCCTGAGAGTGCAGATCCAGAGGAGAAGGCAGAGAGCAGATGCTGCACCTGGCACCCTCCCCTGACCTCAGAGATACCTGATCTGGGTAGGGGTGCCCCAGGCAGTTGTTAGAAGCATGCAAGAAGCGAGTGCATGTGCTGCAGGCAGCTGTGGGCTCCATGAAGCACAGCTCCTGCCAGCTGGTGGGCAGCAGTGCAGCAGGAATGCTGCTGCCTGCCAGCTGCTGCTCAGCACCTGCAGGACAGGCTGGCCTCAAGGCCAGGGGCCAGAGCAAGAGCCAAGGTGCCCAGAAGCTGTTTAATCTTAAAACCATTACCAGGCTAATTGAAGTTTGGGTTTAGTGTGACTAAGCCAGTTAACCCTGTTCTGCTTTATATGGAATAATTACACATCAACTGGACCCGAGAGAATACAGAGGCCTGTCTGTCCTAGAACAGGGAGGCTGAGGGCTCTCTCCCCACGTTTGCAAACACATGGGGTCCACTGAAACACTACACACACAAAAGACAAAGAAATTTCAGCTCAACATGAGGAAGTTCTTTCTGTTGGGTGTGGCAGAGCACTGGAACACCTGCCAGGGAGGACATGGAGTCTCCCTCTCTGGAGACATCCAACCCCCCTGAATGCATTCCTGTGTCACCTGCCCCAGGTGACCCTGCCTTGGTAGGGGGGTTGGATTGGGTGATCTCCAGGGGTCCCTTCAAACCATAAGAATTCTGTGATTTGGTGATGTGAAAGGGAACACAAACACTTCTTCCTGTTCTGATTCTAGTAAGAAAATCCCTCAGTGCTTCTGTGATAGCAGCATTAGATCCCTTCATTTGATCCTGTGAAATTTCATAAGAACTAACCAAAACATTGACCCCACATTCTTCAGGTATGTGAATGCAAGACCACAGTCATTTGATATTACTCAAAATCTACCTACAAGCAAGCAACAAACTCTTACCATTGTTATGCATTGAATTTTAACTGTGATTCCCCAGTTGTGAAGGACGGAGGAAAGGGCAGGGAGAAAATGAAATGAAAAATTAACCTGATCCTGGTTATTAGCTGACACAGTCCATAATAGCTTAGTATGTCACTTGAATGCCTCAAGATTTTTTCAAGTACAGCTTCTCCCCTGTTTTGAAGCTGATTAATTCAATTATTTCTTGGCAAAGGCCATGTCCTTCCTTGTGCTGTCTGTAGGTAGGCTCACTGACTAGCCAAGAGTACCATTTACATTTCTCCATGATTATCCATATTTCTTTATTAGCATAAACTAGAGATGTGATAAGTTCTTTTATTTCTTTTACTATTCCTTATTTTTGTGCTTGACATAAGAACTGAAAAGCATTTTGAGAAATGGAAATGCAATAGTTTCACCACAATATTGCTGCTGTGTAATTACTTATTCTAATGCTCCACCATGACTTAGAACAGATTTAGATGTAAACAGAATATCTATTTTTTTCCACTTACTAGTTCAAGCAAACCAGTCTGAATGCTGGACTAATGGAAAGCACTTTAAACTTCTGATTACCTTCTTAGAAGATCAGAGTAGCAAGCAGCTTTTTAAAGCAGTTTGTATTCTTTACATAAGAATGTATATGTATTCTCTACATATTCCTGGGAAAATAATCAAGTGTGGTTTTGTATTTATACACCTTAAAATAATCATGTGAGTGGAAGAACTACTCCATACTGTGCCATTCAAATTATCTGACTCATCCAGCATATTGGATACACAATCTTGGTACAAGACAGAAAGTGATCTGTCTCTACAATGTGTATCAAAGTGACAGCACATAAAAAGGAGGTGTCTACCTGAGTGATGTCCATCCCAGAGTCACAGCTCAATGGCTGGGTTGATGTGAGGCCATTTGAACCTATTATTGTTGTGATCACACCATTCTCATCAATTTTCCGTATCATTGTGCCATCAACGAAGTAAATAAATCCGTGCTTATCTACAGTGATACCTGGATGAAGAGGAAGGGTAAAAAAAGTGTTAGTGCTGGCATTATCTTGATTTAAAAGTATCAGCTTAAAATGTTTCCTCTCTTCTTAGACTACAAAAATCTGCTGATTTAAAAAAGTATGATTTTTTTCCCCCACCCATTACTATTTGAGGCTTATACAAACTGCATATGGAAAATTCATACCCATCTATCAGATTAGCTTTGGCTTAAAGAGAAAGAGGGAACATGTGAGCATGAAACAAAACAAAACAGCAGAGGCTTTGCTTTTAATGTAATTTTACATACACAGAACAAGGCTCTTCAACAACTCAATGTCTATCACAAAGTGGGCAATATTAGCTTTTCTAAAAAGTTATCTTACTGTTGATTTGTCTTCATTTTCATTTCACTTTCTTCATTTTTATGCACAGACAATTTAAAATTGCTGTAGTCTCTGAATGATGAGAGTGGCTGAGCAAGGAAGAAGAATCCACAGAAGGCCAAAGAGACCAGGCTCTGCTCAGCAGGCAGAAGGAGCAGCTGTGCTGCAGGATGGATCACAGTGCAGTGCTGCCCAAAATGATGGTCCTGCACTCGAACCAGGCTCATGACTGTTGTGGTCATGAGCTGGGGCAGTTCTCCCACTCCTGGATCTGCAACAGCTCCTGCAGCACTGCACTGCATGAGGGATGGAACTCCAATGCCAGGGCTCTGCACAGGAAAGGTCATGGTCCTCTGCATTTCAGGGGGAAACTGAGGAATGGAAGGTTTGCTGTCTCCCACCAGCACCTTATGCCACAACTCATGCCCAGCCCTGTTCTGCCCCAGTTTAACAGCTCCCCTGCAGTTCTTCCTGCATTCAATTGGAACTCTAAGTAAGATCTTATATCCCTCAAATATTGAAAATGTAACTAGAAGAGCACTTCTATTCATGTTAGACTTGTGAAATCCTTTCTACCAAAACCGCTCAATTTCTTGCTTTAAACTACTTCCTAATTTCCCATTTAAAGTTGCATAACTTTGCAATTACAGCAGCTGCTGTGCACAGCCAAGCTATTTTAATAATGAATTTATGTTCTGCTTCACAGGAATGAAAGGCAGAGGACTTGAACAGATGGTCTGGACAGTAGCTTATGTGGTTCTTGATTTTTGTCCCCTGCATTTAGCACAACTGAAGGCTGTATGTACTCTAAGTCTACAAAATACATGTCTGCAGGACAGTTTAGGATCCCATAAGCAATTCCACATGCCATTAAAAAAGGAAAATAGCCTCAAACTGAATTTCCTCAGCTTCCAACCCCAACTCCTTATACTTAAGGTTTTTTTGTTTAATATATAGGAGCAGTTACAACTGGAAGAAAGTTGTAATAACTGGAAGAAAGTCTGGGGGAAAAAGCAAGACCAGGAAACCCTGATGTAGAACATGCATCTCAGGGCTGGTAAGAGGGGGTAATGGTGTCTCCAAGCCCCTAAACCTATCTTTACCTGGCAGCTGGAAATGCCTGGGAACTGAGTTTGAGTTGCACACATAACTGAGTGTAATATGCTTTCTCTTGCAGTGTTAACACCTGGGGGCAGGCTCCCAAGACAAACTGCCCAAGACTGGTTCTGAGGTGCCTCTTCACCACAGGTGATGTTCAGGCACCTTGCAAGGGTCTGAGGGTATGATCACAACATTCTGAGGGTATCATCCATAAAAAATGCAACAGCCACAGCAGTTAACTTTAGTGTGCCACACTCCCTACTGCATCCAGCTCTCGGGTTATCAGCACAGCGCTGGGAGTTGAAATTAATTCTTTAAATTACCAGTGCAATGTAGGCATCTGGCTATGAACTGCCCTCAGAGGAGGGTATTCACCATCCTCTCACCTCCTCCATCCAGGACAGAAAGTGCCCACGGACTGCTAAGTGCCCAAGGTACAGGGCTAGGCTACATTCCCTCATTATGTGAGGTGGCTGAAGGTTCTGCAGGACAGATGTCACCCAGGGAACTGAAATCATCTGGTGGGGGCTGGATGGGTCAGCTGGGTAAAACTGGAAGGTTATAAAAAGGCTGAAAGAGGAGCAGACGCTCTCAGAGCCTGACTCCCTGCCAGCCTGCGAGCTCATAAATCGTGACTCCTTGGTACTGGCTCCCTTAGAGGATCTTCAGTCTTTAATTAGAAAGTAACTGGACCTTTGGAAACTCCAGAATGACTGGCAAGCTCCTGGCTGTCATCTGCTCCTGAGAAGTCCAAACCTAAAAGGCTGAAGGTGAGCTGAGGTAAAGAGTGAGTCTGAGAAGCAAAGAGGTTTGCTTTGGTGTTGGGGTGACACGTGCATTCCAGCTTTGGGAAGGGATGGGCCCTTGTAGCTCCATCACTCATCCTGCATCATGTAGCGACATTAGATGGGATCTGATTTCCTTTCTAGTGTGCTTCACAAGCTGAAATGAGAAACCTGTTGTGGGTGGGAAGGGCAGCAATGGGCTGTGCCTGAGCCTGCCTTTGCAGAGGGGAGGTGCTGCACGGTGAGCGAGGAGCTTTGCTTCTCAGCTGGATCAGATCCACAGCACAGACAACACAAGGCCAGGATCTGTCACCAGGGCAAGTGCATCTTCTGTTCTGCGCAATTTGCCTGAGAACAGATGGCTGTGCTGGCTGCAAACCATCCATTATATAAAAATCAAAAATTATGCTGCAATGAAATAAAGCTACTCAGCTGTGTTGTTGAATGGATTTCAAACACTGACTATATAAGAAAATCACGGATCTTTTAATGTTTCTAGTGTTTCTAGCCCTCCAGCCACGGCAGAAAAGCATCCTGCCTGCAAGGGAAGGACATATGCCAGTGCAATGGCATAAACAAGCCCATGTCTTCAGTATTTGCACCAAATTCCTGGTACTTCCTAATAAGCCAGTTTCTTCAAGTACCAGTGACTGTATAGATGCTCAGCAATGATCTACTGCTTCCAGAGCTTATGACTCTACAGTAAAACAACACAACTTGACCTACCTGAAAAAATTACTTATCCATTTAAGTCTTGTAGACAAATACCCTACATAAAGCATCCACTGGAAAACAATACAGATTGGTGGCTAAACTGTCCCAATTTATTCATTAGAGTTGGATTCATTAATGCTCCTGTCACATTTTACATGATGCTACATATAATCTGTACTCCAAGAGCTTATTTTAATCCTTTTCTGACGTACAGTGTAATGCAGAATCAAATCACACACAGCACAGCAATTGTGCTTTAATCACCAAGGAACTGGGGGAGGAAACATGCACATGCTGAGGGTAATGAATTGCACTTGAGTGCAAGTGGGAGCACTGCTCAACCCTTGAGTGAGTAAGAAAGGTAATTTTTTTTTCCCAGAGAAGGAGATGTACTTTGTATCAGGCTCTGGGTCTGATTCTGTTTTTCTTTTTTTAAGGATCTGTAACACTAAATTTTATGCCCAAATGATGATGTCTTTGGGCACTAAAGGGACCTATGACCTATTGCACATATGACAGACTTACCCTGCTTACATACAGATTGCTCATTAAAAACTGATGGCTAGGTAAGGACAAAATAAATCTGTGCCAGGATTTAGTCTCGTTGTTTGACTCAGAGCTGAGTATCAGTCTTTCTGAGTGACATGCTCGTGCTGCAGGACTGGTTTTGGTCATATTTTAGTCCTGGGAATGTCCTACATAGGGCTGAATTTTGTACCTGAATGTGAAACAGTAGTTTTTATGAAGACCTATCTCCAGTGGATTTACATGCAGACATTTTGGAGCAGTATTTATAACACTCAGAGGTCTTTTAATCAGTACCATTTGAATTCTGTTAACTAACATTAAAAATTAACTGCCAGTAATGCTGTCAAATGTGGTGACTGAGTATTATTACTAGAAAGACTATGCAGAAAGTTTTCCTTTTTAAAACTGTTTTCTCCAGCAAATAATAATTAGTACAGGAGCTGGGTACACCCATGATAAACACAGAGGGATGACTATAACCTCTCCTGCTATTTGCTCTCCAGAGTAGTTTTGGTTAAAGGGTTATTTCCCTTGACAGCTCTGCCTTAGGGCACATACATACACCATTATAAAGGCAAATAGCACTCAGAAAGCAAACTGATTGCTTTTTGTGTAGTTGTCATAGGTATAAATTCAAAATACATATGATCATACAGTTTAGAAATTTTGGCATTTCATGAGTTAACCTTATAGTGGTAAAAATATGGATTAAAAGAAATATTGTAAATACCCTATTAAGACATTTTCTTTTTTACCCCATATCATATCCCACACTTGCATTCTAAGAGAAGCTTTTTTTGGGAACAAATCTTTTTCAAACATTTCAATAATGAGTAGCTAGAATGTGGCCCACTTCTAGAAATTCTACTTTACACTTTTTGCTCAGCTGAAAAGTTACAAATGAGCATTCTATATTGAAAACTTCTAATTAAACTTCTGAAGAATTTTTAAAACAACATCTACAGCTACTGGTGAGGATGGATAAAAGAGAATGCCACCTTCTGCTGAAGAACAACTGTATTTAGAAGGAACTTGCGATTCTCATAAAACTTTTAATAGGAAGAAGTGAATCAAATTGGTTAATTACCATTTTATGGTGCTAAAAGGGCAAATCGCATGCCATCCATTTCTAAACTTCTAAATGTCTTCGGTGCTTTTAATTAAAGCTGCCATCCAGGAACTAAAGCAATTTTATGCAATTAGTTATTTATAGGTTACCATAATACACCACTCAAAATATGATTCAAGTGATTTGCAGTCTGTTGCCTTGTGATCTTTGTCATCTTTACTTCCTTACTGTCTCAGCTCTAGCTGAAAAATATTCAGCAGTTCTTTGTCAGTTGGAGCACGACTTCAGTACTTGCACTTGAGTGCTGTTCTCTTTAGAGGCAGATCAGTAGACTTGGAGCAAACAGCATTTTTAGCTCCTGACTGTGAATGAAAATGTTCAGCTTCCAGCCTGAGACATGATGACTGGGGTCGTCCTGCTGACATGGGTGAATAGAAAAGTGAATGATTTATGAATTCAGATGAATGTTGGATGAAATTTAGGAAAACACCTGCTATCCAAAAAGTTTACAATGTTCGACAAGTTTCCCATACTTTGGAAATCATAGGTGGCTAAGGCTACTGAAAAGAAAAATAAGGAATAAATTTAAATGAATAAAAAATGGCATGAGATTGGTGGGGTTTTTGCTGATTTTATGATGCATATATAACAATGACATGAGGCTGAAAATTACTTTGGCTTGTCTATTTCTAACTTTATATACCGCTAATGAAAAATCTCAGCCCATTCTACTTTCCTTTTTAAATTCTATGGAAAGGTTAAAAAGGTCTTAGGAATTTACAGAATAGCAAAGATTGCTGGAAAAATAGCATTAATCATTACCTTTGGCAAGTGTGTCTGTTGTCACAAAAAGCTGTAATAGGAATTTGGTTGTGCATCCTACTGAAAGTAAAAGGAATCTTCCAGCTGAACAGGAGGAGTCCTCAATGGGCTACTGCCATTTGACAAGAGCAAAGGTTTAGTTTGAGCAGCTCTCACAACTTTATTTCCTTTAGAATGTATTGCTAAGGATGAGGAGCAACAAGACTACTATTTCAGGATGCAAGCTACTAGGATGAACACATCTTCAAAACCATGATTTTTTAAAGCAGTATTTCCTTAGTAAAGAATTGCAAGCAAAATAGATAAAACTACACTGCAGAACTGATTTTTAAATTACGCTTCATTTGTGTTTTTATCTCATGGCCATTGGTCTGAGTGAAAAAGTTCTTTCCTACAGCTGTGGATAAGGTATTTTTGTGCACTGGATTTAGAACTTACTCCAACCTTCTCCATTTCCCTGGTGCTTTCTTGGAGGTCACTGCACCTGCAGTGAGGTCACTGCAGTGCATCCCAGTACTCTGTACTCAGTGTGCAGTCAAATTCCTTGAGGCACTGACATGGCTTGCACAGACAGTGTGTGTACCTAGTTCCAGACACTGGCCTGAACCCAGGAATCAAAAAGCAGACACTGCAGGACCTCAAATGTTTACATCTTTAAATTTAGTCCTCGGGGATCCAAAAGGTGTGAATCACCCTGATGTTGAGGGTGGCATCACTGGAGGCACCTACTGTTTTCACAGAAGTTACACAGCTTGCATTTGCAGCAGAGCTGTCCTGTGTGAGTGCTGCTCACAGACACAAGGAAATGGAAATCAGATGTTAATGGACACTTTTCTCACCCTGCTGCCTGGGAGACACTGGAGCTCAGCAAGAATGTGGTAACCTGATTGTCTCAAACTCTCACTGCCTCTGTCAATTATGCTTAGAAAGTCAAATCTATTTACAGGTCTAAAGCCCACTGATTTCAGAAGGGCAGGGTAGGTAAGTGTTTAATGGTGTTGATTCAAGAATTGTCTTTGCACAAGTCCCAAGTATTTCCACTCATTTTAGAGCCTCTCACTGCTCCAATACTTGATGACTAATCTAGCTAAAATCAGAAGATGATCCTCAAGTACCTTATCATAAATACTAATCAGATTGTTTAAAAGATAGTGCTGGCAACTAGATGTACCATAAATTATTTCTATTAAAAAAATCTCCAAACCCACCAAACAGAATTCCCCACCCCAAAATTAAAATCTGTATCTTGGTAAAGTTCAAGTGATTGGAATTCGGTCAATGATTAATATCTTGTGTAGTTACTTCTTCATTTTCAATATCTTCTTGTGTAATAAATGTGTTCAGCTTGTCACAGATCTTATTTTATGTCCCCACCTTGTATCATTTCACATTCTGCTTAAGTACTTGGTCATCTATTACATGACTCATTAGTCTGAGATCTCTACAGAATTAAAGAAAGTTGCAGTAAAAATAATATATTGAAGTTCAAATTTCAACTACATCAGCCATGCATGTTTAAAAGCATCTTTCAAAGTCAGCTCAACATACAATAGTGCAAGATTAATTTTCACTAAGCCCCATCGCCAGTCCTTCACAGAGAATTGGGAACAGACTGAACAAAGCTACACGTGCTTGCCACCTGTAAAATGAAAGTCATGGAAAGATGAAATCAGAATTGATTAGTGTTACTTCATGATATTTTCCTGTCTGGCATTTAATTCCTGCTCACTAGGTAAAGGCAGTCTTGCCAAATAAAGATAATGAGAAAATAAACATTGATGAAAGAAATAATGAAATAACAATGCAGGACTCTCCTCAAACCTCCCTGCATGTTCAAGGAACTAGAAAAATGGGTATGGGTTCAGAAAAGTTAAAGGACTTTTCAAAGCAACCTTCATCCAGAAAAGTAAGTAAGAAAGAGAATTTGAATTTCCACCTATGAATATAGCTTTGAGGATGTTACCAAACAGGATTAAGTTTCACAAGTGTTACACAGTAGGTAGTTCATATCAATTTTGCAAATAATAAAACAGAGTCCTCTAGATAAGCCCTTATATGCTTATACAAGCAGCTAGTAGCAAAAATTAGAGTCCAACTTTTAACTTATAACTAACCAAGGTCAAACAACCACTAAATGGAGTCCTTTTTCACACACTATCTTTCTATCAAGCAAAGGGGAAAGAAAATTTTCATTTATAATGAGAAAAAGGAATACTCAGGACAAAAAAAAGAAGGCAAGCAAAGTAAAAAAAGCTACCAATATTCCTGTATCAGCTTAAGAAATAAATACAAATTATTCATTGAATAATGCAAGTGATTGTATTTGATAACTTGGCAATTACTCTGTCTGGGACCTATTGTTGCACTGTAAAAATCTCAGAGGTATAAAACAGAAACAAGTCATTTATTTCTGTGGTCAAATGCTATATAACACTG
>JAYDZK010000233.1:9980009-10014052 GCA_034509185.1 Euphonia xanthogaster
GAAACAAGTCATTTATTTCTGTGGTCAAATGCTATATAACACTGCGTGTCTGTGTGTCCAAGGATTTTTAAATGTGGTTAAGAAGCTTTTGTCACAACTTCCTGCTTCCTACAGAAAACAGTTTTCTTTACACTGTTTGAATGTAATTTCAATAGAAATATAACATCTTGTAACTTGACAAATATTGCAAGAACAAGTAAAATAAGCGATCCAAAAGAATCTCTAAAACTGCAAAGTATGGGAGACATCTCTGTTTCTTAATAAAGATCTATGGGTACCAGGCAAACACTTGCTTTCCTTTCCAGGGTTATTCACTCTTACAGTTCAGGGGAAAACAAGAACCTGTAGCTACTTGGCTGTTACAGTGCTACACTGATACACTGATCCCACTGCTGGGGACCACGAGCTGATGCTGCATTTTCTTAGGGTCTGCACAAAAAGGGCATGTGGCTGTCCAGACTTACTTGAGATTAAAATGAAAAACCTAACAAACTGAATCATTTAAAACTGATGTTATTTAGAGGAGATGCATAAATCTAAAGCACCTGGGAGTCATTGCCTGAATTTGCCAACAGAAGAGTCATTGTCTGCTCACAATTTCTTTTCAATAATTGCTGGCTGCCTGAGAACTCCTGACTTGTGTTTTTATTCCTCCTCATTTCTTTATGACTAATACCTTCTATTAAGGAAGTAAGTATGAGCATCTTTAAAGTAAACAGTGTATCACAACATTTTCATCAACATACTTCCCCACTAAGAAAAAAAGTGGAACAACTGATTGTGTTGTAATGGGATATCATTTATTGTAATCGGAAATAAAACATTGATCACTTTCACAGAATCACACTTTCCTGATAAAGGATCTGAAAACCTTTGTTTTCTACTATTTTTATATGTGATTCATTACATTAATTAGCTGCCTGAGATTAACATTTATTTGCACTTACCTCACACTTACCTTTTATCATTAAAGACATACTAAAGTCACTCTATAATTACCATGTGTCTCTTGCTAAACCTTAAACCAGGATTATTTGCTTGTCTTAGAGGTATTTCTGCCTGGATGTGCATTCTAATTTCCTACTGATGTACAACCTTCCTTTATTAGCTCAGGAAAAAGAATCAAAGCCCTTCCTTTGAGCCAGCTGTGAGCAGGCACGGGGGAAGCACAGCACAGCCCACACAGGGCTCTGCCCTGGGAGCTGCTGAGTACCCTTTGTTCCAGGGATTTCAGGGGGAGCTGAGGGTGATCAGCTGCTTTAGAGCACTAAATCCAGAGACTTTATCACAGTTCTAGTGCACACTGCAAGGGGATTAATTGTGGCTTTGGTGGGGATTCAAGGCTTCACACGCATTTTGCCTGTGACAATACTGGATGTACTCTGACAGGGAGGCTGCAGTAAAATGCTTATTTCATGTGCAGCAGGGGAGATGCTCATCTTTTGCAAAGTGTGTTAATAAGAAAGGACAAACTAGAGTTCCAAATAAACTCGATTTTGCTGGCTGATTTGAACAGCCCTGACTTACAGTGCATGAGTAAGCTCTGTTAACATTACAACACTCACCTGATGCATAGCATCTAAAAAATGGACTTTGAAACCATATAATTTGCTTAAGAGTTACATATAATTAAATGTTGCCACCTTGCAATTGAAAGGTAATGAAAGAGGAGTGCTGTCATACAGGGAAGAGTAATCAGAGGATTCTAGCTGGAGCCTGCTGCCCATGCTGATCTCTCATAAAGGATGGGGTGTACTGCAGACATGAGTGAGCCTCATGAAGTGATTTGGCTTAAGAGTTGGTTAAATCATTGCCACAGACACATTTGTGTACATCCAGTTGCATCTGAGCTCCTAAATAATGACAGGAAGCACAGGTGACCAACACTAAGTACTCCAGATACAGACTTTTCTTACCTCTTGGGCTGTTGAGAGAGGCCTCGGCCGCCTTCCCACCATCCCCACAGTGACTCTGGTCAAAAGGAAGGCACTGATCACCTGTTCCTGCCACCACGTCTGCATTTTTGGCCAGATCCTTTGTTTCAGTGAGAGACTTTGCTTTGTAGACTTTTCTGGTGTTGGTATCTGATAAGTAAAGGGATTCTGACACTGGATCAACAGCCAAGTAATATTTATGTGCAGGACTTGTGCTGAAACAGAAGAGAAGAGCATCAAAGTCAACTTGTTTTTTTCCTGTACGTCTCTGTGGCAGCACAACAACTGTAGCCTATCTGAAGACATCAGCTCAGAGATCTGAAGAGGACAGAGGTGTAAGTGAGAGCAGCTCAAAACACCACCAGTGTCCTGCTACAGAGCCTGACCAGTGAGTTTTGGGTCAGGGAGCTGGGGCAGAGACTGGTACTGGGCAGTTGGTCTGCCCATCAGTACCAAACCACTCAGGATAAAGCCAACTGGAGTGACTTCAGCTTAGTTGTAATTATTACTATCAAAAGCAAGATCATTTTTCCTATATCTGATACCTCCTAGTACTCTTGGCACTGAAAACAAATCTATGAGTTGCAGCAAAGTGAATCACAGGGTGTTCTGGATGGGCACAAATACCCACTCTTGGTTATTTTTATCTGTTTCTAAACCTTAGGAAATATGAAGGTGTGAAATATGGTGCCTTAATTCATGCCGACTATTGTCAGGAGCAAGGCAGAAGGCCAAGTACTGTCAGTGCAACCAGGGATGAATTAATGCACCATAATTCATGCACTGTCACTGCCTTATTGAGATTATAAAATGTTATTTAAAAAATATTTACATATGTTAATTAAATGGTGGGGATCATAAATTCTAATCTGAAAACCGAGCTACATCTTATTATCTAGTAAGACTAACTTTCTTTTTCAGTACAAAGTTTATTTCCAGTTAGAAGAAAATTTTTAAGCACATGACACACCATGTCCTGAGCCTGCAGGGGGGCCTAACTAAAAATCCACATAGAGGGCCTTTAAATCACATATTTGATTACTGAAATGGTGGAAGAGAGGCACAGGCTGAGAGCTTAGGTGCTCAGACAGTATTTTTAACAACTACTGTGTTCTGTTCCTCTAAGGGGGAGAAGGAGGTTTCTGAAAAGTGGCTGGGTTCTATATACCCAGTTAGATAAAGAAATTGCAAAAAATATCCCCCCTTCCTATTTTTTTAGGAGCTATTTTATTAATATTGGTACAATTAACTAATACTTAAGATTGCTGCAACAAAGTTGTGAAGTGAGCTCCTCCTCTCCCCTGGGCCAGTTCTGTTTGTGGTGGGTTTGACAATGCTCAGTGATATTCCCAGAGCTGGGGAACAGATGTGAAACCCAGTCCTAGGAACCACAGGGAATGAGAGGGCAGTGGTATGATGAAAGATGAGTAAGAGGATGAGCTAAAAGCAACTAATGTCAAGGTATCACCACTATAAAATTTGTTTGTTGAAAATTTCAAGAATCATTTTTGCTCTCTGGACTGAGGTCAGGAGTGACTGGCCAGCCAAATGATGACTTCTATTTAAAATATTTCCATGAAAAAAGTTGCAAGGAGAATTCTAGATTTTAAATAAACATGTTGTTCAGTATGCAGAAACTGGAGAGAACCAGGGGTCATTCTATATTCTCCTTGTAGACACATTTTCTGTCATCCTTGTCGTTAGAGTTAATAGACCAGCTGTTAGAAAACTCTTCATGTTTATGCTTAAAGCCTTGCATACTAAAATGCTTAAAGAGTACTAGTAAGAAATGGAACACAATTTAAAAAAGTGCTATTTTTGCAGAAGACTGTAATCAGATATAAATCTGAGTTGATTTAAATTAGCATTTTGAAAACTATATGAAGTAAGGAGGATTTAAAATTAATCTTTGCAGTACTGTTCTGTACTAAATTTTTCTCCTTACTTTTCTCGAAGTTTAGTTTCAATTTTTAGCAGTTAAAAAGCTTTGCTATAGCTTAATAAATTATGATGACAAGAAAAACAAATGGGAAAAGGTGTTTGTAAACACCAAAAATAAGATCAGTGGCATTTTCTGTTTACTGGTTGCCAAACTCTCCCTTTTTACACAGTATTGTCTTTTTTATATGGTAAAAAGAACTCTTTTGGAGGCTACAAGTTGTGTAGAGGAGCTGGATTTTGAAGCCTTTTCCTGCCTGGACTGTCAGGAGCCATCTTTTACCTGCTGCTTCTACATGTTTCTTTGAGCATTCTATAAATTTCCACCATGGCTATGACCTTTACAGCCTCAAGAGAATGGCACACAGTGGGATTGTTGAGTACTCCTCTATGACCTCAAAGACTACACTAACTTCAAGTAATTTCCTCTTATTTTCTACAAAATTTGCTTGGACAGAATAGTGACAGAGACATTATTATTGTAATTAATAAGGCTGCAGTACTTGAATATTGTAATAATTAATTAAGGTTGAAGATCATCTCAAGAAACTAGTACTAGTGAACAGGTATTAAAAAGAAAAAAAAAACTACTTTATGAAAGAAACCTCTAAATGTAAAAGCTGATTTATGTTTCTAATGCATTATAGAGAAATTTAGTTTACAAACTGGTCAGTTTAAAGCAAGTGGAAACAACCCTTCAGTTAAAAAATGGAACCCTGCACTTACCAACTAGGAATTATTCTTCCTTTTTAAGTTTTAATTGTAAAATATATGAGATGTGACATAATCTGGTAGATAATTTATAGTATTCAATAGCAGTCCTGTGGCTAAAGTGAGCAATTCCAACCAACACTCTCATGCTGTAAATACAGCTCAGTCCACACTCTGCTCCCTACTATGCCACGCAGTGACTGTTTTATACTGTACTAGTGCTGGTTTATTTATCTCATCTAGGTAGTGGAATGCTAAAAAGTTTATTTCTAAGGAGACAGAGTGCCTTGCTGCCTCTTTTAGCATGCAACATCACTTCTGCAGCTGGACTGCTGGAACCAGCTCCCTCACCGTCTGTCGCAGAAGCCGAATGGGCGACGTTCATTCCTTTAAAGAAATCCCTAAATGGCACTGCTCAAATGCCAGCTGGAAAGGGGGAGAGCCACTTGCTTTGTCTTTAGCTGGAGCAGTAAGGACTGAGCTTTGACACAGCATCTTCAGTTCTGGGCTCTGCAGTGCTCTGTAACTGGCAGGTTTTAAAGCTCATGGTACCCCAGAACCTCTGAAGCACAGTCCACTAAAGTAGAGTGTGTTTCTGTAGCCTTTTAAACTAATTTTTTAGTAGCTAAAGCTCTTGTTTCCTTGGATGCCTATATCTGTGATCAGTCAGACACCATGTGAAATGGGTATGACAGCTATGAAATGTACTCTCAGTGTTCAGGTTTAAAACTGTCCATCTCTTCTTGGTGATCAGCAAACTGATTTTTATAAGGAGACTTTACTCCTTTAACTAGAAGAAATCAAACTTTCTGAACTATAAAGAAAGGTGAATTTGATTAGCATTTGTATTTATTGTCATTTATATTTATTACATTCAGAGCGTTTCTGTATATCCTGACTTTTAAAAGGACTTTTGTAAGACTGTCTCCTCAAACGTGATTCACATACCAGTTATTACATTTTACTTACCTGTGTCTTGTGTCTCTATTCCTGGAAAGGCAGATTGGTTCAGGTTTAAAAGGAAAGAGAAAGACAAGGAATGTTAGTCCCTGCCAACTGTGCTCTTTGCCTGACTGCTCACAGACATGTATCCTGCTAACAAAATGCTGTTTATCCTCTTACTTGCTATTTCTTTATCTCAAAATGTTTCCTGTTTCAGGAAACTGCCCTTGCATTGCCAAGTTAATTCTGAACAATCAGCACACAGAATCATCACCAGCAATGTTAGCTAGGTGGATGTTAAATAAGAGAAATTTCATGTAATAATGTCCAAAATCTTTCCTGCCTTCCCCTGTGTCCCTCAAAGGGAAAGGGAAGCTGGGGTGATAATTACAGGGGAGTCATTAAGGGCAGCCCAGGCTCTGCCTCTGGCATGTCTGTGATGCCAGGTTTCCTCCTGCCTGCTTAAATTGAGCCCCATCCTCTGCTCAAGAGAGGATTAATTGCATTAACTGTAAACATGGTAAGTCTTTGGGCCCAGTGCTGTGACTCGACATGATACTCTGCATGTTTGCTGTGGAATTCTGCAGCTTTCTTCAAAAATATGCATCATGGTATATTTTAACTGTTGGAGAAAATGTATGGAAAACCTCACAGGAAGAAAAATCAGCTTTATTAATTCTGCAATTTGCAGAAATTCATTATGCAAGACCTGTTCTACGGGCCACTTAAAACATCCTGTTTAACTGATGACTACCAGTCAGTTTTCTGGTAAGTTGGTTTGATAGTTGATGGCACACATGGCCACAAGGCAACTAAATGTGGCTATTTCATCAAGTCCCAAGGGAGGAAAGCTCACCCTAGTTTCCACAGGCATAGCACAGCCAGTGTTAGGCACACTGATCAGAGAAAGCCAATTATTTTTTTACCTTAGCTCTAATATACCAATGGAATTTCCAGAGGGGAAGATCCGTCTGACATAATTGAAATCCCCAATATAGACACTTCCATCAGGCCCAGCAGCAAGTGCAACTGGGGCAAAGAGTTTGCTGTTGAGGGCAAGCCCATTGCAGCTGGAGCAAGAGACACTCCTCTGGTGCCCATTGCCCATCACAGTGGAGATGACTGGAGGCTGCTGGGAAATGAACATGTTTTCCCCATTTCCTTTGTGCACAATTCCTAAAGGGAGGGGAGGGAAGAAAACAGAGACAAAATAAGCAAATGTGTGGCATTTAAACTATTCTGCAGTTCTGGATTACAACATCCTCTAGAAAACCAGATTACCAAAATAGCAACAAATATCTGATATTTTAAAGACTGTCACGGGGTTCCACTAATCTTTTCCAATTTTGTTCATCCCAAGCTTCACTGCCACCATTTTGTTCAGCAGTGGCTAGTGGCTATTTTAAAGCCAACATCAGGAGGAAAACTCATGGTTGGTTAATGCTCTAACAAATTGACTGCTAATTGCAGTGCTATCTGATTTCTTGGGGATTACTGCTTTAATATTCATTTTATTCATAAATTTTTATTAGGTAGCAGAGGAATTTCTTAGGCAGTTTGAATATTTAATTAAAGGAGATTAATAGCAGGAGCACTATGCATTTTTCACAAAAGAGCACCGAGTGGCAGTACAAAATCAATATTCAAGTTCAACTGTGAGTCCTTCATGGTACATAAAAATGGTGCCAAGTGCAGCAAAGCCAAGTTAAGAGTCAAGGAGCAATTGTGAAGCCCCAGTGAGTGTCTTCCCAGCAATATCCTACCTTCTGCCATAAAGGCTAGAACAGCTTATTCTAGCACTGCTCTGCAGCATACACTCTCTAAAGTCTTCCCAATTACTAGGCTGGTGATACCAGAACTAGTGCAAAGATGTATTTTCTCAAGCTGATAGCTATAGTGTTTATTTTAAGTAACAATGTGGTAACATATTTAAGAAGTATCTTTGAAATGACATGTTACTGCAAGAATTTGGCTACTGCAAACAGAAGATAGGTACTCTTTTAGATCCTAGTCCAAAATTTCTTATTTCCCTTGAAAGGCCCAGTACTTCATCAGAACATTGGCTCTATTAAAGGAACAAAGCCAAGGGAATTTACTTTCCAGAGGACTCGTGCTGGGAAATGAGAATGTTCTAGACACTGCAGGAAGTACCTGTTGAGACATGTCTGAGTTTCCCCAAAGTGCAGAAAATGTATTTATGTATCATCTCTACCAACCTCTACTTAAACCATTTTTTGTGACTTTCAGGTAAATCTGAAGATAAAATTCACCTTGGAAATTACCGAATGTTGCCACAGCTATTTTGAAGGGAATTATATTAAAAAAAAAAAATCTATGAACAACAGAGGACAGAATGCATAGATTTGTTTGAATGATGGCTTAAAAAAAAAGCATCCTGGAAATATTCCAGTAAAATAAATGGCAATATTCTCCCTTATGCAGTGGATAAAAATACTATGAAATGAAGATGGTGCCCTTTGTCTGAAATTACAACACTAAGGTAATCTTTCAACATCCTCTTACAAATGCCACTAAATAATTAGGGCTCTGGAGAATATGTTTTGCTGTCAATAAATGTAAGTGTGTGCTTAATATCAGGCTTCCAAGCTGCTGCTTTAATTTCAGTTGATGCTCTGTTGCACTGGGGTTGAGATTACTTTAAAGCATAGAGTCCCTCTAAAACTACTCCTCCTTGCCCCAGATAAATAAAAATGGAATCAGTCCACTTTCCTATCAGAAAAAAAATTAATTCAAATAACACCCTGAAAAATTGGTTAATAGCACATTTATTTGTATTCATGAGACACAGGTGTCTTTAAAAGACCTCAGTGTAGGAACTAATATTTATGGTACCTGATTTCTTCTTGATTCTGAGAAATGCCCTGATGATCTTCCAAACTGACAAAAACCTTGGTACCAGAAAACATTCAACTCTAATCATGTCACAAATTAGAAGTGACCAAACCTCCAAACTGGAGGAAAAGAATGTGGGAAAAGAGCAGAGTAGTATAGCTGAGAACAGGATGTGATTTTTTGTTAACCTAACAGCCAGACTAATGCAGCACTGCATACATTTAAAAAAACTGAACTTCCAGTGACAGCCACATTGGAACAGTATTTGTTATTTCACATCAATTCTGCTGGAATTGGGCATAATTTTTTTCTTTCTTTTTGTAAATTTTTACATTTGGCAGTAGAACACAGTTTTCACTTGCTAAGGTTTCTGCATGTCAATACATGTACGTTCACATTACTATGAATTGCAAGTCTGTAAAATTGCATCTATTTCTTGTAACTCAGCTTATTTTGTAACTTCTCAAAAATGAGCAACCTTCATGGGGAGGGAAAGAAGAGTATCTACCCTGGCTCTGAGCAGGACTGTTGTGCACAGTAGCAGACCTACTGGGCGACCAGGCTTAACAGCTGAAGTTAGATATAAGCTCTTCAGGACTAGTAAATCAAGCAAAGTGCTTCTGCTTGTAGTTTGAAAACAGAATTGCAATTTGCAGTAGAGAATGTTATATTCCAATGATGTTCCTGTAGTTAATCCAGTGGCAGTGTTTCAAAATCATAAAAGTTTCATCCTTCTAAAAAGAGCAGTTCTTCATACATACAGAGGAGATGCTTTAATTAAAAAATGAAAAACCTTAATATATTCATACTCAAGCAGGCTACTCAATGCTTTTCATATCTGTCATGGTGGCATGGAGATAAGTCTAAAACACATAATTCCAGTTTGAATCATATTCTCGTCCTTATTTAAAGCCCATGTTATATATCTGAAATGGAAGTGCAGTTCACTTGTTTCTAGGTAAGACCAGAAGCACACTCGTTATTTTTATCCTTTTGGTTACCACAGTTCCTTAATTTGTTTTGCTGCTTTAATATGAACCTACAGGCTGCTCTGGTAGGTGTGCACCAGCTTTGTTATAGTAATTGTTTTTCTGCCCTTAGCTGCTTTTCTAGCTGTTGTACAAGGGCCAGCTGTGGGTGCCCAAAGCCTGTAATAGTCCTGAGGAACCTCTGACACATCCCTGAGCCTGGGCTTTGCCACCTCGCTGGAGATGCTCTGACATGCAAAGTGCAAACAGAAGAGACCCTGGATTTCAAGTCAGATGTCCTTATGCCCTCTCCTTCCCTCCTGTGTCTGCAGGTGATGGGCAAAGGTGTTTGGCAGCTTTCCCTGCCTTCAGCCTTGATGGTGTCCAGCACAGCAGGAACACGTGAGGAAGAGGAGCAGGTGCAAGGAGCTGCACATTCCCCACCCATGCAGTGGGCACAGCCCAGCTGATCTGAGAGGAGGTGGCTTGGGGCTAACAACTCAGGGCTCTCTGGCATTGTCAGCCACACAGCTGAGATGGGGACAGGAAGCAATTTGTCACCACACTCCTCGTGCTCAGGAGAGCAATGGCTTAGCCCAGCTTGGATTATAATTGTGTACTTTACAAAATCTCAGAACATGTTAGTGCCTACAGGGTGAATTGTAGTAGTAACCACTGCAGTTATCAGATAGTCATATAAATTAGAGTTACTGCCAGCAATTTAGTCTTGAAATTAAACTATGCAAGTGGTAAATTGGCACTAAGGAGCAGACTATGGGACTCACAGTTGGGGGCTCAGCTGACTGAGGTCAGATTTCTCTTTGTTAAATGTCAATAGCTGGCATTTAAAAGAGACAATCTATACAAACCAATAAGACAGGGAATGAAAGAACTGCTGTTTAAAATGTCAAACTATTTTAAATCAAAGCAGAAATCCAGATAATTTACAAACTAAATCTGACCTTTTGTATTTGGAATATTTATATTGTAGCTGTGCATTCAGCAACAGAACTTGTAAAACTTGAGAGCCATACATCTGTGCATGCATCTTCATCAACAGAAATTTGCAGATGGGAATAGATTTTATTGGACTGACTCTCAGCTGGAGCAAATGGAGAGAACTTTTCTGAATCCAATACTCTGTTGACTTATAAGTGCTAAAATATGACCTCAAGTTTCTCTTCTCCTAGACAAGATACCCATTTATTGGTAAAACCATATAGAGTTACCATACCTTTTCTACAAGTATTGTTTTAATAATTTAGTCCCACTAGTTCCTGATCATAGATAGTCATAGGGGAAAAGAAACCTCCCCAGGTGTAAAATAAAAGCACTGGGAAAAAAATATTCAAGCCTCCATGCCTGAAGAATATCTCTGCAGGGTTAATGTTATGACACCAAAAGCATTTACAGGTTTTTTTTTACTAATGCTTTGAAATGTGTTGGATTGCTTGTACTGAGGAGTGACTTACTGTGCTTCTCCACAGAGTGGGCAGCCACAAAAACTGCACAGTGGACTGGCAGCGTGGGATTGGAAGTGCTGCTCTGTGATCAAGCAGGGTTTGTCTGCCTAGGGCTGTGTTGCTACGAGCTGGTGGCAGTCATAGGATGAATTAGGGGTGTAGACACTTCTCTGGGAATGTAACACACTACAGACTGACCTGAAATGTGGCACTTCTATACCAGCTGGGTGAGAATGAACCCAAATTAGTTTGCCCTTTTCCCATCTGAATGACCACAATGTGTTAACAACTGCAAGAGTCAGTGATATTAATGTCTAAACCCTGGGAGCCAGAGCATTCAAAATATCCTTTCAGATGGCATTTACAGTTCAGCTCTCAATACATGAGGGTGCACATTCAAAGAGGATTACACATTAGGAAGTGTAACACTTAAAACCTGAACAATTAATTCCTTTAAAATTTGTATTCTCCTTCTGCGTGGACAGTTAATAAAGGAGGGACTTACCACTTTGTGGATTTAATACATGGTGTTTGTTTATAGACCAGCCACCCAGATTTGAAGCATCCATTTCAAAGCCTTGAAGGATTACTGTTCTCTTCTCCCACAGAATAAAATCAGGACATGTTTCATATTCATATCCCACCGACACTGCAAACAAATAATTAAAGATCTCTCAGTCTACCTTCTCCTCTGTGAACTGCTAGGCACTTTTCCATTCCAGGTTTTCATATTCATCTGTCAAGTAATGATGCCACTAATTTTCCTCTGTCTGACTGCTATTGTATGGTAGTTTTGAAAAAAAGGGTTTTAAGAGATTATTATGTTATTACAGCTATAGTTACTGCTGCTTCAAAGCAGAAAATAGTCTGTGGTATCAGTTATGGATTTCATAAGATTATAAATCTCCTCCAAAGACCCCTGACTTGATTGTTTATTGCATTTTTGCTAATTACCTGAGTAACAGTTTAAATAGAAAAGAATCCGTGCTAAAACAAATTGGTTTTAATTTGTTTGCAGACTATAAAAATTATAGTTAGGCAGAACCGGATTGACAAGCTGAACATTTTGAGAATTACACATTTATATTAACAGGCTTGTGCATTACCAAAATACCCGATGAAAAATCTTGACTTTCCCTAAGGATGGTGGGTCTTGGGAACTCAAATTGATTAAAATTCTTTTCCTTTAGTTTCCATAAAACAAAACAAAACTTCAAAATTTTTGATATCTCTAACACACCAAACTTTCAAAAAAATTATTTATGTCTAACTTTACTAGATTTCAGTGAAACCCATTAATAAAGGAAGAATAATTTTATGACACCAACTTCTATAATTTGACCTAGGAAATACTGAAATAGTTCAACCTTTCCAAAATAGAAATGTTTAAAAAAAGATTTTAAGATACAAAATTAAAAAAAAATTAAACATTTTTAATAGCTTCTTTTCACTTTTTCTATGTAACAGCTTTATGTGTACTTTACTTAAACCATAAATAGTTTTAATACCACCTAAATTCCATTACTGTATACAATCAAAATATTTTGACCAGCTGTAACAGGCAACACTTCTGTTGGTAAGATAAATGTTCTATGGAAAACTGAAAGCTGTTCCTTACAGTAATATATCTAGAGCTCCTTCACCACTTTAGCAGAAAGAACCTGTTTTTGCAGCTGAACTCTGACTTGTAAAAATCACATTTTCTTAAGTACTGTAAATATGGTACGTTTCAAACATCACAGGTTTCAGTTTGAGGGTCCAGCAGCCACTTTGCCCAATTCTTCTGTTACAGGAGCTCTTACAACCAACACCAGCAAAGCTTCTGGGTCCCAGCCTGAGCTGAGAGCCCAAGAAAGGGCAGGGAACTTCCAGAGCAGCCACATCCTGTGCTGGCATGAGTCAGAAGGGTTCAGTAACTGAGCACACGATTTCCTAGGTGTTAATGCAGACAGAAGACAAAGGGCAGATTTTTCCTCTGAAGCAACCTCACATTTGCCACCTACACATTAAAATCTTTCCTCCAGTCATGTGTTAACATGTCCAATCCCAGGTCAGCTAAGTGTGCCCTTCAACACAGTCCCTCAGCCTGGCTCAGGGACCCATCAGGGATCCACAGGACAGTTATCAGCTGCTGGGGGGACCGTGCTGAGAGCTGGGCAAGGGAGGCATAACCATTCACAGAGCCTGGAATCTGGGCCCATGGATCCACTGGGGCATCTTTACCAGGGCTGGAGCTAACTCTGTAAACCCCAGTATTCCCTGCCTACAGCTGATGTTTCTGGGCTGCCAAATACTCTCCAGGGGTTATACCACCCCCTTTCTTAGAAGTTCACTGTTCCCTGCTCTCTTACTGTGCATAGCTGTCATTTTGTCCCCTCTCATCAGTGAGAGACTACACTCACTTTGAGTGTGTCTACAACCAGGTTTCTCTGTGAATTTACCCATATTTATGAAAGACACCTGTGCTCTGTTCTCCAAAAAGAAATATCAGTGTGATCTCAGAGCAGGGTCTCCTGATCCATCTAACTGGAAGTCCTGGTGCTACACCCATGAAAACTTCCTACCAGTCATTGTACATGCAAAGTAATCAAGGCAAAGCATAACACTGGTAAAGTCAGTAGGATGATTACAGCGCCACGTGAGAAGTATTTTGTTAGGCACAGGTTTTGAGAAATGTAATTTTTTAAGTGAAATTAAAATCGTGGTCAGCTTACCCTCATTGTGGGGTGTTACTTTCTGATCCAATTAATTTATAGCACTTTTTTGAGGTGACTGAGATTTCATTGTATAAATGTGATCTTGAGCAGCTATGGCTTCAGATTTTAAGAGTCAGCAAGTAATGTTCTTTGTAGTCTCAAAATGGATTTCAAAATATCTACCGATCATCTGTATCAAAACCCAATTCTTTTTATACAACTATTAAGAATAATCAGTGCCAGACCTACAGCTTAGGGCTTAAGACATAAAAGACACAATTAACCAGGACAGTAACCTCAATTTCAACCTCCCCTGAAATATTTCTACTTATCTGCATCCATCTTCTTTGAACAAGGAATAAAATGTACTCAACCACAGCACCAGGTAGGGCTGCTGGAGAGCTCATTTATGCCTATCCCCAAGAGAGTTCATCCTTGCAGACCCCTCAGTGCTGCTGTGTGGGATGCAGGGATTTGCATGAATCTGCATGGAGTTCACAGGAGCATTTGCTGAGGATTTGACTGAAATCCTTTTCCTGTATTAGATCACAAGGGGGCATAGATTTTACCCCCAAACTTTTGTGTGTCAACATTCACATGATGCCTGTTTATTCAGAACAAAAAATGCTGCTTTGTCATCTCAGTTGTTACTCTGAGAAAATGGCCTCTGGTGAGGAGCTTGGGGACTGGACACATGCCAGCAAACATTTCTCCATCAAGTTTAAACACAACCATTTGCATGTGGAAATATGCTCAGAAAGTCTTGTTTTCTGTAACTGGTTATGTGATCAGTGCTGTCAATAACCCTGAAGAAAAATATAGATGTTTATAGTATTTTGAAAACCAAAAGCAGATGGTTATAATCCTGAGTTCTAGGACTTCAACCTGCTCCAATTTAATTTAATTAAAATGAAAACTGAACAGAATGCATTATTAAATATTGGTAATATACTGGCAGAAGAAATTATTTTGACAAAAATTCATATAATGCATGCAGATAAAGGTCCCTGAGTAACTACAGTGTGTCAAATTAAATAAAGCTTTATTGGAATCTAACAAAGCATGCAAGTAATGCACTTAAAATATCAAAATTTTTGCTTCTATTTTGAAAGAAGCATAATTAACCTAACTTTAAGGAAAAGAAAAAAAATTAAGCACAAATTAAATAATTTAATAGTTGCTACCCAGCACTATTGTGCAAGCTTTATTCATATTTAAACACATGAAGCTCATCTACTCCTAATTTGGGAAGCTAACTACAGTGTCATTTCATGAGATGCTATGTATTTGAATTAAAATGTTTTAAAGTCTGGATATGTACTGGACTTCCCAATCATTAGAGGGCTCTTAGATGATGCAGTGGGAGCAGTGTAGTCAGCTGCTCCCTCTCAAACATGAGCCAGTCACAGCCTCTGGACACAGGGCACACGTAGCTGTGCTGAGGAAAGCCCCAGGTGGCACCTGTGACCCACCTGGCCCTGCCTGATCAGTGCCAAAGGGCAAGCTGGAAGTTTTATTTATTTCTGGATTTGCACAACTATGTGCTAACAACTCACCTGATACCTTCCCTCGCTGCAAAAACAAAAGGAACTGGTATCAGCAATGGGACAAGGCTGGATCTGGGCCCTCACAGGGTCTCTTGTGTCTCAAGAGGCTGAGAAGGCACTGCTGCTCCTTGCCACATATCACACCTGGGATGTTCAGAACCTTGGTGGCATTGCCAGCACCTGACTGACCCCAGGAAAAAGTTGGGGGGATCAGGCTTCTGCAGATGTGAGCCAGAAGTGAAAGATCAGTTTCACACAGGAGAGATGATGCAGCAGTTCTGCACATCTTGCACCCAAGGGTGGAGTTTGGACTCCTTTAGGCCAATGCAGTGTGTGAGCTACAGCTGGAATGAGAAGACCTGAGCTTCTGCATGAGCATTTATAGCAGATCAGGAAACTAATGAAGCCAAAAATGTATCACTTATTCCTTGGTTGCTTCAGTTTTCAGCTGAATTTGTTCCCGATCTGGCTCATTTCATGATCAGATGAATGTGAGAGGTGGCCCATGGGTAAGGAGAGAATGTGGGACTGTCCCTGCAGGCACTGCAGGCAGCAGCTCGTGTTGTGTGGGGTCAAGGAGACAGCAGGACCACAGCTCTGGGAAAACCTTCATCTGACCTTTTCCTTAGCATATTGCACTGTAGTAATCACACTGCACAGCTTGGTCTCATAACCCATCATGGACATCCCTGTCTGTCTATGCCAGCATCATTCTCAGGGAAGAAATGCCAAGGGAAATGCTGAAATGCTCCTTTTCCCCACTGCCTCCCCACAGAGCCACGTCTCAGACCACCTGTCTGGGAGCACACAGCAACACTGTCACACCAGAGCCCCTGGGAGCTGCAGAGCCTGGCTGGCACCTTTTGCCTCTGCACAGGCCACTCTGCCTGCATGGACAACACAACAGATCCTGAAGGAAGCTCCTGGCTGTCCCTCAGAACAGCATTTTCCTATGTGGCATGAAGGATATTCCTTGAGAGGGTGCACAGCTCTGTCACCCCTGCTACTCTTGCCTGACAGCCTGATCTGCCAGTGCTGCTGCTTATTATTGCCCTAAAAGAAAGCAAACAGAACTGCTACCGAAGTGAATGGGGTTGATTCACAATACTAAGCTTTGTTTGCAAAGTAATTCTAATACAAAGCATCTATTAGTCCATTAAACAACATAACATCAAATTAAATTAAAAAATAGAAAGCCCTTAAAAAAAATCATGGAATTAATGAAAAAAAAAATGCTGGCTAAATAAAATGTGTTTGCACAGACAGCACTTTTGTAGCAATTCTCAGAACAGCCTGTGCTGCTTGCTAAACAAAGCATATGAAACGGGATGATTTTTGAATAAACATCTTTAAACAACAAATCAATTAGTTTTAACTATTGGGGACATGAAATGTAGTAGGAAAAGATGCCCAAAAGTTAGAATTTTGCAAACCCTAAGCGGAAATGACATTTTAAATGTCACAGCCAAAAAATGACAGAAACAATGACACACCAAAGGTCATATTCAGAGTAACATTCAAAAACAGAGACAGCTGAATATAATGCCATTAGTACATAACCATTCTCTGAGGGAAAAAGGAATTTTCAAATTGATTAAATTAGAAAGATGACATTGAAAGAACAAGAAAATAAATGTTCTTGGGAAAACATACAAGTCACTTCAGTGACTTTAGCTAAAGAGGCATTTGATTTAAAAGAATGCAGGAGCAGCAACAAAATTTATCTGCCATATTTTCCTGGCTTGATGTATGCGAGTGCTTCTGCTTACATCAAGGTGATTCTACATACCCATCGCCTCAGCCAGACCAGAAACCTTCTGTCCATATATATCTGTCTTGTTCCAGGCAAACGTGTACACCAAATTGGCTGCAGCAGGAAACCATTTCTGAAGCAGACGACCTTCGACAGCCACAATCAGATGGACTTTGGCCATTCCAGAAGGGATGGTTGTGTGTGTCAAAATGATGCGCAGCAAAGTTTTATAGCCCGGTGTCCGACTGCTGAGATAACTGAGCTTCACAAAACTTGAAGGAATTGCGATTTCCTCTTGGACCACCTGGGAAAAAAAGACATCACTGTATCTATAGCCAAGAAAAATGCAAAATTGTAACAGTAAGACAAGCTAATTATTGTACGTTTCACAATTATGATGTGAGCACAGCACCACTGAAACAACTGGGTTTATTTCAGCAACGCAGTAGCCAGGCACATGACAAAATGTCCAACATCAGACACTGCTTGGTCAACCTACTGGATGGCAGGCTGTCTGTCTCATAAAGAACCTCCTCCTCTGATGCTTTTCTCTATTGGGTAGCAAATATTGCATCTGTGCACACATTCTTACATACAAGCTCTACAGCTTTACCTTGTCTTTATTACTTGGTTTACTTAATAAGTGCTCTTAACAGGAATACAATAAACATTTTTTAAATATACACACACCTTCTGTCATATACATTGTGATGTTAAGATACTATCCTGCTTTGGAGACAATAACTTTAACTTGGGGAGTGTTAAGAAAGAAAAAAAACCTTCCTGCTTAACCATCTGTGCAGTCAGGCCAAGCTCCAGCAAGAAGGGGCATGGAGTATGAAGGAGCAGCATTAGGAACCTAGCAAGATAACTGGGGACACACAGCAGTGAGGATGAAACAGCCTCAGCAACAGAGTCATCTTGCTCACAGGTAAGTCCCCAGGGAGTGCAAGTGCACTCAAATCCCAGGGCCCTGCTGTCAGTGCTGCTGTCTGAACCACCTGGATTAAAGCAAGCTTGGATCTGCCCACTGAGGGGTGGTATCAATTCCCACTGCAATGGAGATGGGCCCTTGGCTACCAGAGGGACTGCAAAGGCTCTGAGCTTGTTAGGTGGAAAAAGAAATTTGGCCTTGACCTTTTGAATGATGTGGGCCTTGGAGCTACAAAAAGGGATTTAGCTCCTGAGAGAAAAGAGCTGTTCTGGGACAGACTGTGAGGAGGAACAGGCAAGAGACAAGAAGAGCTTCTTGGAGGGTGCTACCACAGTCACTCAAAAGCCACCTGACAACTAGACAGTGGTTAACAAGGTTAATGATGTCAGTGCATTTCTGTACTAATGAATAAACCTGTCACAGTGTTAAATTCATCATGCTTGGAAAAAGACAAACTGTTTTGTTTATATTTTCCAGTTTTTATATTTTCCTTATTTAGCAATAGATTACTTCACTTTCAACCAATTTTATTTACACACTGCAACAGTATCACTGTCACAGCATTGCTGCAGTACAGCTGGAGGCCTGCCAGCACTTGTCGTTTCAACATATGAAATGTAGTGTTGCCAGGGAAATCCTGCTCCCTTTATTGTTCCTGATTTGCAGTGTTCCCCTTCTTTCCTGCTGACATCCCAGCTGCCCTCTCTGTCATACATCTGACATTCCTTTTCATTTTTTAATAAAAAAGTAGGAAGAAATATTCATGCATTAATACATGCTAATGTATCTCTGTCTCCTATTATTCTCAGTTAATTTTTGCTCAATTCCCAGAAGCATACAATGAAACTCAACACTCTGAGAAACCTCCAATGACAAAAAAAAAAAAAAGGAAAGAACTGGGGAGTGGTTTCTGAGTAGACTCCATCTTTGAGTACCCCACTCCTCAAAGAAGACCAAGGCATACCTCATGTGGAGCACTGTGACCCAGTTTTTTCTTACTGGTGTGCAGCAGTTATTCTTAATTTATGTTCATTAGTTTCACTTAGTACATTCTGGGAAGCAATGCTACGACCATCAACTGGATGAAGCATGATAACAGTTATGGAGGTGTTTAGACATAATTCAGTTCAAGCAGAGGTGTCTCACACGTAGAATAAAGAAGCAACACTTTTATGAGGCTACAGGTATCCTCCAAAGTATCTCCCAGGCTTGCTTGGTGAAATTAAAAGAGAACCCAGAAGAGGTCATATCATTTAAAATCTAACTGCTCAAACAACATACGAAAAATTAAGGGCATCAATATGACCTGAGCTGTGTTCTGTTGTGTGCTTGACTCTCACAAGGTCTTTTAAGTCCCAAGTAAAACAACAGTCAATTACAAGGTTAATTAGAAATTACTTTAAACACTTAAGGGAGAGTCAAGAAAAAATACATTGAAATTAAAAAAGAAGTCCTAAACATCATGTTAAAATTGCTCTCCACCTTGGTAATAAGTAATTAAAGTAATAAAACCCAAGAATCTGACATAAAGCTGTGAACGGATGAAACACCCCTAGGAAAGTTCAAAGCATCATGTCTGACACTGATGTTTGGGAAGTTGTACTGTTCATCTGTAACTAGGAATGGTTTTGTGCTTCACTACCAACAAATCAGGATTTCAATAATAATTCATGTTAGCATTCCCCACTTTCTTCTACTTGAAGGTAAGAAATAAAGCACTTTTAAATATTAAAAAGTAAAGAAAGAATAAAGACAACAGAATCTTGTTAAACAGTGCCAAAGACATGTGCACTGGTGCTATTCTGCCAAGTGACTGACATTACAGCAGTTACTGGCTCACTGTCTTTGAAGATTGTCTAAACCTGGTTCTGCAACAGAACAAACTGTTAATTTAGAAGTATTTTCATTACCTGTAGCTCTGGAATAACAGTTCCTCTTTCAGGACAGGACCCTCCAAATGCTGTCAAGGGGGAAGGGAGTACAATTGGATTTGGACTGATAAAACTACTGATGTCACAAGATGGTGTGTCCGACGCTGTTCTTTGCATTACAACTTTGTCTACAATGATAAATCTATTCCAAGGCAACCAAAGTGTTCTTTTTTCAGATACGAAAGGAGATCTGTCAAAAACTAGAGTGACAGAGATTCCTCCGACAGCCACAAGGTCAAAACTGGAAAAGAGAAAACAAATAGTTTTGTTTATTTTTGTTTTTTTTTTTCATCACATTACCACACCTTTCAATGTGTCAGAAAAACTTTACGTTCATTATTACAGCTCTTAATTTAGTGTGTGAAGTCACTCAAGTGTACATTCCTTGTATCACCTTGGTATCCACAAGGAAGCTTTACCTCTGTGTGCTTTCTCCCTGTATGCATTAACACCAAGGCACAGAATTTCACTGTTACTTGGCCTCTCTCCCCTCTATTTATCTACTAGCATCAATACCAGTGAGGCATCTGTAACAGAAGTGTCAACCCACTTGCTTTGGTTTACATGAAAAGACATTCCTATCCTAGCAAAAGGATCCCACTCATCATCTATGCAGGAAGAGCATCCAGAATAGGAAGGCTTAAAGCCTGTTAGGCCTTAGCTCTATTAACATAACCCTTTCCCTTCTTCTAAAAGCAGCAGGAGGAAAAGGTTGAGTACACTGAGCGTATGACCTCCCTGCACAGGATATGAAATTTTTGGGAAAGATGGTGATTAATTGCACTGAGAACTGAGTCAGCTCTTGAACACAAGGAGGGTGATCCTCTGGGAGCTAACTGTGAAGAACCTTTGGCACATCTGGGCAGCAAAACAGTGGGATACAGAAGGTATGATGCACAGTCTCAATTTCCAGAGTTTCTGGCATCCACAGTCAGGCAACACAAGGTAATATGTAAATAGCTACTTCACTCTCTGTATTACTGAATGCATCTATTATGGAGGTTTTTGATGGTAACAAACTGTGATAAGAAGTCAGACTTAATTATGCATATCTCATCACATTTCCCAAATGACACCGATTACATTCACAGCAAAATACAGGTAGCATATTTTAATGCAACAACTTTATCCAGGCTAGCGTAAGGAGAAATGATAATTACTAACTTTCAGTAGTGTGATTTGAAAGTCAATAAACCCAGGTGAAATAAATATGCAAGCTCCTTACTTCTATAAATTGGCAAAGCCAAACAAAAAACCTAATAGTGGAAACAGTGACAAATTGCACCACTTCTTCCCTGCTGGAAGACAGCTACAGATTTCTTGTAATTCACAATCCAGCCAAGGAAGATGAAGTCTTAAACTGCCCTTAAGAGCTTAATTGAAGTTCAGGAGCAAGTCATGACCCTATTGCAAATGGATGGCCAGCCCTGGAGTGCAAAACAGAATATATTGAAACCTCACCTGCTTTGAGAACTGAACTCAGACCTGTGAGGGTGGGGAAGAAGGGGAAGCCAGAGCTGGTTATGGAACAGCAATTTAACCATCTGTCTTAGGAAAAAGTCTGCTCCCACTTTTCCTTGTATGCCTCAGGTGATCAACTAAAGGATTTGACTTCACTGACACCTCAATAAACTACTTGGATGATTCATACTTAACAACAACAACAGAAAAAAAAAAAGGCAGGAAGACAGGATATTTCCTGGAAAACCTGACTTGTGAAAATATTCCAATGTCAAGAAGGCACTGCTACAGCTAACCTGGCACATTTTGACTCCAGGAGTTTGAATGTCACTGTAATTTTGTTACAGTTCAGTTTTTTATGCTTCTCTTTCTTCTTTGGTCCCTTCACTACAAAGAGCTCCAATCAACTGTGCTCCCAGAGCAGGCGGCCAGATGTCACCCTCAAGCCACACTGAACTGTGATGCCTATGGAAATTCTGTACATGAATAGAAGGTGGCAGATGGCCTTACCCACACAAACCAAAACCAGTGGAGAATAATACATGAAAGCCTGACCTTCCATCCTGCCGACTGATGGTGTACCCATACTCATGGTGGTGCAGGAAACTGACGTTCACTCCAACCAAAGGCGTCCCGTCGATCGCTACAACCTGGCCTCGGATGACACACGCCCGTCTGCAACAAGGAGAGTAGAAGGCAACAAGTTACAAACATGAGGAGGGTGAGAGGGACACTGATTTCAGAAACTGGGCTGTGCTTTGGTCCCAGACAGACAGAACCACTCGGATATCAGTGACTGCTGATTTTTGGAAGAGAAGTCATTCAAGCCCAAAAGATTGATTTGAAAAAGCATTCTCTCATGAGGACACCCCACAGACTCTCATGAACTGCTGGTATAGGGAGAACACGTTCATGTTTCCTCACATATTTTAGGGTACTATTTGCTCTGCCACTGAATGGCACTGCAAAGGTTTCACTGATCGTGTGATTTAGCTTGCTGCAGCTCTAGGCAGTGATGGTTTGTGAAAGGAGAGAATGAAACCTCATTCTCTGCTGCTAGGTATAGGGCATTGCTGTCTATTAGAAAAAAGCTGAACTAATGTGATAAGGCATCAGTGAGATACACGGGCTTCACTGAACTTCAGAAAGTTATACAGGTAAATTCACAGGGTGCCTAATCAAGTGTAACATACATTTTTCTCAATCCCCCACCAAATGTGATGCTCTTCTGAATTCCCTCTGGGATGCGTTGGACTTGCACCCACTTTCCACTTTATCCTCACATTCCACTGAAGAGGGTGGAACATGGCAGCACAGCAGAAGACATCAAAGTCAATGGACAGGAAAGTGAACTCATTACTAAGTGTGTCTAATCAGAGGCTAACAGGATCACAGAGTCACAGAAAATGAGAGCTGAAAGGAAATACAAGACTTTATCTTGTCCATTCCTTTGCCTCGGGTTAGATCAACTATGCCTACATCAGTCCAGACAGATGCTTGTCTAACTCTATAAGCTCACCAAGTTACCCATTCCAATGCCTCTGCATGAGTGCTCTACCCATGGTAAGTTCTTCCTACTTCCAATTTGAACTTCCACTGTTGTCCTTTCAGACCATTGCTTTCACCTTAGTCACAGATATGATGAAGAAACTACTCTTTTTCTTAGCTTTAGCCTTTTACCTTTCTGATAAAGAAATGTATAGGAATCAGGTCTCCTAAGGATGAGAAGAAAGATATAAAATATCCTTACGATGTAGATTAGGACACAGTGGGATTTTCTAAGGGCTTACACAGCTACATTCCACTCAAATTCCTCCCAGTATTTTTGCCCTGGGCTGTCAGCTACACCACACCTCCACCGGCTGAATCAACCCAAATCTTTGAAACTCCCAATACTACTGCAGCTATTTCCTGGAGCTGCAGTTTGAGATAATGAAGTGAACAGTGTACAGAGAAGTCTTTTGGTAACATTAAGACATTTAGGGTCAAAACCAATGCAATACTTATTAAGTGAACTGGCATTAAATACTCAATATAAATGAAAAGCATAAATTTAGGCATTGTTATGTTTCTTTCTCAACTTGAAAATCTGTGGCAAACCTCAACAGACACATCCACTGCACAGTGAATATGTGATCTAAAGGAAAAAAACTTAATAGCTCCTCAGACAAAAATGATTTAGGAGTCTACATATGAATTTTAAAAATAAACCTAGAGAGATTAATTGACCATGATCCAATGAAATCATATGCAGAAACTGGAGAGCATAAATTTCTGAAAATTTTGACATGTTTCTTAAGACCCCATTCTCCCAAGCCACTAACAGGACACTGATTTATCACCATGATATCATCAAACCCATCTGACTATGACTTGAGAAAACACAACTGGTAAAAATTAACCTCTTTGCCACTACAGCATTCACCACAGTTGCTAATAGAATTCCATGCTCCCAGGCCATGAAAAGATGCTGATAAATCCTGGAGGAATGGGAGATGCTGCATTACTGCTAATACGCAAAACGAGAGTTCTGATTCGTCACCAGTTTTGTTTCCTACATGAAGTAAATGGGTTGTGGCCCTATTTGTGGCCCAAAATCTGCTGCTCCACTGAAGGCAACTGAGCTCCTGTTTGTCTCAACAGACTCACAAGACTCACTCAAAAGAACAGGCAGGTCCAATTACTCTGATTTCTTAGAGCAGAAAATACTTGTCTATATTATTTTCCTGTATTTCTAACATCAACAGATGTGCATTTTCTTTTCTAATACCTTTATTAATGCACTCCATATATTTACAACACACTAAGTTGTGAGAGTGAGACCCCTGGGAGTAATCACTTTTAACTGCACTATTCTTGCTCTCCTGTTTGTTCATTCCACACAGACCTGTCTTCTGACACTACTCTGTCCTTATATTTTATCAAGCACACAGATTTGTACTATAAAAGCTCATCAAAATCTCCATCCATGGTCTTTCTTTCCTTTACTCATCCACTTTACATCCCATTATTCATAAATAATATTAAGAGACTTATCTTTCAACATTCTCCTTTTTTATCCATCATATTTTACAAGCCACACATATTTATGGTATATGATAAAGACACATAAACCTCAATATTCTACATTTATCTATACTGAATTGTCTTTCTAATCTCTTAGATTTTAAATGTCCTAAGCCTGCCTCTGTGCTCCTACATTTGTCCTCATTATTTAATGCCTCTTTATGACCTACTCTGAGTTGAAGAGTCTTCCCTGGCCTCTTTTTGAATTACCAGAACCTACTAAATCCTTGACTGAGCATTTGATCAGAATTAGCTTTAATTCTGGCACTTACTGCAGCTATGAAAACATTTTTCAATTACTTCATGACCAGCACGAGTCTCCAAGGCTCAGGAGGTAACCAAGAGCCCCAGCTTGCAGCCAGTTCCCCCCTGTTTCCCAGTGCCCTGGCAGCTCACAGAGCAGACCCCATGTCCGCAGGCATGCTGGCAGGAAGGTTCCCTGCAGCTCTGCTGCTCAGAGAACACCTCACTCAGTTCCTTCCCTTCCAGAGCTTTTAGAGCATGTTCCCTGCAGTGACATCCCTTCATAGCCAGCTGCCACTTCACGCTTCCTTGCCTAAACATCCATCCTCTTCCCAGATGAGCTGGAGGCCTTGCTACCACTCACTGCTTCTCTTCATTTGAGTAGAGAAACCTCTAAAGATCATGATGTCTCCTCAATGCACTGTACTTTCTGCCTCTAAGACTTATTCCACACTCTTGTGACTGCCCTGCTTTGCTTTCTCACGGGGGATAACTTGTACTATCTGTCCAACAGCCACCTATTTGTGATGATTGCATAAGCTCAGACCTAAGGCTTTCCAAGTTGTTTTAACTTTAAAGTCAGTGCAAAGATGTCTTTTCTAATTTGGTGAAGCTGGGCAAGAACATGCCCCTGATAAGCTGCCTTAGTGTTTTCAAATGCATTAAAAATGTTCCCAGTCCCCTGGCAAGCCGTACTAAAACTGCAACTCCAGAGGGAGCAGTTGGCTTTCTGAGAGAAAGCGGAGATTCCCATGGGTTGCAGGTGGCCTAAAAGAAGTAGGATTCCTCTGTCAATGCTTCATGGCTCACTCCACGAGCAGCTGAGGAACTCACTACCCTGTGGATCTCAGGTCTCTGCTGTCAGGCAGTTTGTTTGACATCTCTAATTCAAAATATGAACAGAAATTTAAATTTCAGATGTATTCTTTCAGTACTTGTAAAGCATTTTATTATTTTACCACCATTCTGCCTTGCTCTGCTGCTGCTTACCTGCTATTTTTTTGCGTGTTAAGTTTCCAATAAGCACCTCAGGCTGAGACATTAGGCTCAGATATGGAACTCTGTCAAGCAGCTTGTGAATTTGCAAGTGTCATATTACCAGAAGATGTCATTTACTGTATTACATTTCTGATTAAAATCTTCAATGAGAGAAATGAAGCTGAAGGCTAGTGAGGTACACTCGTTTATTCCTGCTGACAGTGTTGCTGTAAGCAGCATTTGAAGGGTAATTAATTCAGTACCATACACTGGACCCTTTTTGTGGGCAATTTGCAGTGAGTCAAATAGCTTGCCAGCAGCATGCATTAAAACAAACAAACAAAAAAACTCAGCAAATAAACAACCTAAAAATGTTCCTGAGAACAGAAGTTGACAAAAACATTATAATCTGCTACACCCTGCTACATGCAGTATGTTAAAACCATGCCTGATGTAAGCAAGTACATTTCCATTTATCCCCAATGTCTCTAATCTGCCTTTCAGCATGCCACAGTTTAAGTGGGAGTTTGTGAAACCCCAATGCATATGACACAGCTTTGACAAAAATAACAAAAAATAAAATGTTTTCCAAACATGTTGCCCCTTATCATTATTTTTGGTGTAGTATTTAGCCATGGCTCATGCAACATCCTGACTGTACTGTATAAGCCAAATGATGAAATATTAGACCTAAGCTAAAGTCCAAGATGCCAATGCAGAGGGACAGATGTCTCAGCAGCTGTCACAACAACTAGTTTTACTATTTCAGATTATTTGGAAAATTCCAGGATATGGCAGAGACCAAACACTTCCAGTATGAAGGACAGAGACAATCTTCAGCATTTTTGATAGCTTTCCAAGATCTAATCAATGTCATTTTGTCTCCAGTGAGATTCATGCAAACATCACCCGTACTAGAGTTCCACTGACCTGTGGTACAGTAAAACACTGCACAATGTCATTTGAATCAGAGGACTGAAAACACTGGGTAGATGACTCTTCCTTAATGCTCCTAATGGCCTCAGAGATTTCTTGTAAAGGGGAAATGAAAAAAAAAAAAAAAGGCAGACAGGGCTTTGCAAAACTGGAGCACCAGTGGGAGTGGTTGGGAGTGCTCTGAAATAAATACATAAATACATGCCACTATTCCATCCAATCCTTCTGACATTTCATGCTGTACCACCAATGCTATTAAATCAGTGCCATTGCAGGCAGCCAGGAGTTAATATCATCTGCCTAGACCCAACCTTTTCAGCAACAGCCCAAAGGAGATGAAAGCCCCTCAAGCATTCTTTCCAGATAGGCTGGATCACAGATTTCTGATGTTTTTTACTGTAGCAGCAGTTGTCTTTCTATATTTTTTTCAGTAATCTTAATTCCCAGGAGAAGAACTGACTCAAGATGACAGTCAGATTGGCAACGTCAGAGGAAGATTTCTGAACAGAAGCACCACAGTTTAGCTCTTGCCTCTTTCCAAAACCCTGCTTATCTCTCATCCTTGAGCAAAATTCTGGCAGTTGTTAATAACATTTGACTTCTGGATGAACAATATCTCAACAGCCTGGAAGACTCAAGGATCAAGCAAAGTGTGGACTGAGGAACCCTTTGGGGTGCCCAGTACATTGCAGATTACTGCTGACAAACCTCAGGAAATGCCGCACAGCACGAGCCTCCAGGCACTGCCCTGACTCCAAAGATGCAGCCACCCCCTTCTGAATCCCAATGATCTTCTCAAAAAGAACTATGAATTTGTCTACAGTGGGAGGAAAGGGTATCTGGGGTGTCAGGATACACCAATGCCAGCAGAGTCCTACTCCTCAGTGGCGGGAAGTCAGAAGCCATGGTGAGGGTGGGCTGCTGCTGGCACATGGGACTTCACTGCTCTTCAGACTTCAAAGGCATAGCAGGTAACAGGGTAAAGAAATGAAATACTCAGAAACAGCTTTTAAATCCAAGTTAAATCCATCAATGATAGCTTTAGAAGATCAATTCCTTATATCTATAAAAGCACGTTGATGGGATTATGTACAATCTGGCTGCTAACATTTGCAGTGTCACAGAACACTCTACAGGCAGCTGAGCACTCACCTCCTGTCTGGAAACTCCCCACTGTGAGGCATTTTGATGAGGAAAATTTTTCAGTGGTGACTTTTGGTTTAAATTGCACAAAGAGCCAGCCAAGGACCCTGCCCCAAGTACAGTGGCCTCATTCATAAGTGCAACACTCCAAAAGACCCACCCGTGGCAAGTGGGGGCTTCTCATAAAGTTCATCTTCATGGCCTATTGTTCTACATATTTATAACATCCTGTTACATTATTGATAGTGATTAAATGTTTAGGTATTTCAGATCAGTAATGACTGTTTACAAATTTACTTTATTAAAAATTAATGCTGAAGAAAAAAGTGCACTGAATTTGTGTGCAGGATTGTGTTGAGGTTGTAAACTAAGTGCTGTGTAGTGTGAAAATAAAAAATTCTTATGTGCTTATTACTGGAACATGGTTTATCTAATGCACAGGCCTAGCTGACAGGGTAATAGTCAGGTGATGTGGAAGATTTGTAGATCTCTTTGTCAGCATGTAAGTTATAGCTTCCCAGGTGAACTGCAGCATAAAAACTTATGTGCCCCCCTATTTCAAATGTTCAAGAAAATAGGTGTTACCAGGTTTTCTGAGCAAGTAAGTGCCCTTTTCCTGCTGCACAGTTCCTTCCTGTTAAAGGGCAAAACCAATCTCACAAACACTCAGGGATCACTCTACCCTTTGCATGATAACCTGCAGCACAAATCAGTACACTCCACACTGCTTTATCAAGGTGTAGCAAAACCAAGGAAGTTTTTACATTATATGTCTAGATTATATGTAAGTGACACACATTAAATTCATTGCATTGTAAATACCAATCAAATTGTACTGGGCAAAAAGGTGACTGAAGACAGCAGATGTGAATCCAACTTCTCCTTCTGCATCCTGCCATTATGTATGCACAGTGGGAAGGGCTGAACTCCCTCTGCTGATTTTACAAGTATGAGATAACTTACCTTCCACAACAGTCACTCTGGTTAATAAGAGCAGAAGAGTGTGTTGGTGGGACACTTCCACCAACCAGACAGGCAACAACAATCTGATAACCAATATTCTCAGCTGTTGGGACTCTAAAGTTTGCTATCCTCTTAAGTATTTGATGAGCACTGGTGAAAAATTTTCAGCTATTCAGGTATCCCCATTTTTTCCTGGTTAAATAACTTAATTCAAGTTCTCAGTATTCATAGAAGTCTTTAATTTAAAAGAAGACTCACCTGCTCTCAAAGGAGACATCCCCTGGGATTACATGAGTGCTTTCCTTCCCAATAAGGAACCTGATTCGATCATAGAAGAGCCTTGGAGGATGCTGAGAGAAGGGTGGTTGGCTGTGCTGGATAAGGTCAAGGGGATCAGGTGAACCCTGGCAGAGAGGACTTGAGAAACAATTGCTTTGCTGACAACAGTCAGGGTCTACACAGTCTGTCAAGCCATCTAAAATGGAAAGAATGGAAACTTCAGGAAATGGAGCAGTTCTGAGAATAAAGCAGCACATTTATTATCAGAGAGCACACGAGGGATTTAATCAATGTGAAAGCATGCTGATTATGACACAGTCACATTCAATAAAGCATGCTTAGTCCAGCAGGGTTATTGTCTCAGCCATTAACACTGTATCACCTCACCAGATCCTCACTCAGTGAGAAAACAGAACCTATAACTAAGTGAAAAGGGAAGAGCAGGACAGTGCTCCCTGCAGACCAGGCAGAAGAAAGTCACTACACTTCACCTGTCAGTGCAATGTGATCCACACTGTGCAGATGCTCTAACAGCCCTCTATTGTCAGCATTGCCTGGTCACCCCTGGTGGGACATGCACTCACTAACCAGTCCCCAGAAATGAGCTCTGAAATTTACCCAATTCCCCCAAGTGTCCCCACTGCAGTAAAAAAATGTATTTTTTATAGCTGTCTAACTTCTGGTTTAAGCCCTATAATAGTTTTACAAGTGGTTTAGGATATTTACTTTTCATTTATTGATTGCAATACCAGAATGATCTAGAAAGGGCATAATTGTAACTACACTCCTGCAGCTGATACATGAATACACACCTAGATTCAGGCTCTATCCCAGTGACCAAACAGTTACAGTCCTCTCTATAGATGTTTGCACCATGGAAGCAAATTTGGAAAGTGAAAATAAAGCTACTTCTCCTCTGTCCATTTTGAAGTATGAAAAATAGAAGAAATAGGTTTTTTCAGAAATCTACATTTCTTCATGAACAAACTTGCAGCAACATTTGTGGGTGAAATTAAGTTACTTAAATATCTAAAGCTTATGATGAAAATTGAAACACTGAAGTGGATCTAAATTAAGCACCTGAATAAAACTTAAAATTGGGCTATTGACATTTAATTGTTTCTATCAGCAGCTTAGATGTCCAAATTGGCTAAATTACATACTCAATCAGAAACAGATTTAATAGGAGATGGTAAAATGCCCAACAATTGTCTTCAGTATCCACTTTATGACTTAGCAGCTATGTTGCTTGCATTTAAAGCAAGATAAAGGTGCTTTATCCTTCAACAAAGACACTTTGTATTTCTAACAAGGTTGGTCTGAATAAATGCAGAATCATCACATCACTGTATGCATCTCCCTTGTGTTGAAATTGGAATGCTATAGGATCAACATACTGTCAGATATTTTCACTTCATGTTTTGACTTTCTATGTTCTGTTTGTATCAACACTTTGAAGTCCATCAAACTGCACCTCCTCTGGACAAACTGCACCTCAGGGGTGCTCTTGGAGGGAGCAGGGGAGCTCATGGAGTTTTGTTGTTGACTTTAATGGGTGCAAGACCAATCCCCAGCCAAGCCTACTGCTTTCTCAACAGAGCTCTGTGTGAATGCTCAGTAAATGGCAGCATAAAAAATTCACTTGGAAAAGAAAGCAAAAGCCCTTCTACAGAACAAACACATATAATGAAATGGGCTTTTCTGGCATGTGAAAACCCTTGCCTGACCTTGAGCAAGATAATTGCTTGGCTAAGCAAAAAAATATTAACAAATCTATCCTCTGCAACTGGGAAATCAGATAGATCAGGCTAGTTTTTGTGGAGATGAGCCAAGGGCAACTGTAGATAGCTAGCAACAATAATCTAGGACCTCAGCTCCAGTAGAGCTGGCATGGCTACAGGTCAGTGTGTGCTTCCTACATTCCCCAAATCCCTGAGACAACAGGCATTTGCCAGCAGCAGAAGAATAACTTCACAGGGCAACGTTGAGTTTATTGACTTTGAGTGTAGAAGTCACTTTATATTCAGGAAAGCCTAGGAAACAACTGAAATCCGCTAGGAAGTCAGGAAGCTGAAACAATAAGGGGCCTCCAGTCTAAACAAAAGCACACGGGAAGGGATGGAGGAGTTCACAACATGAACCAGAGTAGTTTTCAGTGTGTTCTGATGGAAAAGAAAGAGTGTTTTGAGTCGAAACTTGAAGAGCGTGCTTGGAACTGCAAGGAAAAAAAATTGTTTCATCTATTTTTTGTCCAAGGAATGAAGCTCTCTGTATTCTTAAGAAGAATTGAAAAGCATCAAGTTACAGATGCTTTTCAGCAGATCAACCAAGACTACAAATATTAAAGAATTCTACAAGATCTGAAAATGTCATAAAAACATCGAAATGTCTTGCTGTGCTTTATAGTAGTGGCTCTGCCAGGGGAAGGGTTATGGCAGTGACAAGTCTTGTTCGAGGAGTCAACAGATTTTCTGGATGATGCCAATTTCTGCAAGCTCACCACTGTCTACCTGAGAAACTTGACAAACTTTGGTCTAGCAGATTTTGTGCTAACCAGAAAAAAGAAGCACTTTTTTCAAAATATCAGTAACCATTGGGAAGCTATTTTGGAGTAATTTATTCCACACTAGCAATTCTGATTAATTTTTTCCTTGTCAACAAGCTATTAGATGTGGGAACTGAGCTGACCTGATTCTCTCATTTATATAAGAAATAGAAGTGAAAGGTCACAGAAATATTAGAATATGAAGGTCTGCCTAGGAAAGAAATAGCTACAAAAATAACACTTAACTATTTTGCTTTTTCTAATAGAGTCCTCATTTTCCTCTGCTTCAGTCAAGAGCTTACATACCTGGTGACCAACACAGGGCATTCAGGCTGGACACAAAAAGAAACCAAGGAAAGGGAAAGCGGTTTTCCATCTTCCAGTCAGACTCAATTTCCTTTTTTTCTTTGCAGTTTATTTGTCAGCAACATGACTGCCTTATAAAGTCTTCCAGGTTGTGCTAATGGAGTTATTTTGGTTTGAATTACTTGCTCCTGGTTTCATTTGCCTCTTCAGCCTCCCAGGGCTACAAGAGGGAGGGTTTCCCATTAGGAGGGTGTGAAGTCCCAGAAGCACAGCTGAACAAGTCATTTTGAGACTGGTGTGTGTCCTAACAGCACTACAAATGTATGAAATGCTGGATTCAGCAGAAACAGCTTACAGGCAACAAAGGCTACAAAGTCATCAGAGAAAGAAACTGCTCTCAAAATATCAGTATTAATGTAAAGGAGCAGTGTTCTAGGTCACACACCATCATTCATGGGCTCTCTTTCTCTCTCATGGTGGTTTTTTTTTTTTTAGATATTTGATTGATCAGATGGGAATTCATTTCAATCTTCTCTCACAACCATGCAGAATGAAAGAGAAGACACATGTTAGGCTCAGAGAAGATGCTTCATGGGCAGTAAGGCAGGAAGTGCAGAAGCAGCAGCTTCTCTGTGCACCATTAAAATCATGTACTTGGCCCAGACTCCTGTGTGTATTTTAGGATAATTAACTACAATTATCTGAATAATGAAATTCCAGCTTTTCTCCAAACAATCAACCAAAATTTAGAAGAGAAACTGATTTGCATAGAACTGAAAAATATTGTTATCATTTTGTGAAGAAGAAAAATAATAAAACACCTCTTTCAGGGCAAACAGGGAACTCTTAAGCCAAAACAAAATCTTTGTTCCACTTTAGGCTCATTGAAGACATTGGTTTTAAATTAAACAATTTAAAAGAGAAAAAGTATGAAAATCCAAATCTAAGACCTCAAAAGAAAACTCCTATAATTTAGCACAATATCCATCAAAATGAGCCAGGCAAACCAAGCTGGTACAGAATCACAAGCTACATATGGAGGGAGGTCACGACAATGCAAATTGTATTAATAAGTGCACGTGAGGATAAAATTTTCAACAAGTCACTCCTATTTGAAATGAGATTTTTAATCCAGGAGAACAATCCAGAAAAAAAAAGCCAAATAAATCTTGTTTATAAACTATATCGTCAAATTCATTCACTTGAAAATGCTACAAATACATTAGTCAGTTCTCAACCAGTGGTCACAATTTTAGTTAAATTTCCGTATCAGGAACTAACCATTAAAAAGCTCACTGTGTTAGCAAATCAGCAGGGTTTCTTTTAAATCTCATGAGACAACAGCCAGGAGTATGAACAAACTACTACAAACAGCAAACACTGTAATTCTTACAGCAGGAGATCCCTGTACCCTGAAGTTTTTACTGTCAATTACGGCAAAGAGCATCACAGCATAGGTGCAGACTAAAATGTATTACAGATTTGTAAATGGTTTTGGTTTCTTACCAGCATTTTAAAATTTATTTTATATGAAAGACAGGCACATTCACAGTGCACTACAGACTTATATAATAAAGTCATTTACATTTTGATATGTCTGAGATTATGGCTTCCCATCTTCCAGGTACCTTCTTTTGTATGCAAGGATAATGATGAACTGGGATTTTTGTTTTGAAAGTGAATTAGAAAATTAAAATATGTTTAATATTACTGCTAAAACAGAATTTACAAAGATCAACTTCAAGATAGAAAGCACTTCATAGTGCCCTTCAATAATTTAAACAACCTCAAAGAGAAGTCTGAGCATGCCAAAACAAGTTCCTCTGTTGTCAGTCACAGCACTCCTATCTGCATTGCAATAGACCACAGAACTAGGACAAGATTTTCCCATTCCTTTGCTGGGGAATAGATTTTTTCAGGAAGCCTTCTATAAGGAATGATATTAATATTTATTGGGTCAGGATTGTGTGTCAATGGAATCACACAAAGTTTTCCATCAAACAAAATAGAGTTTCTTGCTTATACATTTATATATATATTCCTTCTTCTATATGATGGAAGGGATGTCACAAGTGCTGTGAAATTACTTCCTCAGCTATGCTTCTGCTGCAGTCATAGCAGGCTCATGTTGTGCTTGGAACAGCACATTTTCTGATGTACACATTGGGCAGCAATCTCTCTTCTACAGGCATGATCACCTTCAGCAGCCAGAAAAATTGGCAATGGACCTGTGGCTATGGACCTACCTCTCCACTGGCTACTTTCCAGCAGCATATATCTCTCTACTTTCTATGTCTGGGAAAATGCTGCACATTGAGTGCATTTTGTATGTTTTGCATTTGAGCTTTCCATGTGCTGCAGAATACTTGTGTTATCATTAAAATAAAATAAAATAAAATAAAATAAAATAAAATAAAATAAAATAAAATAAAATAAAATAAAATAAAATAAAA
>JAYDZK010000233.1:10014152-10041793 GCA_034509185.1 Euphonia xanthogaster
ATAAAATAAAATAAAATAAAATAAAATAAAATAAAATAAAATAAAATAAAATAAAATAAAATAAAATAAAATAAGAGTTGGAAACAAAAAAGGCATTTTGTCAGCTCTAAGTTAATTGCAAGAACATTGGACAAGTCATATATTGTGTGCCTGATACAAACACCTGTCACCTACTTTTCAAATCCCAGCATCTCTATTCTTCTCATCCACCCTTGTAGTACTTGCAATTCATGAGCACAAATATGGCAATATCACAATAACTCACGTTCCTGAAAATGGATCTGTGTCCACATTTGGTACAAATTGTCTAGATGCAATTTCAGGAGCACCCAAAGACAGTAAAGAGGCACTGGGAAGGGGACAAAGAACAAAGTAGTTCACACCAGCAGTGATGGCCTCCCCAGCTCACCAGTGAAGCATACAACAACTTGCACAGCAGCTTCTTTTCTATTAAATAACTGAGACACTTTATTAACTGGCTATGAAAATGAAAAATTCAATCAGACTCTACCTCCCATGTTGCTGATGTTAGTTATTCTAATAAACCATCCACTATCATTAAGTTCTGGTGAGGAAAACATAGCTAGTTAGCAAAAAAACTTACAATTGCTCTTCTGCTTAAAAGTTCATTAAATGAGCAGAGCTCTCACCCTTTCAATCTTTTTTCACACATGCAGAAGATGTACTGAAATTAACTACCTGGTTAATGTAAACAAATAGATTTGAAGTTTTCTGATAATGTCCAACCCAGAATACTACAAGAAGTGCTGTAGATGCTTATGTGGTGCATGAACACGTATGCAGAGAGGCTCACAAACACATCCTAGTGATGTACTTGCTCAGTGACACGAAAATCTAATCTCTAGATTAGATATGTTGTGCTTAGTTTTGGGCAGCACGATATAAAGCCATTAGGAAATGCCCAAAGCCATTAGGAAATGTCCAAAGCAGAGCTATGAAGATGGTGAAAGCCCTCTAGGGGAAGCCCTAAGAGGAACATCAGAGGTCACTTGGCTTGTTCCTGGAGGAGACTGAGGAAGACATTGTGGTCTTCAGCACCTGCAGAGGGACAGGCACTGATCTCTCCTCTCTGGTGACCAGTGACAGGACTGGGGGAACACTGTGAAGCTGTGTCAGGGGAGGTTTAGGTTGGATATTAGGAAAAGTTTCTTCACCCAGAAGGTGGCAGGGCACTGGAACAGGCTCTCCTGGAAAGCCATCACAGCACAAAACCTGACAGAGCTGAAGAAGTGTCTGGATGACACTCTCAGATACATGGTGTAATTTTTGGGGCTGTCCTGTGCAGAGTCAAGAGCCACACTTGGATGATTCTTGTGGGTCCTGCTCAACTCCAGATATTCTTAATTCTGTAAGTACCAATGACTTTCATTTTCACTGCTGCAGAGCTACCCAGAGGGGTGTGAGTGTATCAGTGCACTCCTGCTCTGTCTATACCGATCCCAGTGAGTGCAAGCCAGAGATGGAGCTGTGAGATCTGTGCTCAGAAAATTTTCACAGAAAGTAAAAAAATGGGATTTAAGTGTCTCCTTAAATATTGCCTGTGCTGACTTTATTCACCACAGGCTCAGTTCAGTCTAATTAGTGTTGCCAGGAATCTAAGCAAACGGAATCAAAGAGTAACTTCAGAAGAGATGAAGAAGCAGCAGCAGCAACTGTCCAGAGTCTCTAATGCTTCATATGCATTAATTCAAAGTGCCCAAATTTTATCCATAATACATAGCAGGCAGCAGACAGTGAGGCTGTTAACTGGGAATGCTGGTGTTTATATAAGGAAACCCATCAGTGTACCTATGGAAAGGCTGTGAGTGTTTTACCCAGGGAGTACCAGCAGTGTTTGGCCTTCCACACTCGGGGCAATATGAATACATCAGGGTTTTCAGAAACTCTGAGTATCCCTAGAGAGTCCTTGCTGCTCAGCAACAATGAAAACCATTCCCATCAGTATTATTTATATTGGGTAATAATAGCATATTACTTATATATGGACTCAATATCTCTGTGATGGATGGGTTATTAAAATGCCAGTGGACGGGTCAGAAATACATCAATATTTTAGCAGCACTGGTTATCAACCCAAGGCTAGGCTGAGTCATATATTTCCTTGTGCTTGGAAAAGCTTGGAGAATGCTACAATAACTGTCTGAAGTGACTGAAGGCATATTTGGAAAAGAATTCAAAGCTTGTAGTAAACAGCATTTTCCTTAAAAACAAACAGGCAAGATTGATTCATGAAAGACAAACGATAAAAGGAGATGCAGGCAAATTTAAAAGAGAGATCTGTATCAAAGAAACTAATGGGAGTGACAGGCTGCAACTTTCAGCTTGAGACAAAGACCTGTTTGTGCAGCAGCTGGGTAAATATATGCCCAAAACCCAGCCAAATTGTAGCTTGGCTACAACTGAGTGGGGTGTGACCCATGAGTGCCCTGTGTGTCCCCACACCTCAGCAGTGTGTTCTGCCTCCTGCCCCAAGACACAGGCACTTTGCCTCTGAGCTCAGCAGAGCTTTCTAGAGATTTTCTGGAGCTACTGGAGCTTCTGATGAATCTAAATTAGTGGCAGGACAAGAGGAAATTACCTGCTCCGATGAGCTGAATGGCTCATCTTATAAACTGAAGTCAAGTCAGTTGTGACAGTGAAAGAAGGAGGATCAGGAATGGGGAACTACGCTGAGGGAAGCCACAGTGAGGGAAAGGCCCCACTGCAGAGGACACCTGCTTGACTCCTTGACATTTTTTAATGGACATCACACTGCTAACAGACTGCAGAAGCACTCCATGAGAGCAAGTGCAAACCATGCCATCATGCATCTGTTATAATGCTAAGACCTTTCCACTGATATTTGTAGTGATATTTGAACAGGTAAACATGCCCTTAAGCCTGCGAGCAGGAAAAAGCTAACAGAGAGTTATGAGCTGGAATGGGAAAGGCAGCTCTGGTACAGCCAGGGAACAAGTGCAGCAAATCCTAACGGGGCTCTAAAAGAAATTGCACTTTCCCTGCCCCTGAGAATAGCTCCACATGTGTTTTATCTTACCACCAGCAGTCACTGCACTGAGATGGGATCTTGGTGCTTCAGTGGCTGCAGGACCAGGATGCCTGTGAATGTGCTTATTCCAGCTTTTCTTTACACAATTATATCAGTCCTTAACAAATGAATTCAAGACTTTCCCCCTCCCAAGGCTTTTGTGCTGTTAATACAGGGTAAACAACAACACCACCTCTTCCTCATGCCAATTAATGACATTATTGAATCCTTATGGTTGGGACTAACCTGTTTTTTTTTAACTGTGTCTCTGAATGCAGTTTTGAATTATAAAAATCTCAGGTTTTCCATCCCTGAAAGTACCATGTGACAAATTAACTGAAAAAATAACGTGAAACTACACAAAATTATTCTTTTTTCTAAGTCCTAAAATTAGAGTTTGTTTGAAATTATAATTGCTGAACTTCACTACAGCATTGTTCTTTGGTGGTGACCTCCTCCTCATGAACTTGAAGCACAACAGGACTGAGATATAAATTTTTGATTTAAACACAAATGGAATGATTAAGACCTTTGTTAGGTGAGAATTCCATGATTTGACCTATAAAAGGGCACTTAATTATCTCTTGGGCTATGTGTCACTGACTATGTCACATCCTAAGGCCTTAGGAAGCTACCACCTGTCAGCTGTGTCTAACTCGCCTGACTGCAAGCTTTTAACTCACCTGAGCTTCAGGTGAAAATGCTAATAATTTGCATTCTGATGAACCTACTCCAGGTTTGCAGCTTGATGGATGAAAACTGACAATGCCACCATAATATCCTCATAGTCTAAGTCTCCCAGCAAACAGGACTTAAGAGGCAACGTCACCCCTCCTTCCCAATTCCTGATTTTCCTGTTTTGTTGGTATACAAACCCTGAAAAACACAGCTTCTGATTTCATCTAACACTGGTATAACTCCAGTGACTTTAGGGGAATTTTTCTAGTTCATACTTATGCCAAGTCAGGTCCTACAAACTTTATATATATAAAGAGAAGTGCTTATAATATGTAGATATAATTTTCTTTTCTTATAGGAAATTGTGAAGAAAATGTAATTACATTTAGCCCATCTGTAGTAGTCGGATTAATTAAATATTTCTCTCTGCACTTATCTCTAATTTTAATGTCAACAGAGCTGTCCTAGTCCATGTTATGTTCCCATTAAAAAGGGAAAAGAAAATTGCTTTTAAAACCTGCAGTGAAATGATGTGAAGTGTCTGCCTTAAACTGGCAAATTCAAGGAGATTTAGAGTTAAAAGTGCCAACTCTTCCAATAACTCACGCTTATTGCAGAATATAAAGCACCCAAAATCACAGTACAAGGCAGTTTATACAAAGCCAGTTCACAGAGTGCATCAGAAAATGCTTTCCATACATTACAGGCTGACCAGGGTTTCAGTGGCAGATCCAAGAGTGCAGTGAGTCAGTGGCTCGGGCAGCGGGCGAGAGCAGCGACAGATGGGAGAGCACAGGGGGCAGGGACACCAGCTGTGGGACCTTGTGTGACAGGACACACTCTAGTGCAGGAGAGCACAGACAGTGGGCAGAGACAGGGTTCTTGGACCTCTTGGAAATAAAGTGGAAAAGGAAGGATATGAGAGGAACAAGGCGGTTTTGAATAGGGTTCAGAAACGAGGAAGCCTTTGCCAAAGGACAGCAGGGTCTTAGAGCCCACAGGATACAAAATCAGAAGTCTCAAAATATATCTGTAAATGAGGAATCATCACTGAGTCAGAATGTTTCTATTGAGGTCCTGCAGTGACCTCAGTTCTTGGACCTACATCAAGCTTAATTTATCAATGACCTAGAAGAAAACAGACAATCATCAGAGCAAGGTTTGCCCTACAGTCAAGTGTAAGATCTCATCCAGGACACTGATATGGTCTTTAGGTGTGAAACAATAAGATAATATGTATTTTAATACACTGAGATGTATTAAAATCTAAGGAATGTATTAAAATCTAAGGAAAAAAAATTTAACCATGTTTGGGGCTGATCATATAATCATAGAACTGTCTGGGTTGGAAGGGACCTTAAAGATCACCTTGTTCCAAGCCCCTGCCATGGGGAGGGACATCTTGCACTGCTGCAGGTTTCTCAAAGCCTTATAAAACCTGGCCTTGAATGCACTCTCTGCTGCACAGCTCTGAGGATGGGACAAGCACACAGTAAAGGATGGTAGCAGGTGAAGGAGAGAAAAGCAATAGTCCTTGACCATTCAGTAAATGAGTATTCCTAAAACAGACAGGAAAAATAATTAACTCTGAGAGAAACCAGTCAGGAATATTGGGGCTTCTCTCCCACTGGCAAGTTTGAAATAGAGCTGGATGTTTTTTTCTTAAAAAAAAAAAAAAAAAAAAAAGCTCCAATTCTTGTATTAGAACAAACTGTTGGAAAGGAAGCAGAGACCAACGTATGAAAGAACTATGTTTTCCCAGCAAAACTAAAACTTATGCAACCTTAGAATGAAATCAAGATCACAGAGAACTGAGGGGAGCACCTAGTGCCAAATGCCCTTGTTCAACTGATAAAAAGGAGCAAATGATTATTTCAGTACAGGGCTCTGCTTACAGTACTTCCCAAAATCTCTTCTGCACACTTTCTGCACTAGTTTCCTCAACAGTCCTTCAGAAGTAGGTCCAGATAATTGCAAGAACTGTGCTGTGTCTCAGTAGAAATATTTAGAGAGACTAATGTTAAAAGAAACTGCAAATGTGCACTTTATGCTTGCAAATATATTAAATTAATAATAATAGAAGACTAACTGGATGCATTTTGACAGGCACAGAGGTTTCTTTCATTTGGGTGTCTCTTGGCTGTTTTTTCTGAAAGACTGACAGAATTATGAGGAAGAGTGGAAAGGAGATACAGGAAAATACTTGTTACACTTTTGTTTTGTTTTTTATGAGAAAAAAAGCAAGTACTGGGATGGTATATATGGCCACAGATATTTTCTGCCTTCAGTAGCATCCAGCTCAAGGGTCTGTTTCCTCACAGTATTACTTCAGATGAAGTCAATGGAAAAACTGTCTTGAGCAAATAGAAAAACATTGACATTTTGTGATAAAAAAGGAAGCATACACCAAAACTATGGATTTAAATGGCAGTCAAGGATGTGACAGATAAACAGAGACACATGAATTATGTATCATACCTCCATCATTGTCCAGGTTATCTGCACACACCATTTCCATGACAACGTTACATCCCGAGCCACTCCAGCCCACTTGACAAACACAGTGCCACCCATTCTGATCAAGAGTGCACCTCCCATTTCCATAACAGAGACCTGGGCAACCATCTAAAAGAGAAAGTATGAAAAAACAACCTTCATGAAGGGATATTTTCTCTTATTTTGCAGTTGTAATTATTCATTAACATTCCTACTTCTAGCACTATACTTGCTGCCTTCAAATTATCACAGCTTGGGAGACACATTTCTGGCCACATATGGAAAAATTCCCAACTTTGTCCTTCCCTTTGCTTGCCCAAAAGTAGTTTCTCAGTGAGGAATAAGGATTTTTTTAGTGTTTAATATTTTGTGCACAGGAGTAAAGTGAGTAAAGTCATGCTATAAAGTTCTGAAGTCATGTCCATCTCTTTCTCTATTGAAAAATAAACTATAGTTCACTAACAATATCAGACAGTCTAGATTTGTATCAAAGACACGCATGGAAAATATTGTCTAAATGACAAACTGGCATCTGTGGACATAATCCTACACATTGCAGGGAGTGCAAGTGACCTTTTTACTCTGTTCATAAATACTCATCTGACTGAGAAAAAGCCAATTTGATTTATGCTGCCACACACTCTTCCCACAGAAGGCAATTGAGGGAGCACTGCCTTCCTGTTCCACTTTCTTCCTTTAGAGCTGATTCCAACAGGACCAACACATGTCCCTTGGGGGGCCTGATTCTAGATTAAAACTGGACCAAGGGCTGTAGCATCCTCTCAATTATAGACTTGCAAGCTCTGAATCAATAGTAATTTGGACATTCACATCTAGATTTCTTGCCTGTAAGAGTGAGAGAGGAATGGTCTCTTGCATGGGTACACTCATGTCCATCTGCTTGCACAGTGCAGTGCCAGCTCAGACATTTCTCAGATCCTCACCATGTCACACATGGAGCCAAAGGACAATGGATAAAGCTCAGCAGTAAGAATGACAGAGTGAGTGGCATCACTCCTAAGCTGGCTCCTTTCTTTTTGCCAGCATGGACATACAGGGTTTGAAGGCCCCTGTGCACCTGATACTGATCATCAACATGTAGATGGTATCAGGGAGAGAAGAATCAGTGCCTGACAGCCCCAGGATGCCCCAAATGCAGTTTGGAGGAGGCAGTCGGAGAATCTGGTCTGTCAGGCTGTGATTCACAGCCCCACACGCAGCACATTTCCTGGTAACTTTATGTGAGACACATGATCTCCCTCCTTCTCACCCTTAGCACAGTTTATCAATCACATCTGCAAACAGAGGGATCAGAGAGTCTGACTCTCTTGCTCAGAAAAACTGGAGATGGGTGGCACCATTTTCTCATACTGAGTTATGGAAGATGCTACTCCAAAACAACATGAACTTGGCAACCACCAAAGGTAATATAAAAGCCTCTTTAAGGGAGCTGGGGAAAAGGGCAGGATGTGAGAGCTCTTTTGGGTAATGTGGACCCAAATCACTTTCAATCACTATCCTGCTAAGTTAATTAATTTCTTGTACATGATTATATTTTGCTTCTGTATATGGTTACCCCCTAAGTCTATAAATGCAATAAAATGAATGCTTATGTGCTTTTATTATCATCTAATTCCAAAGAAATAAAACAAGAAACAGAAAATAAGCACTGAGATCTTTCTGAACTCATGGTTAGTTTGGTGTTTCAGTGAGTAGCATTTCTGGGAGGGGCTGTGCATCACTGGTGTGGGCCAGGCACAGGGACTGCTGTCACACTGGGAAGGTTCTAGCACTGACATGAACGAGCAGGAGCTGCGGCGAGGCATGGGGATCCAATGAACAGCACCAGACACAAAGCAACATCAAACTTAACTCTTGTATCAAATGATTTGAAGAGAACTAGATCACATCTGGCACAGACAGCTTTAGAAAACAAGAGCAGGGCTCTGGCAAAAGAAACTTACTTCAAGCATAAATGACAAAAGAATACTTTTTTACTTCTCATGGGAGACAGTATCAACACAAGCTTTTTAGCAAGTCCTCAGCTCTGCCATCACTTTGGATGGTAAACAAGAGCAAAAAATGGATTTACCTAACACAGCACATCAAATGGCCCTGTAAAACATGCTTACATTGGTACAACTTTGCAAATGAGTTGAGCTCATTACTTATTAAAAACTTCACTTTCTGCTGTAAATCTCTGTGTGCGCATATATATCTATATATATTTCCATAAACAAATGTGCCATCTATTCTGGGAACCTAGCAATACAGAAGCTCAAACAAAATGAGTAACAGACAACACTCCATTCCCAATACTTTTGTATATTTTCATTATTTTTTTGGAATGCTGATATGAAAAACTTACCTTGAACAGCATCTAAGTAGTGAGCTTAAAAAAGAAAAGAACAAAACTGAGATGGATCAAACTTCTGTACCAAATGAAAATACATTTGCTTATGGCTTGACACCTGGGGGTTAGATATAAAATGTCTCCCTCTTCCTGCAGGCAGATCTATTCCTGCTGCTGTGACCAGAGCATTGTGTTTGTGATCGTTCTCCATTCAATGACAAGCGTGCAGGGACCACCACACCTGGCACTGCCTACAATGTGAACAGCAGGTCTTTTTATCTTTTAAAGCATTTTGGTCCTTCTCTGGATTTGCTCTAAAAAATCTTCAGAAAATTAGGCTGTTCCTCCATCACAAACCTAAATCTTGATTTAGTGAATTCTAGAGCCAGGGAATGAATTATCTTAAAATGTTCCAGATAAAGATAGCACGTTTAGATTTTTTTTTTCAAGAAACAAATGTGAGAGCTTATGCTGCTCATTTCTGAAAATTAGATAATAATCTCACTTTGGGACATCCTAGGGAGAAACACACTTAGACTTTGCAAAAAACTGTTGGATTTCATTAAAAATATAACTATTACATTTTTACAGTAGACTAATGACTTCTAAAAAGGTCTGAAAGCTTTACCTTATTAGGAATATTGTTAGCAGTCAGCTCTAGGAAAAACACCATTAGCAGTAAGTAAAATATGTAACTCCTCAGACAGAAAGGCAAGAGTTTTAATGCAAGAATTACGTAAGGTAAATAACAGCTTTGTTTCCTCACATCTTCTACTTTTTAAACATTTTTTTCCTTCCTGACTACAAAATCCATGTATGAACACATCCCAAAGGTATGTTAGGACTGAGCTATGTTTCCTTTCTGTGTTTTTTTTAAAATTAAGCTGTTATTTCCTCTACACAGAAAGCTGCGCCACGTTGCTATTCTGCGGGACAGACAGAGTGCAGAGGCACCTTTTTTACACCTGCCTGGATCCCGAGTCTCTGTTTTTCCAAATAGATTCCCATCAGAATGATGGCCATCTGTGTAGGACTGGATTAAGATTTTATGTATTTCATTCCTTGAGGTGCAAAAGCCTCTTACCAATGGTGCAGTGGTCCCCTTCCCATCCTGGGCTGCACTCACACTTCCCGTCCTTGCACTGCCCGTGCTCGGCACAGTGGGAGTGGCAGGTCCGCTCTTCGCAGCTGGGTCCCACCCAGCCCTCCTCACACTGGCAAATCCCTCTGGAGCACACACCGTGGCTGCCACAGTCCAGGGTACACAGCTCTGCACAGAAAAACAAAAGTACACCATGTGGAACAGCACTTCCATACTGCAAATAGACTTTGCATCAAGACTAATTCACTTCTGTGTGAATATCACTCATCAGCTGGATCAAACATGGGATTTTATCACTCAGTACTGACCTTATGCAATCTGGCTGCCTCCTTCTTGAGCAGTTACTTGTCAGATCATTTATTTATTTGGGGTGTGGACTGCAGATGATGGTTTTGCAGAGCCTAGAGTAATAGGTCTGAAGCAGACAATGAACTGAAAAAGTCTGCATCTTTTGACTAATTCTTCTGAGACTCAATTCTAAAATCTCTTACAAACTCAAATACTGTGAACTGAATTAAAGGATAAAGTAGGACATAAAATACATATAAGCAAGCCAATCTTTTAGATATTCAAATGTTTGTAGTGATGACAAAATGGCCTTTAACTGTAGGACAGAAAGCCACCAGAAAGAAAGGGAGCAAGAGATGAGGCAAGCACCTCACTCTGACAGCAGCATGCAACATTACATGACCTACAGGCCATTGAGATCCCCCCAGTTCTAAAAGGGCTTTTGAGGATTCAGACTTTTTTTTTCTTCCTGACCTTCATGAGTTAACTGCTAAGAAACCAGGAAAGCTGTTTCAAGTAATACCTCCTGCATTGCCCTTGGAAGATTTCTCTACCTGGCCGCTGTAGAACAGCCCTGATTGTGAAGTGGTATGGAAGTCCTGAATTGCTTCAATACCTCACCATATGCTAACTGCAATTCTGCTTCTATGTAGAGTAAAGTTGTTCTGTGAAAAGAATGGCTTCATTGTACAAAGGTTCCATGTAGTTTGAATTTATTTAGAATAATGATTGTAAAGACACAGAATTTGCTTGTTATCCTGTAATTAACCTGCTACAGAAATGTCTCCTCCTTTCTCTCAGAAAGCAGCTGATAGCACTTAAATATAAGCCAAACACTCATGTCTACTCCCATTCCAAATGTCAATGCTACATATTTAGTTGTGGCAGGATTTTTCCCCTGACAGATTTTAAACAATGATCATTTAGATCTTGGAACTATTGTATATAAACATCCTTAAAAGCATTTAAAGTGATATATGCTGTCACTTACATATCAAGAGAAGTTTTTAAAGTTTAAATTGAAATCTTATCTTCCAATCACTTTAACACAAAGGAAAAAGCAGCACAGAACTGGAACAGCACAGTGACATCAAAGACATGCTGGGCTCTGTCTTGAGTGAGAGCTTAGCCCTTATTTTTGGTAATAGCCAGGGTGACAGAACTGTGCACAATCAAAAGGATGGGTGAGTGACAAACTGCAAGAGCATTGTCCAACTCAAATTCAGAAGCAGAAGGCATGGTAAAGAACAAACCACAAAATTCAGTAAAAGCAACCTGCAAAGTACTGCCTCAGGAAGTCAAAATTAGCTATAGAAAAAATAATTAAATTTAATATTCAGACAGGGAGTTGTGTTATACTGGAGTACAAGATAAAAATAATTATCTGATTATATGATTCTATGATATTCCTGAAAAACAATATGTAAGACAAGAAAAGAGACTGCTCTATTATATTCAAATGAAAAACTGTGCTGAGTCTGGGGCATTATACCTTAGAAAGTCTTGATTACTGCCTGCTGATCATATATTCATCTACTGCTGCATGCCTTGGACTGCCTGCCTGCAGGTACTGGAAAGGATTTCTTCCCCCTTGCTGCACAATTTGTCTTGGCTCTTTTGTTTTGTTACTTGTTTGTTCCTTGGAAACCTGGGAGATTGCTTGGAGGAATATAGGAGAACTTGCTTTCTTATTCTGTTGGTACTGAAGATGTCCAAATACTTGCTCCTGTGTTCAGGAAGTAAACTGATCCCACCAGATCACAAAAGCACCACTCCTAAGCAGACTGGCAGAGGATCACTGGTTTTATTTGAACCTATTGTTCCAGCTTGGGCATCAGCCTACTCCTAAAATTAAATCTAGCAAATACTTTAAGAATTTAGGCTGCTAGAGGGATGTGTTTGATCTCCCCTGATCTCCCTCTAGTTTACTATAATTATTGCTTTTGATATTTTACTTCAAGTGGAAAAGATTGTTAAGAGGATATTAAGAAATATTGTGTAGTTTACAATATACTGAGGTAAGAGGAACTGATGGTCATTTTGACCCTCTAGATTGACATTCTACTACAGAGACTTTTGCAGCTTTGGGACTGGCTTAGTTCAACTGACTCCAAAACCTCAGGAAAGACTGTAGGCATTGGAATACAGAAATGGCACTGGCTCAAGTGGGGAAACCAAGCAATACATAGAGCTTCTGACCCTGCCAGCAGTGCTAGCAGCTCCTTCCACTTCTCTGTCTGTAAACAGACCCAAAAACCAGCTGTGGAAAAGCCTGAACACATTCCCACACGTGGCATGCATGGCTGCACCCCCCGTCTGTCTACCCCACGGAATCTAATCATGACAAACTCATCTTCCAAACAAACACAAGAAATAACAGCATGGAGCCCAAGGCAATGCAGGCACATTCCTACCACAGGGACAGGGATAGATCTTGCACTCACTTCCCTTTCAAAACCAAACAATTAAACACACATTAAAGTGTTAGAAAGTTTTCCACTGTTTTCCCTACACATGGAATAAAATGTTTAAGCACAATTTAAGGTCCTAATCTTTAATGAAGCAGAGATACTAGATTACCTATCATATAAAAAAAATACCCTAGGTCAGTACACAGTCTTCACTCATGAGGCTACTTTTTTTTTGTTCTATTTTCTAACACAAGATCATACTCGAAATTAACTTACCTAGTTATTGCATTTCCTTCTAAAAATGAATTTTTCCCCCAAATATTGAGTCTAATTGTTCTTTAATGAAAACCAAATCCAATTTTGTGAGTACCATATATAATGAAATGAGGTTTCTTAGTTTGGACCAGATGCTTTCCTCCTACCTGACCTGCAGTTCAGCCAATTCACACTTTGTCATCGCTGAGGCAACCCTGAGACTTGCATTCTTTTTGGTGATTTCATAAGCCTTGAGAAGTGCTGTTTACCATGATAATGTATTCTTCTGCCAAGCAAATCCAAGATTTTCCACAGACTTCTCATGCAAAGCAAGGGAAATCAAGCCTAACGTCATCCTATTAATGCTGTGGTAAAACATGCAGCTTTAATCCACAGCTAATTTAAACAACTAAGATCAAAAAAAGGATTATCAGTTCAGGGTGTCCTGCCTTTAAATGTAAAATTATTTCTTAACTCCTCCTGCAGATAAACAAGCCCAGAAATCTTTGTGCAGCAGGGAGCAACATGAGCATGTGTGTTTTTATTGAGGGTTTCTGCCAGAGACTGGACAAAATGAGATACTCCAGTGAGTGCTCAGGGACCAACTGCAATGGGAAATGATACAGCAACTTCAACTAGGTAAATAGCTTCAAATAAAGCTGATGTGGCAAAAATTCACACAGAAGTGAAGATGGACAGCAAGTCAGACATGATGCAACTGTTCAGCTCACTGGAGCATCTTTCTCCTTCCAAAGCAGATGGTCCTAGAGGACACAGAAGCACCACAAAATGCAGCAGAGCCAGCACAGTGGGGAAGGGCTTTGAGCTGTGGGTCAGTGCAAGAAGTTGAGACAGCCAAAAATGTCTTCTCTGATTGAAACAGCTATTCCACTCCTCCTCCTCCTCTCCATTCATCTCGTGGCTCTGTAATCCCTGCCTAGTGCTTAGCATGGGAAACTGGTGAGATGATTCAGATCATGGAACTGTCAGTTAATTATTCAGTTTATTTTCCTGGGTTAATACCTGACAGCTAGCTGAGCTAAATCAGCCCAAGGAGAGATCAAAGCAGCCATACAGGCAGGACGAGGGAGGAGATGCAAACCCCAGCCTGGACAGACACTGTCCTGCTGAGGAGCCACAAGCTGTGCCATCATCTGACTGCAAAGGACAAGAGCAAAGAGAGGACTTCTGTAAGCTAACAAGGGAGGCAGGTGACAAGAGGAACAGTTTGGATTAGCTGACTCAGGGATATTACATCACAAGCCTTTACTTGTGCTGTTCCATTAATTGCCATTCATTCTTACCATGTACAGTGCCACGCTCACAATACTTAGCTCTTGGACCATGTTGGTGTTTAGGCTTACACAAACCCATCTCTTCCCTGCCACTGCTCTGTGTCACAGTTTAGTGGGACACAGACCTGCCTGCCTGAGCTCTTGGACACAGACCTTGTGCCCAAGCTGGGCTGCAGGCTGGTCTGTGGCTGAGACCCACTCCTCAGCACATGGGAATTTTCAGGGTTCCCAGGACACTGAGTCACCCAAATTCACAGTAATTCATGGCCCTGAGTCAGTTTTTGTACCTGTACACTTTGAAATCCAAACATGGTTCTCTAAATGTAGGCCTGGAGAGTAAATTTTGGTTGTGAAGAAAGCCCAGCCATGCAGAGTCAGTGTGAGCATCGTGCTGGCAGAGTGCCGGGGGATGGTCTCAGCTGACCCCAGCAGCTTCCCTCAGACTTTCATCAAATGCAGTTTGCATCAAATCTAAAATTCCAAGTCCTCAGACTCACACCAATTAAAGAAGAAGAGACTTAAAAAATGTTCAATTTAGTCTAGAATTTTTACTGACATGTCCTTAATTCTGAATGCTCATTAATTTCTTGGAAAAAGGCAAATGTGAGCTGAGAACCATTATTTGTACATATTCTTGAGGAGGAGACAAATAGTTGATCATTCCTGAGCTAATCTAAAAAGCATTAAAAATTCACTCCATACTCTTCATTTTAATTACCTAAGTCAACAATGAGTTCTTTCAAATGTGTTTTATAATAAGTTCCTACTTATGTGTTATGAAAAGGGAAATTAAAGCTAAATATTTTATAATTTGTAATGATAGGGAAGATTTTAATGTTAATTCAACATGTGTCAGAAATAACTCCTAGAAAATCATGCTAAGAATACAAAACTATATGTAAACAAAAGTGGCCAAATACTACGAAACACTCATTATGCTTTTGTTCAATGGTGAGTCTTGTTTTACAGATAGTCTAAACTTTCAGTATTATATTAATAATTTTGCTGTCCATTTTTTAATAAGTGGTGTTCCATAAATATTAGAAATTAATCTACCCTGACTTTCACCCAATAAGCATAACTGCTAGAGGCAGCAAAAAAATCACCCATCTAGACCTAATAAAGAAGTTTTTTCAATACAAATATACATTACATTTAATAAGTTTGCATGATAATTTCAACAATGTTTCTGAACTTTTTAAATTACCTTCCTGCTGTGTCCTGGAGACAACTCTGCTCTGGCTTTTATTTTCAGCAACTGACTTTATTAATATAATTTTTTACACCACAAGAAAGTTCAAAAATGTAAAGTTTTAGGTGTTTCAAAAGCATTTGAGTTTTTTATTTTTTCTTTAAAACCTAATGGAAATCTGTTCCCCTTAAAGAAGGTTACCTAGGAATGCACAGTAGAGCTTTCATGCAGACATCAAGTTGTACAAATCTGTATTAGAAGAGACGTTATTTTTATGGCACAGCTTATCTTACTTTCCCAATTTACATAAACTTTGGCAATCTGGATGTTAACTGCATCTGATCTTGGCTTTCCCAGCAGTGTCACAGAACGTTAGTTAGGTCTGTAATTTTTTACATTCTTAGTCAGCCACAGCTATGCCAATAAACCATCCCTGGAAGGGCTCAAGGCCAGGCTGGATGGGGCTTGGAGCATCCTGGGCTTGCAGAAGATGCCTTTGCCCATGGCAGGGGAGTTAGAATTGGATCATCTTTAAGATCCCTTTTAACCCAAACCATTCTGTTACCTGTGATCAAGCAAGGGACAGCATTTTAGGGGGGACACAGCAGTACTACATGGGTTATGCCAGTGTCCAGTGGGACCGGCTCTTCAAGCTTGAGATGGAAATCAAAGGGATTTGCAAATGTCTTCAAAACATTAATGCTGAAGTCTTCCTCTGTCAGCTGCCAGGTTTTGTGAACATGTTCCCTTTGGAAAACTGAAATCAGGTTCCTGGGTGGAGAGGCAGCAATGGTGCACTGCCCATCTCTTCCCTATCCTCCACACTACTGAGGAACATGTGATGGGAACCTGCCACAGAACTTAATGTGAAATTTAGTACCATAAGAAATAAATCAATACGATGGATTATCCCCAAATGACTGATCTATTTTAGCATAAATTTATAAAGAATAGAGCTGCAAAAGAATTCACAGGATCATCTATTATCGTTTCAAATTAAATCATACCTGGCATCCCCGAAAAGCTCCCAGCAACAGAGAGCAGGACTATTCTATGACAGGCAATTCATACCACTATCAGACCATCTTCACAAATACTCTCTCAATCTGAGTTTCTCTTGCTGCAACACTCCTTATCCTTCTCTTCATGCATTGCATGCTAATATCTGACACTGAAACATATTAAAGGTCACCTCACAATACAACAATGTAATACAGTTGTGTGAATAAATTCAAAGCAACTCTTTCTGCAAAACTATTGCATTGAATTTATTATCATATATCTCGCCAAAATCATTTTCACAGTCATTTCCAAAGATCCTGTCTCTGCCCAAAGTGGGACATAGTGGCCCATCCCAACAAAAGACTCAAAGACTGAGATTCATCTCACCTGACCTGAAACATTTGTCTGAAATACTTTTCTATTACAGTCTGTTATCAGACTAGAATGCTTAAATTTATTCAGCTGTTGATATTTATCCTTTCTGACACTGTCACGAAGCAAGACTGTAGCATGCATATAAATCTGTTAAGCCAAAGAAGAATTATTTGGAAGAAATCTTAAGGAGAAAGCAGGTCCAACTCTAAATTGCATCTGCCCTCATTTCTGGCTCTGAACGATGTTAGGGAGGTTCATAACATATTCCAACTATTTACAGTTTCCCATGAATTACACAAACATGGACATGCCTTAGCCCCCTCGAATCCCATTTTTTTCTTGTGTCTTCTTGATGTCTTCTAATACTTAAATTCATATTAAGTACCCTCTTTCCTGCATGATTACATGACTGATAACCTGTTTTTATCTTCTCTTCAGTAGATCATTGGGTTTTGTTATGAAATGAATTAGTGATTCCAGAAAATAAGCTTTTGTGTGGTCTCACTAACATATATTAAAAAAACCCCCCAAAAAACCAAAACAGCACAGCTCAAGTCTCAGTAAAGGACTGGCCCAGGCACTATGTTTTGCTGAGTATTATCTCAGGAGCTGGTCTACCAGGAGGCAAAGAGGCACTTCAGGAGGTTGGATCTTCCTCAGAGAGACAAGAATTGCAGAAAATAACTATTGAATAGCCAATAAATTCAGAAAATGAATGGGGGGGGGGATCAAAACTTCACACAGCCCTGACTGTTATTTGGGGTACGTCAGACACAATTATTGCACAACTATCAACTCTATCTACCAAAGGCAAAACTTCTTAATTCCCCAAACTTTACTTCATTTTAAACTTTCCTACTCTAAGTTTTATGTAGAAAAGCTTTCTGGTGTCTTGCCTTGCAGTTACCTAACTACCTTTCTTATCTTCTTACCACAGGCCACAACATATAAAATAAACCTACTGGAACTAAAATGCCATATCCTCACTGTTTGTTACTCACAATGTTTCACTATCCATAAAGTGGTGGTTTTAATTGCTTTCTGGAAATGATCCTACCATCATCTCATTGAACTTATTCCTGATGCGGTAGGTACTCTATAAATAACTCTTCTGGCCTCCAGTAGGAAAGCTGCCATTAGCACTACCATGCATCACAAAATATATGAATGCAATTGCATTTTAAAACTCCTTTAAGGTAGTTTCTGATAAGGCTACATCTATTTACAAGTATCTTTTTGAAACTGGAAGCCTCAATTTGCTTGAAAATTTATTTGTGTAGAAGAGTAATCAGTGGACAGACAGAAAGGTCTAGAGGGCAAATACAACAGAGGCTGGGGAAATGACAAAGAAACTTTTTCCTCTTCTGAGATCTTTTATCACACTTTTTTCACCCAGCTTTATTTTTCATCTGATGAAGATTTTCTTCCTGATCCAAATCCAATTTATATATATATAAAACCTCACTCTATATCGATTTTGCTGGGGTTCAAAATGGTATTTTTACAGTACAAAAATTTAATCAATACAGCCTGAAGAAGCTGGACTGGTAATGGTAAACATACTAAGAGATATTTCATTTCAGGCAGCCAGAGCACTGAAAATTGATACCACTGAAAAGGATTCCTCATTTGGCACTGGGAACATCTCTGTTTACCCAGCCACAGCACTGGTGTAAAGGAGAACACAGCTATGCTGGGCTTGCCACACAAGAGACTTCAGCTGCACAACTCGTCTCTTTTTCAGAGATGATACAGGTTGGCAGGTTGGACGAGGCCAGTGTGGGCAACGTTTAAAATAAATGAGCAAAAGTGTAACTTAATAGCAAGGAAGATTAGACTGACACAAGGGCAAGGAGAAGCACAAAGAAATCTGACCAGGACATTTTAAAAATATTGTTGCCCAAGCAAATGTGGAGTTTCCTTGTCAAATTTGGTCCTGTTTTATAATTTGTCTTCACTGTTTCATTTCAAGTTGTACTTGTAGCACAGCGGTGAGATGTCAGTCATCACTGGAGACTTATACTCTGACTAACAAGCTCTGAAACCCTCTGCAACACCCCAAGAACCACAAGAGGAAGTGCTGTGCAACGTCTACCTTGTTGAATATTTTGTTTGATCAGGAAACTGCTATGAAAGCAGTCCAGAACAACCTGTCATGAGCTGCAATGAGTGAGATGAAAGCAATGCCTCTGTGCTCACTCACAGAGGGGAAATGCAATTCACAGTTCCTGGGACTGAAAAGCCAGTTGTGCAGGAAAAATGGGAAACCTGTTGAGCAAGTGACAGACCACAAGATTCAGGGAAGGCATGAGGCCTGTGATAACCGTGAGGAACATGGAGAACAACCATTCCTTTGTGGGGGAAAGGGAAATAGGCAAAGAGAGGGCTCAGCAGGTTCATACAATATAGCTGCCTCACATGTACAGCCTGAACTAATAGAGCATCAGAAGAAAATCAAGGTTTTGAGACACCTATTTTCAGCAAAAGTTCACCGGATTGTCTGAGGGGATCAGGATATGTCTGTATAAGCAAAAAATCTTCTGTGGTACACAGAAGGATGATTGTTAACACTGGTTCAGGCTCTGCTCAGAATAAAAAGCTTTTCACAATTATTTAATTACTAAGTTTGATTAGTGATATCCAGTAAAGAAGTAATGACTTATTTAAGCATTATTTGCAACAAGTAGGCACCATCTTTAATTCACTGGCTGACAGGATGACCTTTGGATATGAGTCCACTCCCAAAAATTGTGCTGGTCTGTGCCCTGAATGTTGGATGTACTTGCTGACTTCAGTAATGAAGATATATTTTACTTCTCCTATTTTGAAAGAGCTAAATATGCTGAAAAGCTTGGCATTGGCATTACTTCTCAAAGTATTAGAGGAACAGCAATTCAGATTCAGCTGTGTAAAAGCAATGGCAGCCCAAAAGTGACAGAGATGCCACTGCTGCCCATATCAGACCCAGAGCTGGCACTCAGAAGGAAAGGGGATAATGATCTGCAGAACACACATCTATGCAGGGGGACTGAATGCTTTTAAAAGAATGTGATTTTTATCTTATTTTTTTTTACTGAAGAGCCAGTCTGCATGGACAGATAGAAATCATGTTAACCTTGGAAAAGAGAAGCTTCAGGGTGACCTAACTGTGGCCTCCCACTACCTGAAGGGAGCAAAGAGGAGGGAGAGGAACAGTGGACAAAGGCAAGTAGTGATAGGACACAGGGAAATGGCTTTAAAGTGAATGAGAGTAGGTTTAGATTAGGTATTAGGAACAAATTCTTAACTCTGGGGGTAGTGAGTCACAGACACAGGTTGTCCAGAGAAGCGTGGGTGCCTCATCCCTGGAAGTGTTTAGTGCTTATCAGGTTGGATGTGGCTCTGAGCAACCTGATCTAGTGGAAGATGCCCCCGTTCACAGCAGGGAAGTTGGATGGTATCTTTAAACCCAAGTCATTCTATGATTCAATGAAAGAGTGAATCAACTAAAATAAGGCTCTGAGTGTTCCCAACAATCAACCTGTATTACAGGAAAAACTATTGTGAGAAATCAAAAGTCATTACTAGCTTCTTAGTAACATCTCAGGTTCACAGGCAAAAGCAGATGAAGAAGCTGGCCCATTTTAGCACAAATAAACAATTCCTTGGACAAACTCAGCAGCGAGGCATAACAATCTCTTGCACAAAACCAAGGAGTGCAGCCTCAATTAGCACAAGTTCCACAGCACTCAGCATCTGCCTCCAAACACTGGGTCCAGCCCCAGGCCGGGAGCAAACGTCCCTGTGCTCACAGCTGAGCCTGGGCAGGTGAGTGCAGACACAAAGCAGCTCCCAGTAAATAAACCATAACTTCCTCTGTGTCAGCAGCACAAACAGAAATTGCTGCATCTGGCAGCTGCTCTCTGCCTGACTGCTGCCAAACCAAAGGTGCAGCTCATGACTTGCATTTTTTCTGTGGAGCCTGGTACCAGCTCCTCAGAGCTGGCAGAGGCACCACCAGGCTGGCCAGCCTTCTTCAGGGCATTTTTGAATTCAGCATATGGGGGACCAGAGCAGGAATTAACAATCACATGTCATATGAACAATCAGCTTTCTGCACTCCATCAGAAAATGATTTTGGACCCTAAGCTGATAGACACTATTTTAACAACCTGTTTATAAAATAGCCAAGGCTTCCTGGACTGAATGTACACTTTAGCTACAATACACAAGGAGTTTTTGCCCCATTACCATTAAAATATTGCTGGAAAATTATTATAAATTTAATTTTATTTAAACATATTTAAGCAAATGCCCTTAAGGAGGGCAATGACTGGGAAATCGTTGCATGTCTACAGATATTACCCTTGCAACAATGCACACAACCAAAACCCTTAGAAATGCATTATGTAGGGTAGTTCTCATGGGTTTGACTTCTGCCAATAGCAATTGCCTATTTTCAGAAGAAGTTAAAATTCACAGACTCTGCTGCATAAATACGTTGAGATGATAGCTATTTTTGTACAACACCTACCATGACAACAAAAAAATATTATAAATATCTGCCTTTTAGGGACTGATGCAGCACATTTTGCACAATAGTTGCTCTGAAATTCTCTGAAGGACAAAACCTCTAGTTCTATTGCTCTTTTGTACCCTTGCTCTTACAATTCCCATTTGTGCTTTTTCAGCTGTGAGGAAACAGAAGGTCACTCTAACACAAGAGCCCTCCTTAAAACCATGGTGGTATGGATAATTTGTGAGAGTTTCATCTTTGGATTCAGCTTAGCAAATTTAAAGTGGAAGATTTCCTGTGTCATTCCTGTTCCGTTGTTCATATGGGCTACTTTTCCCCCTCCACTGTAGCAGCCACCAGCAGAACTCTCCCACAGCTCCTCTACTTCAGAGCCCTCTTTTACAAAGGGTTATTGTGGAGTACAAGCCTTCCGAAGTCAGAATATCCATCTTGACATTTTCTTAAACACAGACTTTTCATCAAAGACCTTTCCATCCTACATCCTGTCAGTTGTTTCAGCATGGTTCTTAACCCCTGTTCAGTATATTGAGTTCTGTGTAGGTGATAAGGTTGAGATGTAAAAGAGGGATGCAGGCATTTAACTATAAATATAAACCCTTAAACCCTTGCTTACCCTAATTCAAAGTCCTTGAACCACTTCAGCACCTGAGATGCTACTGAAATCCCACTCACTTGCCAGGTTTTGCTACTAGATAATGACAGCAGCTTTATGTTAAGAGCTCGTTTTGCCATCTTGCACCAGGGTTGCCCAAGGATCCTAAGGAGCATCACTGCCCTGGGGCTGGCCTAGCACAAAGCAGAGAGGGGGACATTCCCGACAGGATGGGCTCCCTGAAGAGGCACAATGCCATGCAGACAGAGAGGAAAGGCTCTGTCAGCCTCCAGAGTGGAGGGGAAACAGAGCCATTTTGCCATCACCAGAGCAATTTGGGTATCTCCCTTCTGGGTAAGCCAAGAGTTGCTGAGATAGAAGCAGCCAAAACTGGGTCTGTGGATTCCACGCTGTGGAAAAAGTAATGGCTTGCTGTGGATTAGACTAGGACTTACAAAAGCTGACTTAACTAAATTGCATTTACATTGGAATGAGGAATATTTCCATTAATTGCTGAATGAGGCGCAGACAGCAATAGATTAAGAATCTTAATTTTCAGGAAGAAAAAGGAAAGGAAAGGGCCATTATTTTCAGCATATCTGCAAAATAAGCAGCAAGCAGTTGAAAAACACCCCATGTTTCCTCATTGTATATCTCATACCCTTGACTTATCCTATTTCTTAAATCAATAAATTACTACATCAGGTATTTTTGGTTCCCTGTGGACTGATTTAAACATAAAGGATAATTAATTTTTATTAGAGTGCTTCTTCACTGCCTTAAATTTCTCATGTTTTAAATTCTGCAGCAACACATACTAAGTGTTCCAATCTTTAACTGGTTTGTTTTTAATAGAAACCTTGCTCACCAGATACATTTTTGCAAACTCTTGCAACTCTACAGGAGATACAAATCAAACTAGTCACACATTGTTTTTTTCTCTTCAATGAAATATACAGTAGTAGGGAAGAGTCTTTCTACAATGTCAGACAATGTACAGCAGGGGAACTTCAATCATCCTTTTAATTAGCAGAGCAATAACAGGCAAAGCTCCTCACAAATTACAGAAAGAGGACAGTTAGATGAAATTAAGCAAGTCCATCATTTCTTAAGAACAAAACAGTGAAGGACGTTTCCAGTATAATTAAAAAGTTCTTGAGATTTGTATAAGATAGGGAGCAGAGTGGCAGCACCAATGTGCAACTGAGCAGTCTACAGAAAATGCACGACATTACATCATGTACTGAGGAAATTTCAAGGCTATTTTCACTACTGCAAGCTCTTTGTAGTGAACATCCTTGTCCTTGGAAATGAGAATGACTGACACCCACACACTGCAATTCCCTAAACCTGAAGAGTTTCTGATTACGATGAAATGGGTTCACCTAATTATTTTTTCAAGCTGCAGTTTTTGATGTTGAATTTTGAAACCTATTTGAGATGTCTTGAACTATATTAATATACTGTATTATGCCTTAATTTCTTTTTGAAGTACTTTACTGTAAAAAATGCAGACTTCTAATGATTTTTAAATTACTCCACTCTGCACGTATCAATTTACAACAATTACAACATTTTGCATTTTTCAAAGCACTTCAGTTTTAAAGATGTTATTTTGCTTCACAAGATATCGAAGGAAGAGGCTGCTGATTCATTTTTACCCTTTGTAAAATTACCACCAATCTTGCTAGGAGAGCTTAACCAAAAATAGATATGCTAAATATATACCATCTCCATATAATCATTTTAGGATGAATGTTTTTGTGACTAAGAACTGCCAGTATTCTCTTCCCAATCATAATTAGGTTGCTTCAGTGATATAAATGGATTCAGCAGAATTATGACAAATGTCCTGGAGTAAGGGGACAGAAACTGGCCTACTTTGTCTGAATAGAGTCTAAGGAAGTGAATGCAGGACAGGATGTCAGAGGCATCAGCTCTGTCACAGATTTCTTAGTCCATAATATTTTAGGCATAGTGCTGCAATTAATTAGTGACTCAGGGCTGGATTCTCACCTAAAACACACTGGGACTGCACTGTTGGTATCACTGCAGTTACAATAATTTATGCAAGGCTCTGCCCCCCTGAACAACTCTGTCATCCATTTTCTTTTGATTTCTCTCCCTTAATCTCAAGGCTCCATGTTAAAGGTGTCAATCTGAGAACAGAAGATGAGTTTTTTTTCTCAGTTGATGCTGCACCTTCAATTAGCCAGAGCTTGCCTTCTACCTGACAGGAGCAGTCAGCACTCACGAGTTTGATTCTCTTTCTGAAAAGCACTGCCTAGACACCTCAAGGGGAGATGACTCATTAACATCAAGGCATTTTGGGTGACAGCCTATAAATAAAGCAACAAAGATCCATAGACAGTAAGTAGAAAGATGACTATACTGAAGTCCTGGTGATATTAAAATAGTGCAGTATCAGTCTTCCATCCTACTGACTGTGTCATTTAGCGGTAGATCACACCCCTACTGCCCAGGTCAGCTGAGATGCATGCTGAAGGTCTGACTGATAATGGATTTTCACAAAACAGGGTTCAGCATGGGGTAAAGATGCTCAGACTCTGAAACACTCCAAGGATGACCTTTTTCAGTACAGGTGATTTTCACAAAACATATTATATAATCAGTCTGACTTAGAACTAAGTATGAAATTTCTGTTCCCCACATCTCGTAAAGGCAGGGGAAGACTAAATGAGAAATGGAACTCAGTCCCTCGTGCATTTCTCTTGGGCACATCTACTGTCAGATGGCTAAATTGGTAATGGCTAAATGTCTTCAAGCACTTGGTGTGACTTGCCAAAGGACGACCAAACTAGGAAAAAACCCTGAAATTAAATGGGCAAAGTGATAAACAAGATAGCAACAAATTAATTTCAAACCAGAATGTGTTCATTTGTGTTGTGAGCATTTTCATGGATTTTTAATTTTCAGTGGTTTATATCAGAGAAGCATTTGTTTTTTCACAGGCTAATTATTAGAGAGATGAAATCACATTTCCTTTTTTAGCATGAGCTAAAGCCATTTCAATGCTTGAAGATGACCTGTTTGCTCTATGGTTGATGTTACTGTTGGGAACACCTTGGACAATGTAGAGCTGTAGCAGAGCTGGTGCTGTTTCTTTTTGTCTTGGAAACACTTTGAGAAACAACATGGTGAAAGACAGCTCTTCTCAGAGATGTCTGTGGATCTCTGCCTGAGATCAGCTTGACCCTGATGCCTGTGCCTCTCTTCAGGCAAAATGGACCTAACTCCCCTTAATCCTTGCACAGTCCAAAGAATACTGCAGAAAGCAGGACGGATGACTGTTCAAGGTACAGCAAGTAAAACATCCAAAAAAATAAAGTTCCTGTAGAAGAAGATGCTGGATCTCTGTGTATTTCAACATGGACCACACCACAGGTAAAGGTAGCAAGCAACATCTGCCCAGGCCAGTAGCAATGGAAGAGTCAACCATATTACTTGAATAATGACTGCAGGCTTGGGATCCTTGCAACTGGAATTATAACAGCTGTGTCTCAGGTACAGCACTTGAAAGAACTCTGCTGGAATAACTCTGTGTGGCTTCTCTAAAAATTTCTGGCACTGATATAATTTTGAAGCAGTGAAAGCCACAGCTTGTTTTTGACCTCCAGCATTAAGGCCAGTTGGCAAGCTGGCACAACAGACTAATCCATCTCCCTCATGGTAAATACATGTCAGTTTATATCCACATAGAACAGTTAGAACACTTTGATCTTGTCCATATAACAAACCAAAGACAGACAGAAGGTACTTTTAAAATTTCTTCTCCTGATCACATATGGCTGTCGAAAAGCTACAACAATGTTGTTTGGATTGGTGTAGCTAAAAATCTGCCAGAATCTTTCCAGGGTGAAGTTCAGTTGATGCTGCCTAAAGAAGGCAGAAGACTCAGAGGTGTATTATCTGTATGTTTGTAGCTAGCTGATGGGAAGACATGCTCATAAACAGCAAGGCAAAGCTTAAATGAAAACCACGTCATCACGTCATGGGAGAGGTAAATTGAAATCTGAGCTAACAAATGAAAATTACTTTTCATGGAAGTTCAATATTGTAGGGTAGAAAGAGGCAAAATATATCTGAAACAGATACCCAGCCAAGGATATTGAAAGGACGGATCTCAACAGAGCTGAACAAAAAGCCAGCCTAAGTTGTGTCCTACAAGTTTTAGGATTAGAAGAAGAACAGGATTAGCAATACTAAGTGTCTGAACAACTTTCAAGCCATATTGAACTGCTTTTATTAAGAACCAATTTAAACACACTGAAAACATATGCTGACACCTGGCTTTGGAGTTCTGCAAGAGGATCTCCTGGCCCCCAAGGGATGGCAATTGTCTGGCAATAACTTTAAAACAGAAGGAGTATCTGGAGGTGGTGCAGTGATATTGGGTTGTGCCAGTCCACAGGTCAGAGCAGAGATCAGGCTGGACACTGGAAAGGACTTCAAATAATTTGCCAGTCTTTCACCTCACAGAAAGCAACATGATTGCAAGACTTTGCACCCATTCAAGGAGGAGTGGAAGGTGCACATCTTAGCAGAGGGCCAGACACAACTGAAACAATTTATCTGGGAAATGGTAGACTACCCTTCATTCTCTGTCTCTGTGTGAAGCGTCACTTTCAAAAAACTGAACAGAAACTATGACTGTCAAGCAAAAACTGAAGGATGATTGTTATTTTTTGGTAATGTTCTACAGAAAATCAAACAACATGAACAACTTGGTCTTTTTCAGCCTCAAAAAATCCATGAATGATTCCAGAGCTCAGGCTGGGCCTCCAAACATTGGCAATTCTTAAGGATATGCATGGGTCACAGTTACCCTTCATCTCTCTTCTACCCATTGTGATTCCTGTCTTTCCCCAGTCTGCCACTTTTAAATGGAAGTTTATATTGTTTGAAGAGCTAGAGGTGGGTAGGTAGGGGAAGGTATCATAGAGCTGGCTCATCCCTCTCCAGGTTGGGCCACACTGTATCGGGACCAATATACTCAAAAACATTCTAGAACCTTTGCTATTTCTCCCTTTTTAAGTCTGCAAAGATATACTAACTTCTATTTTCAAAATCCCGTAAAACTAAATATAATGTCAAGTGTTATAAAAAAACTAAATATAATGTCAATATAAATCCCAGTGTTTTGAAAGTATTTGGAATTTGCTGGGGAACACAGAAATCCTCAAGGCAAGACCCTATTCTTCAAGGTGCTACAGACAGGCAAATTTTCACAGCACTGAGAACGATGTGGTACAGAGATGGCAAAGTGCAAGGCTTTGAGGCAGGCTGAGAGACTGCTGGCTTCTCAGCTGCAAAGCTCTGCTGTTGTCTGGCTCCAGACAAGCAGTCTGTGCTTTACCCATTTCATCCTCTGCATTGCACAGAACCTCCCAACTTTCTCCATTCACATGTGACAACTCCTTTATTGTGACCCTGATACTCCTCTTATGTTTCCTCACTAAATTCACTTGATGTTTTCCTTACTCTCTAAAATCAAGCTTTATTTTCAACATGTACAGCAATCAATGATCCTAGGAAGAGCATCTCAGGCAAAATGAGATGTTCAGTCAAACACTCAGCATATTGCCAAGAGCATCCTGAATCTAGTCTAACACCTAAGAAGAAACATGTATTTGAAAGGAGAAGTCTGAAGCATCTGGCTATGCTGCCTGCTGGTAGCTGGAAAAGCATCCTTTGATAACTCAGGATACACTAGGGGTGAACAGAAGTATTTTCTCTACTGATGAAGGTAAAGAGGTTCCCTTCCAAAAATGTTCAAAACAGTATTGGAGGTTATTTATTAGCCTTTTGATTCCTTACCTAATATCTAACTGCCCCATGCAGCCGACACAACAGACCCATCTGAGACCAACATTGCTTTTTGAGCTACAATAACATTGTATTTAAACAGAATTAGTTTGCAATATTTCTGAGTAAAAGATTAGTACATAACTAACACCTCTCTTAATTATTTGCTCCATTAATGGAAATACTACTATAATGCTAGGCTTCAGAGAGT
>JAYDZK010000233.1:10041819-10142706 GCA_034509185.1 Euphonia xanthogaster
ATAAAAATGCAAGCAACTAGGCTTTTGCTGAAAACCAATAAAAAGTCAATTCTTATCAAAGCAGGTGCCCTATCTGACAGTGTCAGACTGAAATCGCATGCATTAATTTTGGAGTGTAGAATGAATGCAAGGTCCTTGTAACAAACACTGAAAATTATTAGCAGGTCAATATTTTGTTGCTTAAAAATTCATCACGTAGAGGAGCATTTTTTAAGTCCCTACTTAAAGACCATAATCACACACTTTGAAAATCTGTGCAGAAATTTATACTGTTCCAAGTGCTCTTCTGAATGATGATTGCTAAGAAAAATTGGTGCCTTGCACCACTGGCTGTATTCCACAGTATTCAGCAGATCTGTCACTTGCATCTATTCTCTACTGGGATGTGCTACTCGTCATCTGAGATTCTGGCTCTGTGGGCTCTATAGGGGAAAAAATAGTAGTACATACATTGGTAATGACATGCTTCATTACAGAGCAAAATGTGCAGAGTGCATTTATTTCAAGAAAACGAACTGTAAATGTATAAAGCATGTAGGAAATCCATTTCAACTCTTAATCCAGTTTAGGGGGATCAAACCTTGATGGTCCTCTGAGGAAAAACAGAGTTTTTATCCCAGCATGAGAGAATTATGGTGTTTTTTGTTTAAAGATTTCTACTTGACAGAGCTTTCTTACTCATCACTCACTGTGTTTGCATTTTTTTTTTTTAAAACCTCTTCCCAATCTCTATTGGAACTGTGGATTCCCTGATTGCATGAGCCTGACAGGTGCTCAAGCAGCTCAGGTGAGAGTCACATTTGCCCCCAGTGCATGCCAGAAGGCATCTGCCCTCTTGCAGGACTACTGTTCTCTGTGTCACGCCACCAGACAGAAACATTCTTGTCACAGAGAAAATACTCTTCCTATCCTTGGCAACTGAAAGCCAGTTGCTGACAAGCCCATGGAATGCCAAGCCACAGTACTCGTGGTTCATCCCTACCTTGTTTTTCAAATTCCTATTAGCACAGCAACAGCAACTACTTTCTTTCATGCCTCCAGCAGAAAGCACAGGCAGTGCTGCTAAAGCCAAGTCTCCATCTTACCTGTGGAGCAGTCTGGTCCTGTCCACTGTGGCTCACAGCTGCAGAGTCCTGTGTCCAGCAGGAAGGTGCCATGGCCTGAGCACTGCTCCTGGCACACGGGCAGGGCAGTCTCACAGTTCACCCCGCCCCAGCCCGTGGAGCAGTGACATTCCCCTTGCACGCACACGCCGTGCCCAGAGCACATGGGATCCAGGCAGTCCTCTGGAAAGCAGGGAATATACAACTTAGAGCACAAAACTCACACTTTTACAGTTATTTACTAGTAAAATACATCAGGAATTTAGATTAATTTGATGATATTTTTTTTTGGAGCAAATACCCAACAGAAACAATGTTAACAAACACAAGGCAAAAAAAGAGTCTGTTAACATCTGTGTAAAAGGGTAAGTCAAAAACAAGGGAAAAAGCAAGCACATAGACTGTTAGAGGCCATATGAATCTCTTGTCATGGATTTTGTCTTATCTTTAAAACACAGATTCCCAGGACAGATATACTGCTGTAAGCTGGTGAGGTCTGTGCTTCAGTAGTAGGGCTGGGAAACAGCTGGAGCAATTAATAGTTAATTCTGTAACTGTGCTGTGTATTTCCATTTGGGTATTAGTGCCCTGTGTTTTATTTACATCTGGGAAAAGAAAGAGTTATTCTTTTACCTTCCTGTGAAGAGCTATCTCTATAGCTGAAAATTTGCTACAAAAAAAGGTTACCCATAAGACTGAGTAGTGAGTCTCTGACTCAATGCTTGCTGTAAAAAAAATTCCCATACACATAAAAAATATGTGCTGGGCAATTGCAGGTAATGAACAGCTTCATAAAAGTCATAATGTGCTGATGAACAATTTGCAAACAAAGAACTAAATTTGTTCTCAATTTGGATTAAACTATTCCTAGTGAAAAATTCAGGAGCTCTGTAGAGGAATTTAAATCAGCTGGTTAGTGCTGTATGAGCAGCATATTCTTTCACAGAGCCCCAGCACTGCTTTAACAAGACAGGTTTTAAGCAGGAAGCAGCCAGCCTTCCCTGGAGGCTGCAGGAGGACTGTGGAGCTGAAGGGTCTGTGGGCTCTGAGTATGAGAAACAATTAGCCAGAAGCCTGTTGATGTTATATCGTGCTTCAGACTGATGTTAGAGACACTGTGAAAGTTCTGCTAGGTATTTCTCAAGTATTAGCACAAGTACTGTTTCAATAATTAAGCTGTAAACTTAACAAACAGTATCCTGTGTTACAGGAAGGAGGGGATGTTTTCTGCTCCAGGAAGGGAAGGCTAAATACTTCAGACATAGAAATTAATAGCCTCCAGTTTATAGGACCTTTCAATCTAAAAATAAAGAAGTAAAGCTTTATCTTTTGAACTTTTGAATTGCTTTGCCACCAATTCAACATTTTATTTCAGGATTTGTTCTGTACCTTTTTAAGCCTTCCAGACTTGTGCACAGTGTAATTCTGAGAGAGGGAATCAGTGTTTCTGGACAATGCACGTCTTGCTAAGCATAGGACAAAAATACACAGCAATTTTCTCTCATCCTGAGACAGCTCTTTATTTGCTGATATTTTAAAATTAATAGAGTGATTCCATTTTAGGAGTGATAATCTGGCAGGACAAATTCAAGGGACCCCCATGGCAATGAATACATGGAGTTACTGGTGCTCCCTGGATAGTACATCTGTTGCTGTGTCTGTTAACAGCACTGCTATAAGACTAAATCTTGTTTACATACAATAAAATAATCTTAATTCCTTACAGAATTCCCTAACTACTGCACAAGCTATGTGTTACAATACAAACTGAACAGTCATATCAAGGACACACTGTTACAATAAAACCCCACGGTACTTGGTTACACAGGTTTGTTTCATCCACCATATTTCAGTATTTCTACATAATTACACCTTATTTTGTAATTTAAATAAGTTTGTTACTTTAAAAATCTAATCTCAGTTTCAATAGCTGTCTGAGTACATTTATGTCATTTTTTTCCCTAACCATTTTGCAGGATCTCATTATGGCAAGAAACAAAGCAACTAAAAACAGCAGTCAGCCTCTCACCAGCCACAGGCTTGTTCAGCATCACAGCCTCACTGAGGAAATCTGTGTATTACTTGCTTTTTCCCATTTGGGGTTTCTTGGTTTCTGAAACCACCAACAATTGACTATGTCAGAAGCATTCTCTTGATCCTCCCTTTAAAAACCATTCCAGGTATGTCAAATCTATCAAATTCATCCTGGACATTTTTCTGACTAGAGAATTCAAGCAACATAAAATGCCTCCTGTGTGTGCTACTCAAAAGAATTACTGAAAATCTCCATAGCAGGACACACAAAGTATGCTGTCAGGAGCTCCAGGCTAAGGGGACTAGTGAAAAATCACCAAATCAGGGAAAGCAAGAGGAAGAGTTCTGCTTTCTGAGGCTATGCACAAGGGAAAAAAGTCAAAGCTGATGAGCAATCTCAGACATGCTGAGGGTAACAACAACTGCTTCTGTTTATAGATGAGGGCAGGGACTCATCAGTACCATAACCAGCAAAAATACAACACCTTCTTCTCACAGAATCTGCCACTTTTTGTTAGCCAAGCCTTAAAGGACGCCAGTTTAATACCATAAGCAAAGGCTCCCAGTAAAAATGACATATGACAACAGAATTACACAATACGTTCTGGTAAAATAACCTGTTTGCTGCCCTTTCAGCTTTATATTGTCAGAAAAATCTAAGATCTAACAGAATGAAAAAGGGAAAAGCTGATTACAGTCGTCTGATTGCTTTGGAGAACTGCCACATCATGTTTGGTTTAAATCATCTTATGACTGCCTTACCCTGAGATTTTAGCTAAATAAAAATAAATAATTTTATCTTTTGAAATGAAAATGTGAACTTTATGTGATCAGTTCACAGGACTGTTACCAAGACCTTTACCTTTGAGAAACTTCTATCTTAACATTGCTTTCCATGAGACAGTAAAGGTACTTTTGAGCAAAATAGTTCTGCTTCACAGAAAGCTGATCACATCCCTGTGAGTTTTTTACCTACCTTAAACCAGGTGGAAATTAAAGACAAAAATCAAACCCCCCTGACTAGAGAGAAGGAAATTTCACAAACCTTCCTCACAAATCTCTCCTTTGTATCCAGGGACACAGATGCAGACGCCCATGATGCAGGTACCATGGCCAAAGCAGGTTGGATCAATACACTGCTCTTCTGGAACATCACACTCTGGACCTTTCCAGCCATTTCGACACACACAGTGACCTTTCTCATATTCTCCATTTCCACTGCACAGCACTGGACAGGAATCTGAAGAAGGCAGATTGACCTTTTTAATGTATTTACATACTTACATAGATTAACATTTATTGCATTTATCGTTCTGTAAAATTGCTTTTCCACTCCAACTCCTCAAGTCTTCATTTGGTTCAAGGGTTGTAACAGACTGAAATCTTTGAACTAGGCAGTGCAGCAGTAATACAATGTCCTTGTCTCCTCAGTCTACCTTCATTTTGACCAGAAATGGGATATCTTACAAGAAAAACCCAACTCTCCCCTTGATTGGCCTCTGCAGAAAATTTGCAGGGGTGCCTGATTTCCTGTAAGATTAATATTTATTTCCTGTGAACTGAAGCAAGATCCTGCCTTTTTTCTTCTAAGAAGCCTTAACATCATTGAAATTGTAGCCATTTCTGATCTGTATGTAAACCAGCAATGGGGAAGCTTACTTTTACAATCCAGTATAAATTTCTGAGCCAATTGAGTCTTAAAAAAATAAACCCTACATTTGAGGAGACATTGGGAAATCATGAGAACTTCTGGACATCACATGCAGTGGATACTGGATAATACTGACAGAAATATCTGAAACAGAACTAAGCTTACTTAACATGTTTTTTTGCCTTAATGCTGGAAAACTGTCTCTAAGCTGCTTTAGGTTTCTTATCTGCACCCTATTCAAGTTAAGACTACAGAAGCATTTGATTTACTTATGTTTTCTCCAAAGTGAAACTGTTTGTCACTTTTAAGTAACAGAAAACATTATGCTATGCTAACCACCTATTAAAAATGTATTTTACAATTATAGACAGGATGCAAAGGTGGATGGAGGAACCTATTAAATCTGAAAGTCAGGGAGGGAGAAGTGGTTGACCCGTGTTGACTCAAGTACAGCATAAAGAAACTTTCCACATGTGTGCTTGCACTGTATCTGCCATCTGGCTGGAAAAAGGAATTTAATCTCCTTTAATCACTTTGAATCTTTGCAAGCCCAGCAGTCACACACCATAATCATGATCCCTGTCATGCACCATGGGTCAGTTAATATGAGATTACCTTTTGCACAATCAGGACCAAGGAATCCTGGGAAGCAGTGGCAGTGGCCTGAGATACATTCTCCATTCCCATTGCAATTAGTAGAGCAGTCATCCAGGATTTCTGGTTATTCAGGCAATTGTGCACAAAGAAAAACATAAATTGGTTGAATTTGAAACGAATGGCATCTTCACCTCACTCTGCAGGACACACCTCAACATACAAATATGTGCAGAAGCAGTAAAAAGCCCATTTTCATTCATAGGGAGCATAAAACAAAACTCCTGTTCAAGCAGCTTACAAATATTTATTAGATTTTTTCTTGACAGCTTTGAGATAACAGGTGCATCATTTATATTACAACAAAAAGCTTTTAAAGTAAGTGTTCATGTAAAATTTACCACCATTAAAAGCACTGCAGGAACCTGAGTATTTGCTGAAAAATGTCCACCTTAAACACTTTCTTTTCTTGCTGAAGTAACTTGTTTGAAACCTGTTTATAGAGCAAATTGCCTTCTATTGTGTTCATTTGAACCATGTGAATTGAATCCCCTGGAGAAGGGCAGGATTTCCACTTCTATACAATCAGATAAACAAAAAAAAATCTTTTGTACAGTGATGAAATTCGATGTGATAAAGAACTAAGAACTAGATTTGAAGGGAAAAAACCCCACCTTCAGTTCTGATCTTAAACTTGCCCATGTTTTATTTCACATCTTTGGATATTAAGCTACTTAACCTCACACACCTGAGGACAGGCTCCTATCTGTACATGGATTAGCTGGTTCCAATTTACACGTGTATTTCCTACAGGAATGCAGTGGATTCACTAATTTCTATGGATTTTCCATAAAGAATATGAAGTAAATTGAAGCTAAGATGATCCTGTGTGGAGTAGGTCACTGTCAGACCAGCTCCAGGACCGAGGGGCTCTGCAGCCCATTCAGGTGCTGGATGGGAGAGAGGCTCTGGAGCCAGAGGAACTGGGACTCTCAGTGGCCACATCCACTAAGAGAGGTGGTGAAGTACCTCTGGCTATAGGAAAATGGGAAACTTGACACCTTTCCCACAAAATAAGTGAGGAGAAAGAAGAAAAATGAGATATACAATTAATAAAAATAACCGATATAAGTGTATTTTCATCATTATTATGGGTACTTAGATAAGGATTAGCTCCTCTTGAAAACTCATATAGTTATATGAATTCATTCTTTTCAGGCTATCAGTTTATACTAAAGAACAGACATTTGATATGCATCTGGTCACCAGATATCCACAACCTGTACACAGATGTATGTTTCGAAGTTAAAAAAACAGGAAGAAACAATCAAGTTATGATTCACATAAAGGACATAGATATATATCCTCTAGATACATAGATACAGATATCCTTGATTTATATATATATAGAGCAAGGATATAGATGGTTTTTTTGTGGAAAAGAAGAAACAATCAAGTTATGATGCACAGAAAACCAGGAGAAGATGATACTCAGGTTCTGAAAGCACAATTGCTGGCAGTATGCTCAAATGCACAGGCAGTATATCCTTGCAGCAGCATGAACAGACTTTTTCCCAAAAATACCTTGCATTTTGAAGTTGAAGCACAAGGATTCCTGCCTGCACTGTGGCTCACACACTTCCCCCTTTCACAGTCTCTTCTGCTTATTGGCCACAGAAGGGATGGACAACAACTTTTATACCACATGCAACATGAATTGAAGTCTGGCAATTAATTTCATTGTTGGGGTGGGGGGTGTGGGGGAAGGGGAGGAGTAGAAGTCACGCTACTAAATGAAATATTATTTAAACCATCCTGTATAAACCCTGCTGTCTTACAATAAAAATAAACAAAGGATCAGGAATTTGGACACTGGGCTGGGCTGGAGTTTGGACAGGTTTTTGAAGAGCATCTGCAAAGAGGCTTCATAAATTGCTTGACTCAGATGGAATTGAATAATGGCATATTTTCTCACAGAAGGTCAACTTTTTTGAACAGAGCAAATATGAAATTTTGCACCAGAACCGGTCACTACAACTCTATCTCAATTTCTAAACTTTTTTCTTCAATGCAAGTCCTTCAGAATCTGGATATTTGAATCCTACTGTCCTGCTCTGCAAGGTGTTTACCACACAGTAAAAATAGTATCCACTTGCTCTCAAGAGCAGATGGCACGTCCATTACTAGTAAAGACATCTTGCTCAACATATGGTAGAACAGGTTAACTAAAGGGTATAGTGGTTAAAGTCTTGCAGCAAACTGAGACTGTCATAAATACAACACTTCACCTAAATTTAAGTTCCAAAAAAGCCCTATGTGTGAGGACTGCTCACTCCAACACCTACATCTGCAAACACTTGCCCACCTATACATGTTAAAAAGGCAGGAGGAATCTCAGATGCAACCAGGACACTGCCTTCTGTATTTGTTCTCTGTATTCCAAACAAAATGGTGCATTTGAGTAACTGCATAAAAAACCAGCATCCATCCATCAAAAAATACTCACAAACAAATCCACAAAAGATTTTCTAAATTACAGCTGACTAAAATACTGGAAATAAAGACTAAAAGCCTGGATAATCTTTGTAGGATTTATGGCCCACATAAGTAGAGAGGGCAGATATAATCTCTTTTACTTGGAAAAAGATAACACCAGAAATCATTCAAGCAATTTAAGCTATCATATAAAAATCATAACACATGAAAACTACACACTTAATTTGATAACATCCATCTTTAATATACAAATATTGCTATTTGTCTAATATTGGCTTAACATGATGTTGCTCCACTGAGGTTAATTAAACTAAGCTGAAATAAAACATATTTAAGAGAATACTTAAGAGGAACTGGAATACATAAAAAAAATGTGCAATAAAATAATCATAATTATACAGTGATTTTTCTTACCAATAGCTGTAGTTAGTACAAACACTTGCTCTACTTTCTTTCCATCATTGTAGAATGCCATATGCCAAGCTCCTTGATCCATGTACTCAATGAAACCTGTCTCTTGCAGTGAAGTCAAGATCAGGTTCCTGGGAGCTTGCTGAGGCTCCTCTGAGTTTTTTGGTTCCTGTTTAATTAACTGTTTTCCATCCATCAGTTTTACAAAATCAAACTGAAATAATAATGAGCAACAATTAACCACCTAGCAAAATATTCATTAATCTACTCTGCATGTCTCCTTCAAACATGAATTAACAGTTGAAATCTTAAGAGGAATTGCCTAAGTATTCACCAGTGCAGACAGCAATTGCACAACCTAGTCAATTTGGCTTAAGTTTACATACAAAAAGCATTATCGTAGTTCAGAAATGGGCCATCAAAACTGGCATAGCTGTTTGCTATGGCAGGGTAAAATCTGACTTGCTGCACTAGATACAGCAGATTCAATCCAAAAATTACATCTCTTCAATGGGAATAATTCCAACATTCCCAAGGTGTAGTGCCTGTGCTATGCAGCTATCCATCTCAAATGCCAAGAGCAGATTAAAAATCTGTAGTTCTTTATCAGATTTTTAAATCCTTAATCCTCTTGATATCACTCTCAGATATCAAAACCTCAGTATACTTTTTCTTATATTTAATTTTAGAAATGCAAATAAGTATACATTTTTTTACAGGAAAGTTCTTAATACCAGGTGGATGCTGACAACTTCAATGCCTGTTAACCTCAAAGCACCAGAGATTTCTGTGAATCCCTGTTCAAGAAATACATATACTTCTCTAGGTTTTTTAGGCATTCTGATTTTCAGTAAAGTTCATTGTCAGCTCAACGGAAGATCCAGCTTCAATTAAAGCCAGTGACAGCTGAAAGTGCTTATTTCTAATATCAAAACTCTAGTAAAAATTTTTTTGAGGTTAGAATAGATGATCTCCAGTGGTCCATTATAGACAATCTTTCCATGATTCCATGTATGTTTATCACACTCTGTGGAGTGTGATCCTGCTATAAAGAAAGATGAAAAATTTACTATCCATAAAAATGACAGCTTCATATGCCAAATACATTAAGCCTAAACAAAAAGGTTGAATGTGACCAGCAATATTGCATGTGACTGCTTAGCTAGATTTTTCTCTTGCAAAATCCCCAGGAGTAAGCACACAAAAATAATTTTGATCTTAGAAACCTCAGACAGTTTTTTCCTTTTCTATTAACTCTTTAGATTGACTGTACATTCTATTTGTTTTAAGCGAATCATAAAAAAATGAAAGCATTTTCAAGTGAACTGGAATTTCATCCCTTGCATAGAAGACACTGGATCTATGCAGCAGGACAGTGTGTACCTGCTCAGCCCCCCAGACAGTCACATCCCTGAGGTCACAGCTGCTGACCTGTCTGGTATGACACTGTGCTCTGAGAGAGAATGGTTTGAGGTATTGCCAGAGCTCAGCAAAAGAAAAGGGTAACCAGACTGGTGACAGCCAGTCCTTTCCTTCCTCTCTGCTTTGAAAGCATGTTGGGAACACTCCTGCCCACTGCTGATTGACAATATAAGTATGATAGAACCAGGATCATTTCCAATTACCTGAGTGTGAGTAGGTGGGATGTTTCTTCTGCCATAAATTCCCAGCAGAGAATCCTTTGCCAGTGAAATGTTGAATTTCAGGTACACGGGGTGATGTATGGTAATTTGGAAGCGCCAGAATAAACCAGGTGGGATGGTCTGCATCACTTGTGCTCCAATTTCTACTTCTCCCGTGTCTATGGCCCGGCCCTTCTGAAACACTGATTTTCCAGAAACAAACAGTCAGTTGAGTATTTACAGTGGGTGAAGAGAGAAGGTTACAAGGTATAAATGTGCCTTAGATGTATTGGAATATACAAAAATCAACTTCTAACACTGATAACTACATTTTTTATTCAACAAGTTGGAAAACACAAACAAACATGAACAACATATTTCCAACAAGTGTCATGGTGTATTTTTGTCATGATTTTTGCTGATTATGAACACTTTACTGATTATGAAAAGGTGGAACTGCTGCTGTGTAAACCACGGTCCTTGCCCATCAACCAAAACACATTTAACAGTGAATACACAGAGCGAGGACAGTGGGAAATTCTCCCTTTGGCACAGATTTCAGACTGCCCCTGAAGGGGCATTGCAGAAGCTACACAAATGTTCCCCAGTGAGGACAGAAAATCCATCAAACCTGGTAGTTCAGAGCCCCTGTCCAAGGCCCAGATTTCTATTAATCACCATTCCTAATGGTTTATTATGGTAGTGTTAATCTAGTCCTGAAGAAGTAAAGAACACCTGTTCTTTACTTGGCTTGGTCTTCATGAAAGCATCATAGGGGCATGAAGACAGGGAAAGGCACTCTGAAGATAAAACTGGCATAATTTCATAATGCTGAACAATAAATTTGCAGGCATCTACAATGTGTACCTTCACACATGTGTGTGAGAGTGCTGAAACAGACAGGGAAATGGAACGCATAAGGAAGACTTTGCCAAACTAAATTGGAGCTGGCTTGCTTTGCTGGCTTATATCACCATCTTACTGCCTGTCTGTGATCAGCATTGTGACATGCTGCAAATCCTGACCCAACCCTGCTAACATTTGAGCTAATTCCACTGAAAGGTTTGTGAAACTCTCTTGACATTTCCATACTCTGAACTAAAGTAAAAGCAGGATAGCGTGTGGCATTAGAGGACAAGTCAAGAAAAGATTGAATTCAGCAGCCATACTCATCTATGTTTCATTTCATTCCAGAATCACAATGAAAAATAAGCAGGAGCAAAGTGACTGGAGCCTCATCTTTTACAATACATGGATATAAATATCTAAACCAACATAATTTACGTGAAATTTTATAAATCACCCCTGGAATGAAAACAGCAGTAGCAAAGCTAGGGCCAGCTTTTGCCTGAGTGTGTTAATAACAAAGCCCCTCTGTGGGACCTTACATAGGCTTTAACTAGCGTAGGAAGTACTTAGCATTCTTAATGAACAGAGATTTAATTTACAAGGCAGGAGCAATTCTCAGGGCACCAGATCTTCCAGCTTTACAGATGCTTTGTGTCATCAAACCCACAGCAAGAATGAGGGACTAACTTATAACACCTCACCATATAAATACATCTATTTTTAGAATAGGAACTTGTAATATAGTACTCTAAAAATACACCACTTAGTTTCTGAGTTAAAATATTTCCAAATTGCTACTTGAACAATGTTCAAGGTGAGACTACTTCTGCCCAATTTGCTTCATGGAAAAAATTTTTGAATGCTGAGTTTTGAAAAGAGAATTAAACTTTCTCTGTTGTACAATAAAAGTGGATCCCCTTCCACCCCAACCCATAAAAGATCCTACCTTGGCTTATGTAAATTTAAAGACCTTCTCCCCTATTTCCAATACTCTAGAGATATTAAATCTTAATGATTCTTTGCAAGCAATTACCCTCAGTTAAGTAAAAGACTATGGCACTTGTTGATGATATTGACACATGGTAATTAATATGATTCAATTACAAGACAGTAGAGCACTAAGTAAAAAGCCAAGGATACAGTATAATTTTTGAAGTTAAAGACATTACTGGTCAGTGTTCAAGGTCTTTAACATATAGTAACTACTTCTTGTATTTCGGAGTGAGGTCTGTTTGCTTGTTGAAAAGAAAAAGTGTTATGTTGTCAGACTGGGTGAATTCTCACTAATTGATATTATCAAATTATGCTGAATATCATATTAGTGTTGTGATGTATCTTGGGAGTCTTTCCACATTTGGCTGAAAATACCTTTCCTTTAGCAATAATTTATTATAAGCTTAAAAAACCCCAGGTGCACTTACATGTACATATATCTCATCCCTTGGGAAAGAAGCCCAGGCTGCTGTTCACAATGCTAACAGGAAAACACACGTACTATCTGCCCCTACTGATAGGATGCAGTTGCAGCATCCCCACCTTTCAAATGCTATTTTTTCAGACACCCACAGAGCATGGAAAGGCCTTTGTAGGAGTCATGTCTGAAATGCGTATTTTCATCTTCACTGCACCACTCTGCTTTCTTTACAGAAAAATAATTTAGCTTTGTTTCTGTGTTTAGTTGAACTAAGCAGGTTGTTTGGCTGTACAAGAAAACATGCTCCTCACAGATGATGTTTCTGTACTTTCTTGCCCTTTCTTGAGAAAGTCCAAAATAAGCTTTTAAAGTTACAGTGCTGCAATACAATTCTGCCCTTGCTGTAAAAACATTTTTGTTGTATGATAAAGTATCATTTAATTATCTATATTCAATTCCTTGTACAGCTCCCTATCTTGCCAACTGGGGTATTAATTCTCCCCTATGCTTTCTAAGCACAGTTTCCTCAGAAGTCTAAAAGAGAAGATAGATTCCTAATCACAGCTTTCTCGTGGCTTCTAGAAAGAAAAACTCTGAACAGCGTGGTGCCAATTACCTCCACAAGAATATACCCATTATGCTTATTACTACTGATCCTGAAACAATCCATTTCCTTGTACTCCCCTGATAAATACCAGCATCAATAGGATATCTGACTTTTTAATCACATTACTACATATTAAAATGTTAACTCATAGCTGTGGGTCAGTGTGTTATAAGGTGACTTCTTGAAGAAATCTGACTTCCTGGTTTAAAAACTTGATTTTCATTAAAAGATTAGTTTAAAATATATCCTTTCAAAGTCTGGAAAAGCATTCTGTGCTGCTGCATTGAGTTGGGAAAATGTGAGGTCACCAGTATCTGACAGCAGTTATTTATTCCTGTGAAATTACATCACAGGCTTCAAGTTTATAAACAAAGCATCGACTTTCTGTGGTATCCTGCTGCAGGGAAAGGAGTTGCCTGTTTCCAAGTTCTCCTTTCCATCACTTCTAGATGGCAAATTTGGAGGATTGGGAATAAAATTACTGATATATATTAAAAGTGATGGAGTGAAAGAAAATGAGCAAAGACTAGCCAAAGTCAGAGTATGCATGTACTAATTCCATGTGATTTTCCCAAGGGTATACCCCTTGCTATCTTAAACTCTGGATTACATGTTACCCCCAAAATGTGAAGGGGGACAAGTGAAACAACAGTGCAGATCTATTCCTGACTGACCTCTGAACTGCTGGATAAGCCCTTGGTGAAATGGCTCTGCTATCACAGGACTCTGTTCTTTAGTGCTGTGGGGGAGTTGTGTAGCCACACTACAAACTGGGATTCCCAGGGGCAAGGCAGGTGGTTTCCATTTTTACCTACTACACTGAGTCTTCATTGACTTGCATATTCTTTTCTCTATTCCAACCATCTAACTTCTAAGATTTCTGATGTTTTTGGTGTTTTTCTACACATCTTTCTTTGGAAGCCAAATGCATTGGAAAAGCTTTTATTAAATCTGTAATACATTGACAAAATGATTTAATGCAGTTGAGGACAACTATTTGAGATATTTTCCATGGTGCACCAGGACAAAAACACAAAAGTGTATAAAACATTTTCTACAACTCATTACAAATCCATTCTAAGGGATGAAATAATGGAAAACAACATCATTGTCTCCTTACATGTATTTCTATTGTTAATTTATCTAATATGATCTCTATCCAGTTGTGCCACACTGATTTGCAAGATTATTGATGTGTGGTGCAATCTTCCTCCTGGAGGGACTGGTAAAACAATGTTCCACTTTGTTGCCTATTTTCAGCCATGTATCTTAGCCAGAACACACAAAATCAGATCCCTGCTCTGCTCTAAAATTTGAAAGCTCTCTAAGTCTCCTATCACTGCAGAGCTACCAGTACAATTTTACTTTTCTCCTAACAACTGGAAAGATTAGGTTTCATATTCCACTCCCATTCACTTTGATCTGATTTATCCACTTTTTCTGTGTACCATATAAAGAAATGGGAATGCCATTTGCTTTTTATGGTCAGAAAGCACTGTCATGATGGTTGATGGGAAGCACGGGCCAGAGCATGTGACTAGCACTGGAGCAGGTGATCAAACAACAAAAAGATCAAATGACAGGACTTAAGAGGAAGGGATTGCACATCTCAGACAGATCCTTCTGTCTGTTTCTCACCCTGGCTGCACGGCCCACTCCTTTCCAATCCTAGCTCAGACACTTCAAGAGGTCTGGTTCAGCCACTTCCTTGGCAGAGGAAATAAGGATATATTTGTGTTCTTTAACAAAGCCATTTTCTGCTGCCATGAAGGACAGATCTGGCCAGGTTGTGCAGGTGACAATCCCTGCAGTGGGCACAGGGACACAGTGAGCTGCAGAGGGAGGTGGGAGGGCAGAGCAGGGCTGTGCCCCTGGCAGCAGGGAGCTGCCACACTGGCTCAGGCATTTTGGGAAGCTGTGGGAGATTCCTGGGAGCTGATTCACTGTGACTGGGTTAGCTGGGATGTGACAGGACGCTGTGCTTTAGCTTACACCTTCAAGAACTGGATGCCTTCAAAAGCATGAAGATTTCTACTCTTCTGCACATTCTGACCTGTCAATACAAAGAGGTTCCCTTGGCCTGGGACTGACTTTGGTCTGCAAGACTGGCACAGTGTCAAGCCCTCTGCACAAGAGGGAACGAGGCAAACATGGTCCCTGCTCCTTGTCTTACGACAGAAGCCAAACACTCTCATCTCTTCTCTTGCTGTGCTACTGGAAACTTCCTTTTCTAATGGGCTGGGTGATGATTTCAGTGAGAGTTCTGCTAAAGGAACCTATCTGGTTATGGGCTTTTCATACCTGTTTTAAAATTATACTGAAGAAGATAGAACCTGAACTCAGAATACTGTAAAAATGTAGAAAATACAGGACCTGAAGAGCAGTAATATTTAACTATTCATCATCTGCCTCCTTCTCATTTACACATACCTTTTTTTTCCGTTTTATCTGAAGCTTTTCCTCCGATTGGTGAGTAAGTAGTATCCATGGATTCTGTTCCTTTATTTCCTTTGCTAACTCCATTTTCATAGAGCTGCCCTTCCACAGGCTGTAGTTGCCAGGTTAAACCAAACAAGTGTACTGCTGCAAAAAAATGAAGACCAATTAATTGGTGTCTAAACTACAGCACCTTCAGTGAGACTACGAAAGAATGCTATGACCCAGTTTCTGCAAAGTCAAGTATTACTTTATTCTGTTTGTAATAAATCAGAATTTCAAGGGGGCTAATGAGCAATTTACCATTTTACCTTAAAACTCAACATTTAATTAGTTTCCACACTTTCTTCTGGAGCTCAGCCAGATCAGGGTGATGAATTTCTGCAGCAATTAATGGAATTACTTGCACTTAAAAGGATAATAGTTGAATAAATTCAATATTGTGTGATAGATTCTAATGCTATATCAGTGTTGTCCCTCAGCTTTTGACTGTTAAAGATCTCAGATTTTGTTGACAAAAAGAATGACACCTCACATTTCCAATCCAGTTTGAAGTGAAACTGTGCCCACGGCACTCTGAAACCCTTTCTTTTAGGTTAAACATTAGCAAAAACTTTTACTTACCGGTTACTTACTTAACCAGACTTACTCTAGAACTGCATGGCAGATAAAAAGCTGGCTCTACATCTAAAATATATGCAATTATTTAACAACACAAATTAACAGAAATATTTTATATACGTACAAGGAAAATGACTAAATAATCCTTTTTGGAAGTTACAAACTATCTTTATTGCCATATGCAGGGGCTGCCTACTCTACTTTGCCTGCAGAGCCATTCATGTTTTCTGCTTTCCCTTCTTTCTTTCTGTTCTTAGGCCCTGAAGGATGGTTAGAGAAAAAAAAGCAACAGAGGATCTTATTTTAGTATAACATGACAGTACTGCAGTTAGTCTAGACAATTACTTAGGTCTTAGCAAGAAGGGCAAATTATTCCAGGGAAGAGGTTGCCTTAGCATTGAAGTAGCTCAGCAGGGAGGACTGATGACCCATTCAAATATGGATTGAGGATGATCCCCACTGAGGAGCTGAAATTGTCACATGAAGAGCAAAGCCTGAGCAGCAGCTCTTTAGCCACATACAGCAATTTGCACTGAGTAAGATCTGCCCACAGTGGGAGCCTAAAAGGCAATATATTTGCTCTTCCTGAACCATGTAGGAACCTCAGAGACTCCCAGGAGAAATAAGTATGATCTAGAATAGGTCCTGCATTAAGAAAGTACATGGTTTTATTCTGCACTTGTACATACTTCAAGGAAAATATCTCAATACAACCAGAAAACTTGGAGTCCATTTCCCATGTGTTTGGTCAGAAGTCTCCCTTGCACACTGAAAAGTTAAATTATAAAAATTCAACAAAATCCCAAGCCTTGAGTGGATTCCTGTCAAGGGCTTGGGAACACTACCACAAGAATGCAAAGCTGCCAAACTACAGTCATTAATTCCAGATCTGTGCACTCCAGGATCACCCAACTACAGACACGTGATCCAAATCAAGCAAATGAGAGCATTACTACTGAATTAGTGAGGTGACAGTGTTTGAGAGAAATTTACTGCATCTCGAACCACTGACTCACCATCTGATCTGGACTCTGGAGACTGGGCAGCACGCACTCACTCCCCAGAAGAAGAATTAGAAGTGTATTTCTGAGCTTTCTGGTGTCAGTGGTGAGATCTCAAGCCTGGATTGCTTATTATTCTGTGGTCTTGAAATCACCAAGGGACCATGACAATACTTTGAAAAGGGTCTTGCAGTCAGATCACACAGTTAAGGTCTGAGTTTTGAGATTCTTAATGTGAGACAGATCACTGCCATGTACCACAAAAAGCAGCCTTGACATCTCTAGAGTAAGTGCTCTTGCTCCTGGCTCGAGCTTCCGGACGTTATTATCATTTAAAGAGTTATTAACAACAAAAGGGAACACAGTTCAATGAGACTGATAGCTAATGAATGCACATTTCATTTACACTAATGCAAATAATTATATAAGCACTTGAAACACATCACTGGAAGCAAAACACAACTGCCCACATCAATAATAAGCTTTTAGTGGTTATGGAATCCTGAATATGATATTGTTTCTTTCTTACACTATTCCCATTGTTGTTATTATTAATTTCCTAGGACAGCATTTGCACAAAGCCAGGGCTGAACATGTGCTGCACCTTTTCCTTGGTGCATGCCTTGGCCACATCACACACTCTGCTCACATTATCATCCACTCAACAATTCCAGTCCTTTACTGGCTTTGTCTTCCCTCAGGCTGGGGAAGTGCTGTTGTTTTTATAGCTTGTGCCAAAGCTTGGCAAGCTGCAAAACGATCTGTATCTACGTTTGACAGTCAGCTTCCTCCTTGGAAACACCAAGTGCGTGGCAGAGAGGATGGTCTCTGCCAGCTCAGATGTCTCATCCCCGGGAGCTGACACGGGGCACCAGCCTGGGCTACACAACGGGCACAACTGAGGGGTGTACAGCAAAGCACATGGCTGTGAAAATAGGATCTATGTGAACTGATCCAAATGACTTCTAACACTGCAGAAACCCAGTTACCTTGCAATCTTAAAACCATTCCATTTTTTATTACATTAATTATAGCTATTGAGGAGTTACCTTCAGATCCAGGTGACACTCTGGGACTAACCAGACCACAAACACCAGTGAAGGCATTCATTCCTAGAGATACTTTTTTCAGAAGTTAACTACAGACGTTTATTTAGCAGACACAGAGCCCTCCCAAACCTCTTCATTTCTGTGACACTTTTCTTTTACCCAGGGTATGCAAAGTTCCTATGGAGCTTTTTTCCTACAACATATGTACAGCATGTTTTAAATACACAGTTATTTCACCAAATAAGATTACATAAAACTTTCAAATCTCCATCTCTCCAATCTCTTTAGAAATAAGAAGGCATGTACTGAATTTCATTTAAAAGTTCAAAAGAACTTATCTTTGGAGTTATTTGCCCTTTGATTTTTTTTCTAGTGGATTTCTGGCTTTTACAAAAGGGGCACAGAAATTGCTGTGCAATTCAAGTGTGGGCCACAATGTCACTTTCCCCAGCATAAATCCATTTGCAAGGTTCTCAGCTGTATTTCCCATGTGTAATGCCCAGCTGTAAGCCCCTACTCCACAGAACAAATAGGAGATGATACCATCACTCTTTCTAACTTAGTACTGGGCTGGGTAAGAAGGAGGGAATTCACTTTCTGATCAATGTCTCTGCCCTTTCTTCCAAGCTCAACCTTCTGAAGACCTTGACTGCAGCACCCTTGAGGACTGACTAACAGTGTCAAACCCACCATTAGGGCTAAGGATGCATTAGATGATGCAGCTCAACTCCACACAGAACAGCCCTTAAAGTTTGATGACTACACTTACATTACAGAAGAAGCAAAAGCTACCCTGGCTCTCCCTATCTGGCACTCCAAAAAATTTCTGCAATCACATACCCTGTATTTTGCAGCACCTAAAACACTTCAGGTGTGTAGGGTGTGTAAAGTCACTGCTGAGCTGCTACAGTTCCAGGCAATACCCAAGGGCCAGCAGGCAAATGGAGATGAAACAGCCTGTTAGCTGGCATGATTGCAAAATTCACACTCCTGTCAGGAGGAGCTGTGGTGAGTCAGCAGGTGCACCAGACCCTAACTTCCATCAGCTGGCCTAACCAAACCTCTCCTCTGACAGCTGAGCACAATGTTCTCCCTGCTGGGAAGAACTGCACTCATCTGAAAAGATATTCCTTCTTGGCTTGCTTGAACATCCAGTATAATCCCCTGTAAATAATTACATTATTACTTTGCTCTGTGCAGTCTATGAGTTGCACGTTGCCATGACCAGAGTTGTACATTGCTTTCACCGATCTGGAGGCAAAATTAATCTGAAGGCAAAATTTGATCCTCTTTACATAATGTGGGGAGATAGGGCTTACATGATGGATACAATCATGCCTGTATTTCATTTATATTTTATTAGATCCCCTTTTTTAATTCAAAGTTTCTGATAAAATTCTAACACAAAAGTTGACGCAGATTTTTTTTTTTTTTAATGTGCACTAAGAATGTTATGGCAAAAGCTAAATTTGGAGGAGTTTGTGGTCAGTGGATTTGGAGAGACTGGAGGATGCCACAGGATCGTGATGAAACGAAATTTTTTCCTCAGCCGCGCTGCCCTGGCCAGGCCACAGAGTGGAGCTGTGCAGGGTAATTTTAAATGACCTCTCTCTCTCCAGTACAGAAGATCCTAGTCATAGTACAGAGCTTTTCTTAGCTAAATTATTATGCTTCTTAGGTAAAAAGATAATTATTAGGTATAAAACAGATCTCTTGCAGAAAAAGAAATATTAAAGGCCTACATCATCTAACCTTTCAATAAATTTCTTTCATGGAATCTCTCAGTAAAGAGATGAAAAGTGAGTGTAACTTTATGCTGCCTAAGGGATTTTCCCCACTCAGAGGCAGGTTTCTGTTGCTTCACATTACTGCTGTAACTGAAACCAATAGGGCCATGTTCAGAACAAAAGCTTGGGTTTTTATCTCTGAAGTAACTGACCAGATCACTTATTTTGTTCAACACTTACACAAAACAAACTGACAGTTCCAGACTGACTACCTCAGTCCCCACAATTGTACCGCATACTCAGGTAAATATCCACAAAAACACAAGCAATTTTTTCAGAACTCACTTTGTAAACTGGATTAACCTGCCATCTGCTAGGAAGCCAATGATCTAATTTAATTTATTCTTATCTACCTTCTGTGTAAGCACAGCTTGTCAACTCCGGTGCTACATGTTTGGCAGAATGTGAATAAGAGCCTTGGCTCCAGTGCAAAAGAGACACTCAGTAGTGAGGAGACATCAAAAAAGTCCTGTGCAATAAGTACTTACTACCTGCAAGATGAACTTCAAAGGACAAAAAAATCCTGCAAATTTGAAGCCCCTCCAAATTGCTGACTTCAACTAAAGGCCTCTGTTTAGCTTTCTCTGCTTTTTTTCAGAATCTCAGTAGATCAACCCCCTGAAGCCCAGACTTCAGAAGAGCTGTTATAGAATGCATATCAGCAGCTGACTACTCCTTCTGCACCTGCTCTAAGTGCCACAAAATTATTTGTTTCTGTAACTGCTAGCAGGTTCTGTTTATAAAACTGGATTTCACTTTGGCATAAAGCCACAGATGCATCAGTGTCTCAGTTCTAGTAAAGGTGAATTAATGAGAAAAATACCTGGACACAAGAGCCAGAATCTAAGTTTTGATCATGACCTTTAGCATAGGTGATCTTCTGTGAGCTCATTTTACAAATAAAATACTATTTAATTCTGCTGTAAACAGATTTCATCATTTGAGACTTTTAATATTTGATTCAGTCTTCAGAATATTTTTAAAATCCATATTAAAGTGCTAAATTGTTTTGATCATGTAGGGCATTTAATAAAATAAGGACTTCTTCCACGTGTTTGTTAATGCCATCTTAACTCTCAGCACTCTCCTCTTTCTCAAGAAGTCTTATCTTTATACCTAATATATTTTTATACCTGAAAATACAAATATATCCCCCTCTCCAGCAATCCTCCTAGAGGAGGAGGTGAAATGTTGGTTTCATTTGTCATTACAGAGTCATATTTTATACTTACAACAAACAAAACCTAGTCTTGGGCAACAGTAAATGTTTCTCCTCTGAATACTTAGAGATTTGTGATAGCATCAAGCTCCTCAGTAATCCAGGAGAGCAGACACCACAATTCCCAGCTGAGAGACCCTGATGAATCTGTCTCAGTGAGAGTTTCTCCAGTAAGGAGTTCAATGGCATTTCAGGGTTATGCAGCTGTATCTCAACGTTTGCATAACCCTGAAATGCCCAGCACTGTTTGCTACACCATTCTGTTCTTCAGTGTACAGCAGTATATTTTCCCCTTCATCCCTCTCTGCATAATTCCTTTTTTGCTATTGCTATTATACATTGTCTAAAGAGATGCAGCCAATGTTATAAATCTATGCACTGAGATACATATGTCCTTAAAATTTGGTCTGGCCTTTCCCAGTGTTGAAACCTTCACTCCTCTCATTGTACATGGAGTGAGAAATGACAGGTCACAGTGTCAGGAAGCAGAGAGGCTTTAATTTCCTTACCCTTCATGTGAATATAATTTAAGACCCAACACCCACCTCCAGTGCCTACTCATAAATAGTGATAATATCATGAAGGATAGGGACGACTTCATATTCATACTTGAGAATTCATTTGTATATAAAATAGTCATTTCATAGTCAGGGATGGTTAAATCCAAGAACATGAGATGCAATTTTCAGAGGCACTGAACATTTGCATCACCTGCTGAAATCAATAGGAACAGTAGGAGCCCTGCACCTTTGATCAATGGGACCAGTGATTTGCAAGTCCAAAATCAGCTGCTGACAAAATGGTGAAGTATCATGGAAGAAAAATCCTACTCACTAATGGGCTAAAAATAACTACTAAATGAGCAGCCACAGCACCCATTCTATTAGGCTTAAAGGAAATGACTTGGTGCTGCAAAAAAAACATAAGAAATTCTGTATTTCTTATTCTATCTCTTGTATTTGCCTAATTGACTCTTTAATTTTTTTTGGCAAGACTCTCAGGCAGACCAGGAACCTCTGGTGGAGCTGCTGCAGCCCCCCCATGCATTGGTGAGAGGCACCAACATCACCTCTCTGAGGTGTGTCCCAGCTGCTCACCTGCCTCACCGCCCACCTGTGGGCAAATTCAACAACCCTGCCCCAGATTTGTGTGATTTACATTTCTCAACTCATAGGAAAACAGAAAAATGAAAAATAAAAATATGTAGGACTTTTTCCATAGAAAGTAATTCAACACATTTACAATTACATCTCCAACAGTCTGAAGACAAACATGCACTTTATGAAATAAGGTTTTTTTGGAGTAACTACTATGACTTTAGAACCTATTCACAGAGATTACTCCTGTTGAAGTGAAAATATGTGTTTTTCTTGATAAACTAAACATTTTCAATAAATCTGCTGTTACACAAGCATCAACAGTGTTCTATAATTTCCTTTCTGTCCATATAATAGTCAAATTTATTTCAGAAAGGCCAAATAGTAAACGCAGCAATTACAGGCCAAGAGGGGATTAATGGAGAAATAGTATTTTTTTAACTGAGTAGTAGTTCAAAGGAGAGAAAATACAGAAGAATTACATGTTCTTATATAAAAGCTTTGCTATTGAGCCTCACTGATAAGAGGGAAAGGATGAAAAATAAAAGAACTAAATAATTTTGCTAGTTTACCTTTTGATTGAAAAGCAACCACAGCTTCGAGCACTCTGGCACAGGCCTCAGGGCATTACAAATGTAAGAGCCACTTGGAAATGTTGATTTGGAATAAGATTAATGTCTCTAAGACTTTGGAGAAGTTCTGACTTGAGGCTGAGATTTGGGCATTGTTTTAAAAGTAATGTATAGCTTAAACATTAAATGGCAGTGAAAAATACTTGAAAAAGAGCATTTAAGTTCTCAGATAAGGAGAAGAAAAAGCTTGAAGTTAAATTTTGATCAACACTCATTTGGCCTGAAATTGTAGTTTATGGTAAGTTAATTAATGCAGGCTATGCCAAAAAATACAATGATGAAAACAATTTTGCCTTTTAGAAGTCTCCCTTATTTTTCCAGTAACAGCTGCTGAGCTGAACACAGGTTAAGTCTGGTCCTGAAATTAAAATGAGTTTTGTTTTACAATGTAGGCCCATGTCTGTTGTGATTGCTCAGACATAGCTTCCTCTGACTTGAAGAAAACCTGGTGGAGTGAGGGATCTGAATCATGGTGAGCAAAGAGAAAACACTTGGGGGAGTGAATTTTAACTTCAGTGTTACATACAGTCTGAATTTCTGTATTCAACTGCTTGTTTAAAACACGCACATTTAAATTTTTGATGTGACAAGATATGCAAATATGCAAGCCTACAGAGCCAGTGAACTCTGGAAACAGTTTATATGCTATGATTCAAACCCAGCAAAAGGGAAAGAACTAAGGTATGTGAGTCATAAGAAGAGACCATAAACTTATTTAAATATTTAACCAACCAGAGATGGGCAGAGGGAATATTCACTTGGAATAAGCCAAGTAAGACTACCTGCAGCTCAAAAATTCCTGGGAAAAACAAGAGCAAATAATGGCATCCTGAAAATTTTTCTGAATTAGAACTCCTGGTTCAAAAATTTATATTTTTTCCATAGAGAACATAAATATAAATGGTAATAATTTATAAAATGCAAAGACATCTCCATTTTACCTGCTTCTAACTAAAGAAAACATGCTACACCCTTGTGTTACCAAGATATGACAGACACCTCTACAGGAGAGTCCCACAGAGCTCTTTGATTCCTGGTGACAAGGAGTGCTTCCAGCCTTCTCAGGCTGATGACACACAGCAGTACATCCCTAGAAAGTTACAGAAATCTCAGTGGCAGACTTGAAATCTAAACAGGGATGAAAGAGGCAGTGCTTCAATCCAGATAAAATCTAAATGGTGTGGGTGGGACAAAATGTGCAGCAAACAGATGAGGCTGCAAAAATGATACAGCCTGTCCTAACCGAGGGCATATGCTCACCAGCTGTTATGTAAATCTGCAATTAATGGAGCTTACAAGATCCTCAGGTGCTTTCAAATCATCATGCACCAGAAATGCTCAAATCTGCTTTCCCATATGCATTAGGTGAGGATGTTAGGGAAAAAATCCCTCCTGATGAGCATCTTGCTGACAATCACCAGAACTTTGTCACTATGGGACCAAAGAAAACCTCAGTGGGAAGCAAGAAATTATTGAAATTTTAATAATTTTCACTATAGATACAGTTATTCAGAGAGTATAGAAAATCAGTGGCCATTTATCAGTTTGGAGGTATCTGTACTTATATTTCTTTCGAGTTTTACCAAGTATGAACTGCACTTTTTCAGGCAAACCTGGAATTATTCCCATTCAAGCTACAGGGTATCAGGAATACTCTGGCTCCTGCCACCTGTGAACTGCCATGTAAAACAACAGTCTAAGAGTGTGTGAGATAGCAAAAACAAATTACATTTCTCTTTGTTTACAGAAGCCACAGTCACATTCTTAAATTCTACACAGAGAATGTTCTTTAATATTTTCAATTCAGATTGAAAACCCAATGCAATAATTAAAGTTCAGGCTAAATGTTATGTAGCAAGCCAGAAAATTGCTCTCCTATGTATGCTTGCAACCACATTGACTTCAAGCAATGTCCAATACACCTGTCCTCCAAAAAAAAAACCAAAACCAAACCAAATAAGAGGAAGCCCTTTTTAGCTACTCTGAGAAACCTGTCCAATGTAGTTTGCTAACAAAATAGCAAAGTTGGTACTATGTAACCCATTTTTTAAACATAAATTCAATAAAGGGATAACAAAATCTATCTTAGACAACAAGGTATAAAATTATTTTAGAGCTAGTTGTCATTCTAGCAAATGATATAACTATTAGGAGGAAAATCATGTAAGATTTAAATGGTGATGAAACTGAATAAATTAACAAAGGGTAGCAGGGCAAAACACAATTAAACATTACCAGTCTTTCCAAATAATTCTTTAAGAGAACCAGTGTTGTAAGGCATAATATGGAAATCAAACGTTTAAGAAAATATCGCAGCAATTAAAATCAGCAGGAGTCCTCTGCCAGTATAAACAGCTAATCTTGAATAATATTTCTTTCTCTGTTAGGCAGCATCAAGGTTAACAGAGCAGAAAGTAAATGAGAATTCTATGTTCAACCTTTAGCCAATCCAGTGTTTTGTCTGCCAGGATTTAAAAAGCATCAATGGCAAATATTACTAGCAAAACATGATTTGTATCAGTGCAAAGCAAGCAAGATGATGGAGCAGAGGAGGTGAGAGAATAATTCAGCAGAGGAAAGGAGCGGCGCTTACCGATGACATAGGTGAGCAACAGTGCCAGGGTCACTGTGATAGCAGTGGCACTCAGAGCTGTGCACTTCCAGTTGCAACACCTGTAAGGTTTGTTAAAAGTGAAGGCAGGTCTGGAAAAGGTACTTCTAGGAAGAGGCCTAGGAGGTGGAGAGTAAACAGTATTGGATGTTAAGGGATAGTTCTGACTGGCTGCGCTGAAGATAGCTGAAGACCCAGATCCATGCTTAAACAGGAAATGCCTACAAAGAGAAGACAAAGAATGATGTTGTAAAACCACTCGGTGATGTAAAAAGCAAAAGGAACTATATAAGCACTGTATAGTATATACTGCATAGAACCACAGAAAATATCAAAGACAGGAAAATATGTATTTGAATACCCTCTGCAAGTTTTTCAACCACACCACAAGATGTCCAGCAATGTTTTAGTGAAACAACACACCATAAATAAATTCTAAGCAATTTCCTCATGTTTCAGAGTAATGCTGAGGGAAGGTTGTTTCTCAGTAGAGTGCTGGGATCCTCCAAGATGAGCAGCCCATGTGCCTTTACACAGGTGTGACAGAGACATGGGAACTGCTGCCAGCAGCATCCCCTCCATCCACACCTAACTGGTTGATTCACCTGGAATACCCCAAAAATGCTAAAGCCAGTGCCACTGTGAACATTTCTTTTTTACCATGGAATATAGGAAATTTTAAAAAAAGTAACTAGTCACCTGATTTACAAGGATAATTCATTCTGAAGAACTGTAGTTACTACATAGGTGAGCACAATTGCTTTGCTGTTCTTAATTGAGCAATTTTGAGAGTAGTTTTTATTCAAATGCTTTTGCCTACTGCGGTGATTCTCAAACATACTAAGAAAGAATTCATTTGGAGACCTATTTCAGCATATTCACAGGACTGATTGCCTTCAAGAAACAACAGTGAAGACTTACATTAGCACAAAAAATAAGCTACAAAAATGTGCCTTGCAGAACAGGCTCTGTGCAGAAGTATAGAGTAGTTTTTTATAGGAGGAAGGATGCTTTTTCAGGACTGGCAAGGGCTCTCCACTTACTGTGATATGTGCTCAGAAATTGTGGCAAAAAGGGCTAGTTCAGGGCTGACCATACCAACCACAAATTCTTTTGAAAACACCAGCTTTCTTTGGTCCTTCTTGCCTTTGTTTTATCTAAGGGAGCAAGCTTCTTCAGTGCCCTCTTTTCTGACAGGTGCACCTCTAAAACTCATGCCACAGCATGCACCCAAAGGAGTTTAGAGCATCTTGGTGTTCCTCTGTCTCAAGCTGAGAAAGTGACATGGTCCAGAATCTTCCCAATGACAAATGTGTCTTTATGCCTTCAGCAAGGCACAAGATGAGGTTTTGAATGCATAAATGGATCAACCAAGCCATGCTGGGAGAATTTCTTTGACGAACACACAGCAGGATGTATGCAGGATCAAACACTCAAGAGTATGAAACATTGTTATACTGTGACATTTGACTTTAAGAATATTGTAAATACATGTTCCTGAAATGGTAATTGCTAAAATGGTGTAATGAGTATGGTATTATGTATTTCTATTATAAGATTTTAAAAGAAAGGTTATGGTTTTCAAAATGCCAGATTATAGAAAATAAAAAGGTATTACAGAGCAGTTTTATCTTTTAAAGGGCCCTTTAGTTACATAAAAAAGCAAAAGAGAATAAAGGTTAGCTTGCCTTGTAGTTTACAGGTCTTGTTATCAGGAGTCTTATGACTAAAGCCCAAGAATGAAATTTGAGTATTAGTTACTTCTGCTTCATGAATATTATCCAAATGAGCTGCACTGAGACAAAACTGGACATCTGACCCTGAGCACAGCACCCTGGCAGTGCATCAGACAAGACATTCTAGTTTTCCTTCCCAATGACTTCCACAGCTGTAAATACACACATTAGAAAGATGGCATTGCTCTCCACATTGTAACATTACCTCCATTTTAGTTCAAAAATTAGAAACTCATCTACAGTAAAATAATAAATTCAAATGAAGTCATATAACTGTGAACAGGACTACATAAACCTGCTTCCTTCCTGTCAGGCCATGGGAGCACAGTTGGTTATTCTGGATTCAACACTTTGCTGTCACACATGAAAGCTTCTGCAAGTATGAGAGGTTTTTTCTCAGTCAGCATGTAACAAGATACACAGTCACTTTGACTTCTGGTAGGAAAAAATGTCATGGCAAAATTCCTATTGATATTCAGGGTAATAGAAGCAGAATCACCACATAAAATAAGACATGTTATTAGATACAAGCACATACATATGAGAAAAATGTATGCATATATACATACACACACATATCTATACACAAATACCAAAAATATAAAAAGTCAATCATTTTTTGCATGCTTTACTTGTTCAAGACATAATGATAAAAACCTACTTATTTGATAATTTATCATTTAGATTTTTTGGAAATTACAGCAAAAAGATCTGATATTGGCAGTATTGATTGTTTTTTACAGTGCATAGCTCAAAGGTATGAGAGGTAAAGGGAAGGAAATGCTGAACAGAAAATTGTTATTATTACAGCTCAAACAACCTGCAATCAATAGCCAGGAATAATTTCACACTCTTGCACAGGAATTTATAACAAGGGCTTGATGATATAGTGCTAGTGTGCAGAGGCACTGCTCTATTAGCAGCAGAGTGCACAGAACCTGGATCCAGATCACTCTCTTTAGGACAGATGAGTCCATTCACACAGAGGAGAATTTACATTGCTCTAATTTGTAATAAAACTGAGATTCTGAAGCAATGGTACACTGAAACTGAGCTACCAGTGAAATAATGCTGAGAAGATGTTTAAAAAACCCAATTGTTTACAACTTCAATTTTTGGGAGTGTATACTGAGTACCCTAAGACATTTCTGTAGAATTTGAAAAACACTGGTGGCACAAAGACAAATTTCCAAAGCCAGACTGTGACTATGTTCTCATAAACTCAGATGACTCCTCATCTGTCTGAGCACACCACGGTTCCCAAAGGAGTCAGGACATGCTAAACTGTTGCTATCAATTCTATAAAATCAGGCTCTCTTTCTAAAGAACAAAATAATAAAACCTGCAGTTCAAAAGTTTAGATTTGACTGCAGCCTGATGTGTGCTTTAATATTTGATCTAAGAGAAAAGCTAAGGCCTGTGGTGTTGTCTTTTTTTTTTTTTTTTTTTTTTTTTTGTAAACTGAGAACACAAGAAAAATCAGAGCATTTATAAGGGTGATTGATAACTCCACTCCTTCCAAGTGGAGAAAAACCAAATGTTCACAAAAACATCAAAAACATCCATAAAGAAGATGATAATAGTCTCTTAAAAAAATGAAATATAGGACATAATCTCTAAGGCATTTGTTGGTGAAATGAAAGTCACTTAATATTATTACACTGATAACTCCAAAACATAAATAAATACTAAAGGCTCAGAAATAACTTCACATATAGAAGAGGCAGTTGGAAAGCATTCCCTCTTCAAGGCAGCCACAATGTCTGTTTGGCTGTTCATCCATCTGTTCATCTCTACAAATATAACACTTTTGAACTTTGAAGCCTCTCAAGAGCAGTTAAACAAAACAGAAAGATCCTACCAGGACCAAAGCCCTCCACAGCAGCAAGGGGAGCAGCAAAAGCCCTGGTGAGGCTCCTTTGCTGCAGGAGCTCTCTGCCCTCCTGCCCAGACTGGGGAGGTACGTGAGCCATGGCTCCACCTGCCCCTGACAAAAGGGGAAGGGAAGGGACTTATTGGGAAGCTCAGCTGGCACAAGGTCTGAAATCAGAGCTGTTAGTCCTGCTGGTGGCAGAACCCCTTCCATTCTGTGGAGAAGCAGCTCATCCAAGTGCTCTTGTTTAACCTCACGAGGAATGGCAGATAACTCCAAGAGAACACAGTTCATACAAATGATGAATTCTTAGCTAGGAGAAGGTTAGAGAAGAGTTCATTTCTTTACACGCCTCTCCATCAGGATATTTATTTGTGTACTTTTGGCTCCTTATCTGGGACAGCAATTTAAGTCTTATGAAAGCTTGAAGCAACATCCCAACTGAATTCATGTGGCAATAACATAATACTATTACCAGAAAGCAGATTAACCCCACACAGAATTCTATAATTAAATTCTGAGAAAATATTTTTATATCCTGATACTGTAGAAATATCCCTCAACTTTGTCAAGGGCTTGGCACCACTTCAGTAACTTTTTATGCATTAACTATCTGCCAAGCATCTGTGGGCCCAGACCTTTATTTGTTCCTATAACATACTTTCCTTCCATTTCCATTAAAAATCATGAGTTTGTAAGATGACAAAATGAAGAACAACAGCAGACTTGAAAGGGAGCCAACAGCTAAGTTAGAAACACAAATCTTGCTATACCTTGGCCGAAAAATTAGTCTGCATTTCTCCTGGATAAACCAAGTAGGAATACATTTGCACCTGTATATGTTTCACATTCAAGAAGTAGTTACCTAAAGCATTACAAATTGCTGCAAATCTATGTGATAGAAAAACTAAGAAGACTTCAGTTCAACCATTTAAGTTGATCAATTTCTTTTCAACTACATTTTATAGCTGCATATAATGTATGTAATTGTATATCTATACTGATATTTAATTGAAGTAATTCCTTTAGATGTCAACAGAAGCGCAAAGGAAATTTTAAGAGGCATAGCAGATGAACCAGAAAAAGGATTGTGTTTTTTGGCATAGCCAGAAAATATATAGAGATGGTAGTCAAAAGGGATTTGGAACTGATACAGTTTCCCATTTACTTTGGCAAACACTGACAAGAAGACATTGGTACCAGCCCATTTTATTTTATTACCATCACTTAATATTTCCTGTGACAGCAGCAAGAAGCAGAAATTCACTCTCTCCTGGTTTTCTATCCATTCTCTTCTGTACTCAAAGTGGGAGGGGAAAGAAGAGGACACTTCTACACTTACACAATAATCAGAATATATTTTTTTATAAACCTCCCATATGGCTCTTAACAAACTATACAGTATAAAAACAAGGCAACTATTATATTTATATATGAAAACCAGGACACCCACTTGATCACAAAGATACACACACTATACCCTCATCTTGAAAAACAACCCAGGAAAACTGTATCTGAATATAAGACATGACTTATAATTATAGATAGAACTAACCCATAATTTTGTAGTCTCTGTTTCACCTTTTCGTGTTCAAGAACTATGGGAACAAAATGGTCATGGGCGAAGACAAAAATTGCTATGAAAAGTAATTATCTAATTTATTTTATAATTGTATTTTTCCATGATTTCCATGGATTTTATAACTGTGTTTTTCCGTGATTTCCATTCAGAGATTTGTCTTTGGGAATAGAACCACTTTGTTAAAATTTCCCTTTGAGCTGGACTTGCTTTTTGAATCATTCCCATAGAATTGCTTCCCTTTATTCACTCATGTTTTCTTTACATGGCATCTGAAAACTGAGCAGTGTGACCCTGGATGTGAAAGGATGTAAAAGGAATCTGTGTCCCTCTCTTTTTGCTCCAGTACTGAACAAGTGATGTGATTCTGGCTCACTTGTCTGCTGTTGCTGTAGGCAAGCTAGGCCTGCTAACCAGGTGACTAAACTTTCAAGTCTGGCAGAAATCTGGGATAATAATTATATAAATATAGGATGGTGCCAAAATCAATCAAGAACAGCTTCTATAATGGAACTGTTGTCCAAAATACAAATGCTTTCTGGTTTAATTTGCTATTTAATGAAGAAAATAAAACAAAGATTACCACACTGAGGACGTAAATTACTCTTGCATGTACCAGTATGGGCTTTGTTACTCTGATACATGGTGACATCTCTACATTAATTCAGTAATCTTCAGAAGTGCTTTTCTGTGGCTTAAAATTTACTACAGCACTCCAACTCAAACAGCAGCACACAGAAATTTGTGATGTAAGGAAGGAATAATTTCATGGCTAGCTCTATTTTTTTTTTCTCAAGAAATTTTAAGATTATTTTGTGGAAAATATGAAAAACAGTAGTTACAAGAATATTTATGTAAGTCATATAAAGTACATAATAGTTGCAGAGTACTTTGAAATCATGATTCAAGAAAGATAAAAATCCCAATATTGTAATTTTATTGCCTATATTCAGTGGTTGGAAGCATGACTCAAAGAAAAGAGTGAGTAACTGAAGTAGTTGCCCCTCAGTTCTCTGCCATCAATTTCCTTCCATGAATATTCATGCATATTCTGACTTTTGTTCCCAGCATTTCAGTCTACTTCCAAGTACCTACACTCATATGCATATGGTCTAATCCAAGCTCTAAAGCTACTGTGACAAAAAAGATAAAGCTTACCTAACAAGAGATGTATCACATTAACTACATAAATACAATTTAGTCTTTGAAACCAGCTTACCTAGAAATAGCTAGCCAGAAAATAGTAACATTACACATATATACCTGATTTTTTTGGAAATGAAAAGGTAGAATTGTTTTCATGTCTCTGACCACTTCTCACAACCTAGACCCTTTGTACTAACCTGTATTTATTGTTCTCTTTCACAATTTAGATTCAGTCTACTTCTGGTTTTGTAAAAATAAACTCTATTTCATAGAAAGCTAAAAGGCTGCTTGCTCATTGGTGGCCATAAAAGCACAACAAAGCTTTACATTTAGTTATAACTTTAAATACCATCACATTATTCAAAATAATGAGCAAGGAGTATCTGCAGTGTGATTGTTCAAGTTACTATATTTAGCCTCCATAAAAAACCCTTACACAAAAACTATCCCACTATTCCAGGGAAGCCCACGCCAGAGCTTCTCACAAACAACAAACACGACGGAGTGCATGAACAATTGAAATTGCCCTACTGTCCCCAGTGACTGGATCTCAAACTACTCAAGGCAGGACCCTCAAGTGCCATTGCTGCTGACATGAAAGTCGTACTTCATTGTAGCTGACAAATGTTTATATTTTTATTTCCATAAAAGACAGCTTCCTTCTCCCATTATTAAATTTAAGGTCATATTTATAACTTTTATTTTCAGTTCATGGGCATATTGACAGTCTTCAATTTATCTCTTAGAGTTCAGAAGACAAATATTTTCAGATCTTTTCTGCTGTGCAGTGAAAACACATGGGACTCAGAATGAATTTAAAACCCTTGCCGTGTGTCTGGTTTTAACATGGTCAGCCTCTATATGTGTTGATTTATTGTTTAATTAGGTAGAAAATGAGAAGATACAAGAGAAATGTCATAATAGCAAATACTGACCACCATAATTTGAAGAAAAGATCGTAAAGGAAGCCCTCTCCTGCATTTATTCTTGGAACAGCCCCAAATCTGGGCATTTAACAGAGGAGCAGGCTCCACTGGCAAACAAGTTCCCAGTGAACTGCACTGCTCAAGTAGAAAGCGTCTCCTGTTTGGTGGCTTATGATCATTAACACCTGTCTGCCTCAGTGTGAATTTCTAGATGCATTTTTTTATTTCATTATTTTTGCTTTTAAAATTACTCCAGCTTACACAGGTGTCTGTGATTTCAAAGGCTTCCTGAAGAAGCCATTTCATGCACTTCCTGAAGAGAAAAAAAATTTATGAGGTTGACTTAAAAAGATAAACAACAGTACAGAATGATATCAAACAGAAATACAACCAAGTTATTTTCAGGAAAACTAATAGAGCTAATCATATCTATACACCTTAAACAACTATGTAACACAGAAAGGAATGATTCCATCTATATGATGATTCAAATACACTTCTTGAACTTCAAAACTTCCAAAGTTTTCAAGTGTTTAGAGACATAATCAAACTTTAGGGCTCTGAAATATTGCTGAATTGTAACTAAAAATAATGACTGCCTTGAACCCCAAATACTCCTCTTATTATTCTAGTACTTCAAAGTTTTATATAAATTAATGATAATTGAATCTCAGGTTTATGGTTGGGTACCTCACTGTCCCCTGAGAGAAGCTATTACCATGGTGATAAGATTGCTTAAATTAAGCTGTCTTTTTCCACAGGACTTGGCTCATTGCCAGTGCAGTGGAGGGAGATTTCAGTCCATTCAGCACAGCATTAACCTTACTGCCAATGCTGCTAAATGGGCTAGAGGAACTAGGAAGAAATCTGATTTAAAAAAGGAAGGAACAAGCAAATATCTTAAATACTGACGCAAAAAACAGGACGAAAAACTCCACTTTGAAATAAAATCAAAATTAGCTAAATTTTAATATTTAGGCATGAAACTTAAAAATTCTAATGCTTTGGTAATCTGTGTCAAAACTTAACTCAAAATAAGTGTGACCAATGGTTTATCCATGACAGATCAGTAACAGACTATAAGGAGGATAAGAAAAATGCCAGGTTAAAAAGCCCTACTCAACATCTAGATTTTACTTTTACTTTGGGGATTTCACTGAAGTGGGAAAATAAATAGCAAACAGCAGGGAAAAAAAAACCAAAGCAAGAAAGCAAGATATGAAAACAAATACTGAGTTAACTAGTAGGGCATGGAGAAAATGAAAAACATTCCTTTGAGTTATCAGGGTTTAATACTTACTCTATAAAAAGTAGTAAGCTATGTTCAGACGGGGCTGTCAGGGATAATGACAATGTATTACACTGTAAATCACAAGATTTGAAGCATTAGAGCAAAGTATCTATGGAGCCTGATAAAACAATTATTTTAGTGGAAGGGAAGGGAATAGGCAATAAGTTGCAAGTACTTTATTCTGGGGGCGAGGGAAAAAATCAATTTTTGTGAGAGCCCGGCAACATTATCCTAAAAAAAGAGAATCAATGTTTCCTGGGTTTTTATGTGGTGTGAGAGATTCTTGCAGACATTTTCTGGCAATACAGAGAAATTATTTCTTTGTGTGACAATGAAATCACTGCATGTTCATTAGTAATTTTAATAATGGCTATGTTTATTTTTCCCAAACTGTGTGCACATGCATAGATGGAGGATGCATTTGCATCACTGGGCACATTGCAGTGCTGAAGGCTGCAGCACAGGCACCAGTTTGAGCTGCTACACCTCCTACAGGTACAGCTCTTCTCCAATTCCCTCAGCAGCAGGTGTTCCATAACATGTCCTCTGGAGTTCCAAAGCTGTTCTTAATTCTTATTTTTATTTGGGTTGCTTATAATCAGAATAACTGCCAGAGTTAGGGAACTGGCCTTGGCAACAACACACAGACAGACTTTAATTTTAGCTTTTAGTGTGAACTTGAACAAGTAATTTCATCTTTCCAAGTCAGTCTCACCAGCTGCATTAGTAAGTTAGGTCTTGACAAAAATACTTTGCAGATTGGGGCATGTAACACCTCTAGATGAGGCACAAACCAAAATTTCTGATTTGCCCTTTTCTATAAAAATGCAACCAAATTTTACTGTACAAGAAAACTTTCAAACACATATACCACAGTATATGTCTTTACTGCAGCCCTCTGCCATCTAATCTAGGGTTTCAAACTCTAATTATATAAGAGTACATGTTTGAGTATTGCAAACATTTTCAGAACTAGAGAATTTTCTTTTACATAAATATGACACATTATGAGCAGACTCATAAACTTGCTTCATTTCTGTCTGTCCAGAGTGAATAGGTTTTACAGTCACATGATTAGATCTAGGAAATCTTTTCCTGTCTGAAAATTCTCTAATATTCCATGCCAGTAGATACAACACCAAACACATGTTCTGCTTATGGATTAACAGGGGATACAGTCGGAAGAAAAGCTGAACATGTGTATTCTGATTTTTGCCTACTTGTTACAGTAGGGAATACATTACTGTCTAAGTCTTCTTTTTGATTGCAAATGTTCCAAATTTAACAACAACAAAAAAATCTGCTTAGCTATATTAGGTATGTAGATATTAGCTAGATTTGTTATTATTAAAGATTTGGCACAGAAACATATAATTGAAATGTTTCTCTTTATTTTGTAGGTTTGTTTTTAATGGGCAGCTAAACATTAATGGAGAAGGAAAGCAAGGGAATCCAGGTATTAGGCCAAAGCACCAGTTCAATTCTAGCAGAATCCTTCCCTGGTAAAGGAAGGATAAACAAGCTGCAAGCCCTTCATTTTCTCTAAGGCTGTACTGTGCACTGGAGACTTCTGGGAAGTGGTGATCACAAATGTTTCTTATTCCAGTGTTCCCCTGCTATAGCACTTGTCTGCACACAATCTGCAGATACATCCTGGCAAACCCTCACAGGTTTTCCTTATGGATCACTCAGCCTTTCAGCCAGCTTCATGAGAGGCTTCTGGAACTGCCAAAGTACACTGATTAAACCAAACTTCTATTTGCTGGTTACAAAATGGTCCTGGGAGAATGTGGGAGGGCAAGACAAACCCACAAGCACAAATCCTGACCGCACACAACCATAAAATGCCAGTGTAACCTATACACGTTAAAGGAATCGCTGTTGTCCAAAACTTCGCAATATGTGCTTTTTTGAGTATTTTTGACCAAGATGAATCAAGTAAAAACTGCCTCACGTGGCTACTTGAGATGGCCTCAGAGTAAAACACATTGGCATGTCCTGAAGGACGGACGTGTACCTGCCCATCCCCAGCTCGTGTCCACGTCAGGCCTCCTCCCCATGGCGTTCCTTCTCCCGTCTGCGCGCAGCCGCGCTCCATACCTGGTTTCCAGCGGGATGTTGCTGTTCAAGACCCAGCTGTTATGAAGGTGCACCGAATCCTGCGTGCTGGTGGGGGGCGTGGGGGCAGCAGGGCTGGGCTGGCTGCGGGTGGTCATGGATCTCCTCTGCAGGGAGTCGGCCGAGGGAGGCGGCTTCCTGGCACAGGTGCACGCGTGCGGCGGCGGAGGCGGCGGCGGCAGCGGTCTGAAGGTGAACTGGTTGTGAGGGCTGCCAGGCATGTCTGAAGGAGCAAGGAAGAGACAACCAAACACACGGAGGGTTATTATTTTAGAAAGATCGAGACCATCTTTAGATGTTTTGCAGTTGGTGGTTCATTTATGTTCATCTGAATTAAAAAAGGAAAGGGGAGACTGAAGTCTTAAACTGAAGGAGGGCAGACTTCCATGAGGTATCTTTGTTGTAAGGGTGGTGAGGCACTGGAACAGGTTGCCCAGAGAACCTGTGGCTGACCCATGCCTGGAAGAGTTCCAGGCCAGGCAGGACAGGGCTTGGAGCAACCTGGTCTAGTAGAAGGTGTCCCTGCCCAAAACACCGGGTTGAAACTGGTCCCTTCCAATCCAAACCATTCTGTGTTCCTGTGGTACAATTATTATTGGGAATAAAGCATTGTACTTAATAACTTTCTTTACCCTGTTTCCTGTAAATGTTGCTGCAATATCTGAAATAATTTAAAATATAACAGTCTATTGAAACAGAAACTATCAGATATAGACACACCCTACAGCACTGTAATTCAACAACAGCAAGACAAACAAAAAGAAAACCAAAAAGAAAACCCAAAAAACAACCAAAAAGAAAAAAAAGAAGGTGGTATACATCCACTAAATTTGTCAGGATTTTTTAGGGATGAAGGTAAAGAACATATAAATTGACACTGAATGGCATCACAGTTACCAACTGATTACACAAGGTATAATTCTCATTTAAAACATCTATGAACGAAATAGACAGTATAAAAATTAGTCTTGCACTTCAATTTGAGAGAGAAAATGAATAAGTCCTACCCCCTAAAAAACATCTTTCCTAAAATAATGTTAACACATTTCTGGAGTCTGTTACTGCATTTGTTAAATGAGAGGTGAGAAAAGGTCTCTGATGCACTAACCATCCAGACACCCACAGAAAAAGCTTTATGGCAGCTCAAGGCAGATGAGCTGGCAGGGAGCTCACAGCCATCGGACCAGTCTGAGAAAGAGACAGAGCTCCTGGGGTGGGTAGCCAAGGCCCTGCTCCCTGTGCTGCCACCGCCCTATGGGATGCTCAGGCTGGCCCCCAGGACCCCAGGGGGGGTTGTACCTGCACAGGCTCCGGTCCTGCGCTAACAAACGCCGGCACACAGCTCAAGGCAGCTCAGCCTGAGCCACTGAGCTTCAACCCTCCTGCAAAGGACAACGAAGACACAAACATGGTACAATGGTACTTTCAAGGAACAACGAAACCTTCTTCAAAGTCTCCAAAGAATCTACTACGGCCAGATCCACAGCTATGGACAATAGCAAACACTTTATAAAGAAGATAGTGGTAAAAATTGCTGCCACACTGAGTAATCTGTGAACTTGTTAACCTGAAACTCCTCCAGCTACTTCACCTCAGTGTCTAACGAGGCTTTATCCCGTTTCTGTACTCACCCTCACTCTACCTTTTACCTTAGCAGATGTCCAGTTAAATTTGTAGAAATCCAGCTGGAGCAAAGCTCTGATGAACCTGCAAAAATTCCCTGCAAGGAGCTGTTGTCATCCCTTTAAAACATGTACTTTCTTTATATTATGACATGATGTGTTTTCAAGGTGAAAGATGAAAGTGTATTTCCTCCTTTCCTGGAATGGCTTGTGAAAAAAAAGCACCTTTTTCTCTGTGACAGTCCCAATTTACCCCAGCTGGAGAAACAAGGTTGTTTAGTGCTCCACATAAGCTTTTCAATGCTGTGCTAAGCAAAGCTGTCACAGATTTGGCCCAGGCTTAATCCTTTTAATTTCATTGATCTTTTATCAAGGCAGCATTCTTACAGTTGCACTAAGGTTTATGCTGTAATATTCGTTTGCATACACCAGAAAAGCAGTTCTAAGCATATTAGAAAATTGGAGACCTCAGTAAATTAAATCACCAGAGTCAACAGTCCAGGGCTCCAAAATAATCTGCTAAGGCACTTTCATATAATAATTAATCTAGGTAAATCCTGTATCCCGCTATTTTAGAATTGAAAGCTACCCAGATTTTGCAAATATTTGATGTCCAGCATCCTTATGCATTTGATCAATTACACTTCCTTACTTAAGGTATCAACTGTAAATCCACTCTGCAGAAAATTTGCAGGATTATTAAACAACCTATAATTTGCATGACAAGCCATTTCAATGGTTGAGCCACTGTCCTGATAGAAAAAATGCTGATTTGTGCCAGGACACACAGTTAGACTCTAGAAGGTACATCAAGAGCTGTGCAGTAAATGCCAAGCATCCAAGGGGACTGCTTCTGTAGGTATTTGGGGAAAAACCTGTATAATCTATATGGCAACACAACTTTTAGTTCCCTTCTTCCCCTTTTATCTATCCCGTCCCTATCCCATCAATGGCACACAATTGTCTGACAGTTCAGTTTGTTCCATCCAATAGATTGGTTCTGCTTTTGAACCATAAAGTCTCTCTGGCTCGTAGGGTACCTTATATCTCCCAGTGCAATTTATCACAATACATCAACACAGCAGATTTCCTGGGGGGATTCCTTTTTAATTATCACACTTGTCACCCTTTCATCTAGCTACTGGCATCACAAAAAACCTCACACTGGAGCCTGATTATTTTGGTGATTTAAAAAGTCTTCATCAGACCCTCATTTCAGTGAAGCACTGCAAACTCATTAGGCTGAGAATCAGCTCTAGTTCCCAATTAGTTTTTACATACTTTCTTACTTGGCAGAGTTGGTTTTATTTTGCTTGAAACTAAGTCTATAGCTCATTATTTTTATAACACAAAAAGTATTGCTTGGGATATAAAGCAGCATTAAATCTCAATACGCACACTTGGGATGCTTCAGGACTCTAAATAAACAGCAGACTGTGTAAAATAACTTACTGCAAAATCATTTAAATACCTAAAAGGGGATATTATGCAAGATAATTTGTCTAAAGCCAACAAACTTCCAAAATGTATGAGACTGATATAGGAATTGCCTTACCTAATGCTATCTGTAACAACTGCTGCTTTTATTTTAATGGCTGCTAATAATGTTCATATTTTATATCACCACTCTGTGATTATTTTTTAAGCATGCTTAGAAATATAATTCTTGTACATCAAAACATTTATGTGTAATATGCAAAGACAGACTTACTTGTTTTCATTGTCTTCATTGATGTGATAGGAATTTCTATCCATCTAAAAATGTAGCTGTATAACATTATTTCAGCTCAAACTTTACACTTAGAATAATTTGCTTCAAATCAGATTTCCACCTGAGGAGTAACCAAGCCAGAAATTGTTCTCTTGATCTTCATCACTGGCCTCCTCATCTGCATTTAGCTCATTTTTTTACAGACAAAAGAAGCTGTTTAAAAAATGTCTAAATTATTTCCCCTGAGAAGTAATTTTTTTTTAAATAGTCCTCTCCTTTTAGCAGAGCACATCTAAAACTGCAAAATTTCCTGAAAAGATCCAGACAACATTCTGGTGATTTCTTTTACTTCAACTTGCAGATTCCCCATCCACTTCACAAACTCAAAGTTCTTTCTACCTGTTGTTTTTTTTAAATATATATTTATTTTTAGGGGTTTAGCTTTTACTATTCAATTATAAGAATAACACAGGAAGTGTTAATTTGATTAGCTCTTCTGCTTTGAGGCACTTTGCAAACTTCATGCACTCACACCAAGAGAAACTGCAGAGGAGATGGCAGCTGGAAACAAGAAAATCTTGCCTTGAAATTCTGCTAGCTTGAAGGAGTTCTACCTTCTCTCTTTCCTTTGAAATTTGAAGGAAGGAGTTATTTTTATCTCCTGAATATTTCTTCTAACATAAACTCATTTTCCCTAAGAGTCAGGCTAAAATGCCTTTGTAATCATAAACATGTAGCTAAATTGCTTTACAGAGTGGCAAAAATGAAATAAACAGCTTAATCAACTAGTTAGCACATAATTTCAAGTTAGTTTTGAAAATTAGCCAAGCCTTGGCAGAACTATTTTCCTAACAGTTCTGAAATATACTTCACTATACTTTTTGGATCCATATAAAACACAGGGTAATTGAACTGTTTTATCATTTACTGACAAGGCTACAATAGCCTGTATTGTTATTAGGTGAACTATATCAGAGAGAGGATACTAAAATGTAATGAACCATAAAAGGTTTGCATCTAACCTGTACTGCTTTTGAAATATTTTAATTTTTTCAGTTCCTGAATTTATTATTTCTTCATATGTTTGGATTTTTTTTTAAATTTATTGGATGTGTCTCAGTAGAGTGTGAATTAGCTGGCAATCCATTATTTAACGAACGAAACAGCAACATATGTTCAGGGAGCTTAATTCAGTTTATTTAAAAGTTCTGTGGGTACACTACTGCTCAATTACAAACCACTCTGTGATTATTTTTTAAGCATGCTTAGAAATACAGAATGGTTTGGACTGGAAGGGACCTTAAAGATCATCTAGTTTCAAGCCCCCTGATGTGGACAGGGACACCTTCCACGCTCCCAGGTTGCTCCAAGCCCCATCCAGCCTGGCCTTGGACACTGCCAGGGACCCAGGGGCAGCCACAGCTGCTCTGGGCACCCTGTGCCAGGGCCCGCCCACCCTCACAGGGAAGAACTTCTTCCTTATATCTGATGCAAGTCTGCTCTCTGTCAGCTTAAATCCATTCCTCCTATCACTTCATGCCCTTGGAAAAAGTCCCTCTGATGCTCTCGTAACCCCTTTATGTACTGGAAAGCTCTGTGAGGTCTCTGTGCTCTGCACAGGAGCAGTAAGGACTGCTTATGATGGCAGCACTTCCTTTTCTTAATGTTTTTACTTGAAAAGCTAAACTTGTCCTGTAAGACCTAAGTAACTGTATTTTATAAGCACTCCTACTGGGCCTCATTCTAGGAAACTTTACAAAAATGTAATTACCCAGTTTTGAACACCAGAGGAAAAAGTAATGATGGGACCACCACCAGCATATCTTTCTTTAAAAACTCTTATTTTTATAGAGGTGCACGTTTTATACTTCTTTAACTCTGATTAATAAAGTCTCTCGTAGTACAGCACTAAACTTGCCTAAAGTTCCAAACGGAGTCCATATTTATTTAGGTAGGCTAACATGAGCCTGGGATGTTCCCATATTTTAATCTACACTTTAGATTCATTTCTAAGAAACAAATGCTGTCTACTTGTCTACTACAGAATTGTCACAAGTCAAATAGCATAAGTTGACTTTATTACCTGCATGTGATATCAACTATTAATGCCTTAAAACCCTTAGCAACAGTGAGCATAGGGAATTTTCATCATCGAGACTTCTTTGGCAATTGCCAGTTATTTTCCATTATCATTGCACATCAGGATCATAACACTGCTGAGCTCCATTTCTGGTAAAACTTCCATTACTGGCATGACAAAAGTGAAAAAATACTAGAGATCTCAGAGTTTTCAAAAATAAAATCTAAGTGTCTTGAAAGGGTCTCTTTTAAGACAACTATTTCTTGACCCTGCTGCAGAGAGATGCAGGAGAATTTTATCAGGCAAAAGAATGGAGGTCAGAACTCATTAGAGAAGGAAGGGCAGTGATTTCTCTCTAGGGAACTATCACAGGGCCACCTTTTCCAACTTCCTGGATGGGATGCATTTAATAATATTCTGTCTTTCAGGACTCAAAAAATTCCGGCATCTCTTGTCCTTTTACTGTATACTTGTCAGTTTTACTTTGCACAATTCTTGAAATAAGACTGATATACTTGTTTTTTAAGGTGTGCGTGGAGGAATGTTTCTGCTTTTTCTGATGAGAGAACTGTCAATATACTCAAGCCAAAAGAAGGGCTTCTGGGCCCAAAGCTAGCTCTTTTTTCTCTGCAGCTGTATCAGCTGGTGCATTGAAAGACATTACCTTTCCTGACAAAGTTTGCCTCACTTTAGAGGCACTTATATATGTACAGCATTAGAGCTACAAGAGCACTACTCCTCCTTAATTAACTCCATCACTCAGTGTTTTAACTTGGGAGCCTGATTGCTGAAGTAGAATAATTTTGGTCATAAACATTGCACTCTAAAATGTCCCTCTCTGTGTTGTAGTTTGTAACCTGAAACGAGTTTCAGGTTATAATGCTGTGTGGTGCGGGTGAGATGCAAGGTTTAAATGTTATCATAGAGAAGCACCTGACAACATAAACATGCCAATGTGTGTTCATATAAAATTAACATTGCCAGAGGGGAATGAAGAGCAACAGTTCCTGAGGTGCTTTTATTCTACTGAACTGCCTGAATTACAGCTTTGTCCTATGGTACTTCTTCACATAGCTGCTAAATACTAATGTGCTCTATGTACAATATTTATGTGAAAAACATTCCATTTATGTGAAATGCTCACATTTATGTCAATTAATTTGAAAAATTTGCAATGAAACTACTACTCACTCCCTTCCCTCTCCTTCATTGCAGGTGGTACATCTGCCAGATTTTAATACCCACCCAGCTGAGACAGGACTCTCTTAAATCACCACAGTCTGTGCCAACACAAGACAGGCCCCTTGGAGGCTGCGTCAGAGAGGTCAAGGACAAAATGTGAAGGGAGAAGAAAAGCAGCACTCCAGTTCTGATGGAGTCTGAGGGAAGAGCCTAAACAACCAGCTCAGGCTTCCAGTGGTTTGTTTAGCAGATCAAGCAGCTGCTGGTACAATTAACATCACACAGCATTCAAAGGACAGAGTGAAGATTGACAGCTCCCAACCAGCTTAAAGATGGTATTTTCAGGGGAATGTGTAATTCCTGCCATTACGTAAAAGTGGTGGGTTCAGTCAATATCACGAGTTGTAACTTCTATCAGTGGGAACTCACAGGGGATGGTACAATCACTATTCTAAAACTCTGAACAAAGTGGGAGAGATTATAGCTTACAGAGTAAGCCTATCATCTAGGTTTGCAAAAGACAGGCACTTACAAGTAGCCTGGCAGAAAATTTTTGCTGACCTTAGAGGTGAACAGATTTTGATTAAAGAGCAGTTTATGATTGGTAAAATAGGTTGCAAGCAGTCATGGCTGTAAAAATTAATGTTTCTGCAGTTATTGATGGTGATTTTGGTGGTGAAAAATATTCAAGTTTTGGCCCTTGTGTTATTAAATTCATTAGCTGTGAGGGCTTTCTGAAAGGGATCTGTGGGTAATGGAATTAGCAACTATAAATCATATTGAAATACCCTGTGTATTCAGCCCAATAGGTCAGTGGAAATATCAAGAATACAGACATATTAAACAACTTCGTCACCACCCTGCCTGCCTCTTACCTGCTTCATCTGTGTTCCTGTTATTTTGCAACACTTTCACAAAAAAAAGACTGCTTGAGGACATGCCCTGTTACAGACCCAAATAACATAAAGCCCTGCAGCATTCGAGCTTCCTGCCCTGTCAGGGCTGAGGGGAAGACTGTTCCATTTTAGTTCTGCCTCCTTTGGGAGTGGGACAGTGACACCAGTTCACCAAAGTACAGAATCCTCTTCAGCTCAAAGCCCAGCCATCAGAGACATCAGTTTGTTGATTCATATCCTTGCAAGCATAGACTATTCTCTGGCTCTACAGAAATATGATAAGCTCTACGTCATGGTTAAACCTGCCAGGTACATCAGGACCCAAAATTCAGCCCTGATGGGCTCTGAAATTACTGGGAGCAAGATCCCAAGTGTCTCGTAGCTATCTGCACTGAGACAGAGCTGGTGCTTTGTTGGCTGCACTGCAAACTCACTCTATGTTTACTTCAAGGTGGAAGCACCTGAACTTTCTCACTCCAAGGATGAACCATACTCCAGTTTCTCCCACCTGGCTACATAAAAGCATTTCTCAGGATGCCTGTCTGCACTTCAGATTATCCTGTCAAAACCAGACATCCAGAATGTCTCCTGAACACAATTTTGCAGAGCATAATTGGAAATCCTACATCTATTTTTACAATCAATATCAAGTACAGATGTAGAAGCTTGAGGCTCTTCTGGACCATTTGGGACTTGACTCTACCCAATCTATTTACTTCATTTTTAAGACAAACCTTTTTAGAAAGATATTAATTAGAGAACATCACCAGAAATATAGACTAGTGCCTATGTTCATAATATTCTGAAGAATATGTTTATAGCTTAAAGAGAAAAAATAACGTCTCTTTTATTCAATAAAACAGCATTCCACATGATTTATTATGGATTTCATCTTGAAATTAAATTGCTTGAAATGAGCATATTTACATATATTTACAGTGACTGTTATAGGGAGTATTAAAAAAAAAATCACTTATCTATGGTTATATAATAACCTGTGGAGGGTAAGAAAAAGCTGTTAAATGGCTCCATAATATGTAAACATATATAGAATGTGGCTCTATATGCACATCAGCCTCAAATTTGTCAAAATTTGGTAGCAGGCACCAGGGCAGTGCAGGGGCTGTCTAAATGGCTGTGCTCTACAGGAGCAGGGAAGTAGAAGACAGCTTGGGCAAAGCTGGCTCAGGACAAACGTCCCTTCCCCTAAAAAGTTCAACCAGAATTCACTGGGTGGCATCTGATTATAGATCTGTATCCCCCGTGCTGGCTCTGTAGAGATGAATTCTGGTATATTCCCTGAGATTCAGTTTTAAAGAGATTCTTCTTTCCCTGTAGACTGTATAGCATAGCAGAGTTGTTCCTACAATTTCCTGCTTGTCATTTTGGATATCAGAGAGAAATCTTTAAACAGAACCAGCCTATCAACCAGGAAAATGAAGGGCTTTTAGTGAAACCAGTAATGCTTTTATCTGTCTCTTCCTGGATTCAAATTTCAATTTTCCTGAATTCACCTACATTCAAATTTGTTATGGGAATTAGGAATATGATCACCCACCCTTCCCCAGTCAAGAAGAGATTTCCACTTCATTTTAGTGGAATTTAGTTTTAGCCACAGTTAATAAGTTGACAAGCAGCAGGCACATGTGCTTAGTACTGGTCAAGAAATATCACTGACAGCATTAAAAAAAATAAAATCCAAGTACATGTGTCCCTTCCTATCCTGTCATCTGAGCAGTCTGACCTATAAACCAATTTGGAATAAAACAGTAATTATGGTAGGACAGATTTTTCTCAGCAACGTTATTAGTTCCCTGTTGACCAAGGTGGAGAGCTCACAGGAAATCAGAGACTGTTTCATCTTCACTTGCATTCTACTTCACAAACTTTACTTTAAAAATTTCTTAGAGAAAACTTTAAGACAAATTACAATTTTAAAACATATATTGTCCTTTTGAAGTTTTGCTTCACAAGAGAAACAATTTTTTAATGGACATGAATTTCAAATTATCTTTTCATTATCTATTTAAAGAGCAAAATATTGTTTTTAAAAAGGGAAACTTTTTTTTTTAAAAAGGAAAAAGAATGGTAACCTTAGCTGTAGGACAGTTAGCATCAATCTTTTCTCAGTAACCCTTAGAATTACAAGGGACCATTTAAGGAGGCTGCATGTAACTGTCAGATAGCATAATAGAAGGCTATTTGTTGCCCACCAAATGATTTTACATGGTGTCTCAATGACACTATATTAGTTAAAGGAGATATCTCATGAAGAATTAGCTGACTGACTAGTCCTGCCTTTTATCCCCAGAGGAAGTTTACAAGTTCTTGTCCCTCTCAATGCACAAATAAAACAAACACTTCTACAAAAAGATCTATACCTGCATTGATGTTTGCTAACATTTTATTTAGGACTGCTGACACTTCTCCTATAGTCCTGAGCTGGCTGGGAGGAGAGACAATGGAACATGTGTAACTGGTGGTAAACAGCAAATCCATTATTTTTCAAAAAGCCAAAGTTCTGTAGGGAAAGACAAAATAACACAGAAACAGGTAATGTAATGCCTGAAAATGAAGATGAGACAAGGCCACAGCCTTCAAAGCAGTCTCTCTAAAGCACATTTGGGCACTTGGAAGCAAGCCTTTGCATTTTCTGAAATACCAATATGCTTCAACCTCTCCACTAAACTGGGGATTATGCCCTGATTCCACAGAATTATTCAACACTTTTAACTCCTCTGTCACGTCTGTTGTGAGGAGCCCTGCACTCTCTTAACCATCTGCAGTTCTGAGCAGAGCATCTATCAAGCACCAACAAGGCCACTGCTGCAGGAGCAGATTCAGCTGGCCAACTTCAGCCTGGAAGGTTCAACAAGCATCTCCTGCTAATCTGGCTCAGCTTGCAAAGGAACCTAGTGCAACTCAAAATTAACAAAGATTACATTATTCTACAGCATCAATAGGCTATAAAAGTTCTTTGTGACTGTATCCTCAGTTCACCTCACAAGACATTTCTTTGTGTTTCGCTCAAAGCTTATCTGTATACAGTTATTTAAACTCATTGTAAATAAGACACACATTTTTGAATATTACTAGAAATTACATCTATAAAATACTGAATAAAACCTTCAAAACAAATGCATAAAGAAGTATCAAGGGAAAAATACTTTTTCATATGAATCTACCGAACAAAGTATTTTAATGAGTGCAGATCTATTAAGAGAATTCTCAGGATACCGTAATTATTATTCATTTTCTAGAATTGTTTCACCATGAAGCTTTATGCTACTATGGGGACTTTAATGTTTATGTTTTGTGATGGCTGCGTTGACTATTAAAAAGCAATTTGGCTGACATTTTAAGTCTTTTGTTGCCAGTTTTAATTGGATTGTTCACCAAGCATCAACTCCCCTGTTAACTGCAAAAATTAAAGGCCGACGTCAGTTTACAGTAATGACTGTTTAATGATTTTATGCTTTCAGGATGCCAGCTTCATACGGATGCATGCATGATTAGCTTCATATCAAGACCTGTAATTAAATAATTGAAACCTCAACAAAAGAAAACATCAAACGGGAAGACATCCTTAATAAAGACTCCAAGATTTATCAAAACTCTCATTCCAAATAAAAAAAAAAAAATTAATATTTTGAGGTCAGACAGTGCAAGAGTTGGTGCTAAGGCAAAAACTTCTCTCCCCCTTCTCTACAGAAGAAATTTACCTTTAACTGATTCAAAGTCTGAGAGCTTGATGCAGTAAATACTTGCACACCATTCTGAAACCTAACTCCAAATTATTCAGAATTCATCATTAGCTATTTTTGTTTACTTTCCAGACAAGGCGAAGCTGCTTTTATAATAATAATTATAAGATATAAAAATAATTATGCCTCAACTGAAACTTACAGTACTTACAACCAAAGAAAAACAAGCCCACTAACTTCTCAGTAATTCAGGTTCTTGACAGAAAACAGATGATTAGTCTTTGTTCAGCTCTGAATCCTATGCCAAACTCCCACATATTTCAGAATTTCAAACGGAGAAAAAATGGCTTTTAGAAGAAAACTCTTTGAAAGTGTGAAATATCCATGAAAATAAAGCCAGAACAAAGACTTACAAAGCAGGGTCAGCACTGCACAGGCAGCGAGTGCCTCCGCACAGTGCTCAGAGAATTTCACACCTGATGGCCACCTGACATGGCTGGAAACTTCCTGTAGGCAGCTCAGCATTTGAATTTTGGAAAGAACTTGGTATTTCACACATTTTTATACTTACAAAGTCCAGGGAGAAAAATTACTGACTAAAGGATTTTACTGTCTTAATCACAACAGTGCACATTTTCACTAGAAAACTTGGGGTATGGTTCCTCTTTAAACTGAGGTCATATATTTATGGATTCTGATTAATTTTACACCTCTAAGGTCAAACATCAGACTTTATTGTGTTACATAGTTGGTATTCTGGCAAATTTCAGCAACTTCTAGCAACTTCAAAGAACTCAGGTTAATCTGTTTCAGGCTTGACTTTTATAGACTATAGTCACCTAGTAGAAAATATTAACCTATTGTAAAGTCAATAGGGTTTTAAGGCTGCTTCATTTTTATGTACAAAAAGCTGTATGCCTCACAGAATCATTCATTCTCCTTTTATTGCCAGGATGATGGCTTAAAATCAGTTGTGACCAAACACCTGAGCAGAGGGCTTTATTTGAAAGATTTAGGGGTAAATTTAGGGCTCATATCTTTTTCCAGTTACAACAGCATGATATGGGATTTACTCCATTGATTTCAATTGTGTTATTCTGCCTTGGCTTGCTAGATGTAACCACAGAAGAAAACAGCCCAACTTTGAGAGGGCATATCTACTTTTAATATGTTTAGAAACAGAAAATTTGCCACTTGAAAATATCAGCTGTGCAACACTGTACAGATCTATTCCAGGAACAGGGTTATTGTATTTGTAATTTAGAAAGGAATGAAGCACTGAACCAGTAAAATACAGGTTGGCACAAATGTACTTCAGTTCGTAAAATAAGAAGGCCCAGCAGAGGAATGTGAATGGACCATACATCAGCAGATGAAAACTCACACTGGCAAAGGCAAGGTACCTCAGATTGATTGCTGAGATCTAAATTAACTCCAAGTCCTCAGAAAATGGCCCTGGGTATGTCTGCAAACAGCTCAATGAAAATTTCTTTTCTATGTACAGGTTTAGTAAAAGAATGTAGCAGAATGGAAAATAAGGAAAAATGGGCAGAAAGTAAAAAGGCAAGTAGTGTTAAATCCTCACATACACATCTTGTAGAATGAGTTGTTCTATTCTTGACATGGTTTTTCAGAAAAAAAAAAGGTGAAAACAGAAGGGATTTTACAAACAGATGAGTAGATTAGTGATGTTGCACTAATCAGATTATGTCAACTAAAGGGAAGGAAAATGCAAATGACAGAGAAACACCATCATGATCTCAGGTACACAACTATTTATACTCACAATAAAAGTACAGTATCACTAAATGAAACTGTTAGGACAGAAATTTAAAACTAATCATAAGGAATACTCTGGAGTGGGTTTTGTTTGTTTTAACAGCAAATTTAACCTAGAAACTTGTTGCCACTAACTGTTATTGAGAGGAGAAGGCTGCAAATATTTTATGTGTAGAATTTTATATAGATAATTATTTATCCACATAGAGTAAGCACACAGTATAGACACAAATCTCAGCATATTTAAATTTAAACCCTACATATGAAAAAGTTACATGTGTGTACATATGTAACATACATGTAAATATTTTACACACAGAGAAAGTCTCCACTGAATTTCCACCCAATGGAAAGAACAGAAGGTAGGTTGATATTTCCTCAGTTTATGAAACTAAATTTTTGTAATCTTGAAGGATTTAATTTTAGAACATTATTAAAATAGCATGGAGCAAAACTGCACTCACTGACTGCTTCCTGCTCCAGCCAGAGAACCTCATCCAAATTCCAGAAATTGGTGAATTTCTTTCTATGTGATCAGGTCATCACTAGTTTAGTCAGAAGACATTTAGGGAAAACAAGGAGTGTGTAATTTACTCAGGCAACTGGTGAAACAAGTTTAAGGAAATCCCTTCCGATGGCTGAAAAGAAATGAATGGATCTGCCTTGAAGTCATGTACCATCAGGAATACAAAAGTTAAAACTAAAGAAAAATAGTTCATTTACAGATCTGAGAGTGAGCCTGGTACTGGCACTTGAACAGCAATTTGAAACTCAGCATATCACTTACTGTACAGAACAGAATAGCCTCCTTCTAACCCCCATACTGATGTTTAAATTCTAATTTTGATGTCTCCTTGCAGTCTTCTAAAATACATGACTCTTAGCAATAACCTCATACAGATTTTGTGAGCAGTACAAATGGGACTCCTGCTCTTCAAGCTGAATGCTGCAATAAACAAGTAACAAAACACCCTCTGCCAAACACCTAGCACTGAGGAACAGAATAACCAAGGAAATTAGGATAGAACAACTAGTTCTGTTCATTGCACTGTGCTTTATCCACCTGCCTTCCCTTACTATGGAATATCCAGACTGAATGTGAACAAAGCAAACGTACCAGGGAAGTAGAGGAAGTGGCTGGGAATAATATGTGCAACAGTTAGCTTTTACCAAAGAGGATGGACAAAATGGATGAAGATCTGTAGGCAGTTTCAGCTTATAAAATCCCAAAATGTTCTTTTAAAAGTAATTATTACAGCTGAGTTGCAGCATTCAGCTGAAATGGAACTTTTCAGAATTTCACGTTAAGTAGAAATGAAGAAAGAAAAAAAAATCATACACATTAAAAAGGAGAGGGCTACTCAAGTGTAGCTTTCCTCTTCCTCCACTTGGTCTTTTACAATCCTATATTGAAGAAAAAGCAACGCACCATATATCTATCAAAATGAAGCATACCCTACTACAGAAAAAAACACAGGGCTGAAAAATGTTCGAGTAAACATGTCAGTGAATTGGTTCCAGCTGAAAAAAGAAGAACTGAGTATAAAGACATAATCTAAGCCAGCTGTACAGCAGTTCACAGTCCAAATTCAGATGAAAATTGTGCCTAACATAGGAGGGAACATCAGATGGCTGCAGAGACACTTCCAGGCTAGTTTACAGCCTGCAGTGATCTTGAAAGATCTAATTCTGTCCTGTGGATTAGACAGGAAAAAAGAGGGAAGGGAAGGGAAGGATCTGTCACCAGCTCAGCTCTGCAGTGCATGTGCCAGCACCCAGACTCGCTCTGCGAGCTGCAAGCGCCGGCGCTGGTCCCAAAGAGCCTGTGCAGGAAGAACATCTGCTGAGCTAAAATTCATCTCATGGGAGTATCTTTGCCATTTGATAGCACAATATGATTATATTGCTACATCATCTGTATAAAAACACTGCTGCACACACGTGACAGCACAGCTAATGCAAAAATGTTTACTTCATGAGACCAAACTAAATGACAGAAACTGCAGTTGACATTTACGGTATTGATTGAGCTCCAACATTAATACAAAGTAAATGGTTTGGGAAGTTTATTCATCTACTGATTAGTGATTCATCCCCCTCCAGATGATCCCTGAGGATGACAGCATTGTCTATGTTTGCGTTGATCTCCATTGTGAAGCATTTGCTTCATTTCACATGCTGTAAAGGCAGCACTAAAATTATCGTGGTTTAACTATGCAAAACCAAACACGTCATCCTGCTTTCAAAATGACTATTTCCCTACAGAAAACCCCTTGCAATCCCATAGCAACAGCAAAGACCTCCATGTCTCCTCATAAAAGCTTCCCCACAGGCACTAGTCAAAGACAAAGCTGCTCTATTAGGTTGCATTATTAAGAGAATCATTGAATGGCTGCTATTAAAGTGAATGACGTTGTCCACATTATCACTGAATATGCAAAATCACCTGGAAAATTTCCAGAACACATTTTTTGAGTTGTAAGAACATTATGAATCTGAAATGCCACAGATTCCAGCAGGACTGCAAGAAGTTACTATTGGAAGTACACAGAGAGCACAAGCACAAGCGGTCCTTATGCATACCAAAAATAGGTGGCAAGCTCCTATCATTAAAGTCAATGATGCTCCCCACCCAAAAGCTGGAATGGAAAAGCATAAACCAAGTGAGACACTTTCTTATTTTCCTTTCACATAAGCCAGGTGACTGCAAGGGAACTGCCAAGTGCACTCTCTTGATGGACATAGTAACACATTCCTTCTCTCTCACAGTCTCTGCTGATGATTCCACTGGTGCAATGAAGCCCTTTATTTTCTGTCCCAAGTTCTTACTGTCAAGCAAAACTGAGCAATGAATGGGGATCCAGTTCAGCTGAGAGCAGTATTTGATTTAATATTCCTATAACACTTTGAACATAAAAATGCACTATAGAAGTGCTAAGTCTTATTAAGCTTGGCAATAGTGAATGTAGGGTGACAAGTTCCCTGAGACTTGACAGTATGGCTCAGCAGACACAAGCAGGCAGTGCAGAGAACACTTAAGGGTAGAAAGCAGAGGAAACATGACTCCTCATAAATCTAGAAAGCCAATCTTTATAGCTTTCATCTGAGCATGGGAGGCTCAGCTTTGATTATTTATATGCAGTGAAGTAGCTTACAAGAGATTAGAGAGAGTGAGGAAGGGAGAAGACTAATTGTGTACCAGGTATGAGGGTGTCATTTGCAACCCTCTTCCTCACCATTATCTGACTTTCCAGGTGAGTATCTTGACAACTGCCTTTCCTGTGTGAGTCTCTTGCTCTGATGAGGAGCTTCCCCTAGAAACAGAGATCTCTTCTTTGGGGAAATGTCACTGGCATTGACACATTTCCTGAAATGTCTGGGTTTCAGCACACGTTCAAAGAAATGAGATTTTACATTTTAAAGCTTTACCATAGAGATACAGGCAACACTTAGTGCAAGGCAGAAGACAGGGAGGCAGATTTCTCTGTCATGGGCTGCACTCTGAAGTCAGGGAGCTGTTCAGAGGAGGCACAAGGGCTCCTGCACGGTGCTGGGCTGGTGCCTGGGGCAGTGTGTATGCCCTGACCAACGTGTCACCAGTGCTCTGGTCATTTATTCCTTTATCTGCCAAGCCAAGTAAACAAAACATAGCTTAAATATAGCCAATGGGGGCTTCTGGTTGACTGCAGTGGGAGCTAAGGAACACTGTGCATAACTTCAGTCCGTTTGAATAACCAATTTACCTTCTTTTTTAATCTACAAGACTGTGGTTCTGAATATATGCACATACCCCTGATGCTATAAAAACAGTCTGATTCTACTCTATAGCCCAATAAAAGACAAGATACCTGGTAATCTGCCTCTTTGTGAAGCACTACTTCTCATCTCACACAGGAGAGATAAGAGACAGCATGGAAAGCTGAAAGGGCAGCACTTTATCCCTTTGTTTGGAAATCTTCAATAGACAGCATTTAAAAAAAAATGAAATGAGTTCTATTCAAATGCAGCAAGAAAGAAAACGGTGCCTAGTCCAGGCTGGGTACAGTGACCTGCCCTAGTTTGTCACTTAAACAAAGGCATAAAAGCAAATGATAAATTTCCATTTTGTTACACAATATTTCATTAGGGAGGTAATTAAACAAGCTCTACTCAAACACAGCATACAAACAATTTTATACTGGAAGGGGAGCATTTCTCAGAAGATATTAACTGGTAGTGCTAATATAAATGATTTCATTTTTTCTTTTCTCAACAGTTAGGAACAAAAAGGTTTTTTCCCCATTACCTCATCCCAAGTAGTTTTGCAAATCAAGCCCATGTTCGCATTCATGCTGTCACTGATAATGGATCTTGTGTCAAATAAGAAGAGAGTAAAGGACCTGATAATAAGTGCAATTATAAAACATCAAAAATGGTAGATCAAAGTGGATTTCCTTTATTCCACTGTGTACAGTCACTTCAGAGCTTTTCAATGTTCCTGTCAGGCGGTCCTGACAGGATGTATTAATTTTCTCCATTATCCTAGCAACAAGTATGGCACACTTCAGAAAGCAGCTGACAAATGCAGCTTCTCATTATTACTCTGTCTTACTTTTATTCATTTTGTTTATAAAAACACTTTTAAAATCCCCTTCTCCTGAGATTCTCAGGCATGATGATACCCATGAAATGGCTGATAACCTTGTGATAAACAAAATTCAGGGACAAAGTCTCAAGCCTTCCAAGTACTGACACTTCAAAAAAGGACTGAAATTGAAAGCCTCCAGAAATTTAAATTCTACAGAGCTGATGTTAGATGAACTTGAAAACTTTACCTAAATATTGATTTTCAATTAATTTTGGAAGACTATCAATTTTCTGCATATTTACTAAATTCTGGATGAGAATTTATGGCATAGATTGCCAATTTAACATACAAATTGCCTCTGGAAAAAAAAAATTCTCAGGAGTTAAGCAAACTAGCTCAGCTTCTTCCTTTCTGCCTCAGCCCCATGGGTACCATGACTCAACTCCTGGTGTGGCTGCTCAGGTTTATCACTTCAACAATAGTCAGAAGCTTCTGAAATGAAATGTGCATGAGAAGAAAATAGTTCTACAGCATTTTCCCACAGGAAGAAATTAGGAGAGAGGCTTTCAGCTGGTGGTCTCTTCAATAAACTCTGCTAACACTTCCCAACATTCAGGCTTGTGGGTGTGTTTGCTTTTGAGCTGATCACAAAATGCTGCAGCTGGTATTGCCAATATACAAAGGAACACAGACTCCAACACTAAGAAAGCAAAATACAGATCAAGCAAATTGCACAACATAAACAAGTGCACGCAAAATTAAGTCCTGAAGCAATACATTGTCATATAAAATTGCATATCCTTGCTGAAGCGAGAAACCATGACAATTAACACTAAGTGAGAAGATAATAATCACACAAAACCCTAAAAACTATTATATCTGACATGCAGGATTTCATAGGATAAAATCTACCCTAAGCATGCATGCTAATGTGAAGTGCCACGTTCAAAAAGTATACAATGTTATTCTGAATTTAGAGTATACTTGACTTGTGTTGACTTTCATGACTAGTTTGAAAAATACATCTAAATTCATTAATTCAATTGACTATGACATGGCCCTACACAGTTGGAAATAAACTGAGGAACTACACCATGCTGCCATCACAAAGAGTATCTGTCTTCAAGATCAGTATAAAAGCGGATGCAGCAGTTTCATACCCTATCACAAGAATATTACGGCAATGATGCACAGAAGTGATTTACATCTTCATTATTTCTAGGCTGCAAGAATTGCTACTGCAAGTACATTGCAGAGTCATTTGCTGACATTTAAGCAAGTTATGATTAATGCAATTTGAGTAGAATATATATTGGACAGATAGATTATAGCCCTGCTGACACTGTATGTACAATAATTAGTGCTGTGACAACAGCTAATTATTTATAATTTTAAAGCTTAAGGATTTTATCCATAAATATTGTGGTTGAAGTTAATAGATTGGTTCTTTCCATAGCCAAAACAAGGTGACAGAAATTATGCATTAAATAAATGAACGATTTCTTATCAATATTTAAAACTAATGGAATGCCAATCAATAACATCCCTAGACATTTAAAGCACTGCTGCAAATTATTACTGCCAAAATTAGTATATAAAGCACCCACATCTCATCCCACTTGCTGTGCTGTGCAACACAATGAAACTTATTAAAAGACAATTGAAAACATAGAAACTACCTCCTTAAAATTCAAAAGATCTAAGATACCAGTATGAAACACTGCTCCAGCTGCATGAAAGACCATCTGTTTGTGTAAGAACTGGAGTGAAAAAACAGATCCTCAGATGGAATCCAAAGGAATTACTTCATTGATTACAATACTGCCACTCTAGAAGAGCATACTCAAATTGTCCAGGCTGCAGTCAGCAGCAGGACCTGACTTACCTGCTAAAGGCCAAAGCACTGTTCTGTACAGAATGAACACAAACACCTAAGAATTCAGGTATCAGAAGGCCAAGGAAACTGTGAGGACTTCACTCGTGAATGAATGATCACATGGCCTTTTTCAGAGTGGAAGTTCTGACTTTGAAATATTCCAGCAAGTTTGAAACTTTAGGAAAAGAGATTTGAAAGACCTTAAGGTGATGTGGTGGGATGAGGGAAGGAAAAATGTGTCTTGCTGGCACATTAAGATGATGCACAACTTGCAGCAATCCCAAATGGGCAATGAAGGACCTATTCCAAAATACATGGCACTTTTGAGTTACCTGTGCCCCAGGTATAATTTGGGAGGGGAGAACAGCACTGAAGTGATTGCTGCAAGCATTAGTGCCCACTTTTCCTACCCCTGCAAAATCCATTAATCAATGAGCAACTGATTTGTGCACAAACAATAGCTACTGGCAATAGCAGTGCATAGCAAGAGCAGGCAGCCCACCACAGGGCTAAGAGGTGGGCCTGAGCTGCTGCCAAACTGCATGGTCAGATCCAATATTCCAATGATCAAATCAATGAGGCACTGAACACCACACAGGGATGCAAACAATAATTATGATTGAATTGCACAGAAGTAATGACTAAAGCTCCAAAAAACAATGCACAGGTTTAAATTATGAAATTTTCTTAAGCTCTTTAATCCATCTCCCTGTGAGTGCCTTTAGGCCCAATAGAAATAATTTTGTGCTTTCCCATGACTGAGGAACACTGTTTTCCTTTAAACAAAAGCTGAAATCCTCACATCACCCTGTCAGCACTGCCTCCCAACACGCTCTCAGGGAAGCAGGCAAAGCTGGGCAGAACCTTGGGTGTGCTCATTGTTCTCTGAGATTGGAGCAACATACTGATTTTCTTTCAGTTCTTCCAATTTTCCAGCATTACAAAGCATTAATAATTGATGTTTCATTGATTTGATTATTTTCTTTAGAAAGCTGTCCAGTTCCTCCACAGCTCGGAGCTGCAGAATGCTCTCAGAGGCATTCACATTTATCAGTATTCCTCTGACTCACTCAATATCAGTTTATTAGCCTTAATTTGTACCTTTGTGTTTAACATCAAGGAAGTTGCTTTTTGATTGACTCTGAAGAAACAACCCTTAAAAACAGAAACTGAAACAAAAGCTTTCCCAGCAGAACAATTTTTAAAACTTAATGATACTTGAACAAACTTCTTGGTTTCGTTACTTGGGTAGCAACTGCTCAGTGCAGCAAAGAAGCAGTTTCTACCAGAAGACTCATATCCTCAGCTCCTTTAAGTGCTTTTGGTATCAGATTAAATATTAATACAAAACAAACTGTACTGTTCAACTATTTTTTTTACATTACTACTCTGTGAAGGATCCCACGATGAAGCAGATATAAGACTGATGTCAACATTAAATGTACTTAGCTTTTCTTTAAAGTCAATGTGTCAATTTACACAAACAGAAAGGTACTCATCCTCCAGCACTTGGGATTTTCGTGAACATCTGCATCTCAGAATCATCATGAGATGAAAGAACTGGCCAGAAATGCACTGAGGTTGAATTACATTAAGAACAGAAGAACCTAAGAAAGCCATGAGACAATTATGCCTCCCTGTTAGTTTATTAAGAGATCTGACAAGACAGAAGAAGCAGTCCTAATTTCTAGGTATATTGAAAAAGATAGAAAACAGTACAAAAGAATCACATTTTACTTGTCACTACATTCCTGCCACAAGCAGGAATGTATAAATGTATATTGGGTAGCAACTGCTCAGTGCAGCAAAGAAGCAGTTTCTACTGCATGTATAAATGCAAATAGCACTAACAATTCTGTTTTATTTAGAGTTCACCATATTTTGTCTCATAGACAGAGAATGATGAAGAACCAACTTTTTTTTTTCTTTTCAGATACTTAAAATATGCTCTCAACAGCATGCACTTGAAGAGGTAGCAAGATTTCCTAGTGGAAAGTGAGACATGATACTCAGTCCCAACAATTGCTGGGAAAGGAAGAGTAGGGAAGAGCTCTCTGCCAATGGAAGGGGGTTATCAAAGAACTCAGATCTATGAGGGACTCCAAGATCACTGCAGAAGCTCAGGCTTCTGGGAAATGTAGTCCAAGTAGAGTACCTGACATAAATTTTAGGCCCACTAATTAGGGTATAATTAATATTAGCTTGCCTTGAGCTCAAATGGAAGCATGCAGAAGTAGCATGTAACCAATACCAGTAACAGCTCCACACCAAATACAAGCATTTTATTAACACATGTGAGCGATACAACCAGAAAGAGAAACTATGGCTGATGCTCAGGTGTCAGAGGAAAACATGTAATCAGCACCCAAGTAACAAAATTTACAAGGTAAAGGAGGGTATATGCACTAGGTATTGCAAACTGACAGGACATCCCAGCAAGAGGCGTGTCATTCTTGAATAAGTCTAGTAAAGTTTCATTTTGAAGTCTCAGACTGGATGATCAGATTTACCATTCTTCTAAAAACCACCCCACAGCTGCCACCTGATGCATTTCTGTTCACACACATCCAACAGCAGCTGAGAGCACCCCAGCTTCCCTGGGATCTGTGCAGTTTGTAGTAGACCTTATGTCCTTCAGATGTATAATAAAATAGAGAATTAAGTGATTAAGTGCACTCTGACCCAAGTTCCCCTTTCTGCATTATCACCCAGAGTCTCTTCTCTTCACACATCTAACCTGTTGATGCAAATGTCAGCTTGAAGCTCTACTGCAAGCAAGACTGAAAATAAGAACAGATGCCTAAAAAATGAAGCAAAAGCAGGAAACCACAAAAAAGTATGGGTGACAAACTGTGTTCCTTCAGGTTTTATTGTTTATTTTTAAATCATAATTGGCCCTAATTGCACTACTTAAATGTTAATGTACAACACCTGGCCTCAGCTGGATAGAAGGAGGCTAACGTTCTCCTCTCAGCTCATTGACAAGGAATTAAAATACAGTCTCTCAAAGCTTGGCTTGCCAAATAAAAGGCACCGATAATTAGGACAATGTGAAAGTAATCTAATTTAGTCACAAAAATTCAACATGTGCAAAGCAACTGAACATTCATTTTGAATTATTAATGAATTAGACTGAAAATAAGTCCAAAAGACAGATACAGGAGAAAAAACAATACCAAAAGGCAAAGCTTGTTGAAAGAACTTGTCTTTTGACTTGAAAGAGCAAAGTGACACTCCCTCACAGAAAAAAACCCAAACCAGCCAAAAAACCCCAAAAAACAAAAGAGAAAGATTCAGTTTCCTTGCGGACAGGATAAAAAAAGTTTCTGGCTGTTCTAGCTGGATGGGTGATCTGCTGTGTTATCCTTATAATAAAAGTTCATTTAGTGCTGCCCTGACAAAGGTGGGTACCAACAGGAAACTTTATCAGTCAGAATAAAACAGTAATAATGAAGCTCAAAATGCCAACCCAGCTTCCAACCAAAGAGTGTCCCTCCTCCTTCCTACAGAGTGTCCTGGACCAACTGAAAACCACGTTACCTCTTTTGGTTAATCACTGAGCCATTTCCAGTACAACTGCTCTTAAAAAAGTCCCCAGCTAATTCACTGTTATCTCTTTTAAACACTTGGTATTTCAGCAAAATTACCACGGCTATACAAGTAGTGCTCCTGAAAGCACTCAATTACTGCTGCTAACCAGCACATCTCCAGAATTCATTTCAGAACTCTCAGACTTCAGCATCCTGCAACCGGAAAACAAAGAAAGTCAGATACTGATGTGTGCCTTATCCAAGTCCAGAGCACACCAACGTTCTCCATATAACATTCACTACAGCACAGCCTGAAGGATTCAGCCAAGCTTTTCTAGATCATACAAAACATAATCTTGAGATATGATCTAGTGAACTCTGACTCTTCAGGCTATTCATTCAAATTTCCTAATAATTCTAACTGGATTTTTGCAGTAAGTATGTTCAGGAAATATTTATTTGAGACTTAATTTTTAGTTCTGCTTTGTTTCAGAAACTTAGTAATATCCTCTTGAACAGAAACACAACATAATTAGCTGTTTGTTGCTAATGTAATGTTGTTTGAGAAGATATTGCTCAACTACTGGGTTTATTTTAATGTTCTAATTAGAAAATTCCTAAACATTATTATAGATCAAATTACAATTGTTCTACATGATATTTCTCAGAAAAATTTTGCAGAAAAGCTAAATCTGTTGACTATAGCGTCTGCTAAGAACAAACCACACCAAACTTCTATTACAGACACACAGGGATCATTTATATGTCAGAAAATAAATTTGCATATAATGAAACAGCTCATGCAATTAAAACATGTTCAGAATAATAACATTTAATTTCTCTTTAATAATGTAAAAAAGGAATAAAATGTCATACTTTTCCCTCCAGTTATCTGTTATTCCATTTGTCCCACTACTGAGTACTTGCTAGAAAAGACCAAAAAAACAAACCTGATATGTCCACACAGACACAGTCAGTTCTAGAACATGTGGATAGGAAAGAAGTATAGAAACACTAGATGATGACAGTGGACAATAGAAATCACCTATCATGTTGTGAGAAGCAGAAAAGACTCATCCCTAAACCTATTTCTGAGCCCAAGTCTAGAACCAAACTGTGTACAAGGGAGTGCCCATACTGAACACATGTAAACACCATGCTGTCCATGCAATAATTAAACTGTTGACAAACCCCTGCTTTTAAACCTGCTTGTATTTTTAGTAACAGTAGTGAGAAACACCAGCAGAAGATTTGAAATGCAATCTTTATGAAATTCAGAGCGCCATCCATCCACCAAGGAAAAAACCAACTTTATGAGAGTTCAGGAAGAAAAACCTAAATCTGCAGCACAATGTAAGAGGCATTCCTAAAGGTGTGTTTTTCCCACTATATTTTAGGTCTGGGGAGAAAAGATTTAATGTGAGATGAGAGGCTATACTTTATATAATATCTAACTGACACAGAAAAAACCAGTTATTTTTGTGGAAAATCAATAGCGAAAGACAAATCTGAAAATAAAGAGTGATTTAAGTACTCAAGAGTGTGAAACAGAATGACAAAACATTCATTACAGTTAAGGCTGACATTCTGTAACAAATGACTTTGTAACTCACATCTGACAATCCCGATTTTATAGGAGAGAATTCATTTATAGGGACAATTAGATAAAGATTTAGTATTTGAATTAAATTTCTCACTTTTTGTCAATTTAAGTTATGGCTTTCTTATTTATTTGTATTTTAAAAATCACAACTCATTTTGAAGAATTCTTTTGGTGAAAGCTAAAATTGTATTGTACTTATGGTTACTAAAATATTGATTTCTAACATAGATCAGCAAATACAAGTGCTGATGGAACTTTTCCCAAAGGAAACCAGAGCTTGCAATGGTCTTTACATCCACTTAAATCAGACAATCAGAAAACTATAATTTTAATACTGAAATAACTTTTGAAAAACTGGTTAGAACCTATCTGTTTTTTTTCACTGTGAAGAAAATAGTTTATTATAAATTCTCTTCATCTCCCTCCTCTCCATAAAAAAACAGAACTTGCTGGCAGTTGTTTTATACCCTGAAGCACTTCTACTTATTTTCCCAAGTGATATTTGACTGAGGAAGTCAGTTCCTTTTCTTTAAATCTGATGGCAATTTTTCTCATTCACATTAATTGAAGTGGATTTACATTTGGAAAAGAAAACAAAGGTCTTTGCCTTCTTTATATGAGAATCTTCTAATATCATAAAGAATATACAACTCAACTGAAAACATCAAATATGTGTCCTCAACTCTGCAAGAACTGATGGAACACGGAAAAAGATCCTACACAGAAAGAGTGGCTAGATAAATGCTTCTCTTCTAATATTAAAAATAAAAAATCCCAAACACAGCTTCTTGCTTTAGCTCTTTGGAAGATTATGATTTCCAGATTTTGAAGAAAACTATATTCAGTTAATAACATCATGGTGATTTAACTCTGCTTGTTGTAATCCTGAAGCCTACTACTTCCTGTGAATGCAAATCTTCAATATATTAGATTAGAATTTAGAAATAAGGACTATCAACCAGTAAACAACCAGTACACCTATTATACTGTCATCTAAGCCACCTGGCATGGGTAAGATTTTTCATTGTGAAGAGCCCAAATTTCCCTCTTGTGACATGTTAGTCATTGATGTTTTTACAGTTGTAGCTTTAATTACCCTTTCTCTCACTTCAGAGATTCAGGAAATAAAGCTTGCATCAGTAAATATCATGAGAAATCCTTGTCTGACATTTCAACCTGACTTTCAAATTTAATATGCATTTTTCAATTATGTTTATTAATAAGGTTGGAGGTAACTTTCCTGTTATTAATATGAATTTCTTTGCCATAGCACAATACTTCTGAGGTACCAACGCATGGTACGAGACACACATGGATGAGAGATGGTTTCAGGCTTCTACAGGAGGGTGATTTGCATTTGAGAGCTGTCATATTCTGTGGAGGTAAGGGAAGAGCTGGCAGTGCTCCAAGCACATCTGGAGAACTTGTCTCAGCTCTCCTCACTCCCACACATGCTCCGGGGACCACAGAGGAAACGCTTCATACGCCCCCCTCTCCATCCTCCTCCCCAAACCCCAAAACAAAACAGGCATGAGGAAATTAAATAAAGCAACTCTGGATAATTGAATTGATTATCACAGAAACTCAACAGCTAACAGGAATTTTGAGGGGATGGTGTGGCTGGGGAGATCACACCAATCCCAGCAACACTGCCCTAGGAAGTTGATTCCAAGACTGTCTTTCATAAGAATCAAGTTTTTTGCCGATTACTATTCAAGGTAAACTGGAGGCTGAAGCTGCTCCTCCCAAATGTCCCAGTTTACATGGAAAAAAAACAAACAACAACAAACCAAGCAGAAGAAAAACACATTTTAATGAACACAGATGGAGAGATAAGGAGATGTCTTCTATATTCAGGTTTTCTGCTGTACTCAAGGGTATGAGGAACACCTCTTATGTGCCCTGACAAACTGTTAGATATATTTCTAGTTAGTCAAACTATTAGGAAAAATATTAATCTAAGAAGTTGTTAGGAATCAATTCTATCACATCTTTGGATTAGATGGTGCAGAAGAAAATGAGATTTCACAACCCAGTAACAGAACTACAAAGCCTAATGGGAAAGATTTTCCTGTATTGTCTGTTGTTGCGGATTTAAAAGATCAGCATGCACAAACACACAGAAGAAAATAATGCAAATGTCAATTTGTAAAGCTCCAGCTCTGCTCACTGAGCCTAAGAGCCTAAGTACTAAGTGAGATCCAATGGCATCACCACCAGCAGAGGGGAGAGCTCCTGCTCAGGAGGCACCAGCTGTGGCATTTGGTGACTCTTGGAAGGAAAATAAAGTAGAAAAATAAAGATATGAAAACCAGCTGTAGGGTTGAACTCCCAAGAGCACTCTTGATAAGATCACTGAGGCCTCTCTCTCCACTGAGATCAGAAATATCTTTGCAAAGGAATAGGGTTGTTTTACAAATATATTGCTGAAAGAATGGCACAGGGAACAACTCACTCAGCAGAATCTGCAATTCTTTTATCATCAGTTTAACTGAGAACAAAATCACAGGATATTTATATGTATTCTCAGCAAAAAGAGAGCAATTTTTCCCCAACGGACCTTTTAAAACAATTCTGCAGAATTGAGACCTTATGATAGCTAAGGTTGAGGCTCTCTCCTGGCAGTGAGAAGTCAGAGGCAGTTCCCACCTTCCTGTGTGTCTAGAAACAATCTCAGTGCTACTGGGGAAACTGGTACTAAGCAATCAACCTCCACCAGGCATTTCCAAGCCTTCAGCCATAACAGGAATGTGGGGGAGGAGAAAGGAAGAGAACATCAATGAAAGTAACCACTGAGCATAAAACACAAAGAAAAGTAACTTGATCTCTTCTTTTACAGTCATGAAAACCAAACTTTCATGAAAATAAACACGACAAATAAGACTGAACTGATGGGCAAGGACCAACTTACATGAAGAGCTTGAGCATATTAGGCTAGATCTTGCCTCTACACCTCTCAAGACCCAAAAGGAATCCAAAAAATAAGCTGATCTGAAAAATGATAATACAGCAGTGTGAAGAACCTTTTTGTAGGGTAAAAAGAAGTTATTAAGTAAGGAGCACGTCAAGCCAGAAGGTGCTGCATGAGCTTCAGATCTCTCCTCTGACTCACAGGGTATTACCATGAACAGAAAACCATCAGCATGGGAAAAGTGAAGGAAAGACTAATGTTGCAAAATTGAGCTTGCAGTCTATTATACTTGGAAAACCTATTGAGAGTCAGCCTTTCCTGTGATGCAAGAGTTTATAATTTCATTAGCTGTGCAAGAACACAAATAAATTGAGATATTAATCAAAACAATTAAATGGAAGACAAAACTTGTTGAAAACAAAGTCTAGTGGGCTTTCCAAATGTGATTTTACAAGCACACATTGTTACAAATGGGTTTTTTTTTAATTCCCTGCCAACTTTTCATTATCCATCAGCACTGATCGCATGTCAATTAATAAACCTGCAGACAAGCTGGATATTGTAAATTAATTTAATGTGTGAGAGAAGTTGGAGAAACCACAATTCTGCTTGACCTCCTCTGGTTACTTCACCTGGCTTGGCCCCCTGTACAACTGCATTGTGAACTAGCTCAGGGTTCTGCACTGAGAAATAACAGAGAAAAGGAACTGCTTTTTTGTACAGGTCAGTTCTGATCTTGAGCAGAAGCAGGGTCACCAGTCTATCACAGAGAAGGCAGGCTGGGGTGGTCAGGGTGATCTATGGTCTAAGTGCATTTTCAGAGTGATAAAAGAACAGCTCCAGGGTAACACAGCAGTGCCCTTCCCACCCCTGCAGTGCTTCCAGCCCAAAGCCTGCAAACACACAGGAACTGAATTCTAATTATCTCCACAGTACTCAAAATGGAATTTAAAAAATAAAAACTGAAGCAAAACCATAAAAGACAGCTGGCACATACCTATGCATTTAGTTTTTCAACCTCAGACAGTGCTTACAAAAAAAAAAAAAAGGCAAGAAAAGAAAGGTAATTTAATTGAGCTATGGACTGTGGAATACAGGCTGACTGAATTGGAACCATGAAGGGTTCCAATCCAGGAACAGTTGGAACCATAAAGAGTTCAAATTCAAGGGCAGGTGTACATTCTTTTCCTGTTGTCTCTTCTCTACTATCCCATTCCTAATGCAAATATTGGAGGAAGGAAATTTGGATGACCTGTCCTTTCCTCCTAGCAGTATAGTCACTAAAGTCAACCCCAGCTTTGAGTATGTGCTGGGAAGACAGGGACTCTTGTGGGAAAATGGTTTCAGAAATCAAGTATTTTAAAACAAGACTTCTTTTTATTTAATCATCTCACTATGTATTTTTGTCATTCTGGGCAAACAGCCAGTAAGGGGAAGAAAAAAAACCTCCTGCAATCCATGAAACCAGAGAACACATGAAAATCATAATGTTATGGTTCAGCCATCTTTTCTACCTTCCACAAATACAATACATTGTACTTAGAGTTTGAAATAGGCTCTGTGTCTTATTACAGAAAGAATAAACTTTGCAGACGTCATGAAAGGTGCCTCAGGGAGTGTCCAGCTTGCTCTCTGTGCTCTGCTCAGGGCTGGCCTGGGTGGACTCACAACCAGGGCACCCTCATGGCCCATTGTGGCTTCTGACAGAAAACCTGCAGGGCTGATAATGAGCACTTAAAAGCCAGGACCCATTATTAACCATTTCACTGCAGAATTGTGCTAAAGCAAGATGGAGCTAATGCACTCTCTAATGCAGCAAGACATTCTTGCATCCTGACCTGTTATCCATTTGCAAAGAGACTCTGTGAGAAGCAAGTTAATACGATATTTCTCTCTTTTTGGCAGCATTTTTAAATACTCTTGTGGATACTGAAACAGGTGTCAGCTCAGGGAAACTGCTGCTTAAGTAGGTTGTTTGATGGGACTGCATTCACTGCTGGATGGAATAAAAACATTTCCTACGTGTTTTATCCATGGAAAAGAATAAATCACTTCAATAGCTTATCTAGGATTCAAAGTGCACAGCATGAGAGTATGTTGTTTCCCACAACATTTTCAGGACCTCATTACTCTTTTTTGAGGCTGGTTCACCAGTTCCCTCTATTTTCCCCCCTCTTTCTTCTTTCCACCATGATTTGTTTCCGGGTAATCCCCATCTCCCTCTCAGCTTTAATGTGCATCTCTATTTCATTGTACATCATCCTTCTGTCCCTGTTCCCTCTGTCACCTTCTCACAACAGTTTATGGTGCAGGAGGCCCCTGCACCACACCAGTGAAAAGTGTATTTCTGATCTGGAGGAGGCACCTGCACACAGCTGAGCTGCTTGGGGTTACCCACAGACACCCAAGGCAGAGCTGAGGCCACTCCTCCACTTCTGTGCCAAGGCTTTCAAGCCACATGATACAGAACGGACCAATTTCTGGATTATATAAAAGAGTTCAGTAGGACATTGTTACAATTCCTGAAATAACAATTTAGTAACAGGAGAATATCTCATTTTCTAAAGCTTCTCCATGAAGATAGATTTTTTCCTACACACAAAACCAGAGTACTAGTATTAAAAATTAGTATCCAAGTGACAAAAGATTTTTCTACTCCTTAATTAACATAAGGCCAATATAAGGATGTTAATATCCCTGAGTTGAAGTGTTTTGCTTCTAATAAATTAGGCTTTTCAATGATTATATTTTACTAATTAAAAAAGTTGAATCCGGTAACCATAAACATATGGCTCTTAGTGAAGATCACCAGATTTTCTCAAGTTCAATATCTTCTTCCCTCTTAACCTGGAAGTCAGTCTGCCCCCCAAGCCAAGCAGTCAATGATTGTCCCCTGCAAGTGTTAAAAAAGCAAGAATTTCCAGCCTCAGTGGATCATAACAGATTATAAAACTGCCTCTATGACTGGACTAGAACACTGAGCTTCTTTTACTTTAAATCCTCAAGTAGAGGAAGGCTGCAGAAATTCTGCTTCTATTTATGGATTTTTTCCCCCTCTGTTAGTTTTACTGGCACAGACTCCTAAAACTAGTACTGGTGGTGTAGACAGGCTTGCTGGTAGCCTCATCTGCCCTTCTCTGGCATTTTTAACACATCATGTGTGACCTCTAGGAAGGCCTCAAAGGGACTGGAAGACTCCTGAGGAGGAGACCCTCTAGAGGAACAGCACACTGAGCACTTCTTGGAATGCATCTCTTATAAAGTATTTCAGCAGCCTGAAAAACAGAGGGAAAAAGTATAAACTGAAAGGATTTAAGGGCCACCATAAAGCTGCTAGCTCAGAGAGCTGGGAGGGATGGAAGGAAAGCACTACATCTGCTAAGTTTGAGTTTCATATTCTAGAAGAACACAAAGAGGCAAAGAGATCACACTTTGGTCTATGTTCAGAAGCTACATTCCTCTTGGGAAAAGTGTCAGGAAACAGTTTAAAACCACTGATGAACAAAATGTAGGAGTGAAATAGGAGAATCTCTCTTATCTTAAAAGTGTGGCAGAGGAAGTGAATAGATTTAGGGTTGATAGAAGGTCCTAGATCAAAATACAAAGAGAAGATACTTCCTTTCTCAAAGCATGGAGATGAAGAAGAGAAATAACAAACAAGAGGAGAAAAAATTCCTCCACAGTCTCACTTTTCACAGGAGGAAATGTGGCAGTGGGTCTCTCATACCCCTCAGACCACAGCTGTGTGCCAAGGCACTGCAGAACAGCTGAAGTGAACCCCAGCTAAACCTTCAGAAGTACAGTAAAATCTGCAGAGGCAAAATTATTTGCTCCTTTCAGTATCTGTTTGTAGCTTTTAGTAACCACAAAACACAGAGCATGTGGGATTTTCACTTTCTAAGAGCCTAAGTCAACCAATAAAACTGAAGATCAAGGAAGTTTTCTCCATTTGTCTGGTCACTAAGTGGCAGCACATGCTTAATTTCATAAATAATTCAAGGTAATAGGAAGTATTAACTTTAGAGTAATTATTAGCAAAAATAGTGCTTTCTATAAGAAGCCTAACCAGCAGCACAAACAAATGCTTGTACTCTTGGGAATAATTACATTCATATTCACGAAATGAATATTTTTCAAGGACATCAGTGTAGATAAGCATAGGTTAGGGCACAGCATTTCTTGCAGCTTACATATGATGCTGCATGGAAAAATGCATTTGGCTCAATCACAGTTTCAGAAAGGAACTAAGGTGAGACATGCTGTAACAGAACTACACATAAATCCAGACATATTAGCAACAGAAATTAAAATAGAGACTTGTGAATTTATTTATATTATATCGCTCTTTTTAGTGCTCCTAAAGAAAGTTGATTCTGCCAGGAATGGATTTTTTTTGTTTGCCCCCAGCTGTAAGGACAGGTTCCCTGGAATACTGCACTTCTCAAACCATCAAATATGCATCAGAACAAATGACAGCAATCCAAACTAACAATTTATACTCCCTGGCTGGATCATGTGTGTCATCCACACCCATTAATAAAACAGAACTCTTCAGCAAACTCTGGATAATGTTTCATTCAGAAGCTAGGTGACACTGGGCAGGATTTGTCTCAACTCTCCAGCACAGCAGGGGAATTATTTGGTGTACAATCATGCTGACTATTTGGTGAATGTGTTTAGGCTTCTGGAATAATGCAAGAATAAGGTACTAATTTACTAAAATACTGCAATATGACTGTTCACTGGCTGTTTTTTAAACTGAAATTATAGCATGATAATCACTACTCAGCTGAAAATCAGGAAACAACCATCACATTACCTGTAAATTAAAAAACCCTCAGGCCACACATCACATCTTTCACTGAGCTGAGATCTGTATGTGTGCTTACATATATTTTTAATGCTGTCAATCAATTGTTATGTATTGTGTGCAGAAATTACATTAGCCAGTGTATGGATTTACAAAGCAAGACTAGAACAGGCTCAGGGTAGGGAGCAGATCACTAACTAAACGTTATAGAACTTCAGAAATTGAATTAGTTTTGAAAGCATTATTTTCTGAGGAAAGCTGTAGGAAGCTGGTTTATCACTTAAACTATTTGTCTAATCTTCTTAATTCCTTACTGCAATATGACATTTAGTTGTATTTTTCTGAAATTTTAACCATTTGAAGGAATGAACCTCTCATACCAGGTCCCTACCTCAGGGTGTTCAGGGAAGCAGGATGGTTATTTAGATTCACCCAGACATCTCTGAGGATGATGCTGGGGACAATGTGTTTTACACATGTCACTGGAGACCGCTCCTCTGAAATGCTCCAGGGCCCCCAGCTGCTGCTGGAACACAAGATTTGCAAATTGTGGTAGCATTAGCCTTTGTCAGTCCTGCATCCAAACTGAATGCACACAAGTCCTCAGAGGCCCCTGGGTAACCAGAAAATGCTCACAGCACATTGTAGAGAGGCTGAGGAGACTTCAGCCCAGGGCTGCAGTGCTCAGGTCTCTGCTCTTGCTGCTCCCTGCACTCATCCAGCAAGGACAGCACTAGGGAACAAGCCTGCCAGAGGTTTCCTCCTTCTGCACTCCCAAAGACCTCTGCTTAAAGGCACTTAAGTGAGATGGAGAGGACAGACAGCTGATTGAAACTACTACAGAAGAGAGAAGTTATGATGAAACCATCTGGACAGAAACCAGATAAATAGAAACAAGAAGTGAGGGGGAAGCATTAAAAACAGAATAAATAGAAAAGGAGAGGAAGGAGGAACACACAAAACGAAATGAGCAGGAACAGTGAGAATTCTTGGAGATGCTATGATGACTAGAATCTGAATGCAAGGTCCACAAGGAAGAAATTAGGCAAGGAAGAAATTAACTGAAAGAAAAGTTCTGGGGCAAATCTCAGGCTTGGAAAGGAAGTGCCCTTAGTGATGTTGGTTACCACCAATCACCTCCTTTTTTTCCATGTGTCTTAGCACAGTTTCCAGGAGGATTTGCTCCCTGATCTTGTCCAGCATCAAAGGAAGACTGACCAGCCAGGTCTTACCTCAATTTCCATGTCAAGCATTTGGCAAGATGTACAGGCAATGCTCAAGAGATACACCACATCCCCAGTTCAAAGTTTTCCACAGGAAATATTCAGAAAAGCCTGCTTCCAACAGAGGAGATGAAACATAATTACAGGTGAGATACACTGCACTGACAGGCACTTTGCAGATCAGCTACTCAAAATGCAAACTGGATTAATTAGCAGTGTCCACCCTTAATCAAGAGACCCGGGAACCGAAAGATTAGATCTGTCTGTACCCATCAAAAGACTACAAACCAACTACTGTCTCCCACTGAGGCAGAAAAGCCAATGCACTGGAATAGATGAAAAACTGTAAAACAAACAGACCTTGCTACACCTGGAATCTGAAGTGCAAACTACACAGGAGGCAAAGAAGCTGTGATTAACACCTTGTCAGGGGAGGGCAGCAATGCAGTAGGATAATAAAGGGAAGGTTCTCATTTAATCTTGGCACAGTTTGATTAGATGCAGATTTCTTTAATTTCTTTCCTTAAATCTTTAATAAACATTTGCCAGTTTGGGTTACCATAGATTTCTTGACCTGTATTCTACCAAAACCCCCCCTTATTTAATGACTGATTATTGCACAAGTCCTTCTGTGATGTGTAGGCATTATTATTTTACAAATGGATCCCACCAGCTCATTCCCAGATGTATCATCTTCAGACTCAATAAGCTTCCTGCATAAACAAGAAATTGAATGGCCTTTGTCCTTATTAGCTAATAGAAAATTAATTTTTAGTGTTAATTTTTGGGCTTGGGCCAGTTGCCAAATGTTTAGGGCAGCTGCTACATCTATAGACAATACACACAAGTCAGAGATGGAAAGATCTATTGGGTTATTTCCTTTGACTACAAAATGATGAAGAATAGCAATCAATAATCACATGCTTGTCACGTCCTCTGTAGTATATAATCAGATGTGTTGGCTGGTTTTAAACAACTGCAGCCACAAAACCTCTACCACTTCATTTATTGCTTCATACTACTCTAAAACAAACAAGTTGGAAAAAAAATTAATAGTCAGTAGAAACATAATAGCTTTACAGAAGCAAAGACAGAGCCAATGCACCCATCCAGTCTGATCACCTCCACAGCCAGAACAAGTTTCAGCCAGTGACCCTCACATTAACCCTCAGAGCACAAGGGCTCCAAGCACTAAGTGCGGTTCCTTGGCAAATTATTCCCATGTTGAATGACTACACTGTTCAGAAACTGTCTCTGATTTCATGTTTAAGTTCCTCAGACTGCCAGTTGCAGCCCCTGAGCCAGCCCTGCTGGGTCTGTGTCTGCCAGCAGACGGTTCTGCTCTGCTGCGCGTTCTGCACGCGCTCCTGGTGCCATCAGCATCACCCGCGAGTGAGAGCCCCACAGAGCCCCTCCCTCCCTGCACCCCACACTTGCCTCAATCATCTGAGCAACTTAGACTTTCTCTACAGATTCAGGCCTTTAAAAAAACCCTCTCCTTGAATATCAAGTCCCAAAGACACAACTGCATTTTGCGCTGCTCTGAGATTCTTTGATTTTATACATCCCTGGTGTTGAAATGCTCGAAGTGACTCATCTGAGAAGTGTTAATGACAGCTGCTATACTTCAGAGTTCCCTGGCAAGACACATGTACACATACAGCCCAAAGTAGCATTTGACTTGTTGGCTCCATTTATCTCATTTACTGGCCCTTAAGGCCCCTTTCAGCATTACTGCTTTCCCAAGTAGCTCCTATTAAATATTTTATATTTGGTTACTATCCCACACACTGAATTTCATTCAATTTGCTGTGTATCCTTCTGGATCTTTGAAATGTTCCATCTTGACTTGTGTGTCAGGGATGATGCTTTAATGTCTGCAGTTTAAATATCAGATAAGAATCATATTTCCAACATTTCATGACAATTTTTCATTGATATTTTTATGCTCCTAACACTGTGTCACGTTATCGTCCCCACATTTCAGATATTATAAGCCCAGGCAGCTAAATTTTAATACTGTAATAAACACCTATTTTTTTTTTCTAATTTAAAAATCAGAAAAAATACTATATTTAAGTATATTTGGCAATTAATGCTTCAAAACATAGCCAGCAGCAATAAATGGAGCAAGGACCCCTTTTAACAGTCTGTTTCATTCCCCTGTTTCAACGGCTACTATCCCACACTACAAAATATGATGTGGGAAACGAAGGTTTCAATAAATTAAAAATACAAAAACCAATTATCCTTGACATAATAAAATCTTTTTTCTGCAGAAACTAAACAGTTATACGAAGTCTGATCTGATACCACCTGAAAAACAGATAAGAATAATAAAGAAGTTCTTCCCAGTTAATAACAAAATTCTTTATTGAAGAGCTTTATGCATATTATATGAGGCTTAGAATGAACCTGTGGCAGATAAGAGATAAAATAATCAATGTATATATAAGTATATCTATACACCATTTGGGCTCTTCAGAGGACTGGCTCATCTTTTACCTGTATCTGTATAATGTAAAGTAACCTAAATCTTGATTTTGATGGGAATCTATTAGCTCTCTTCTAATGCAAATAATAAAAATCACTGTCTGGATGCATTGTTTGGGAGATTAGAAAACAGCCAGCTGATAAGGTTAACAAAGTTAACTAAGTCTTTGGTTATGTCCTGTCTCTATGACACTGTGTTATTCTGATTTGGCTTATTTTTTGCATTTTTCCTACTATTTCATTAACTGATAAAACTTCATTGCATATACTGAACATAGGTAATCATTTCTAGTAATACTAGACAACCTGCAAAGAAGAGGCAAGCTGGTGTAATGAACACAGAGTATTTCCAAATGCTTTGAATTCCACTCAGCAGAATGGGAGTAACTATGGCTTCCTCTATACTTTCACTACAGTTTGTCACATTTCACTCTCTCTGAAATAACAGCTCAAATAAACCAGGTTTTCTACTTCTCGGATATTTTCTTTCAGGATGACTGTAAATTTCAGTCACAGTTACCAGTTTATCACACAAGTGAGGTGACCCAGAAGCATGCCAGAAGCACGTCTCTAGCTAATCCCCTGGGTGCCCTCACATTAGCAGAACAAGCTACATTTGAGAGAAAAATCAAGAAACTAATTCAAAGATGAGGAGTTAAGAAATGCCACTGAATTTTGTAGGTATTTATAATCAACCAGGTTAGATGAGCAGAAGGTAATTTCCTGTTCTGCTAGTCTTAAGGAAATAAAATGGCCAATAAGAAAAAAAAACATAAATCAACATTGAAATATTTATCATCTGTTTTCAGATCGCTACCTCTATGTAGAGGAAATATTTTTAGAAGTAATTAAATCAAACAAACAGTGAGCCTGTAAGAAAGACCTACTTGTGGCAGAGAATTGTCCCTGTTTGTCTTCCTCTTCTGGTGACTCACTGTAAGCACCCAAAGAAGGGCCCACATTTGAAATTACCATCACAAGCTGCTGGGCAGAAGCCAGTTGAAGAACTCCTCCAAATGCAATTATTATTCACATGAAAAGGAGGAAATGCTTGACTGCCTTGGCAGCTGCTTTTTGGGATGTTTGCTTTTCTTGTATTTGCACATTGATCAATACATGAAACCAAGAGAAGAAATTCTCTCAGCTGAGGAATTTTGCAACATTTTCCAAATTAACTGGAATTTTGACGTATTAGTTGTGCAAATCAATCCAAATGCCAACAACAAATTTACAGAGATTAACAAATTCGACACTTCTTACCTGCTTACCTTTTTAACTTGTGTTAGTGATGGATTTCAGCACAAGCACTCACACTTATGAGGTATAAAGATACTGCCAGGCCTCAAACTGCCTGAAGCTGCTCCAAGAAGCAGCTGTATTGAGGCAGAGCAGGTGTGCATTCACCACCTACCAGAATAAGCAATGCAGCCACCTCCAAACTTGCATCCTAGAAGAGGTTGACAAGCACTTTAAAAGATCTTTCACTCTATCTCAGGAGTATTAGAAAGTCCTCTAGTTCTCTAGGAATAACTGCTTTGCAAAATTGTACATGTATTTTAAATTAATTTGACACCTCAGGTTTTTACTTCTTCAGTTGACTAAGCTGGATTTTCAGCTTTACCAGAATATCACCAGTCAAGGACTTGACTAACACCACCACTGAAATATGTTGGTGTTCCCAAAGGACATAAGGAATCTTTAAGACAGGCAAGCAACCAGAGAACATTACAGCAGGAAGGAGAGAACGCAGCAGGATGGAAAGCTTCTGCCATGTATTTTTTGGCTGCTGTGTTGTACACCTGAGCTAGACAACTACACTCCAAAGAGTACTCAATGCTGTTTTCATTTCTCTTCCATGGGCATACAAAACTTCAGATTCCATCATCACATGCTGAAAGGGCAGCAGCAAGAGGGACAGCTGGGTAGGAGACTGGGGGTGGGTTTCTGTCATAGAGAAAACTTCTGCCAAAGATTATCATTGAAACGCGATCTGAGCTGGCCAAGCCAACAGTCAAACATCTCCACTTTGTGGCCTGCCCCTCCTGCTTCCCAGCTGGCTGAGGCTCTGTTTCCACATTCTGACTCCTAAATTTCCCCTGTGGGAACCTAGAACCTGAGCTCGGCCAGCTTTCCAGAGCCCACATCCACCTACATGAGTCCATGCACAGGAACTATTTTTTATCATGACTGCACAAATCTGGAGCTTTGGAAGAAAATAATCTGAAACCATTAGAAAATGGCAACTCACTGCCATTTCTCTTACCAGAAGTTTCTTTCCATAAGAGTGGCCATGATTCAGTATCTCAAGAGCTCTTACTGAGCCCAAAAGAGAAACTTAACTGAAACTGCAGGATTTGATTTAGCTTTCTGCAAAACCTGAAGGGACATGCAGTTTTTTTTAGTTTTTCCCAAACAGAAGGTAGTTAATAATTCAATCTAAACTGTTATAGAAGCAATGAATGAAAAAAAAATTCTACACAGATTTATGCAAAAACTCAGTTGTTTTAGACTCTACTTATTATGGCTATTTAACATTAATAAGCACTGTATGAGTTGCAAAGCAATTGTAAATAAATGTGTTTATTTTATTGCATGTACAGCTGTGGTATTGTTTTTGCCATGATTAGCCACCAAGCAATGTATAAGACAGCTAGAAGAAAGCTCAAAAAATTCCACTAGAGTTGGCTGGTGAAGTACAGAAAATGCTTTCTATTTGATTTTGTATTAAAAAGAAATTGGATATCACAAGTCTAAAATGGTGATGCCAGAAAGATATTTTGAGAGAAATCACAGAAGACTGCCTTTAGAGAAACGTCAACAAAAATGAGTGACTGAAATAATGTGGAGTACTTCAGACATGGACAAGAGGTACTAGGGATCAGAAATGAATTATCATGCTCTAAAATGATCCAATAAAAATCGAACTGTAGTGCAGTAATCAGAAAATGTATTGGAAAAGAGATAGGTTATAAAAAGAAAAAGGAGCTTTCAAGTACTGTAGGCTATTAGCTACTACTGAGAAATCTGGATTCAGGAGATTGTATTTCTAAAAAAATATGCACACAACCAACATAGCTGAATTTGCTGTTCAATAGGTAGTGAACTATAAAAATTAAAAAGATAGATTGGAGCCAGAATCACAGGCTAAAATAAAAATAATCAATGCAACCATCAATAGGAGTTTTGAAATGAACACTGTACTGGCTGAACACACAACCACACAGGCTTCAGGAAGAATGACTCAATTATGTTTTTCCCCACAGGCAAAGATATAAAAGATAGTTGTAGACACATTGAGCACATCAGAGAAAAGCATTTGGGCAGTGCCCCTTGTTGCAGAGGAAGAGCTGCAATTCTGAAGGGTGAATAATTAGGGACACCCTGGAAGAAATCCATTTGGGCTCTGCTGCCTTTGGCAGAGCAGCCCTGGCCGCTGCAGCCCCTGTGCCCACCAGCACATGCTGCCCACAAACCCACACAAAATGGGAGGGAAGGGCTTCCTTTATCAAAGCAATGGAGAAGCACTGGAACAACTCAGCTGGGAGAGAGGAGGGCTGAGGATTTTGAAAAAGGCACAATGTGAAGTCTTATTTCTAGTCATATACGCTTCCTTATCAATATATATCAATATCATCTTCCTTATAAAAGGAAATTATGTAATATTCTGGGAAACATTTTTGGCCTCAACAAAAATTTACACATACACAAAAAATAAATTTGGAGATTTTCCCTTCACCAGGAGCTTTATCAGCTTTTTACAGCACAAGTTCCACCCCCATCTGTGATCAGCAGCATAACCTAAACCTCTCCATGGTAATCAAAAGGTGCAAGCATCCACAAGTTGTTTTGTCATAAAGAAAATAACTGAGAAGTCTCTAGTGCTGAGCTGTAAATCCTGCATCACTCATCAGGTCCCACTGACAGTGCACAGCTCACAAGCAGCTCTCTTACTCAACAATTCAAGGAGATTCAAGTAAAATTCAATTCAAGCAAATTACATCAGATATTTTCTGATTGTGAAACTGGAGGTATGTTTATACCAAATTATGCAGAAAAACAAATTCCAAGCATGCATTATGACCCTGCCACATCTGCCACAGTAAAATATTTGCTCTAAAAGACCTTAGCTTGACTGGGCAATAACAAAGTTTGCTGTCTCAAAAGCACTGTTTGGGGGAAAATTGAGTTTGAGAACATTCTATTTTATTAAAGTGCCACTTGACACTGATGTTGAACAAAGCAATGAGAAGGGCAGACAAGTCTGAACAACACTGACCATGACTTAGGTACATGTAAAAGGTATGCACCAATTCATAATATACATTTAATCAAAAATAACTGTAGGCAGAGAGGGAAAAAGTTTAAAAGCTACATTGAAAGATGAGAGTAAAACTCTTTCAATTAAATGGGAGGGAGAAGTGGTAGGAGCCATAATTAACACAACACACAGTCCAGAAACACCATTAACTTCTGCCACTTTGTTACCTGCTTTTGAGATCTTGTCACAAAGTTTCCAGCAATAGAGCTGAACAGCCCCAACCTGATGTCCTAAGCCATCCCCACTTGCAGGTATTTCTTAACCTATTTTCTACTGCAGAAATTAGAAATCAGCTAACACATTTAGTCCAGGTTTCACTTTTAGAAGACTGCAGCCATGAGCCACCGTGTTTCTGCTAGATGAAGCAGTCACTATGTTTTTTCTAGATGAAAGCTACTTGCTACTATTAATACTCCCCTTTTGTGAGACAGGGATATGCTAATATTCCTAACCCTGAACAATACAGATTTATGCTGATCTTCATCTCAGTCCCAAACCCAAGAGGAAATGAAATACTAACAAATTTGAAAATATAATACTTTCTCATGTAATTTAAACCACAATGAATTAAATGGGTAAAAATTAAAAAAGGTTGGAAAGGAAGAATGAACAACCTTTCTCACCCGTAAGACAACAATAAATTCTTAGATCTCTCATCATCAAGAAAAAATAATATTTAGGTTAAACCTTGCTAGACTCTAAAATGGTAATTGGTCAGTATTTGTCACTTCTGTATCCATCCTGCACTCATTTGCTGGATCCCTTCCTTTCACTCATGGTATTACCGTTTGGGCAAGTCAGGGGAGGGCATACTCAGAGGGCTGGAGCTAAGCTGTCTCCTTAGCTTCAGCTCTCTGAGGGAGAGAAACCAAGGGAAGGTTTTGGGGAGATCTCAGAGCACCTCCCAGTACCTAAGAGGGCTACAAGACAGATGGAGAGGGCATGGAATGATAGGACAAGAGGAAATGGCTTTAAATTGACAGAGGGTGGGTTTAGAGGAGATATTAGGAAGAATTATTTCCCTGTGAGGGTGGTGAGGCCCTGGCACGGGGTACCCAGAGAAGCTGGGACTGCCCCTGGATCCCTGGCAGTGTCCAAGGCCAGGCTGGACAGGGCTTGGAGCATCCTGGGAGAGTGGAAGGTGTCCTTGCCCATGGCAGGGCTGGAACAAGATTATCTTCAAGGTGACCTCTAACCCAAACCATTCTGTGATGTGGCAGCTGTAACTCATTTTGCCCATTTGTAACTCATTTTGGGGATGAAAAAAGCTCCACTTCCTTTTGCATTTAAAACCATGCTGGCTGCCACTATAAGGAACCAAATGAGAGTAACTTGATCTCATTTATCTAGCAGCCTTAACTGTAATCTTCCAAGATCAGAGTTCACAAGTTTTTCCTTAGCCTTATTTTCCACTAATGATATTCAACTTTCAGCTTTAAGCAGAACATCCAAAATTTTGATGAAAAACAGGTTCTAATTGGTATAAACATCCACATTTTAAGACATATAAGGAAAACTGATTATATTTCAAAATAACTACAAAACTAAACTAAATAATTCCAAAGGACACACATACAAAATATGACTATAGGTTGTTTCTGTAAATCAGATTGCTGATCTTCTAAAACATTTAAAAAATTAACCAAAATAGATAAGAAATAAACAACACTGTAAATTTAATAAAACAACATAAATAAAACATCAGGATAGACATGCTGACTGTTTAGAATGGAACTGTTCCCAGGAACACACTTGTCCCAGGATGTCTTCCTGTAGAATTCACAGTAAATACACAACATCAGAAAAAGTATTTTGTTCAGTGTTTGCCTGGTCTCATAAATACTGTGAAATGAGAAGTCAGACAATCCTCACCCTTCTGCACTGCAGCACCCTGACAGAAAGCAGACACTTATCTGCCTACCCCACCTCAGCTTTCCCCCCAGTGGCAGCCTAAATAAACTGAGGTCCCAAGAATTGCAAAATCAGTGCAAAGTATTTTTGCACTGTGAAGTATTTCTGGAGATAATTTTCCTTTGCATTCATACCCAGAATACTGAGAAAATAAAAAGGATTTAAATGAAAGGAGAGATAATTTATATTGCTGCTGGCTCCTCAAGGCACATCCACTACACTGTATCACACAAGGGAGGAAAGCCAAGAGATTTTTTTTCCTGAGCTCTAATGCCAATTTACTGATTTCTGGAATCAAAATCAGACTTGACTCTTCTCCTCAAGTTTTCCTCCCTCCCGTCCTCCCCCCATGAAAGAAAAAAAAAGATTCAGGGGAAAAAATTTTACACAACCTTGTGCAAATGGACTGATAATTTTTACTATGCTGTGGGAAAAGGTCATTTAGATTCTGCAATATAGAAAGTATTTCTGCTACATTCTAAACACTGTTTCATTATCTTTAATGTAAGATACTAAATATTGATATTTGTCTTTAAATTAGTGTTCATTGTGCTTAAAAGAGAACCACAAAAAAGGGAACGTTTTAATACCATGTAATGATTTTAATAGACCACATGAAAACTGTAAGGATTAAAATAGCAGACATGCAGATGCAATGGCCTTGTTAGTCAGAAAAAGTAATAAAGATGGTAATTTTAAGAGGCAGATTTTCCCCCACAATACTGACAAAAAAGTCATTAGCTGAATTTCCATACATAAACAATTTCAGAAATGGCTTAAATACTGGGGGCACAAGCTCAAGACTTGCATGATATTGCAGCTGAGGTGATGCTGCAGTGCTTTCAGAAGCATCTCACACTCATCCAAAGCAATTTGGATAACTCACATGCTGCCTTTGAGACAGTAACATTTCCAGAGGAACAACTCTAAGGTCAACAAGAGCATCTTACACTCTGAACAACTGCAGCAGAGCAGCTCCCCTGTCAGTGAATTTGCCAATGCTCCCCAGAAGGCATTGCTATGTTACTGCAGGGGCTCACATCCCTCCTTTCACACTGAGGAGCTGCCTTTGAAACAACAGCAGAAGAAACCAACATAAACACCGTGTAAACACTCAAAGATCAAAAAAACCTTCACAACAAAAGCAACAGAGGTCTTTTATTAAGGGGAAGGTAAGTGGCCCTTTTCTGTCAAATATCTGAAAGTATCATAAATCAACTATCTGACAAGCTATAGCAGACTACAGAAGGAATTTCACCATGAGGGCTTTTGCATTTTATTGATGAGGTTGCCTTCATCTATCAGGTGCCTTACACAATCTGATAGGCAGGAGTGTACAAACAGAATGGAATCCATACCACAACAAAAAGGCAAAATAAAGCATACAAGGAGCAAAGAGAAAAATATTAAATGACACAGAGGGAATGGGATTAAGACCAATATTTACATTTATATTTTCAAAGCTACTTACACATATTTAACCTAATGGGTCTACTTGCAAATTAGTAATTCAATTTCTTAATTGCACCACTGTAAATAGAAAGTGACAGGACAGGGGCTAATGGATATACTTCAGCCATCATTATTAGAAACACAATCCTGCATAGAGAGGCAGCCACATGCCCACTTCTCGGAGCACGTATTGCTATTGTAATGTAGCTGTTGGTAATAATTTCCTGGAGAAACGAGAAAGCCAGAGATCAGCTTAATGCCTGAGTTGTTTACAAAATAACAGTAAATAACAGCAACATTAATCACAATGCTGTCACCTTCTTACATTAAACACAAGACTTTCATGAAGAGCCAGATCCAAGCCTAATTTAAACAGGTGTGAATTCACAGTAGGTCTATTGTCACACACCGTAAATTAAATCAGAGCCTTGTCCTTAGCAAAACCCTCCCCACGTCTGCATAGCTACAGCATTCACAAAGCTGTGCTTCTCATACAGCATCAGCCATTGTAGCATTTCCTTTACTAATTAAGTATCTTTATCCCTTTAACAGATACTGTTCAGATACTGAATATGAAGTGCAAAGAACTAAGGTGACTTGTCCAAAACTCACCCATCTGCTCAGGAATCAAAACGAAAAATCCCCAGAGATTTAGGGACGGTCAAAAGCTCTGTTAAATGGATCACTGCTCCCAGGCTATAAAACAAATACTTAGATGAATTACACAAGAATAATCTTACATGTTTCTAGCTCATTAAACTGAGCTTTGATCTGTAACCTACTAAATTCTCTACTACATCTACTTATTAATATATGGCTAATTCTATTACCCCATCTTTGCAGCCTGCCGTTTAAAATGTTTGTTATTATTAGAAGTATTGTTTCAAATAGAATCTGATACCATACACTAATGTTAAGAAGAAATTTTCCCAACACTTTATGATGGGCAAAAAGGAAAAATTACATTTTTCCACAGCTGTTTTTTTCCTCTCTCTTGCTTTGCTTTTAACAAGGTAAGTATGTTATTAAAAAAGTCCCCATACCAGATCTCAACAAGCACTCTAATGCTACGTTGCATGACCAGAGGTATTGCAGCCTGGACTAAAACCTTAATTTCTTGCCTACAAATCTCAAAAAAGTCATTGTGAACTACAGCTAATACCCAGTTGTCATAAAATAATTCAGCCAAAGAAATTGAGCAGAAACGTGGATCCAAGATGAGTCTGCATTTCACAGTACACTCCTCCAGCACTGGGAACCCTGTACTCTCCTGCTGGTTGTCACTATGGTGTAGAGAAGAGTAACTAATTGCCTAAAAACATCTAAGTAGATGTCAGGAATGAGCCAAACAAGTCAGACTTAAAAGTACATCAAAGCAGTCTGACAAAATAAGAGAGGTTAAAAATTGTGTTATTGTAGGAATGGCTGAAGTTCCACACTAGCTCTCAGCTGAGATGCAGCAGCTAAAAGAGTTGATGGCTGTGCAGATGTGCTAAATGTGGCTTAAAATGGATTACAGCATGGCATAAATGCACCTGAGGTCAAATTCATCATGTCACAGCTGCATAGACATCCTGTAAAGGAAAACATAAGAATGGAATGAACAACAATGAGGAAGGTTATATGGACACAAAATGGACTGTGGGCTGTTTTTAATACACTACCTCGGGTGGGAGGCAGATATGTGTCAAGCCATGTAATTTTAGGGATATATCTGGAGATCATGCTTTCTGTAGATCAGGTTTGTATTCTCTTCTTGACCACATACTCCAGAAAAAAAAAAAACAAACAAATAAATAAATTTGGCAGCTCAGTAATCTGGCAGACGAAAGCACTGAATTTGATGTTCTGACACACTGCAGCAACAGATACCATTGTACCACTGAACTGAGGGCAAGTGCAGTCTTCAGTGGAATAAAGGAACTATTTTTGATATGGTTATTCTGTGGTGTTGCTGTCTGAAATTTACATTCATATACCACAGAGTAACACTGTGTTTAAATGGAGCTATTTATACTATACCAAAGATAAGCAATGATCCCCAAGAAATTGGTCATTCATTTTGAGCAGTCAATATATATTTGCTTAGCCTCAGGCAAAGCTGAAGGCAGTCTGTGCCCTAATAGGCTATTATTAGTTGCCATTAACTTGACAACAATAAATGGGAACGTTGGTGTTTCATACAATCTGTTTAATGCTGCCAAAACAACCAGAGTGTGTTTTAACAGTGATTATGACAGAGTTGGTGTGTCTACTAAGGAAAACAATCCTTAAATAAATTCTCAAATTGGGCTATCCACAATGAAGAGAGAAGGATATATCCTGTGCCAGGGAACTTCAAGCTAGAGCTTAGAATGGATAGGACAATGTCAAGAAATAGCTAAGTAGAAGAAAATTTTACACAGTATATTAGCTCCAGATCAATGTAAAGCAAAAAACGACCTTGAAAACAATCTACTGGAGTCCACACAATTAACTGTCCCAGTATTACCACAAAAAGACCTGTTCTGCATTTGTAGCAAAAATTGTGATCATAGATGAAGAAAAAAAATAAACCCAAACCCAAAACCCCACTGACCCTTTCAAAATATGGACAACAATTACAATGTTTTCTCAAATCATGCAACAAGTATACCTTTCTCATTAATTTTACTCCAGTTCCAAATAGCTGCATTCTCATACCATTTGGTCAACCCCTCAAAACCCAGAATTCCTAAATACTTTAATAGAAATCAGGAAGTATAATTGAAACTAATATTTCATGTACTTCCAGCAACAGACCTTCTGCACTCCCCCATTTTCACACCAGAGTAGTTACTGGCAGGCACAAAAAAATACATTTCCATGGCAGAAACTGACAAGGATAAATGCAGCACTCGTGGCTCCCTGATAAAGCCCCTGGCACACAGGACTGCATAGAAGCAGGAAGATGTGCCATCTGTGACATAATTTAAGTAGAGATTTATGAACTTCTGTATTCAAAGAGTGCTTTGTTGCTGAGTTCCAGCCCAGATGAAAAACACGCTGCTCTCTGGACCAGGAATCTTGGCTATGAACTTACCTGTGAAATAATAGATAATATAAGCAAATATAGCTTGAACTGTAGTGTTCAAATGTATTCAGACCTTAACTTTCAAGACAGTAATTATTAGAATGACTCAAGACCACAGGAAGCACTGATACCTGTGTAGTTGACCCAGCCTGGAGACATCTCAAGAGTTCAAGTGAGCCTGTGCTTTCTGTTTCTCTCTCTTCCAACTTGCTCTTGCCCCCACTTTCCTCTCCCAACTATTTAGTTAAAAACTGGCACTTCAAGCACCTCAAACACGAATCCTTGATTTAAAAACTGTTATAAGGCTTACAAGAAACGAAATACTAAAGCTACATGCAAAAAGACTATCTACACCAGTTTAAATTGATTAAAATCCTTCTCAGAGCCAAACCTTTAGAGGAAAGCATTCTCTGGTGGGGAAGCACAATGTTATGTGTCCCTGTCTTAACAACACTTAGCCCATGGGTCTTGCTACATCTGTGCAAGATGATGAAGGAGCACTACTTACAGTAATTTTCATCTACAGAAGATTACTTATTTAGTGGTACATGTACTAGTAAGCAAAATATCATCAACACCCAGCTGGTATTGATGGTATTTCAGTCTGGAGTGCACTGCAGCACTCCAGACTGAAATACAGAACTCGCTTACATGCTTAATTCGCTTTCAATACTTCTGCCTCCCAGCACCTTAGAAGAGAAATGTGCATTTTTTAGTGTAAATGGCCCAAGTATGCACTTTCTTTCCATGCAGCATTCCCTTTCAATCATTTTCACAGTTAAGGGCCAACCAATGCCAGGCAGACCAGATTCAACTCCTTCAGCCACCACCTAAAACCCAGTGTCTCCAGGAAAACAAACACACTCCCCCCTCAAGCCCAAACAAAACCTCCCTATGCAACAAACACTTCACAGAGGATGGATCCCACAGAAGCAGGGAGCTGAAGACAGGCAGCCATTGCACACTGGAAACAGGGTGGCATCTAAAAACTGACTGATTCCACCAACACAATAAAATGTGGTAGCCCAGAATGCTTAGTCCTCAAAGGAATATTTAATTAGAAACAAGCTGTACACTACAATCTCTTTTTTAACCTCAACCAGATAATGTAATATTTTTGAGCCTATATTGGACATTATCATTGGTACTGGCAGACATCCAGGTGAAATTACATAACTGAGCTTCAAGTTTGATAAATTCAAACATGCAAGTATAGAAATGCCATTTATACTGAATCAGTTGTATTAACCTTATGACTACAGAGGCACTAAAATATGTCACTGTCAACATTGAAGTGTCAATATTTAATGACATCTAGACCTGCCATAACATGCAGCTATTAAACACAAAAATTAAATCAGCTAAGCTTGTTGATCTTAAGCATGATAAATTTGTTTACTTACTATACTTTGTAAGGAAACAGAGTAAATTTTAATCCATTTTAATGCAGAGATAAAAAAAATATTAATTTCTCATCTTTAATTAAATACACTTTTTTCCCCTTCTGTGACACACTTAATTGTAAGAAAAGCAAATAACTAAAGAAATCCTGAATGAGAATGAATATTTAGAAAACACAGATGCACAAAAAACAAGCCCATGTGACTCACAAGCCCACTCTCTATATTTAGAGAAATACAGAACTGAGACATGACAAAGACCTGTTCAGTCTGTCCTACTGATAAAGGCACATCTTCAGGTGTAGCATAAGATTAGAGGTAAATAGAGAATTCAGGACTGCAGGTTGTCTTTCTCAAGTCATCTGGCTGAAGAGCCTTAAAGCTATGCCCAGAAGCCACAGGAGAAACTGTATGAAAAATGGGATATAAATGTACATATATAGATATATTTAAGAACCTAATTCATAGGCCACCAAATTCAAATGATAAATATCTCACGACATAAAAATGAAGAATGTGGGAAAGTTATTTATCTTTAGAGAAACTATGTTTTAACAATATCACTGTTTCATTTTTTTGTCTTATTTTCTGTCTAAACTATAAACACAATACACACAGCAAACAACCCCTTCACCTTACACACAGTACAGGGATCTAGGAAGCAAGGGGGAAAATAGAAAGAAAATAAAAGAGAACAAAAGAAAAAAGGAAAATAAGAGAAGTAGGAAAAGAAAGTTTTGAATAAATTACTCCTACTGTTGAGTACATGAGACGCATTTCTTTATTACCATTCTCCCCATCAGACTTCCTCTCGTGGTCAGTGTCAGTGAGGGACAGCGCTGAGTTTGCCCGGCTGGACAAGCAGGAGCTGTGTTCGGATTTGATGCCCCTCATCCACATCCTCAGGGCGTGGTCCGGGGATGCTCCTCCTTCTGTCTCAGTGTCCACATCCGAGCCCACCTCCAGAGGGTAACTGTGCTCAGCTACACCATGGAGGTCAGTCTGATAGCCAGAGCACAGGATATGGGGAGTCTCACAGAATTCCATGTCTGGAAAAAAACAAAAGTTCAGAAAAAAATGTAGCAGTGAAAAGCAATATAACTTTGATTTTCTTTTGGAGAATTTGTTTTGAGAATTAACATTGTTCACACTATTACAAGACTTTTTTTGGCCAGTGACTCACTCTGCTGTCTAATCTACTCTAAAGGTAATACAACTAGAACAATATATAGTAAAATATATAGTGCTGCACTGTAATTGTGCCTTTTTGTCTGATAGAAATATGCACTATAGCTCAAACATGTGCACACCCACACACTGATAGCTGCACATCAATTTACAACTGAAGTGAGCATCTGCAAACACAGACACTCTCTCACGTTTTGCCAGGAAGGCAACAGCTCTAAATTAATCTCAGTATGTTTTTATCCTAGGGAAAGTGCAGCAAATTTCCCAATAGAGAACTTGAAAAAGAACATTTAAAGTATTTGGTTTATTGTGGAAGATAAAGAAAGGGTACTTACCATTGGCTTGCTCTTTGAGAGTGCTGTCCTTGCATATTCACACCAGTGGGTTTGGGTTCTCCAGTGCTGGTGGCCTACAGGAACTTCCTAGAAGAGCAGTGACTACTAGGACTGTACAAGGGCCATCTCATGACACCAAGCCATCTAAGATTTGAGAGCTGTACAGTGCTACAAGTTATCCTTACTGAACACCGCAGCTGCTGGGCAGCAGAAATCCAAGGACAAACAGAAGGTGGACAGGACCCATAATGTGAATATGCAGAGGAAACATTCTCGAAGAACTACAGGTAAGTAACACACATCAGCAAATTGCAACTCCCCTTTGAGGTAGCCTCTGCATATTCTCACTTGTGAGAATCCAATTACAAACGCAACTCACAGGGACTATGACAGGGAGTTCTAATTAAATAAGGATTACAGAACTGCACTTCCTAATTGAACATCAGACCTGGGATGCCATCTTGAGAGACTAAATACAATATCAAATATGCATACAGTATTTCAGTTTCTAGACAAGAAACATTAGAGACAAGAGTCATTGTTTAAGACTAAGGACAAATACTCTTTTCTACTGACATCTTAACCAAAGCTTTAATTTGCCAAACTAATCCACTTACCAGCTAGTGAGAGGAATGATTCTGCTTTTAATCACTCTCTCTGAAATAACAAAAAGCCCTACTATTTTCCTGAAGGTATCAACCAAAACCTACAAACCAAATGCTAAGATAGAAATTGAACCACCTGAGGAAATTCTAATTCATCTTTCTTTTGCCATCCAAAAATTCCTGAAGGTCTTGGCTTTGAGCTCAGGGAATGGCAACCTCATTTGTGGAGGGCAAGGGAAGAAGGCAGGCAGCCAACAGAAAAGCATGGCCATGGCCTCACTTTCCCACAGGAGTCATGGCAGGTCACCCTGTCTTGCCTGGTGTTGCTGCATCCCAGCAGCACCAGCCACCACTGCTCCTGCTCCCTTTGGAGCAGCAAGACAAGTGTGGGGATGATCCCAAGTGCTCCATCACCACTCTGGGCTTTTCCTCTTGTTCACAGGAGGAGGATGTGGTCTCAGCCCTATCCTTGAGAAGGTGAGATGTGCCTTCACAAGCACTGTCGTCCAAGTCTCTCAAATGCACTAAGGCTGACTCCAAAGTTTGATGGAGATGGCTAAGAGAAAATAGCCAAAATACTTGGAAGAAGTCGTGTAGGGAATATTTGGCATTTGAACTTTGTCTACCTTACAACAGGTGTGATTTCAAGAAACATCATCTGATCGTTCTTCCCCTTTAAAAGAGATTTTTGCTTACTTTCATCGTCTGAGGAACTTCCCCATAATTAAAAATCTTCCTATAACTTCAAGAATCACCTCAGCTGATGCCAGGTCCTCAGGGGACAAGGATGCAGGCATTTTTTTTACATGGCTGTCCCTCCAGGGCATATGTCTGCCATTAGCAGCCTGGAGCCCATCTTCTCCCAGTTTGCATTTGCATATGCCACAGGGAAAACTCGTCCCAGCACATCCCACAAAATGCTAATTAGATTACACATTTTTAAGAAGGACAGAATTTACCCTTCAGTCTATATGTTAATTCCTTTTTTTTTTTGCAAAAGAGACTTTTCATATTCTAACTCATGTTCAACTCAAGTTTAGCACATTCTATTGCCTTAATAGTCTATTTCTTAAGTATACAAGCCTCTGCAGGATTTTAACTCCCACGGGATGAATTTTCTGAAAAGCTTTCACAATGGCAGAAGTGGCTGCTTTTAGTCTGCGTATCTAACCTTTTTACCTAAAATACTACATATTTCCACAAGGAGATAAAGTTCAAGTAGATTTATGATAGATTCAGTATTATCACAAAGACATAGTCACAAGAGAAATGAGAGAACATTAATACAAAATTCAAGGTTTTGCATGAACAGAGAACAGAGGAAAAAAATGTGGCAGTTATGAAGATGATGAAAGGATTTTCAGCTCTGGACCCTCATGGAGCCTGCTGTAACACAACCATTAAAACACAAGTACTTCATCTCACACTGATACTAATTAGTTTTTTCAAAAAGTAATGCATGAAGAAATATAAAATATCTAATGAGCAATAAAAGGAAAGACAGCTTGTTAAAAAAATAATTTCAATTAACAGACCCCTTTCTTTCTACTTCTAAATACAATTTTCTATTAAAAAAGTCTTAGATAAGCAGTTAAAGAGAAGTTGGACAGTGGTGCCTGTGCTATTTAAGGCTGATATGAGAACTGGGCAGCAGATCAGGCAGCTCTAACACAGCTCCAGCTTTGCTCACAAACCAAGTTACTGAAAATGCCAGGCAACTCACCAAGGGTTTATTTACAGTGGCATCAGTTTAGCCACCAGTACAGCTCAAAACCTAAGTTAGGATTTTCATGCAGATACAAAACACTTATCCCAGTGCATCCTCCACTGCATGGTCAGGAGTAACTGTGTGCCAGCTACTCTCTTTGCAACTCTTCTAGTTTTTTTGGCACAGGTTAAAAGAAATAATAAAATTACCCTAGTGAAAGACCACTGAGGCCCTTCTCTCCAACCTAGTAATTCTGCAAACTTGGACTTGCAGGACTTGTGGAATCTCCTCACTGTTGCCATTTGCCAAGAATTCTGCTAAGTTCCATCAACTAATCATGAGTATAAATAAATATCTATTTCAATAAATAAACATTTAAAATACAGAAAAAATGGGCCAAACAAAGAAGCCAGAAGAAACATAAAACTAGAGTCCAAATAGTGATGGACATGAAGAATTTTCCAGTCAGTCCTATTCCCTTATTGAAAAATATTATTTTGTATTAATAACAGAATAAATAATAATTTAATTACTTAATTGACCTATGTGTTCAATTAGAGAAAGAGCTTACAGAAAAATATAAATTATTTATAAACTGCAATAGTTTGATATCTTGCAATTAGGTGCCTTTTATGAACCCCATCATATAATTAAGCAATTGCAATTTATTGATTGTAAAAGACTTTAAACATCACTGATTCACAAATTAATTTTATTCTTGATTCTTGGTATGAGGTGGTTCTTACTCTGAGAATGCTCCCTGCTCAAACACACACAAAATCAATTCTCTGGATGAAAAAAATACAAATTAATCTTTCTGCAAATCTAAAATTATAAAAGAGACTAAGTAGCTCAAAGGCAAGGAGAAAATATCAGTCTTGGAGTTTTAAATCCATGATACTGATTTTGGCCTAGTGTTCTCCTTCAGACTGGGTTTTTGAAAACACTGGAAATATCAGAGTCTGGGGAGGAGAACAGGGAAGGAACTCCAGAAAGGCAAATAACACTGAACAGTGTCATGTTTATACTTGTGTCTGAGGGAGTACACTGGGAATGCAAGGGAAAAATATCCCAAACATGCACTTTTGTTTATGGCTTGGGATTTTAGTGTAACACCTCAACTTGGTGTCTATTTTTGCACACTGAACTTAGTCCAGTGCTTTAATCTGCAGGTGCATTATGTGTGCTGCAAAACAAGCAGAAAGGCAGACCAGCTACTCATGGTATGAGACTCAGAGACACTGGGAGGGAGGGAGGGAGGGAAGGAGTGAGGAAAAAATGTAAATCAAATGGGGAAAGTGAAGTTTGCCTTCATTTTGGGAAGCAATACATATGCATTCTCCTAAATGAGAAATTTTGAGGGCTATTGAGCACTCTGCTAAATTTCATGTGTTCAACGGCCCTTAAAATTTCTCATTTCTCATCTGAGGACTGTGCTTTACTGGCTGGTTGCTGGACTTGAGAATTAAATGTGCAGAGATCTTAAGCTGCTTCATAAAGGCATTTGTGAAACACAAGCTGCTACATATATTTTGGAATGCTTTTGTGTAAATGCTTCTCATTTAGTCAAAGATCTTACTTCTTTCCATGTTGAGAACACACCACATCTTTTCTAGGACAGTAAATTCAATGAAAATAAGCTCCAGTAACCATCTGTACAAAAATCACTGAGGAAGAAACCAAAAATAAATTAATTTTCAAAAACACATTACCCTGACTATTAATTTGTTTTAGAAATCTCATGTTTATCAGCAATTGCATTACTGCCACAGCCTGGAACTTTTTCTCAGCTGCATATATTTCAATAAATAAAAACTGATATACATATTACACATAAATAACAACCATATAAAATATACCATTTGATTTTTTTTTTTTACTTTGATAGCAAATGCATTGTAGTGTACATTTTATTTTGCTGTATTTCAACTTTGCCTTGCATTCCCTTATTTATGTAGCTTACTTTCTTACATGAACCTCAAGTTACCAACAGAGATAATACAAAGTTCAAAAATATCAGCGATAACAACTAAAGGAGGAATAAAAGAGGAATCAGAGTCTGTTAAAACACTAAGAAGGGAAATTTGCAGGTTAGGCAGCTAAGGGATTAGGAAAAGAGGCCGCACTTGCAGGAAGCTCTTTGGCTTGTGAAATTTATAAGGAAGAAAAAAATCTTTATTCTTCAGGTCCTTCCCTAGAGGTACCAGAGGATGAGGTTCCAACCAATGCCTCAGGGCAAATATCTTTCTAGTTTCTCCTTCAGACTAATTCTTCAAGCTTAAAGAAAGAGCACAGAAATAGACTGAATCTCTTAAAATATTCTCAGGGAGTTCCCAGATATTAATTTTTATTTTTACTACTACTGAAATCAACATAAATAAGGAAATTTTACACAGAAATCACCCTGATCTATGGGGACACAGATGAAATTTCTCTGTCCCCAGAAGCAGAATATTCTTTTGGAGATCACTAGAAATTCTTAATGTTGGAGATTTTGTTTTATAAGAGTTTCTCAACTAACAAGATGCCAGAGGAGGCATCTTTGGAGCTACAGTGTGGATGCAGCAGGTCTCATTTTAATTTAGGAAGAAACACTCTCATTACAATATTGGTTAGAAATTTAATCCTTGAAGTTCAAACACATCTGAATTATTGCTGGCTACAGCCTCTCCCACTCCAAAGTGCAGCTTTATGGGGTAAAATACTTCCATTCACAGGATTCTGTTCAACAGAAATTTCTACTGCAGGTACTCATAAATATCTCTCCTTTAATGAATTTTAGAGTTATAAAACCATAGTAAATGCCAGGAATTAGCATTTAACCTAAATTTCAGATAAAGGAAACCAACTCTTCTAAATAATGACTGCACTAACTCTACCCTCCTAAAGACAAGATGATAAAAAAAAAAATATAGTTATCACAGATGAGAAAGAACCTGAATACCATTTGTGCAGATAAATTGAATTCTTCTAGTATTAAAGTTGAAATAGAGTTTGGAAAAGCTTGTCTTACAACAGATTCACGTATAATTTAATTCTCCATATGCAATAACCTATTAAGAATTTTCAAGAAAAAAAAAATTTTCTGCTTCCAAAAACTCTGTCATAAGAGAAAAGCATTCCAATTTTCTTTCAAGTATTGTAAAGGTTCCTTGGCTCAATAATAATTTTTCTATTACATGTTTTGGCATTTACATTTGTGGTGGAGGGAAGCAATAGATAATGAGTCCTTTTTTCTTGTGATTAAATTTTCAAAACTCAACTTAGCCATAACTAAAACTTTCATAAAGGGCACAAGAACTATGAATCAAACTATCTCAAGCAGATTAACTAACTTTCCCTTTGAAAAAGTTTCATATGAAGAAATAGTTTTCCTCCAGATGGGTGTGAAGCAGTGGGGTGCTGCACTGCTACCTCTCATCCAGTGCATCCACAGCTCTCAACAGGCAAAGCTGTGTTGTGATTCTGTCTTGTTTTCAACTCTGTATGCACTTCAGACAAGAAAAGCTGAAAAAATTATTAGAGTGCAAGCAGAATACCAACATTCTTCAAAGTGAAATTACCCTCAGATTGTGGCTCTAGCCCTACAAACTTGAATTCAACTCTGCCATGCTTTTCTGGTAGTAATTTCTAAAAACAGTTAAATTTAAACCAAAATCCCTTTGATTCAAACCTCAGTCTTACATGTCCGTGACATCTAAGCATGACAGCTATTCAATTCCAAAAAAAATAAATGAGACAAAGATATAAAAATAATTTCTATCAACAGTTTTGATTCTGGTTTATAAAATACATTTAAAATACACTGTTTATTTCCCAAAATATTGAAACTTATTTGTTTTAAAAATTGCAGTTGAACCAGTACCTTTAGATAACGAGCACCAAAATCTTTTTAAGATAAAAGATGTGCAAAGCAGGTATCTTTATAAATTTCACTGACTTAGTTTTAGAAGGCTACACATGCAAAAATCCAGAAGTTGAAACTCAGATTTAATTTTCAGGGCTGTAAATCCAGAAGTTAATTCTATGCAGCCAGTGGGCTAGGGTAGCACTCAGGCTTTAGGTCATTGTGACTGTCTCAGAGTAAGCATCTGGCAAGTGCAGAACTTTGTGATGGTGGAAAGACTTTTAGAGAGCTGCGATCAACACCCATTTACCAGAAATCTCCTTTACTGCTGGGACATTCAGCAGACCTGAGGCACTCAGATCACAGACAATGCTCAAAAAGAATCATCAGAGTAACTCAGCTCCTCACCTTAACTTTCACCAGAAACTACAAAGCTCTAATATCATTTTCAAGTAGCTTAAGAGAGTATCAAGGGTACTACTAGCCATCTTCCTTTGAAGTGACATGAATGGAAGGCAGGCAGCAAAGGGAGCCAGGCTGGAGCAGAGGAAGGTGGTTTTGATGCCCTGAGCCAGTTTCAGTAAGTGATCAGTGAATGAGTAATTTCAGCACAAGCGAGCAAAAGGCTTCAGCAACACTGCACTGACCAAGGCCCATTTCTCCACATTCCAGCTAGCTGTTAAAAATGCTGGAAATTAGGGAAAAGTATTTGCAAGAAGGTATCACTGAGAGGTCTAAGCACAAAGAGGCCAAATCCCTTAAAGGAAGGAGTGCCAGCCCCCAGCAGCACCTTGCGTAGTGAGAACGGGAACCGGAGAACAGCACTTGAGCACAAGGAGCAGTAACTGCTGTCACTGTGCTGCCATCCCAGCAGCAAGGAGCAAGAAGGAAATGAGGAAAACAGGAGCAACACCCTGCCCTGGGCACAAGATGTGCCCAGCAGGAGGCTCTTGCCCCCGGTGTCCAATTCGAGCTTGGCAAATCCCAGTCTGCAGGTCCCCAGAGCTGCCCGGTGTGCTGGCACAGCAAGCAGACACAAGCATGCTGCCAGCCAACCTCTTCAGATACTGGGGATCAACCCCACAAATGCTGCCCCTCCTGAAAGTACATCTGATAGCCTTCCCAAGCATCCAGCTAAAGAGACTGTCTAATGAAGCCCCAATGCGGAATCTGCATCCACTGAATTCTTGGTGGGATGTTCAACACCCTCAGAACACTACACCTCATTTCCCAATTTTTTCTCTTGAAATTGGAGCCAATTTTGGCAGTCAACAGCACATACCCAGCTCAAGGAAGGGCCAAATTAGATCAGTGTGCCCAGGGCTCTTTATGAAGAGAATCAGAATCCTACAGAGCAATGACTGCTGGCCACACTACCAGACTATGAAGCATTTAAAAACTATCTCTTAGGTGAGGCATTCAAGAGACACTGGGTTATACCTCAAAAATAAAACTGGAAATCTAGCTTTGTTCTGGGATTTTGAAAATCCAATCCATGATTCTGTTTTTCACTGTAAAAATATTTCATTTTTCCCACAAACTTACTAACAGCTTTTTAGGATGTAATCACTTTTTCCACTGGAAAAAACCTCAAGTCAGACTGCAATATACCCCCTAATAAAACCTGGGGCAATTAAGCAAAGTTTGATTCTGACCTACATTCAATTAGGGGTGCAAGTCTGTGCACTCCTTTTTCCTCTTTTTTTCCAGATTACCCAAAAAATTACATATGAGGGGCAAGAACTTAATACATTAACATATACTGTGAAAGCAGTGTATTCTTTAATTTAAATTGAACTGCTAAGTAACATTCAGACAAAGAAATTCACCCTTCAGATTAATGTTGGAAGAAGAAAGAGAAAGCAGAAGCATGTGCACAAGCTCCTCAGCACTTCCATTCACATCCAATTAGATCCTGCTGTCAGTCTGCCATCAGTGAGAGCACATGGAAGACAACTTGGCACGTCCGTTCCATGTGATCAGCCGACTGGGGACACGGCCTGCCAGTCAAACAGCCCCTCTTCCCCCAGATCTCTTGAGGGGTTTGTCATCAAATGTTCCATCTGATCAAGAGATGGGAGATTTAACTGCCTTCACATAATTCTGACCACTTTTGCTCCCTCCTTTCCTCAAGTGTTCGGTTTACCAAAGAAATTTCAGTAACAGCAGTTCAGACTTAAAGGTCAGCTCTGCTGCAGTTTAATATTTGAACAATTGAAGGAAAATCCTTCGGTTTGCATGTTGCATTTTTACACGTGCAATCACAACAACTTTTTCCAACTGCTTAACTAATTTCCTTAAAAGGCATTTATTAGATTTTCTGGTATTTCCAGACATTCATTCTTCTTCGCTGTATTTCTAAAGGCAGCTATATAAGTTATAAAGACTATTACATTCTGTATCTGCAACTGCAAAACATAAAAATATTGGGGTTTATATCACCAAAATGTGTCAAAGAAACTCAGCTGAAGGTGGTGGCACCATTCCTGCTGTGTACCCCCAGAAAATAATTTTGGGGTAATCTTGCATGACTATCACACATCATTATTAATTAAGTTCAAGAAATACTTCTTAAAACATATACTATCCCAAAATGCACATCATGACTACCAAGGAAAGATGAGAATCTGAGACACTTTTGTCAGCATGATAGTTCCCAAGCATACAATGTGGTATCTACAAGATTTTACATCTCGAGATTTGATGTACAGCTCCCAAAGAGGGAAGTGCCACCATCATTCCAGTGCTGCACCAAAGGGAATTAAGGATCAGGAAATTCCAAAGATGACCAAATCAAAAGACCTCTTTATATTGTCATGAAGTTTGAACAAGCATGAGATGCCATGATCTGGCATCAAAACTTACCCAAACTTTGGGAAGACAGTCACAACATGGTGAAATGACTCCAGTATCATTAGGAGCAGTTGGCTACAATTTTTACAGCTCTAGACCTCTTTAGTTTCCCTGCCCTTTCTTAATGAGAGCTGTAATTGTTTAAAATACCAAATCACTCCTAAATGGCACTCATTCTAGCAGCTATTCTAGTCCCTGACTTTGAAACCTCCAGCCTGAGATTTAACCACATAGTGTCTTAATCTTTCACAAAGACACAGCCATACAATTGACAAATAGGAAATGACAAGGCACTGACTGATATTGAAATGTGATTTCTGCTGTTGACAATTAGCAGGCAGGCACCTGCTCTTTCTAATGCAAATCACAGGTAGTGTTGACTAAAACTAAATCCCCTCCATCATCAAATAAATAAATACATATACATTGATAATGCATAGAAAGATGGTTGGGAGGCTGACTACTTAACATGAGAGCTCAAAATTGTTACCAACTTTGACAGACAAATTCTGGAAAAGAAAATCAGAAAATGAAATAATTTGTATCTTAACGTATTGAAAGCCACAGGAAAAATTACCTAGAGTATTGCACTCCCCATATAAAATTGTTTCTAAAGTTTTTGAGCATCTGCCTTTCAGAGGTTTTATTTGTGGAACAGAAGCTGCACACTGGTGACTCTCTTCATAGCTAACACACCTTGGGTTCCACAGCTGTGAGCCCGTGAGCTCTCCTTAATTCTTGGCTCTGCAAAGGTGCTTGATCAACAATGCTCAGGAAGAGTCAAAGTTAAGAGCCTGCACTGCAGCTGAGACTAACCCAAAGAAAATAAATCAAACCCAAATGGCACTAACACATTAACCTACAGTGCCTCTGTCAACTCTGCCATGCCCTGAAGGAAAGCTTGCCATAGGCTGATAAGCAGAGCTCACACTCTGTATTGCCAGAAATACTCTGTGCCTCGTTATTAAAATATTCACACAGTTGGAGGTGAACTAATTGAGGCAATGGAGACAGTAACACAGAAGGCACTTAAAATGTAATTAAGCCATGATCAGAAAAGGGACACATAAGGGAGAAAGCACTGAAAACAGAGACTCCAGAGAAAACACCAGATTCAAACAAAAATGAGAGCAATTGTGTATTAAACCATGTTTAACGACATTTATATGTACTGCTAAAAGAAGCTGTCCAGAATTCCAACATTAAGGGCACAGATAAGCAGGAAAAACCACAATATATAAATTTGGTTTAGGGAACCTTCATGTACTTTAATATATGTCAAGGAGACAGGTGTTTTGAGAGGAAGATGGCCCCACCCTCACCTGAGAGGAGGTCTAAATCCAGCATGATAGAGAAAAGGAATGCTATAGGAGCATTCAGTATCTCAATTATTTTGGTTTTATTCTGTAAAAACACAGTTAACTCTACTGCTGGCTGTTCTGGAAGGACTACAGCAGCAACTGGTTCCTCTACTGAAAAACCCAGCTCACACATGCACGCACTATATTAAGGAGGGGGGGAAAGCCCCAAAAAGACTTAAAACATGGAACTATAGACTTCACAATTTTAACACATACAGCATATTCCCTTTGTAATAAACACTGTATTTTAGACAGTTATTTAGTGACAGTCTGCAGAACAGTCTATTTTTCCTTCAGTTTAACTATTTTACAGAGAAAAAACACATCAGAAAAAATCCCAGGCTAATATCCAGTTATGCAAGGATTTTTTTTCAGATCAAGATAAAAGGAGCCTTCGTAAAAAGACTTGTTCTAACAGACAGCTCTATGTGCTGACCACACCTAAAAATCCTTTCATTGTTTTTCCCTATTAAATTTGTTTCATGCAAATATGCTGAGTGAGCAATCTTCCCCAAAACCCAGCTCCCCATAGAAAGTACAAGCCACATGTGGATTTTGCCTTTTTTCACATTTTCTCCATTTAGTATTGTCTCATTTCCCTACCAGCTGCTTCACCATTTCCTGAGCTGCACCATCTCGTGCTGTGTCCAATATTAGACACAGCAGTGACAGAGCAAATGGGAAATAAACAGCACAGCTGATCAGGACAACTGGCAAAGGATGCAAGCAGCACATCCAGAAGTGGTTATAAGTGAAAAAGCCCCAAAACATTTAGTTGTAGGAGCTTAAACTACTGATCTTTAAAAACACAGCAAGATCCTCGCTGACTTGACTCTAATCAGATAGAGAGAGCTCTGAGAATCCAGCCTGAGTCCTTTTCCAAAGGGCACATGAACTGAGCACTGAATAAGGAGCAGACATTTTTCAGTGCTGGTTCTCCCAGTGGAGGGAGAAGGAGGGAAAGATGGGCTTGAACTCAGGGGCTCTGAACATGAGGGTACCTCAAATCTAAGCAGGATGAGCAGTGACCTGCCATGTAGCTAAACAGAAAGTGAATATAGGACAAAGAACTATTTTTGCCAAGCTAATAAAAAGTATTTGTTTGAACTATCTTGTCAACAACACACACATTCAGAAGAGTATTTACACTCCTCAGCTGTCCCCTTCCCACATCTCCCTGCTTTTCTTCAATTCAAAATGAGGAATCAGTGGACAGCTGCTGGGACAGACACCTGGACACTGAGTGAGAAGCAGCCTGTCAGATGTTCTGCTACGGAACAACTGAAGAGACACTGGCCAGAAAATGCTACAAGCCAGTATTTTCCTGTTTAATACAGTTGTCTTCTTGCTTAGACTAGCTTGCTGCAATGATAATGGACAAATTTGTTGAACATGTTCTGAGGCTAATTTAAAAAAATAATGATGCAAACATTGTAAAATTGTGCTGCATGTTGTCAAAGACATCACGTTTGTAAACGCCTCATTTGCAAACAATCTGTTGCTGAACTCTAACCAGTTCAGACACTTACTGATCTCTCACCACTATAATTGCAGCTATTTAGCAGTTTTATTCATTTTAATAATAAGGATAGCAATAATACTTAAAGCATAGAAAGAAAACAGTACTTCTGTGTATTTTTATCACTTTGTAGAACTTATTAGCCATTAAAATATATTTTACGCATACAAGTCTTTCAAAAAGATCATAAAATTAAACTGAAATACTAGCACTTGTTAGCAACATTATTCCACTCAATTGACAGCTGAGATAAAGCCATTACTACATCCAATTTAAGGACTGCCATTTCTTTTAGCAACAACAATCTTGGAGAAAAAAATCCTGAAATATAATGTCTGAACACTCAACTGATCACATTGGGTATCTAAACTGGAGCACCAAGGCACAGCAAACAAGCACCTTGTTTGTGGCACTGTGCTGGTAGCTCAGGTGAGGGACTTTGGGGAGCACATGCAAAGGTAAGTGATAGGTGCCTCTATTTTCTTAAAGCACTGCATAAAGGAAGAGTTTTCTAACCCTTATGATGGTCATTTGACCCAAATCTGATAGCACAGATGATGGAGCATTATTAAAGCATGAGGAATCATAAGCTCTGTGCTGCCAAGACAGAGACTGCAATGATGGGTTGCGTGAGAAGTTTGGGCTGTGTGAGTGGAGCTGTTCAGGGATGACAATAATTACCTGTGAAATGAATATTCATCACATGGGTGAATTCAAGGCTGAATAATATTTCACTGGAGACTTGGGATAATGTTAGGCAGAAGTTGGCCAAAGCTGACACAGCTCACTTTGTAGCGAGGTCTAGTGCAGCTGGATGACACACAGATGGGTGCCAGGAATTCATGAACTGGAGACACAGCCTGCAGCAGGCAGAGCTACCCCGTTATACTTTGTACATACTAGCTGAAAATCAGCTAAATAGCTTTTTCTTTCCTAAATGTATGCCCACCTCTATGCCAAGAAATACATTACCACTGTTATTTCTGCAAGCAGTAAATAGCATTGAGCTACCCAACGCCAGCCCTTCCTTTTCTCCACAACTCCAAAATCTCTGTCAGAGAACACCTTCCTTTTTTAGAGTGATAAAATTTTTCATAGGCAACCATTTCTAAAGGTACAGTCAGTCTCTGCCAACTTCTTTATGAGCAGCACAAGCCTCCAGCCAGCTGAACACCTGGCAACTGCCCCAAAAGCACAACAGCCACTACAGAGGGATTGAAGCAGAACACCTTTAATTTTTCATGTTTTCCTTCCTTATTTAATAGATGCTATCAGACTGGGGAAAACAAACCAACCAACCAGCCAACCCAAATGCCCAAAAACCCCAAAGAAAATGTGTGCCAAAAGTCCTCAAATGCTACCAATGAAGAATGAAAAGTGTGGGGAGGAGCCAAGAGAAAACTTTAAAAACAATGAAATCTTCAATAGTCTGATCCAGCAGCTAGGGCATAAAGATGCACAAATGATTCTGTAAGTAAGGCTTTTCCTTTAAATTGTCTGAAAGCAGATTAGTTTCCTAAGCATACAATAAAAGCAAACTATTTGCATCCATCCCTGAACACCAACACTCTACAGATCAATAGCCAACAATTCAACAATTAACTGCAAACTTTTAAGTAATTGCTGCTACAGTACCAGCTTAAACTCACACCTAGAGGTATAATTCTCACTGTTACCAGGAAGAATCATATCCCCAGAATCAACAGCTCAATTACTCCCCTGAGAATCTATATGCAAACCAAACCAACCAAATAAATACTACAAATATTTCCTTTCCAAAGCCACTAATGACACACTTCTGACAAAACACTACTCAAGGTTATGTATTGACACATGCACAATACATCATTTATAATGTACTCCTCTGTCGTTAAAGAAGAAATATTATTTTGTGATTTACAGGACTATGTCTAGTAAAGGCAAAGGGCTATTTTCATATAGAATTAGTATTAAAAACAGGCACACAGTTTTTCATACTTTTATCCATAAACAGACATACAAAATCAATTTTCTCCTGTATCTTCACTGCAAAATTCTACAGAAAAGAAAGTCTTCATCCAAAGACCACAGTGAAATACAAAACTGCGTGTCAGATAGTTTTTCCTAGGACTAAAACCACAAACCTATTAAAATTAATGGATTCATTTATTAAGGAATTAAATTATTAGGAAATTAATTTTTTAATTAATTGGGATAATGTACTTTAATTTTTTAAAGTATCCATGAAAATTCCTCAAGCTAAGTTTAAATGTTGGGGAAGCAATGCAAACTGTGGTCAGCATATCAGAACACCACCCTGGCTTAAGGCATTTGTGAGTAAGGACGTTTAAGTTACTGTGTTCAGCTTTGGCTCTACCTGCAGAAACAGCAAAAAGCTGAAAGTTCTGCCTGTGCTAACTGGGCAGGTGCAGGGCACACTGTGTCCTTCATCACAGACACGAGTACAGGGTGTTCTGACATTAAACTACACTGTGCTCAAGGACATCATGCAAACATATACTCCAGTCATTTTATTTGTTTTTTTACTTTTTTCATTAGAAATCACTAAGTATTACTGAATATAGAACTGCCTCAGAAAATTTGGATACACAGAAGTAGAAATGAAATATATTTAAAGCAACCAAAATGTTCTTTATATGGTTGCAGGCACAATGGGAGGAGAAATGCTGTTTATGCAGGTGGGAACTGTGTTTTCATTGCTATTCTTACACTAAGTAACTGATGTGATCATCATCCAAGATACGCTCACATAAATGAATATTTATCCAGGAAGAACAGGCAGCTATTTCCCTTTTTTCCTTTCTCAATTAAAATGCAAGGATTTTTTCACACCATGCCCTTCTCTTCATGAATTCTGTATTTCCTTTCAGAGAGTGTAAAAGACAAATGAATTTCATAATCCATTCCCAAGTACAAAATGAGAAAAGGAACATTCAGCAAGCGGAAATTACGAATAAAGGTGAATAAATCCAGGGGCAGCTATTAGTCAACATTTCTAATACTTATCTATTTAAACTATTAGTAATTGACTCCAATTACAAAGAACAACCCCAAATTTGTTCAAAGTTCACAAGCATGTGCACACACACACTTCTGATTTCTGCCTTTCCTTTAATGTTCTGCATCTCCATGTAGACAAAAAAATTGCCCAAGACATTTTCTGGCTATTTTTCTGGACTAAACAGTGTAAGGTACAAGATTGCTTCTTAAAGTAATGCAAGTAGAACTTGTCAATACTACAAAAATGCCTAGTAATAACAGTAGTACTAACAAACTCTAGTAGCAACAAATATGAAAACATCAACAGAAATAATGGAAGGAAGACATTGGGGAGAAATTATAAAAACAATTCCTTTCTCTACCTGAATACAACAATTTTATTTTTTAGTTCCTTTGCAAGGAAACATCGCCACAGTTCACACTGCACTTCAGTGCTCAAAAAGTGCCA
>JAYDZK010000233.1:10142806-10225978 GCA_034509185.1 Euphonia xanthogaster
TGCTCAAAAAGTGCCAACAGCAGGAGGCCCAGATTCCTCTCCCTTCCCAGGTGTGCAGGAAGGGTGTTCTTGGCACTTCAGTCTCAAAGACAGACTGGTCTCACTTCCACAGGCCATGGGCAGCACAACCTGATGCTGATCTTGAGCTAATAACAGCTTCCTCTACAGCCCTCCCTGGTCTGTAAAGCAAAGGGAACACTCCTGGCTCACAGGATTGGGCTTTCCTTGGCACTTCACAAACCAAGTGCAGAGCAAAGCACCTCACATTGATAAAGACAGTGGCAACACAGAATGCAGCTTGTCAGATACTACTGTCTTCAGTTTTGAGAGAGAAAGATAAGGATTTCTATAATAGTCAGGTTCTGAGTACAATATTTTGAGAGTCCAGTTGCTAATGTTCTTTCTTACACATGAAACTTTTGTAAAGGTCATCAATTCCAGGACATTAATACTGAATAAAGCATAGGCTTTTTACAAATCCTATCATGTACACCTGATTAGTCACATTGCTAATATTGTAATTTGAATTTGCTGGCTTCCAATAATCTCTTGGTAACTTTCACAGCAACTGTTTATATTTTGGTATATGACTTTCCTATGTTTTTCCTGGGGTTACAGCTGGAAGTGACTATATCAATGTTACTCAGTATTCACATGTTCTGTTACGTAACTGGTGCTTGGGGGGTAGGAGGCAGTGAAAGAATTGTTCTGCTGGTGTTAAACAACACATTATTCCTTCCATGTTGTTCCAGCATCTGAGCTAAAGATACTTCATCCATTTGCAAAACCCTTCCTACAGAGTGACAGTCAGCAGGATTTTAAACAGTGTCCAATAAAACGGAAACTTTGAAAAGGGAACCTTAGATTTTAAATCACATTCAGAGTTTATGTCACATAAAGACCTAAGTTCAGAAGAATTTGAGCCTCTTTCTCAAAAGAAAAACTTATTCAAGCTGTATATTGGTTAGGCTACACCCACTCTACTCTTTATCTAGATATGCAGCAATGTCATCAACTCACTGAGCTACTTCTTGACAGTTCTTTACTTTGAGACATACAAAACCTTCTGACAGACACATAAATGAGAAACCCTGGGAAGAAATGTTATTTTGTTTCAGCATCTGCTCTACAAATGAAGATAAGCAAAGCAGATTTCTAGTTCCAGAAAATGACAGCTCTTCTTTGTTTCAAAGAGAGTGACATGAAAGACACAGCAAGAGAATGAACATTAAACCAGACTGTGGGGCAGGGGCAGAGCTGTGTGCTGGTTCCCCTGCTGACACCCACTTCCTCACCTGCCTTGATGACTGCTCCTATTTTGATTTAACTCTTGACATCGTCTTGGACACTCTTAAATGTTATAGGAAGAGGCTCTATTAATGTAACAAGAACATTTAACATAAACTTCCAGGTTTTGACAAACAGAATTCCAAAACATTAACTCAAAAGCTTAAGCCTCTCCTGTAGATATTCCATCAGTATTTGGCACAGGTTACTGTGAAGTTGCCATATCTCACAGAAGCATAGAATGGTTTGGGCTGGAAGGCACCTTGAATATCATATAGCTCCAACCCCCTGCCACAGGCTGGGATGGCACTCACCACATCAGGTGGCTTAAGGCCCCACCCAACCTGGCCTTGAACACTTCCATGGATGAGTCCTCCACAAATACCTTGGTTCCTGTTACACTGGCTGCATTACTCTGCACTTCTGATTTTTACTTTCATGATTTATGGTATTTGACACCATGAAAAACTGGTGATTCAGAGAAGAGAATGGAAATTCAGATAGTTTGTATCTGTGTACTGACAAATGGATTGTTAAACTTGGGTAACATTTGGAGAACGCTTTTTTTTTATTCTTCAGATGAGATTTGTTAGCAGGGGATTGGAAATGCACAGTGATACTTCACTAGTTTATTTCCTCTCTCTGTAGGTTTTTTTCCCTCACTTTTCTCCCCCTCTCTCTTGGATATTCACTTTTTAAATCAGAAAAATTACTTAAGAGAATGAAACTATTTTTGATCATATGAGGCATTTTTTTCACTGAGATGATGGCAGCTGAGACAGGATCGGAAGCAGTGTTACAGGAATGGTGACAGAAGGTTACAAGCTTTTGTAACACCTTTGTGATCTAGGAAGGGAGCACCCACTTCAGCCTCGTGGGGAAAGAAGTATCTGCACATTCTGTTCACTCATGTATTTTGATTTGATCAAGGGAAGGAAAAGTATTCCCCCTGTGAGATTTCAAATGAAGGTACAAACACAGAGTTTTCTCACCCCAGTTCTTCCAGGGAGAGAAATTTCCAATTACTTGGCAAATCAAAAAAGAAGATCTGGAGGGGGTCTAAACCTAACTGCTGCTTTTCCTTTCCTTAGAGTTTGCAGATACTCCCCACAGAGCAGAAGACTGCAGTCCAGGAAGCCACAGGGAACTGCTCATGGCACTGTTTTTCTCTGGGAGACAGTAACACCACCCTGATTAGAACACAGCCAGCCAAACAAAGCACAGCACACCAGGATGTGCAAGGGAGGAGACAATGCACTAAAGCTTTAGGAGTGTGGAGTCTTCTACTTTGCCTTGTATGTAATTTTTTTTTTGGACAACATGAAGCTCATGAACACTCAGAGCAGATGGTAGAACATACAGCAACAGGAGATGGAGCTTATTAGCTGTCGCTTCCTTCCGCTAGTCCACAGCCCAGAAATCTGAAGGACCTTTAAATCACCCTCGACTGAGCTGAGCCCCTCTCAGGAAACAGTACAAGGGATAAACTGTGTGCCCTCACACAGAAATCACTTCAATATGCTTCAAGGCTGCTCTAAAGCACACAGGTACATAACACCCTTCAGTCCTCAGATTTTCTAAAATTAGCCACCCCCCCCCCCCCCAACATTAAAAGTCTAAGCATCTGGCATTTGTTAAAAAAAAAAAAAGAAAAACAAGATCCTAATAATACAAAATATCTCAACTGCTTTTACATTAACCCTGTCTGGTAATAGCATTTTACCAGAAGTCTTCTATTTTTTAGAAAATTTTCTTCACTAAATCAGAATTTCAAGGAAAGTGCTTGCAAAAAAAATTGGTTTTATTTGTAACCAGCCTGTTCATAACATCCTCTTATACCCAGGGATGCTTCATTCCACTGTCCTACAAACACCTTCCACAGCAGCTCAAGGCACAGCTCCGAATAAATAATGAAGCTTAAAGATTAAAAAAATTCATTCCTTCATTAACCAATGAATATCACAAAGAAAACACAGGAAACAAGAGAAGTAACTCCACCTAGATGAAGAGTTCCAAACTATCACACTTCTAAAAGGCTGCAGAGCAGTAGTTCTCTTAAGAGCATTTTTTTTGACATGCTTTTTCCTGTCCTTCCCAAAACTAATGATCTCCCTTTCAGCTACAAACATAACATGCATTTCACCATGTGCTGTTTACATGTCAATAAACAGCCAATGAAATATATTTTGATAGTCTTTATCACATGAGTACTAAACAGCTCCCAAATATGTAACTGGCAGGTGGAGGGTGGTGAAGTGTAACACCCTGTTCCAGTGGCCACCAGGTCACCACTGGAGCTCTGAATAGCAAGAGACTTGGGGAGCCCCCTTCACTTACTGCTCTTTGTGGAAGTTCATGAGCATAGACTCCTAAATTCACCCAGCTAAGTGCTCCAAATCTCTATCAAAACAATGAAAAATCACTCTGCTGGCATTGGTTTCCTCTGGGAGAGCTCCCAAGCCCAGAGACTTGCGGTTTGTCAGTTTGATATTCTAGTGTTATACGTAACAGATTAAGGGGAGAATCTGACAAAGGCCTTTTTCACCTTTAGACACCATTTAAAAATAAGATAATTGTAACTAAAAGCACATACTACATATAGCCCAGATTCAACTCTCCATGGCCTGGGAGAGACACAAAGCAGATCTGCTGTCCTGAATGGATTTACATAATTCTGGGATCAGAGTAGAATATGGTTATTACATAAAAAGCTTTTGCTGCTTCACAGTTGACAAAACACCACCATGACATTTTCCTGACAGGACAATTTCCTAGCAGTGCTTGTCAGCATGCCTTTTATTTATGTCTAGGACGACCAGTAAACTGGTTTTGACTGGTCATATGATGTTAAGAGCTACATGAGTTTAAGTCTTCCTTCCTAGTAAGCTGAAAATTGCTGAACTTTAATGCATAGCAAAACAGACTTCCTATTCTTGCACTTCAGAAGTAGTTTTTCTCTTCTAGGGAACAAAAGTGCTTTTCAGCACTGAAACATTTCTGTTGCCTCTGTATCCTCACTGTTGCTGGGATGTATCAGAGGGCAGAAAGAGGAACTGGATGGCAACAGCAGAAAGCAAAACAAGAGAGGACGAGACAGAAGCAGCCTTAGGCTGCAGGGCTCTCTCACACTGTGAAGTCAGTGGAGTTCATTTGATGAAGACTTTGAACATTTAGCTGAACCTGTTTACCTGTTGCTCCTGAAGATAATTTTATATGTGCTTTTCAGAAAACGTTAATCACGTCACCAATCTGGAGCTTTTGTCCACAAAAACTGTTCCTTTACTTTTTAACGGGCTAAAAGCAGAATAGGCCAATTCTTTGTGAGGCACTCTGTCATTTCCTACAATACCAGCAATGCTGATTTTCTCACACGGATTTACCAGAAATTATTTGCTGTTGGATTCTCCTGTGAGGAATAACTCCATTTTGCCTTGCCCATAATGCAGTTCAATACACTTATCTTGCCAGGAAATGAACATTTGTCTAACCAGAAATTTACTGCCATATGCTCATATTGTTAACAATCAATAAAGTTTATCATGCCAATGACTCGATCCCAGATGATTATCCTATCAGGAATTCATTCCTCTAAACTAGTGTTTTCTTACAAATCTATAATTAACCTAAAAGCCAGAAAGCTTTTCTGCACTGCCAGTATTTGTAGAGTACAGCTCCTTTCATATTTGCTTTGGTGGAAACAGAGAAAGCTGTGGGAGAAAACAGTCCTAATTATGTAAACATGTCACAAATAAGCTCGAGATGCAATCTACGTATGGTGCATCTATAAGAACTTTCTTTCCTCACAGCCAGGTCCATCAATGATTTTCCTAGAAGAACAACATTTCTGACAATTTCTGCCAATTCTACTCCATCTTCTTCAAGGACAAAACAGTATGTTCACCAATTCTTCCAAGAATAAATTTACTCAGTTTGCCAATATCTCCGAACTATAGGATATTGGGTCTGCCAGGAAATTTGTAAGATGATCTTACCAGATGAGATATTGCAGGTTTACATATCTTCAGACAAGCAGGATTCTGAACCTTCCAGTTACTAAGAGGATGCATTTTTAGATAGACACATGTGTTTAGCACTGACTCTTCAGGAGTCACTGATGCTTTGCCAGGAGATTTCTGTATCTGCTCACATTGAGTCGTTAGGCCAGTAAAATTTAGTTGGGCTTTAAACAGTTTTTTGTGTGTGTGGTGTTATTTGGTAAATCTCAAATTGTCAGATAACTGCAAGCTTCTGATGCAAGTAACACCAGACACAGAATTCAGCTGGCACTGGACTCTATATAAAGGGCACCAGTACTAAACCTGAAGAACAGCATGTAAAAAACCTGCCTGATCAATAGATCAATTCTGTACTTCTTTGGGGTTTCTTTTATTTTCTATCTTCCTACAATACCGGCAAAATCAACTAATTAATATCTCTGAAGTATAACATTTGAGACACAATTTCAGGAATCATAAGGAGTAAAAAATACTGACACAGTTAAGTATTCTATATTTGGATACTGTTTTCAATGTTTGCTATTTAAATGATCACACGATATGGCCTTTCAAACTGACACAAAAAATGTTTTGCAAAACACTAACAGTGCTGTTCAATTCTGCAGGATGAACTCTTGAAATGATTCCTTTAAGTTCATGTCATGTAAAGTTCTGTTTAATACAAATTGTCCATATATGCAAACATATACCTGTGATTTTACATAATCTCAGATTTCTATTGACACTTTTCATAGAAATAATTCCTCAGTATTGACATTAATAATGAAATAGACAAACTCTTTATAACAAAAATCTTCACAGAAATGGCTGAGATACAGCAGTATTTTGTGCAACAAATCACATTTTACTCTGAAGCTATTTACTAAATTCACATGACTGCCCAGTTTAATTTATATAACTTATCTTGCTTAAGTAGCTAATACCAATTTGAATTTTCATAAACATCTGAAGTGCTGATTCTTCTCACAAAACTAACTAGATCAGTACTCACACCCCTACACTTGTTCCTGTTAGAAGTTTCTCTGTACTAATGATTTTATTCTGACACAATTCCTTCCCACATTCCATCATTAGAGCTCCTTGGGATGCCATCTCACAGCCATCATCATCACCCCAAGCAGGGCTGTTACTGTGTCTGTTTCTCATCTCTTCTCACAGCTTTCCAGGATGAAGCTCTGGGGTATTATCCTCTGTGCACTCTGTTAATTCATCACACTCAGGGAACTATTTCAGCTGTAGCTAGAGAAGAATATTATGCCCCTAAAGAAGAGCATTACAGCACTAACTGGGGATACAACCTTTGATGCCTCAGCAGCCTTTATAAGTAGAATTATTTTATGCAGGTCTCCAGCATTGGCATGCTACAGCACTCCTTGCAGAACAGTCCCCTTTGATAAGGAGGTGCAGTGGGGGTTTTGGTTTTTTAATTTCTTTTTATACATTCAGAAGATGCGCCAAACATCTAGAAACATCTCGTTAAAAATTCTGAGGAGGCATTTTAGAAAAGAATGGATTAAAAAAAAAGAAAAATCATTTACAGTTTTATGGATTCATCCCGATTCATAGTTCAAACCTGAACCTTTTTCCTGTGTTGACTGAGTAACTACCAAGAACCACCAGGAACTTCCAGGTCCCACACTGTGAATCCTGGGATCTTTCTGGAAATACTTTGATTGCACTAGAACTGCAATCATATCTGCCTGAAGTCTGAAATTTTACACTCAGCTTTACAAACTTTCACTCTTTGAATTTTGAGCACCACCAGTTTTATATTTCAAATCTGAGCTACTTGCCAGGCCAAATATTCAGGTTCAATTTGCTGCAGAGAAAAAGCATGATTTAAATGACTAGAAAGATGTCAGGATGAATTCCTGAGAAGCCAAATGGATATACTCAGCAGTGCAATTACAATATCAGTTATTCCAAACTGAATTCATGACATAAGACAAGAGAGAACTGCGATTTCTAGTACAGGTTCAACTCCATCTTTACAAAATCAGTGCATTTGAATATGATTTTAAAAAAGTTTTGAGGTGAATAACACAGTGTTAAATAACAATATACTGACCTACACAATTCAGGGAAGAGGTAAGGAAATATTCAAGAGCTGCACTGCATATTGGCAAAGACCCCTTAGAAGCTTAAGTAATTTTTCTAGAAACGTGGACATCAAGCCTCATCCTGCAGTCTGCAGCAGTAATAGACTGTCTTCAGTCCAAAAAGAAAAATACCAATGTTTGAAAAATAGAAGATCTGAAAATTCACATAGTATCTCATAAAAATTAATTTGAATGGAAAAATCTTGGGGCATGTAGCTTCAATAAAATAATCATAAAACATGAGTGCAAAATATTCCTGGTCTGCACATGCACATAACTGCTTCCTCACAGGTCACTCCTGAATAACTGAGCTAAGTTCATGCCTGACAACTTCCTACAGAAATGCACACTAATTTGGCTATTTCTCCAAAATTATTAATGTGATTGCTTTCAGAGGCAATGTTCTGGAAGAATAAATTCAGCATGACACAGAGGCTGGTTTCTGATGCCTACAGTAGTGACTGGCAGCCTTTCAGACGTGCCCCAGCCAGTGATGCTGCAGCTGACAGGAATATCAATAGCAGCACAGCACTGCACACCCAGGTCCATGCTGAGGGTTTGGCCCCACAGCCACAGGTACAAGCAACAAGGGAGCTGCTCTAAGGAGATCTACAAGAAGGTTTACACCATCCAGAGGTACAACAATACAGCTATATCTCAGCTAATTAAACTCTCATAGCATGTTCAAAATAAGGTCACAACCAACAAACACATCTGTTTTCTAAACAATCCTCTGTTGAAATCTATGTTTATGACTTTTTCATCCCAAAAATAGCAGTTTTGTAACTCTTTGGAGGGAATATATGCACATAGATGGAGGCAGCCAAGTATTATTACTCCCACGAATTACAGGTACTTTCAGACAACACCAGTATTACGGGCGTAACTTGAAGTAGGATATTTGCAGTAAAAAACAAAAATGCTGCAATAGCTTTGTAGCACAGCTGTTCCAAATTTCACATTAATTTACACATCACAGAGAAGACAAATTTTCCATCTTCAAAAAGCCTATTTTTCATTTTCTTGTAGAAAAACATAATTACTTTTATCTTCAGAAAATTGAAGAAGGCTTTTCTGAGTAAGCAGCGAGGGCTTTGGGGGCAGGATGTATGTGTGATGTGGCTTGTTTGAGGATTTTGGGTTTGTTTGTTCTTAAATAAATAACTTAAGTTTTAGCTGAGAAGTACTGGCCACACTTTAATGTAATTTAATCACTTCCTTGAAGAGCAGGGAGTGACTGGCCCCAGGACCCTGCTGCTGTTACCTTTAAGGGGACAGGACGCTCATTGCTTCTGACACACTGATTCCTAAAAATATTCTCCCTGTCCCACCATCCTGCCTGGACAGGGGACAGAGCTGAAAGCAGCAGCCAAGGCCCTTCTGTGCTCATTGTGTACAAAAAGCAGCACACGGGTTTACAGAGTCTGTCAGGAAATGCTGCAGTAAATTCTGCTCATTCCTTCCATTTCTGTAGTCTTAGCCTTTAGCTTCTGTCTCTAATCAAAGAGAAGTTTTTCCTAACTTTAGTTCAACTATCATCATTGTTCAAATATTTGTCCTAATCATGCAAAAAGCTAAAACAGAAAATTAACTCTTGGGATTTTTTCTTACAATACACTAATGAACTTCAGTTTTTAAATTACTCGATTATTTATATAATTAGAAATGTTAAGAGAATTGTTGTATCTGAGTAATTCACAGGCTTTGTAAGCACATGCAGAGATAGCCTGCAGCCTCAACGTTGATTTTATAGCAAAATCCACCCAACATATGCAAAGGCAGTAAATAATTAATCACTCAACATTACTAAGAGGAGTAGCTCCTACTAAAGAAAATATTTGTCTGTAGCTAGCATGTGACAGTTTCTAGAATGCCAGTCAGTCCATCCTGCTAAAAAAAACACTTTAATAAAAAAATAAAAAATCCTAAATTTCTGATATTACAGTATGATTAAAACTAGGTATAACCTGGGTTGATACCATGAGCCTTTGAGAGCAAAATGTTTGCTCAACTCCTGATACTGTTCCATAGTGCATAATCAGGAAGTAATAGTCATAATTAGTAAATAAAATAAACTATTTACCTTGTGTGGACTGGTCAATGGCTTTTCTTTTTCTGCTATGACTGTTATAGTTAAGTCTTAGCTCTTGGCTATATTCATTCAGAGTTTCTCTTGAATCATAAGATTGTCTTTGCTTTCCACCATCTTCGCTTTCATCTGAAGAACTCGTGTAGGTTAGATCCACCTCATGTTTAACTTTTGACAGTGGCTGGTAGGGTTTGCAGTCCATCTGCTCCATCTCTGATTAAATAGGCTCAAAGTCATGAAAACAAGCAACTGGAATGCCTTAAGGAAACAGTCCTAGAAAAAGACAACAACAATAATTCATTTCAGACATACTATATACTTTTAGGCCAAAAAGGTCCATTTTTTAATTTATATAAACCAATTAAATTTCATTAATATCACTATAATCCAGGAAAGAAATTGGACATTTCATATTTTACTGTTTGGGCTTTTAAAAATAGAATTAAAATAACAGCTGCTTGAAGGAAGAAATCAAAACCAAATCTTAAGCACTGTCCTATAAGACCAAGCAATAACTGTATCTTATATATAAAATGCATTACAACAACCTATATTTGATTTCAAAGATGGAACAGTTACTATTTCTCTAAAGGGATGCATATACACATTAATTGAAAAGAACATTTTATGTCTTTTAAATTATGAAATCTAGAAAGCAGAAAGTTCACTCTTTTTAAGTATTCTCCCATGACTTACATTACATCTAATCAAAAATAAGAGACTTCAGATGTTAGAAGACCACCACATTTTTTAAAAATGAAAGCATACCACATTGTTACTCCAGAAGAGCATGCAGTGCTTCAGAAAACACCATTTTCTTATAGATATTAAGGACGTTTCAACAGGAAGAAGCTTCTATCCTGTACTACAACCCCTTTCTTCCCCTCCATCTCGCATCTGAACTTCTGCCCACACAGGGGCTACAAACGCTCAATGGAAGCTTCCAAACTGCATCTTGAGTTTCATGTCTGTATTATGATGTTCAAATCCAATATCCTTAAAAACACGTGCACTGCAGCTCCAAGTGCAACTGGGGCACTTGTCCTGTATCCTTGCCTTCACTAAGCTGGTTCCATCACTAAATTTAAGACAAACTCTGGGACGAAATAACAGGGATTATGGCACAGCTTTTACAGCAGCATGGCTCACAAACCCAAACTCTGTTCAGTTTGGTCGTTTTTGTTGTTTTCTTTTTAGATTAGCAGATATTAATAACCAGAAGAACAAATGTAACAAAAAAGGTGCCTGTAAGCATTATTTCTAGAAGACAAAAAGACACCCATGGAAATTCAAAGAGATTTTGCTTAATTAGAAAGCCATTTCTCACAGCTTCTTCATGATTTTAAGGTCAGCAATAGATGGAAATAAGTTTAACACTCAGTTGGATACCAACCCATTTCCCATCTGCCACAAGGACTTTAACCCCACATACAGCCAGCTGCAAGCATAAAAACAGAGTCTCCAAAAGCAAAACAGAAAAATGAAAACACACAAAAGGTAAAAACTCCACAGAAAGCACTTCTGAGAGAGCTAAAGAGATGGCCAACTTCTGAAACTGTCTGAATGTTTGAGACACACTGGGTGGTACTGCACAGTGCTCCAGAACTCCATCTCCTGCTTCTGGGTCCTTCCAAAACTTTTGAAAGGATCAATTTCCTGACAGGAGTGGAAAACATTACACATGATGTGAAGAGGGAATAAGGCTTCTAACATTGTAACAGACAAATAAAATCCAGACCCTCAGAACTCTTGGAGGGAAGAAGTGAGACAGACCATTACAGCAGAAGTAACACTGTGGAGTGCAATGCCTTGCTTTCTCTAGGTTTCAGGAGGTTATCTGGGGAAAGAGGTTGAAGGCATTTCTTTGCTTGAAACACTAAACCTCAGGGAGTCATGTCCGGCCCTTTAACCTGACATGGAACAGCCCTTCAGAAACTAATGGCACCTGGATAAAGAGCTCTAGTATCAAAAAAACCCCAAACAAAAAGCAACTCATATCTCCTACTCAAAGTGGGCTTGAAAGCACCTAAGTCAATAAAAAACTCTTCAAGAGAGAGACAGAATCAAAACTATGAACCAAGGAGCTGCCAGACAGCAAGGCCAGCTGCGAGCACGTCACGGAGCTGCAGCTCTGAACAGGGACTTGGGCAGTGGGTTGACTGCACTGTACCCAGCCGGTGATAAGATGCTTCTGTACAAGTTCCTACTAAGTAATACTTGCTTCTCCAAAGCTATTTGCTTAAATAATTTACTGTTATTTCCCAAGATTGCCTATAATTGCCAAAGTTCAGTGCTTGTTCTGTGAGTCGCTTTAATAGCGACAGAAGAACGCAAAGGGGCCCTGACTTGCAAGCAAAGAGTTGGCCTAAAAAATGAACTGAGGACTCTGTAGAAATGGTTACTGACAGGAAAAAGCCTTCCAATATATCTTGTCTGACAGAATAAATGGAGACAAAGCTACAGAAGCCAGAAGAACACAAGGAGAAATTAAGGGCCTCTATTAAGAAGATGCAGTAGAGAAGAAATAAATTTTGCCAGGAAGGCAACAAGTGCAAGCAGCCTCGGACATAAGCACTGCATCCTGCTTTCACAAGTGCAAAACCACCCATCTGACAAATTTGGCTCATTACTCAAGCAAAAAAAGCAAAACAAACCCCACAAAACCAAACCACAGTAGTTCCCCCTAAAAGATGCTGTGCATCTATTTTGTGGAAAGTTTCAAGTAATTTTGTTTTAAACAAGTAATAAAAAAATGATTAGGATGCGCAGAGACCTGTAAAACTTCAGTTGCAGTAAACAACTACTTAAGGAAGATTTATTTGTACTCTTTTAAAACAGGTTTAATAACCGAAGTCTTTAGTTTGTGAAGACTGTTTATAGCAGGAATATATTTAATGATGTTAACCAAGGCAGCAGACAGATGAGATAACATAATAGAAGCAATTAATATTAATTACATATTCCATGTATTCTCTTTCACTGTGGTACTTCCACTGTGCTGCCTTCTTATGCAGAGGATGTGCATTTTTTCAATTGTAAACTAATGAAATATGTCCTTAAAAGGTATCATTTTCTTATGCCTTGTTATATAAGGACAAAGATGATTAAAAAATATGATCAGCTTCCGAATACCCTAAAACCCCACTGCCCCTGCTCGGGGATGCTACTGCTGCCATTGATGCATGTGCCCACATTTGCAGCAGCAGCAGGGGGCAAGGCCCTGGCACACGTGCTGGCCACTGCTCAGCTTTTCCCACTGCAGTTCTGACCACCGAGCCACATCAGCACCAGGCTGGAATCCCCATCATCTTCAGCGCGCTCTGCACAGCCCAGAAAGACCCAGAATGAAGTTTTATTCCCTTTGTGGTGGAAGGCTATGGACACAGATGTAATGCAGACCCATCCTAACTCACCTACTCATTCACCACCTGAAGGAAGAAACCCTTCAGCCCACCTGCCCCACGCCAACCCCACTGTACCACAGCCATTAGAAACTCAGCAGCACTAAGGGCTCACACCAGGACTAAAGATAAAGCACCAGAGCATGGAATGGCACAGGAAACTTTGGCTTCCTTTCACACAGGAACCAAGCTTGTGCTTCCTTTAATTTTGCTTAGGGCATTAGTGTCTCATAAGCCCACAGACACCTGGGCCTGACATGAGAGCAGGTGATAAGTAACTGTCAAGAACTGGAAAAATACTTCAGAACATTTTTCATCAAAAAATGTTTTTATGCATCAGAAACACATGATTTAAAACAGCTCAAATATTCAAGCTTTTCTAAGAGATTCAGTTAAATTTAACAAATGATGGTATGGTACATTAACCTGAATTCAAACATTGGCAACCAAATACTTGAACTTTGTCTATTGTGTTTGGAAAAATACAGTACAGTCAGCCACTCAAAGTGCTGAAATAGGGCAGGAGTATGAAGAATATTGCCTGGATGTTAACACAGGCTTCTTAAATAACTGGCCCTCAAGTAACTAAACAGAACACCCAGCCAATCAATATCAAGTTGACCTTGTCAGCAAAATGATAAAGTCTCATAAAAGCTTACAGTTCCTGTAAGTGACCTTTCTCTAAGTGTCTAATGCTCTCCTCCTCACAAGTAGCACTTGTTTATCCTTTCCATCATTGTTCTGTTATTGAAAGGTTTCACAAAACACATAATAAAAATACAACAGAAAAATATTACATGTTCATTATATACATATAAAAATATGTATTTAGGCACTGAATAGCAGGTAATTCTGAACCATATTTTAAAATAGATATCATATGCATCTTACAGTCAATTTTGTAGAAGAATGAACAACTAATAACTTAAATTCACAGTGAAATACCTTTGCAAAAAGTTCTATTGGATAGGAAAATACCACTCTTGAAGTAATGGAACTAATACAGACATATGCAGGATTTTTATGCATGATTTGTGCAACCCTCTAAGTGCACATTGTACATGTCACTAGAAACTATTTTCATCTCTCACTTATATCAAGGCCCTCTCCCCTCACCCCCTACTTCCCTGTTCTGCTCAGATCAGCCTTCCTGCTCCAGAGCTCAGTAAGGTCGGGGTAAGTGGTTATGACAAAGGCTGGGCTGAGGCTGTTTGCAGTGCCCATCAGTGGCTATCTGAGAACAAAACTCACCCTGTGCATTTACACTGCACAGAGGCTCTGCACTGCAGCACAGCAGTGCCCCAGAGATCACGTTACTGTAACAGTGCTTTCTATAAATTCTTAATAGGCTGGTCTGATAGGGTGCCCATTTAATGAACAAATTTCTGTGGTGATTACCCACCATCAGCCCCATCAAATCACCAGTGGCATACCCAGCTGGTTTCCAGTAAGTCCAGAATGATTTAGAGAGGTCAGGTTATGGCTGCTAATGAGTATCATGTAGCTGAACAGGGTCCTCTAGAAGTGCATAAGATCAAAAACATGAAAAAGTGTAACCTTTGTTGGCCTCAGCTAATCATTATGTTTAATACTCAGATATTCCAGACTATTTAGAATTAAAATGTAATTGCAATTATAATGCTAAAATATAACCAGGGAACTGTGCTCTATTTCTTTCCTTTCAACACATACCCTTATCTGAAAGCTACCGTTGGCTTATTGCCTTTTCAGCCCAGTAGTTTCTGAAAATGAACTGCTAAGCAGCAATATCAGCTCTGGACTGCTGAAGGCAAAAAGAACAGCACCTTTATTCTGCAGGTCTTTCTGAAATACAAAACTGTAAAATATGAAAGGCAAAATAGAGCAAACACTCTTGATTTTAAACCTTTGAGAAATGCAACACCCAAGAAGTAAAAAAATTCTGACCTTGTACATACCTTCAAAAACTTACCCCTCAAATATTTGTCTAGAGATTACAAACAAAGAAAATCCCTTTAAATTCAGCCTTACAGAACACAGCAAGGAAGATACCAGCTAAAGGAGCTGAGCAGCATTAGAGGAGGAAGAAATTATGTTTCTATGTGATACACCAAATTAGATATTGTGAAGAAATATAGAAAATCTGCCTAAGTCTGGAGGATGGAAGCAGATAATACTTTTCAATGGAAGGAAAAATCTAATACTAAAATCAGGAAAGAATTCAATCCCTAGAAGATTGACTGAAGAAACAGAATTGAAAAAAAACCCAACAAAACAAAACAAAACCTACCAAAATTGATATCAACATTTTCTGTGGTTCATGGAGTATTAACACATCAAAAGATGTTTGAAAATGACATAAGGATATATGGATCAGTAGGTACAACATGTCCAGTGTTCATCAGGGAATGAGTGAGATTGCAAAATGTTGAGACATTGTGTTATTGCTGCAGGTGGACTACATAGCACCTCTTAAGAAGAACAGATGTACAGATAAAAGATGACAATCTTAGAATATGTTTTTCACATATCATTCTAAATCACATATGTAGATGCAAACCAGAGTTTTCAGGGCCATCATGCCATGGGGTTTAACATAGCATGGCCTCTAAAGAATGTGCTCTTTTAACTTTTGGATGGATTACACTGGCTCATACATTTAAATGTCATGGTGATAGATGCAAGCAGAATAAGGTTCATCTTCACATTTAATAATCTTCATTTAAAATCAGTCAAAGTCTAATTTAATTCTAGTAATTCAAAGTGTTGTCCATTACATCTCAAGTTTCAGAGAGCAAACACTGCAGAATAAAATTGTGAAGAAAGTCAGGTTGTTGCAGTATTTTGTGGCATATGGCAAGACTGAAAGTGATCTAGAAAACATACGTTATGTCAGCTACTCAACTGTGCTACAGAATTCTTGTCCAACACGTGCCCTTCACTTTACTTGGAGAACTGCCACTGACTGTAAGAATCACACAAGTCCCTAATGTTTTCTTTTGGAAACTCTTCATCTGATGTTACTGAGATTCAAGGACAAAAGCTCAAGTTGTGCTTCTGTGGTACAAAGTACATTCAGGATGATATATCCTGGACAGGTTCAGAGTACCTCTGGAGCACAAAGTCTTTCTGAAGAGCTGTACTTTAGAAAATAGAATTCCTAATTATATTGCAGAATAACTCCTTGTGTGAACATTTCTTCATTTAAAAAAATGGAACCACTGTGAACAGTCTCCTACCATCTCAACACTTCAACTAAGAATGCTAAAGAACATGAAAAAGTCTGGGCTTAAGTAAACCAGCCAAGTGTTTAATATCTAAAGATTTGACCCCTAACACATAGTCAAGTCCCTCAGTGCCTTTTCAACTTAATTCCTAACTTTATGGTAGGGACAATACAGGGAAAGAGAGAAAGGACATCTGGCCTATAGGAGAGTGTAGTTTGAGACTACAGGAACAGGTATTTCAATACAGATCTCCCAGAACTGGTTTTTTCCTCCAAGGAGGAAGTGTGGTCAAAGCTGTAAATTTCTTAGTAAAAGACATTGCCAGAAGATAACAGAACTGTAGAAAAGGAATGTTCCCCCTCACATTCAAGAATGCCTGGGACGACTAAGCTCCCTTGGGCTGTACAGGTAATTTCCAAAACACCCCAGGCACTTCCTTAGAGTAAACACATCCACAAGAAGTGTTGAAATGCTCGCCAGTGGAAGCTCAGCTTGTTCTCCACTGTTGTAATTACTGCTCTGTTGACAAGAGCATATTTTTGCATTGTAAGGACCTAAAATTAGAATATTCCACTTAGTAGTGGAGTTCTATGAAAACACAGTTGAATGTTGGCGTCTTCTGAACTGAAGAGGCAAATAATACTGTCAAAATATTTACACCTATACCTGTATGTGTGCATATACACATATCTACACTGCTCTAATTTAGCTAACAAGAATACAATGGTGAGGTGCACATGCACTTGGGCATATGCAGGTAGGAAAAATGGAATGCCTGTTTCATCTAGGAGTAGCTTTGGAAGGTACACTATTTTAAAATACACTGGTGCTTGGCAAGTAACATTTGTATGTGATAAGAAAATTGAATGTGCTTTTGTTATTTTTTGATAATGCAAATTGGCTTAGGCATCAAATTGAGATAATTACTGTCTCTTTTCCAACTGTGTGCCTAATTAAGTAGGCCCAGTAAGGCTTAATTAGCAAAAAAGCAATTGTTAAAATCAGGTTTAGCTGCTCAGAGATTACAAAAATTGAAAATTACATGTTCTGTATAGATACTATTAATTTTTTGAGATACCAATTTAAATTTTGTATCACAATAAGCTTAGCACATGAGAATCATTTACAACATATGGATACCATGGAACATCTACACCATAATTCAAGTATTAGATTTTCACTGATACCAGGATGCCTTGGCAAAGGTGTTTAAAAACATCCAGCTGACAATTTTCTCTTCAGGTTCACTTCCCCTGTTTTCAATTAGAATAATGTAAGTCTTCTTTAAGCAAACTAGACATTCACCAGAGTACTTATGGGCTACCAAAGCATATGAACAAGTCTCATTATTGTCACATTTGATGAGACAAAAGATTTCATCAGTTGACATCATAATAAACAAATTTCCCTGGTAGACTTTTCCCCCCCGCTGGGCATTAGGAGTAGTTGTGGTAGATCTCATGGGGCCTTAACAATTTTCATTTCCCTTTTCAAAATCAAAAAAAACACCTACTAAAAATCTCTGAAACAAAATGCTGACACCAGCTCCCCCTCTCCAGGTGAAGTTTCTTAACAGAACACATTATCTTAAATGTTATCAGCATCTCTTTAGCACTGTCCACTTCTCAGATTTGATGTGGCTTGTTCATATTAAGATTCATGATCTTTTTGTGGCAATTTACTTTTTGCTACATTCTAGGATTTCCAGAAGCAGCACTGATTCAGCAACTTGTTTTATTTCCAGCAGAGGCTCACAATATTGGTGCACTTACAGAGGGCATAAGATCTATAGCTTAATGTCTTGCAAGATTCTCAATTAACTTACCACAGCAGTGTTAAGAACGTTTATGAAACCACTATTATTTACTGCACACAGAAAGTGAACTTTTCAGTCTTTTCCAAAACAGTTTTCTTAACTTCTGCTCTTCTAACTCTGGGAAGAAACACCATCAAGTATTATGCAGTTCTGATATCACCCACTAAGTTAAAACCTGAAAAGCTTTTCAAGCATTTCAAGTACTTTTTGCAGGAAGACCTGACTACTGCCTGACCAGAGGACCAACATCTGCTTCACCTTCATCTGAAGCATCACTCAGGTTGCTATTCGTGTGAGTGACACCATCATGCCTGAGAAGTGATCTTTCTGTTCCTTTTCTTCTTGCTTTGATGTCTGTCAAAGTATTCAGTGTCTTCAAGTGCCATTGTTCTGACAAGCAGACCCTCCCAGTAGACTTGTACTGTATCCTGTGACTCCCAGAACTGCTATTATTTGAGCTGGTGTCAGATTGATTTTCTTTCTGTTCATGATAGTGCTATGATCTTTCAGAGTTGAAATTACTGCTGATTTATGCCTTGATGCAACCCCTTGAGAACTGGCTTGTATCAGCATGTCACCTATGAAAAGGTACAGCTGAATCCTTTGAGATCTTTTTCATGGAACCTTTGTTCTCATTTCAATAGAGAATCCTTTGTCATGAATGTTTGCTAGAAATTTCTCCTGCAAGTACCAAGAGTCTTCTGTAGTGCAAACTGGAAGTACATTATGCATCCATCCACTGTCACCAGTCTGTGAAGCCTTCTTAGCTTATTAGAGATTATTTTAAGCTGTCCATCGGAAACTTCAGTTTTTGCAAATTGATTTTACCATTTTCTTTAGTACTCTAGGAAGAAAATGCAGGTAGGGCTGGCACTGAAGAATGGGGATATTTCCCAGCTGTACTCCCAAAGGCTCAGCTACATCTGGGAATGCAACAGACTACAAATATGCCTCTAGTGTGCTTGTGGAAGACTACTGCCTTTTACAGCCAGGCCTTCTCTTAGTTAGACTTGAGAACAGCAAAGATAATTATTGTTTAAGCATTGCTCACATTTTTTACATATTGTGACTATTAGCATCACAGTTTTTGCACTCTCATCACAAGTAGCCTCTCGATTACATCTTTGCGAGCTATTTTTCAAAAAATTAGGGAAATAGTGCCTTCTGTAGAAACACACAAACAGGGAGGCACTGATCTTACATTTAAACAAGTCTAACATGGTAAACTGCAGTTGAAATAATCTTCCTGCTCTTACCATCAGTCTCTGAAATACAATTTTTTTTTTTAGCTGTTGGTAGAGCTGTTTGCCCATGCCTCCTTTCAGTGTAAGTCCTTCTGGTACAGATACTGTCCTTTCTCCTATTTTAGGCTGCACTATCCCCAAAATCCTTTTCAAGAGGGACTGAAGCAGCCATTTTCTTTTTGGAAACTGTTATTCTGTAATAACCAATTCTAGTTCAAAAGTAAATGGGACTTTGCTGCAACAACTTCTTCCCACTAAGCAAGCATAGAAGTGTGTAAAAATCAAGCATGCTTCTGTTTGAGTGTTGGCAGGAAGAGGAACCTTCAGAAAAAATCAATAGCCTCTGAACCCCAGTGACTGCCAAGGGAGAACAATGTGACTACAACCACACTGTGGGTACATAAAATAGGAAAAATTAAACCATGCTACACTTCTCTTTTCCAATTAACTGCTCAAAATTTTCAGCTACTTAAGCTCTTCTACATCAAATACATCACTACCACTATGACCACCCTACTTGGCAAGAACAGTGTCCTCAGCACCTGTACAATGACTCCTTTTAGCTCCGCTTCCTTTCTTCAGCTGAGAAGTCACAGCAAGGAGAGAGAGAGAAGGACGAGACTAAAATGTGACTCTTGTCTGCTCCTTTTATATATGTATACACACACAGGAACATGTATCTTCTATACTAGCTGCATTTAAAAAAGAGAATCATTATCCTTGTGGATAACAATTTTGCCCCTGCTAATCCTATTTACATTGGGAGCACTGTAGTGTACATTTAATGTGAAACTATGTTTCTCTCATGAGCAAGGAAAATGTCACTTTCCTTTCCCAAAGTACCAAAAGACTCTTTTACTTGTCAGAGAACACAATTATATGTTAGAGCTCTGCTGTCTCTTTCCAGCCAACAAGGCAGGAAAATGACCTTTCTTTAACCTATGGATGAATTGCATTATGTTTGGTTCAGTGGATATCCTTTTTTATATTCTCCCACATCTGAGGTTATGAAATGGGCACCTACCTTTCACATCTGCCAGTCATTTCATTTTTCCCAAAAATTTGCTTTCAGTTGTGGAGGGGTGTTAACTCTCATCCCCAATTTCATATCCTAGTTTGCAACATTTGTAAATACCTGAAAACACTCAAAGCTGCAAGGACACTCTGCCAGCAGAATCTGGTTATTGGCTGCTGCATTTTGCCCAATGACACAATCATGTAAAAGGTCAGGAAGAAATCTGCCACCCACACTCACTGTGTACCACTCTGTGACCCTGTGCAGAATGACAATGCCCTGAAACAGTCCCCATCTTTCTTCCCCATTCTGTGAAGCAACCTGCATTTCTGGTCTGTCTTCATTTATGGACAGGTTGGTAATCAAAAGAGAGACATTCCCAGAACAGCTATCTCAACTGTGCTGTGGTTTATATGCACAGAGTACTGGGAGGGGGGGAGCAGAAAAATGCAGCTGTGACATTAATAAAGTAAGCCAGTGCTGATCTGCACAAGAGAGCAAGTCAGCAGGGGAGGATTTGTGAACATAATGCTGAATGATATATATCACTCTGGAGAAAAATGTGCCATAGATCTTCACAGAGTATTTAGAATATTTTTAAAATTAAGAAAGTTCAGAGACAAAAGAAGACCATAAAAATCATTACTTACACACATAACTCGTATCACAGGTAGCCACCTAAACAAGCTCCCCTAGAAAACATCTGGCATCACTGCTGATCTGGAGGCAATTCTAAATACACATTTCAGTGCTTTTAGGTGTAGAGGAGCTCCAAGGTTCAGCAATTTGTTAAATGACAAGGTTTATGCCAACTGTTATTAAAGAAGACTCATATTAATATAAGTGCTCTTATTCTTCTCATATAAGAAGAAAAGTTGTGTAGCCTAAGGATACCTTCCTAAATGCTACCATTTTACCAGCACTCTGTTGTAAATGGAGACATGCACCAGAGACAGGCTGGAAACAGACATTAACCTTGTGAAGATCATCGTTCTCTTAAAAGCTTATGTCTGATTTTCTGCTATTACATTACACTGGAAATGGGAAGTAGCCAACGTTCAAAACAAAATGAAACAGTCATTTCTTGTTCTATAGTTAAAGAAATCTCTGTATACAGTCAAAGACCAGTTTAAGATCTTTTTGGAATTCACTGTGAAGTAAGGATAGGATCTCCATAAAAAAAGACATGAGAAATGTCTGCACTAATTCCTCTGAAGCAGACCAAATAAAACACAGCTTCATGTCTACCTACAGTAGCCTGTGAAATTAAGGAATGGAAGTGCACTGTTCAAGATGAAACAAATAAAAAAAAACCCAGCTAACAAACGAACCACAAGAAAAAACCACAAGCAAACCAAATGAAAAACAACCCCCAGCCCCATCTAAATTACTGAAAATACTGTAGCTGCACAGTGTGATCCTCTTTATACAAGGACAAGTCTGTAGATACTCCCAGAGCATAAGTTCTGACACAATCACTTATTAAGCACTCGGCTCTTGAGCAGCAGTATTTGTCTGTGGTTTTTACAAACACAGATAAAACTTCTGGCTTCAAAAATACTACAAGGAGAAGAATTTTAAACTATGCAATTTTTTTTACCTCCTAGAAAAATAAGAAATTCCTTACACACATAGAATCTACTTATATTTTTATATCATATCCTTATAAAGATACAAGGAACTCAAATCTGTAGTCTAAACTATAAACACTAGCAGGAAGATTTGATACCAAAATCATCAACAAAAGGCCTATTCCTCATTTCAGCTCCAGCAATTCCCAAACATTATTAATAGACTTTGAGCTGTTTTCACCAGGATCGAAGACCTAATCACAGTTAAATAAAAATCCAACTGCTGTTCCTACTCCTATGCATAATTCTTACAACAGCCAGCCTGAATTACGTGTGGTGATACTGCTGCCAGACAACCAAGGACAGAAATGAAGTGGCTCTGGTTCATGCACTGTTCCATGGCAGCTTTTCTGAGAACAGCAGAATCTGCTCACAGGGTGACATCCCAGCTGGAACACTTGATAGGGGAAACAATCATCAGTGGCTTCAGCTGATCTATATTAGCTGATCCTTTCCCATTTTAGGGAATGGGTCATTGAAAGAAAACAGTGAACTTGTTACTAGAAATTGATGAATAGTTGGAGGAAGGAAAGAAATAGACTAAGAGGAAAGATAATTAGTTTCAATTTTATTTCTGCAGTTAATAGAATATTTAAAAAAAGAAAGCTAAAACCAACCAAAAAAATTAAGTTATCGGCACACCAAGTTTTATGTAACCATTATTGTTGCCCACTAATTTAATTACACCAGTCAATTCCTTTACATAAATTTAAGGATGAGCACACATAGAGAACAGGACCAAGAATTCCAAGGCTCACCAGAACCATTTGCAGGTATTACTGCATTCAATACCATGATGGCCAGTGGCTTATCTCTGACAGAACACAAAAGCATTTAAATTTTGATTTCCCCCAGTTTAATTAACATTTTTTCAAAAAGCTGCTTTGCCTTTAATTCCTAACACATTTATTATTTTTCAACACCTTTATTTCAATTGATCTCCAAGGTCAGATCCATAGCCCAGGCATATTTTTTTTACTCAAACCCTACATTTGAAAAGCCAGCTCTCAACAACAATGTGCGTGACTTGCTGTGAAATCTTCTCGTTTAACACCTAAAACTTCAGAGATCAAGGCACGGTTTCCCTTTAGCCCTTGTGAAGCTTGTTTTGTCAAATGAAGTACCAGGAGTTTTGTAAAATCTTGTAAATTAGCAAGGTCTTTTGTTCTTTAAAATGACAGTCCTAAGTCTCCTGCTTAAATACAGAGCCTGGGAAGTTGGTAGGGCTTCACAGCATTGCAACACCAGTACCTCAGCAAAACCAAGAAAAGAACAAATAAACTAGCTCCGACTTTAGTGGGGAAGAAGAGAAATTTTTATATATTACAGAGAAAACACAAACTGCAGCTGCACTAACCAGACACCACCCTGTAGGAATGTGAATGCTGTTGTAGTTTTCTAATTTACTTTGGAAAAAATTAGCTCATTAAGATTGAAAAACTGAGAAGTTACAGAATTAAGGTCATCTTCAGTATTATCCTCTTAAACATTTTCATGTGAATTCTGAGCAAATAGAGTGAAACTGCTAGAGCTGCAATCCTCACCACTTCATTGACTCTTAAAATTAGAAATACTTTTCTGATTTTTTATTTTCTGGGGTGGGAACACACATTCTTCTAAATCTGAATTACTTCTAAAAATTTACATGCATTCCTCTAAAACTCAGTGGGAGCTGCACTGACACACAGTAGCATAAATGAGTTTAAACTTCATGGATTTAGCAATGTAATCTGGTGATTTCTCTTCTGCCATTCAAATAAGAAAACCATTACTCTGGGAGAAACAATGAAAAAAAAGTCAAGAAGCTTGAGAAGGTCCATTTTACAACCACAGATGTTTTGAGGGTAAACTACTTCAATAACTTGGCTTTAAGTCAACTTAAGCTGTATTACAGTTCAGAAGTAATTCAGATAAACTATTAGGTGAGTTTGGAAATAAAGATCCTCCTTTATCCATTCAGTAGAATGAAAGTAAGAGACAAGTGAATACTGCAGTGAAAGTGCATGGCACCCAAAATGTTAAACAGTGATTTAAGTATTCATTACTTTTTCTCAGTAACATTCAAATATTGGTACACACTGATCACAAATGAATCAGTTGACCAAAACACCAGGTAAACTTATCTCCCTGATGAGTTTAAACAGAAAATAAAACATGAGAAATTGAATTCTTTTATCATAAATATCTTGGCTGAATTTGGAATGTAATCAGCATTATCATATTTACTGAAAGTTAAAGACTTAAATTGATGAGTTCCATGTGTTTATCTACCAAATTTCAACTTGCTAATCTAGTCTGATGATCATTTTCCAAGTCAAATGGTTATGAGAAATGCTCAATGAATGTTTAATAATGATCAAGTGAATTTTTACAGCAAAAAAAAACCCAAATTGAACACAGAACACATTTTCAGTAGCACATGAAAACAGGAAACAGATCTGCCAGAGATACTTATGTTCATAATAAAAAGTAACCTATTAGGATAAAAGTATGCATTTCCTGCAATGACAGGATAAAAAAGCAACACATTTAGTGATCTGTGCAGCTGAACTGAAAAATATTAGTTTGGATTTTAGCTAAGGAATACTAATAAAAAAAAAGTTAGAAGGCAATAATAAACATATTTCTGGAAAGTTATCTGAAACATGAAACATTCATGTAAAAAGTAAAGCATTCTGCCCAAGAGAAGCATCCTGCTCAGAAAACATGGATTGAAAAAAAACCTGAGTAATGATAGCAAAATATGAAGTAATTTCACTGCCAATTCCCACTGACAGGGTCAGCAATGTGGGGATATTGCTACTGCACAGCCTGTATCACGTGGTCCTTTTTCTCAGGTCTGTGTTTTTTCTAAAAGCAAAGTGAAGAAATAAAGAACAGTATTCCTGACTGTCAAGTTTTTCAGTTCAGTATCCAGACCTTTATATTCCCAACCCACTAAAGATATTTCTGATTAAGCCACATTAAGCAGTGAACTCCACAGTCGGTTTAGATTTTGTAATTCAGAGTTCTTTTAGCAGGATTAGGTTGATCCAGCAGAGATGCACAGATTCCTGAGAAGTTAAGGTCTCCTGGATTTAAAATAAATAAATGAAGGACTCCAAGTTAATAATCAGAAAAACCTAATCAGATTAAGGTTGTGAACTCTGGACTACCACAGTGTTTTCCAGCAGCTTGGTGTGCTTAATCCACAAATGGATAACTCAATACAAAACATTTCTATAAATATTTCCTTCCAAGACACTAAACCTATCATTTTGGTAAAGGAAACAAACATCTCTGCTACAGCTAATATGATATTTAACCAAGATCTTTAAGCAAGCTATCAAGACTGCATTTTAAAATAACGTTAGTGCCCATCAAAAAAATCTTCCCATATTACCTATTCTTTGAATTACCTTTTATGTAACATTCAATATTTTTCAAGAAAATATGCCTTCTCCTTTATCTATCCTGAGAGTAATGTGACTAAATAGCACAGAGCCATTTCAAGCCACCACTTCATTAGAAGTGGCTTGGTTCACATCAAGGATAATGTAACTGCCTTATTAGCAAAGGTCATCCTCATAGCCCAATATTATTTGGTACATTTTACTTGTCAGTTAAGCTTGGATGAACACATACACTTAACAGATTGAACAAGTTGTGCAGATGTTTCCTATCAACTCCTGACAAATGAGAGATAGCTAAGGACATATTCTTCACAACTACAAGGGAAAATTAAAAGTCTGACATGGAACTTAGTTTGCAGCTAAGAAAGTGCACTTTCCTTTCACAAATAATAAGCCATTAATACACGGCATTTGCTGTAAAGCTTCAGAGCCACCTAAACAGTCCAAACTGATGTATCTATTTATTTTACAATAAACAGATCCCTGAATTTTAAAGTATGAATCTTTTCTAAGATCATGATCCCTGTTTGGCTTTCTACCCCTCAGAATAATCTTCCCTGATTTTCCTGCTGCTTTACTCCATGTGCAGCTTCACACACAGTGTCTTCTTGTTTACCCCCAGCCAAAGTGAACGTTTGGAACATGGGATAATGCTCCAAATTAGCCCTCAAAGTCCGTAATAGAGGGTGATTTCTATACCTCCATCTGAATCATTGCATTGTAAGGTTGGAAAAAGCTTTCATCATCCAGTCCATCCATTAACCCAACACTGACATATTCACCACTAAACCATGTCCCCAAATGCCACATCTACACATTTTTTGAACATGTCTAAGGGTTGTGATTCCATAATTTCCCTGGGCAGCCTATTTCAATGACTGATCATCATTTCAGTTAAGAATTTTTCCTAATATCTGATTTAAACCCTCACTGGTGCCACTTCAGGCTTCTTGTCCCATTACTTATTGCTTGAGTGAAGAAACCAAACTCCATCTGGCTCCATGCTCCGGTCAGGCAGCTATAGAGAGCAATAAAGTTCTCTCTGAGCCTGCTTTTCTCCAGGCTGAGTCCCTGCAGCTCCCTCAGCTGCTCCTCATCAGGCTTGTGCTCCAGACCCTTCCCCAGTTCCAGTGTCTTTCTCTGGACACTGAAGGAGAAAATTGACAGGAGCTCTTCTGCAGTAGCCCCGAGATTTCCCTCAGCCCTTTGCAGAACAGCACTCTCTGGCAAGACATCCCAGGCTGGATTAATTTGCAGCAAAGCAATATGCAGGAAATTAAACTGTGTTTGTCATGGAAGATAAAACATGCTCATCCATTTTACTGCACACCTCCATAATATGAGAGTTTATCCAAGAGCTAATACTGATAAATACTGAAAAGAGCCCTAATTTAGAACAAATGTTGATGGCTTGAAAGAATGACACACAACTGAACACATGTGTATGTGACTTGATGGCTATGCAAACAGTAGTTCATTAGTCGATGTTCTTCCCCAACTGTAAAGCAGCACTCACATTTATCCAGTAGTTTTTCATGGAAATACTCCGAACGTATATTGGCCGACTTCTAATTCATGTTCACTTGTCTTCTAAGACAAGAAAAAAGCCATTTTTCTTCAGAACAAAACAGTTGTCTAAACACAAAACTGTAAATTAGACAGCTTTTTATTCTCCAAAAATACTAATATTTCATGACAAGTAACTAATTTAATGCCAATGAGCATATGTTTAATTTCTAAATAAAAGTCTATCCCTCTCCAGTACAATCAATAGGGAGCTCCTTGATTTTGAGCATATTTTTGGTAAACAGTTTATGCAGTTGTAAATATATAAATATTGCCTTAATTTTCCACTGTTCATTCTATCCCCATGAAAATGAGAGATAAACTTGAAACGTGCAGACCAGACACACTCACTCCTTCGTTCATCAAAGAACTGCCACTGACAATGGGATCATACATCAGAGTCATACAAAAGCATCAGCAGCTTTAGATTCCTTTGATAACATTTATCCTTTGTTGGTTTCTGAACAGCACCCATTACTTTATAACACCATGGTATTATCAAAGCCTGTAAGACCTATTCTATCACAAATAATACAAATTGTTCATGCCAGTCTCATCAGAAGGAAGAGACCTGCCCTGCGTTTGGGAAAATATATTATAAACATCTACATGAAGTTTAAATTTCTATCAATAGGTGGCAACACTGTTATGTGTAACATATGAAGCACATGTTTATTTACTTGCATATGCCCAGACAATTTCTGTACCCCTCCAGCACATTTTGCCCATATTGCTTCATTTTGTTTCAAATGTCAACTGACACCATTTTTCAACAACGTAAAACCAATTTACTTTGTGTGCTTTTTACAGAACATATGTATGGATTAACAAGATATTTAAAATTATTTTCGTAATTCTCCCTGACAGACTGCAAACTGTGCTAGTTGGATTAGGAGGCTGATGTCTACATTTGGTATCAATATCATCAATATGATACCATGGCTGCTCTGTGGGGACCAACAGATTATTCAGGAAGACTGAGGAGTTGCTTTTGCTCCTTGTGAGGCCCACATGGCTGCCAGGGCACTTAGAGAATTTTAGGGGTGTTGAAACTTTTTCTTGTTTGTCATCACAAACGAATTTTATATTGCAATTCACATCAAAACATTCCAATTGTTTGAACATAAAACTTTAAACATGGTGATCTGTCTAGTGTGTCTTATGTTGAGTCTCACATCCGGAACATGTTGGACATGTGCAGAGGGAAAAAGGATTCTGGTTGGTGATTTAAAATTGCTACTTCACAGAAGCTCCTGAGCTACTGTCAGGGCATGAGATTCACTCAAGGTCAGAGGAGCTGCCACAGGTAATGAGAAACAGAATCTGCCCCTCCTGCCCCATCCTGAGCTAGAGCCACGAGCAGGTGCCCCCTGGCAGATCCCATTGTGCTCACCAGTCAGTGAAACCAGAGCTCTGTTAAAGCTCAGGTATCTTCACACCAGCTCAAAGCACAATGGAATAATTAATTCACTTTCCAAATACATTTTTGTAAGCTTCTATCACACCGAACAAGAATAGCTCTGCAAGGCCTAGTGCTACCAAACCTACATTTCTATATACACTGTTAGTCTACAGAGAAAAGCTAAACCTTCAAAGAGGCAGGATTATACAATGAGATAGCAGCACAAAACACACAGATAGACTTTTGTTATTTTTTGAAGTACATTCATCTCCATTTTCAGCAGGAGCTTTTTTTTACTAAAGAAAAACCCAGCTGTGTATTCCCAACTGATAAGAAACGAATTTGGGTGTCAATGCAACAGGAAAGCTGTAGGAATTTTGATAAAAGCTCTTTCTGGTGGGGGAAGAAAAGGCACAGAAAAGGTTATGCTGGACAATATTTCAGGTACCATGGTTACAGCTGCCCAGAGAAGGCTTCCTGTGTTACTGCTCTTTGGATGTTTCATGAATTTTCAGTTTAACAGCAACGTCACACGCTGGGTAGGGTTCAGATATCATAAAAGCAATTTACAGATTACTTGGATAACATTCAAAGTGATATCATAATTTAAACTATTTCAAGTGTTTTGAGGAGAGTTAAAATCAATCAGGACTAATATTTAAAAACTGCACAAACTCTTTTATAAATCTATGCACATAAATAGTGCTGTGTCTCAATACACACACATAGACAGTTATTCTTATGGGAAGCACCATCTTTGCAGTGCCACCAAACTTCCATGGGAATAGCAGTGTTACTCTAAGAGAATATGAACAAACAATATGTTTTTATTGATAGCACAATGTAACCATCTCCAGGTTAAACAAACTGAGCTCAAAATATGCATATGTACATGTGGCAGCAATTGCTGGATTTAAACCAGCAGTCATTACTTATCTTGTCAGTTATATTTCCAGCTGGTGGGAAATACTTGGTTTATTGAAAAAAAAACCAAGCACTTTCAGATTTAAATTTTTTCCTCCCTCTCTCTCTGCTTTCTACTTATTCACTTGTATTTTAAACAAGGCTACACATGATGCACATCCTGAGATGGCAGCATTTCAATAACAGTAAATCAGGCTGCTGTGCTTACTGAAGTTATTTTCATGTTTGCAGATGATGAAAAAGGATGTCTCTAGGACTGCAATCCACACTACTTTGTGAAGGCAAACACATAACCTTGGTACTGCAGTAAGCTTTGGGAAAATACATTTGTCATAGGGAAACCATGGGATTTCTTGCAGTCAGGCTGCAAAATTCCTCCTATTCCTTGTGGAATCAATTCAGATTTACACAGTTTTAGGCTGGCCATTTGTTTATTTACTGCCTCCTGGGCAAAACACTGTGCCAAGAATCAGTATGCAGGATGAGACTCACGCACATTTTCCTCACATAGACATATTTGTGTTCTACTCATCTATCTCACCCTCACAGTATAGGCAGATCAACATATCTATTTACACCTTCCCAGTGGTGATTTATGAAAAACATGCAGTAACTACTTATTAAGGTAACCCTAACAGGTTTATCATTCATAAAAGCCTACTACTAAATTCACCATATGTTTGGAACTATTTACCCCATCCTCTCTAAATTCTTCCCTGCAGAGTAATAATTATCATAACGCAGTGTTAAAAAAAAAAGGTAGAAAAAAGATTGCCAGTATCTATGCAGAAAAGCTCGAAATGTAATTCATCAGCATCATAGATAATAAAAATACTCCTATAGACAAAATCTTCACAGAGAAAGAACCACATGCATGTGCTGACTGTAATCTGCTCATTAGTTTACACAAGAATCTGAAGTTTAAGTGTGCTAGAAACCTACACAATGTCTCAAATGCTAGTTGTTGCTTTCTAGCTTTTATAATCTGAAAATGTACAAAATATTGTATCATTAGACAGCTCTTTATAGGCAATCTACCTGAAGATGCTCGTGAGAGTTCTTCTAGAAACAAAAATGGCAGTAATTTACACTCAAAAAAAAAAAAAAAAAAAGGCAGCAAAGCTCAGTGGATTGAGCTTTTTTTTTTCCCCAGAGTGTTCTAGGAACTGATCATATGTGCTGTGTCTCCATTTCTGCAGGTTGCCCACACATTTTGGGGGGAGAAGATGGGCAAAACAACTCTGCAAGTATGCTGTTGATTTTATAGACATAAAAGTTGTTAGGTAGTTGAGAAACACAGAAATCCCTAACAGAATTTGGCATACCAAATATCCTTAGAGATGAAAATCCTGATTTGCATTGCCATTTTTAGGCTGACTTAATGAAGAGAAAAATTGAAAAATTTCTTCTAAAATATCATATTATGAAGTATAGAAGAAACATCCCCCAACGGGAAGTCCTGGAAAAACAATTCTCGTTAATACATCTTGGCTCCACTGAAAAATGTAAAATCTGTTTTCCTCCAAAAGCCTTGCCATACAGCTCAGAAATGCTTCCTCCTTCACTGATGCACAGCCATCTCAGACTGGAAAGGCAGTTTGACTTAACAGTGTAAAAACATCTCCCTCCTTTTAAAAGTCAAGAGGAAGGACAACACACCCAGTAAGTTAAGTTAGTTTATACTAAATATATTCATGTTGCAGAAACCACAAAGTGTGTTTTCCGAATGCTTCTAACAAAGAATGTGACGCAGACAATGACAACATGTCAAATACAAAGGAGTCCTAAAAATATGCATATAACACTCACACGTGTATGTGCAAGGGCAGGCTTAGAGAACAGGTCTGGAAATAGAACATTAATTATCATACCTTGAACAGAAATAGCAGTGTGAAGTATAATCATCCTAAAATAACACATCCTGGGGGGTGGGGGAGGATCAGAATTACTCTATAAAAATGAGTATATCTTGCAACAGCACACAGTATTTCCAGTGCTAACTCCAGTATGAATTCCCTACAAATATGACATCAACAATCCTGCTATAGTAACTCTCTGGAGTTAAAGGATGTGGCAGCTCAGATTTTGCAGAGCCAAATCTCTTGGGGGGAAGGGGGAGCAGGGGGTGTTGAAAAAAAAGAAAGAAGCAGTATTTCTGTGCAGTTTCTAATATGCTGAAGTGATTCCATGCTGACATAACTGGCTTGCCCTTTTAGTCCTTTTCAATTTGATTAGGATAGCAAGGTCTGCTTTTACATGGTGTTTAGAAATAATCACAGCTAGAGTTCATTTGATGCACCTTGCATGCCAGATTGTCAAAGGCACTAAAAGTTTAATTGACAATAAAGATAATATCATTGCCTTACATTTATATGGCCCCTTTCACACAGAAGGATCCCAGAGGCACAGTTGACTTCCAGGTACCACCGGACTGGAAATGTGATTGCTGTTTGCTGCCATAGAGCAAAAGAGCTACAACAGAGCACACAAAATGAAATCACCACCCATAAGTTCAGACTTCTCCTCTCATTCACTCTCTCCACCCAGACAGCCTTGTTCCTAGTTAATAATCAGCTTGATTTAGACAAGCAAAAGCAAGATTTAACATTCACCCCTTTTCACTCTCCATTCATTCTCATTGATGACTGGAAGAGAATCCAGGTTTGAAAGATGCTCCAGTCCTGCCTCACCATAATTTGATCATCCAGGTGCTCTGAAGCACACATACTGAGATGAAGAGATTTTCAGGCACCACAGTGACAACCTGGCCTGGGTTTCACAGGACCTGAGTGAATTAAGGGCTGCCCCTGAGATCCAGCACGGTGGTTTCTGGAGAGGAAGGCAGAGCCACAGCACCTCAATTCCACCCCAACTCAACCTGTCCTTGTGCAGTGGAGAGCTGCAGCTGAACTCCACTGATTACAAAAAATTTGAAAAAGCTTCTCAAAAGCACAGAAACTCTCCACATACAAAAAAAAAAAAAAAGTGCAAAATCATCTGAACACGATCAATCCATCTTTAAGCTGATGGAAGAGTAACAACTGCCTTGTCTCTCATGACTGAAATGATCACTGCCTCAAACAGACAGGAGCAGGGGCAAACCTTCTCTCCCTTGTTTTTCAGGACAAACTGAAAATGGAGACAGTATCAAGGTATTCTGAGTGTTTCTAACTAGAGCCTGACAGCCGGCTGCCATTCAGAAAGCCACAGTGCAGCCACAGCCTGATGACCAGCTACTCTCCTAGAGCCTAGTAAGGTCAAGATTCTGCTCAAGGCATGAAGAAAGAAATAGCCTCAACAACAGTGATGCACAACTCTCTCCAGTGATGAATAGTAAGCAGACATCTGTGCCCATCCTCCCAGGCTTCCCTACAGCATTTAGCATTGTGGATCAGAGAGATGGCAAGGATCCAAAAACTGTACTGAAGTCATTTAAGTCCTTTTTGAAGGCACACACAAAGTAGGGATGAAAAAGGCAATCTCAGCAGTGCAAACCTCTCCTCAGAGGACTGACAAAGACACAGCCTCTCCATTTGTATTCACGACAATATAGACTCAAGCAACAACACATAACGCCATTGAAGCCAAAGTGGTGCTTATCTCATGTAGGCATAAAGACATCCCAACCCCCAATTTTGTACTATTTAGCTGAAATCAAAACTAGAGACTCAATCTGAACCCAGGCTTAGGCAAAGATGAAACACTGAAGAAAATGCAAACCTCAGCTCTACAACTGAGGGCAAATTTCAGCCACAGGCATTGATGCTTGGCCACAACCATTCACAGTTTCTGCATTCCTCATGGTTCCTCATTACCAGTGGGGACTGGTTTAAAGGGATGTTTCTAGTTCTCTTAGTCTCATCACTTAGCAACATAGTGTATTTTCTATAAATCACTAAAGCCAGTCTAATCTCAGACAGGGTAGGAAACCTTCCAGGAAGAGCACCAGAAAATTCAGCACCTATTAAATTAGGCATCAAACAATTTAATTTTAACTCAGTTTCCTGATTTGAAGAAGCTGTTACTTTTCTAAGCTCATGATCTTGGCCTTTGTCATTGTCAAGAATACATTTGTCAAGAATACAAAGAGGGCAAGGGGCATACACTCCTTTTTTCCCCACATTTGGAGAACAGTATAACAAAATACATAAGAATAGTCTTATATATTTTTAAAAATGTTCATTAAGATTGACAGATTTCACCCCACATCTCTAGCTGCTAAGTCAGCTTATTTTCCCAAAGGATACAAAAGTAAAAAGTAATCTTTCACCAGCAGTTAAAATATCAAATTGTGTATTTCAGATAAAAGAAAAAATGCCAAATTTTTTGGTCTTACTTTAAGCTCCTTCAGTTCCTTAATTTATGAAGGCTACCACAGAAACCGAAGTAAGTTACCTGTTTTAAAAAACTAAAATATCATACAAACCAGACTCATTTAATTCACAGAATTAGCTTCCACACAGATAAAAATCTCCTATAGACATGATAATGCTCTCACCTTCATTTTCTATGATTATAAAATGTGTTTCAATTTAGTTGTGAATGCAAAACATAAATCCAGATACTGACTCCATTTTTAGTGGGCACACACTCAACTTTAGACCTACATCTCTCTTGCTGACATTAAAATACATCTTCATCTTGCATTTTCTACTTGGGTATTTCTCAAAGTATTTGTTACCTCCAGGTATTTCAGAAAAAAAATCCACAACTTAAAACTTCATTATTAAGATAAAAGCAACATATGAATGTATTTGCTGGTTTATGCTCACAAGGGCAGATGTTTTTGGCAACAGAAATACTTTTATGGACATGGCATACAGTACATTTGGAGGAGAGGGAAGCTGTCAGTGTATTCAGATTAATACCACTGTAGACAAATGCCAGGCAATTCATTCATTGCATCGTACACACAACTGGGATCTAAAATAAAGTCATTAACTCAAGAGGAAAACCTTACTAGTACCCTGGACAATTTAATGAATATGTCACTGCTCTCATATCCCTACACTAAAAAACAACACAAAATAAAAATATTAAGCTGCATTAAAAAATTGAAATACAAAGGGAATCATTAAATATGCTGAGTGGTGTGGCATGCAACTAAAGCTAAGCCTTCTCCTGTAACACTGTAGTTAAGCTGTTTATAGTGGAAGTAACAGTCTCAGAAATGGGCAATTAAAATTATTATTAGAATAAATACCCTTCAGGTTTTGAATGCCAGGTGGATGTCTCATCTGATACAATCAAGTGGGGATTCTTATTTATTGATCTACTGGACTATTAATCATTATAAGCTCATTCCATTCTCCATTGAGCCATAAACTTGACACAAGACTCCCAAAAAGCAAAGAAGAAGTTAAATGAAGTTCAGACTATACATCTAAGAGATGATGGCAAATTTCCATCTAGATCTGAATTTCAGAGCTCATACCTGTCTCTTTTGCAAGCCAAGATACAGAATGTGAATCCCACACTTACTCTCATTTAGAGCATCTATAAAGAACAAAGTAAATGAAATATCTCTTGGGATCTTCAGCAAAAAATGTTGAAAGGCTTAGTTTCAGCTTAGAAGTCTGTTATCACATGTGCTGTGTTATATATAAACACTGAATGCTCTGGCAAATTCATTTTCCTGCAATGAATTATGTATGAACTGCTCTAAGCCCCCTCTCCCCTCGCTAAGGGCAGCCAGCACGGCGCTCTCAGACCGAGCAGTCACTGAGCTCATCCCCGGGTTGAAGTCACACTCACAGCTGAATTTGTCACATCACTGCACGCAAGCACCTCCATGGGTTGGGTTTTGTTTTCAATGAGCAAAATGCCTGATAGTAAAATTTTCAGCAACAATGACTAATATTACCTCCTTTGCTATTAATCCTTTTCATAAAGCTTCTCTGATCTATTACAAATGTAAACCCTCATTAAGATTCACATATATATATTTTATTTCTGTGTATATTACCACAAGGGAAACTCAAAGGATCAGTGAGAGAGAAATGACTTAAAGAGCCTGTGGCCACTGCTGATCTGTATTAATTGCTACTGAAAATTCAAAATCTGCATCTTCAAAACAGGCCAGAATAGCTCTCTTCATCATTATGTCAACTGCAGTAACATTTTACCATAGAAACCCTGAGCACAGTGAAGCAGTGGAGCCTTCTGTGAGTTCAGAGTACATAATTATTTCTGGTGAATTACAGTTACAAAACAATTTAGGGCTCTTTCCTTAAGACAGTAATTTCAATAAGCACTTCACTCTTTTCAGTTTCTTCTAAGTATACCTGAATCCACCACACTTTGTCAATCTAGAATATAAAAACTTTTCTTTGTATTAAGTTATTAGGCTTACAATTTCCTCTTCTCTGAAACAGCCTTTCCAGTAAAGATCACTGAAACTTCCCCAAACTGGCACATTCAAAAACAACAGACATACTCAAGTACTGAGTTCACTGGGATTAAAGAAACAAGAATAAATGTACAAGAATGACAGAAATAAAAGAATCTGTAACATCTCTTATACATTTAACGTGTAACATTCAGGCAAGCACAAAAAGCTAGCTTTTAGGGTTCAAATAAGAATACACTTAAGGGGATGTTGCAGATTTTAATAGAAACTGGATTGCCAAAGAAGTTTATCAAATATAAGAGCCCCAAGCAGGAAGTGCTTGATTACACCGTTTTACATTTACTACTAGTTTTTAAGCCATGAGATACATTGTAGAGAATAGAATCTACAGTAGGATGTGGTTAAAGAAAATATTCACCCCTAAAGCTGCATAATTAGAAAGTTTGACCAATAATTCAAAAGAATTTTCTGTTCAAGTTAAAAAAGGAAGATGAAAAATTAGGATACAGAGCAATGAAAAGTTCAAAAGCAAGGTCAATGGCACAGTTTAGAAGCTGTTCTTAGCTGCACATCAAACCTTTCTTAGCCTCTCAGGTCCATATTTTCCAGAGAAACAAAATCCTAAAATCTTCCCCTTCTTTCTGCACCAGTAAATAAAGACATATGCCAGCTCCAGGTGTGCAGTGCAAGCATCTGCAGCGATTTGAAGATGATGGTGCACATCAATAATGTATTTAAGACACAAGCCAGAGAGAAATCAATGGCTTAGATGCAATTCTGAGAGCAGATTGCAACAGCCATGCTCATCTTTGAGTTACAGAGGGGTCTCACATAAAGCATATAAATGTGCTATCTCAGTGTTGAGGGCTCATGGTAAAATGAAAAAAAAAAAAAAAAAGAATCTGGGTTGTAAGCAGTACAAAGATTCTGAGAAGGTAGCTGGGTAGGTGGCACCTATATCTTCATCTCAACATTTTATGGACACAGAATAGCTAGTATTCCAAAAGAAGAAAACCTGAAAAAATTTACTGTTATTTTGTAGTCATTGTCAAGTTTGCAGGCAAAAGAAATAAAACCATCAGTCTGAACCTATTTATCATTATTTTAAAACCGAGTCAAGGACCTCTCTCAAGCTTTTCAGTCACATGTCATCTGTGTCCTACAGAGAATTCAGGTGGCAAAAAGCAAAGAAGACAAAAACCAAACAAATGAACAACCTTTTTCAGGGATCTGAAAGACTCTGGAAATAACACTATATATCAACAAAAGAAAACTTCAGGGATGTTATTGTAAAAAAACCCAACAAAACCAAAACCAACATTCTAAGAACCCTTTATTCTCTGAAAACAAAGTCCTCTTTAAAGCACCGTGTATTGCACATAGCTTCATCTAGAAATGCACATGGCATTTTCAGGTTTTTCCTCTACCTCTGCATCCCCAGGATTCAAATCCTGGTTAGTGAGGGATAGTTCCATTTGAGCTACTTGGATCTCTCAGAAGCAGGGCCAGTCTCACCCCTGGCCGCTCAGTACTGCTCACTTCAGAGCATCAACTCACACCCAGCAGCCTCCACTCTTAACTGCAAAGTACAAATTAGCAATGAAGTACTAATTAGCCACAATGACTGATTGAGCTCTAGCCCGTCATTTACTCTCTTCTTTATTCTCCTGGTGTGGCATAAGCCACTCACATTTGGACATAAAATAACATTGCAACATGTGAGCCTCTGCACCAGTCCATCCACACACACCGAGGGCCCGTCACCCATCAGGGTGTTTCCATCAAGTGCCTCCACACTGAGGGTGCTGCTTTCCTAAGCTCATTCAGAGATGCAGATCCTGAAAAGAGTTTTGATCTGCTCCACCTTCATGTGAATTTTCACATTTTTTTAGCTGCCATGTTCTCTTGGTTTGTACCAGCAATATGAAATTTCTCTGACTGTACAAAGCTACTATGCACTTTAGACTTATCCCTAAAATGTCCCCACTCCCCTCCCAAAACCTAAGCCTAATTAGAAAACTGATTTAAAAAATCAATGTAGTATTGAGCTATTAACTAGTCTTTAACCATAATTTTTCAGAGAGAAAATAGAAAAAGACTGTGGAAGTCAGTTGCTGAAAAATCACACGGTATTTGGTTCTCTCACAAATGTTCCTCTCCTCCTTTCTTCAAAAATGTATTTTTAAAAGAATGCAGACCTTTTGTTACACATAACATGTAATTTGATGCCTCTCTATAGCAAACCCAGTAATGCATTCAGGCTAACACATGCATATCTGTTGTAGAAATCTTGAGACTTTTCCACCAGAAGAACCCCAGAGGTGTTCCAGCCCCTAGAGCTCAGATATCACATCCCCTGGAACACTTACCAGCCTCCAGTCTGTTTTTACTGACAATTTCCCTATGCCCAGGTTAGCTGTCTGGGCTGCTAAATGAGATCACTAGCTCAGCTGCTTTCTTACAGCTTTAGTACTGTTTGCATGGCAATGAGATTGCAAAGATAAAAATACAGATCTAATTTCCAATCTCCTTTTGGTAAGGCCATAATACTGTATGTATTACAGAGTAACAACCCTCCTAATGCTGTGTTAAACTGAAAACCAAACAAAAACCCTTCCACTCAAAATCCACAGCCTGATCTCTTCCAAAAATAATAACTGAATTCTGGTCTGTACAAGGCTACAGAAAGAAGTTTTACAGGATCAAGCAAAAGAAAGGCAATCAGGTCATCTGTTCTCAGCACCAGGACAATCCCTCTGTGTGGGCTTGGAAAAGCTCTTCCATATTTCCATCAACTAAACAAAAGATTTTTCGTATTTCTGCAGTGAGGCTGCATCACTTCATCCACCATTTACAGCTTCTGGATGCTGGAATTGTAAGGTACCTAGAGTGCCCATTAAAGAAACCCAAAAAGTGGGGTTTGAAAAGGGCAGGTGCAATCCAACAGAGAGCTCAGCCAGTCACTTGCTCTTGTGACAGCTCACATAAGATATCCTGGGGATATTTAAACTGCACTAAGAACTCTGTAAACATGCTAAGCTACCTCCAAATCTTAAGAGTAAATGTTGTCCTTATATAAATTGTAAATACTGTCAATTTATTTGTGTACTGACATCTTGAATTTAATATAGCGATCACCTTGACCCCCTGTTGCCAACTACAATGGTAATAATTATATAACTAATATTTCTCTTGCTCCCTTTTGAGAAAATAATTTTGGCTAAAATTCTACAATAGGGAACAATTCTTCAAGTGACTTTTAACACAAAATACCAACAAATAATTCCCCTTGACTTTCTGGTAATTCACTTATATTACGCAAGTGAAAAGTTTGGATCAACCTCCCAGTTTTCTCTTTAGCTGGCTGTACAAAATCTTACAAACAGAAAACCCCAACTCTCATATCTCTGGCAGAAATAGAGGCAGTTGTGTTAGCATCATTCTCCTTTTGGAGTTTGACTTCTACTACACTCCCAAAATGGGTCTCCTCCCTGCACTTTAGAAAGCTGATACCCATACACAAGTGAATTGTGACAATAGAGGGAAGGGTGTTAGCTGGGCAGACAAGAAAGACTTAATCGAATAAAACACAGAAAATACACGTCTCATACAATGAATTAATTTTTCTTAATGTTTTAAATAAATGCTGCCTTTCATTCCTCCCAAACCACATTTATAGTATAATTATATGATTGCTGCGGGTTTTATATAGCTGAATTATAGGGTGGCTCTTCCACATTTAGTTTGTGAAAGAGTCTCTCTGCTTCCCTTCATATCTCTCTAACCACCGACAAGGATACTCTCAAGGCATTCTATAATTCAATTACAGCTATCCTCTGAGAAACATATCATTTTATAGAAAGATTTAGGCCATCATGTATCCCTTTCTTCCCTTTTATGAAAGCATTTGTCTAAAGTCTGGTATTAAATTTCAAAAGGTCTGAAACAATCTTAATCCAATAGTTTTCAAGAGTGCCATTTGACAGTTGTCAGGCTGGCACAACCCCCGAGCTCCCGTTTAAACTCCAGCGTTCTATGGGCTAAGGACGTGCTGCACACAAAACACCACACAGGGAGTGTCTGACGGGCTGGGTGTGTAAATATACATGATGCATGTCCCCACCTCAGTTTCTGTGCAGCTAAATTGGACATAAATAGACACAAACATTCAACGCAGGTCAACTGTAACACCACATTCTTAGCTGCTGTACTGGATGTCATACGCTAATGAGAAAGCAAAACACAAATGTCTGAGCTAATTAATAAACAGCAGTATAGTATCAAAAATGCCTTCCCATCACACAGATCCTTCCAGCCACATTGGTTTGTAACAATCAGAAAGTCTTATATATGCTGCTTTTCCTAAAGGAGTGATAGCATGCTGATTGCAGTGAAAAACTGAAGAAATACCGAATGGATAATTCCCTCTCAGTTCAATTTCTCACACTCTTCACAGCACAGGAAAGCCTAACTAGTGCAAGTAACTACCTCAAACAAGCTACAGAAGCCCTGCATTTTATTCTAACAGAGCAACCATAACTTTGCAAATAGCAGCTCTATGATCCCTGCACAGCTCAACTGAAGATGAAGATGGAAAATGGGTTTAGATTTGCACTCTTGAACAGATTTAATTTCCATTATTTATAATCAGTTCTATCACTCAGATGAAATTCAGTTTCTCACAGCTTCTGTTTTAAATCCACTGTAGGGACTTCAAAAATTAATTCATTTAAATAAAGCTTATTTTACTGTAAAAAAAAATTAAATCTAGTCCTATATTTTCTAAAACTCAATATTTATTATACAACATATATTTCCTATTATCCTGTGTGGAACAAAATATTATAAGAGCAATACAAAATTTTAAACTTGATTTTCAGCTTGCTTCAATATAATCACATGGAACACTGAGTAAATTGTAAAAAAAAAAAAAAGATGCAAGTATCTCATAAATGGAGACAATTGTGAGAGGAAGAAAAAACAGTAAGAAATCTGCTCACAGTTCTGAAATGCTTTGATACCAGTGAGTTTAATCTCCTGACCAGAGACAGAGGAGTTTGCTTACCCTGGTGTAAGTAGGGCTTTCCAGTGTCAGCCTGCTCGTGCTAGGGATCTGAATTGTTTTTACAAGGCTACCAGTAACAGCTTTTCCAAATGCCTGAGCTCAAAGAGAAACAAGCTTTTTTCATCAAGAACTTTACTATCTTGAGGCACTTAGTAATGTCTAAAAATCCAGAGATGTGGAAGCAACAATGCTTGTTGTAGCTAACTTGTGGAACACAACAATGAACTAGCACTGAATTCCAAACCCAGGGAAATAACACTGATTCTTCCTGACAACATTCTCTTGGTCAAGTATTTTCTGATCTAGGAGTCTGAAGTTATTATAAACATGAGGCAGGAAAGCAAGAATTTTCACTGTTAATACATACTATTTTATTTATACATAACAAAAAAGTCCCTCTGTGTGTTTAAGTCATCACTTGTAATTTTTCACATGCCACCTGAAATGGATTCTGAAAGTATCCCTGGAGCACAAGACCCAGCTGTACCATGTAAGGAAAACAAACCTTGTATGTTTTCAACTTTACTTGAATTTATTATAGTGTTTTTGAAATTTGCAGCCTCAAAGCTATCTCTGACTCATCTCTTTCTTCAGCAAAATCAAAACAAGCCATCAGAATAATTCAACTACACCATGGCAGTTTTTATTCTATTTCCTAGGTTTTCAAGCATGACTGGATGGCAGCCAGTGCCCAGTGCTGATTTTTGTAAGGATAACCACAAGCTACCTAGGGAAGGGAAGAAAGTTGCTGGTTGACATATCATATTTCATCTATCATAATATGTCAGCTAAACCCAAGAAGGGTTTCTAAAAAGAGAATCTCAACGGCACTTCAAGAATTTTGTTTTTCAGATAATGCTCACAGTTGACAAAAACTTTAAAACTCCTTCAGATTCCTAATGAAATTAAGCAGATATCCTGAGTTATTTCACAACTATTGTTACATGCAGTGGTTTTCTGGAACAAGCAGTTCTAAAATGGTGATACAAATGACATTGCAGTAACACTAAATTGACACTGAAAAATAGAGCTAAATTTAATTACCTTCATTTTGCAAAGCAGACTGAAGCACCATAATTTTTACCCCACAATCTGATTGTTGCTACAGAACAATCTAAAGATTAAGCATATTTAAAAAAATATGTTATTTGTATAAATTCAACAAGTACAGCATCCAAGGTAACTAAAAAATGGTGACCTAAATCAAACTAATTCCAACAGAAACGCACCTGAAATCCATGATTCAAACAAGGACAACTGAAACCTATGCCAAACAAGAAAAATATCTGCAAATTCTAGTTTAAAGGGACCAAAAGATACCTCGTGAGCTTCACATAAGTAAAACAAGTGTAAACCATTGCAGAGGCTGTTTGCAATGCCCAGCTACTGATGCACTAATGATTGTCAAAAACTGATCAAGAAGCTTTTGGTGAGGAAAAAGTCAATATTATACTTAATATTCTAAGTATATACCTACAGACCAAGACTGCTGGCAATAGTTTATGTTCTACTTAAAAAGGACGGCTGCTGTTCATAAGAAAATTTTGGTGATACGCAGTTTTGGCATCACTTTGTGCCAATTTTAGAACAATATGAAAGGGGCCATTGTACAGTAATCTGACCTGCAGTTTCGGCTACATGGAAGTAATGTTGACTTCTGTAATGAAGGCTGTCCTACTCAGTTTCACTGGAAATACATTTTCATTTGACTTCTTTCATTTAAGAAAAGCTGCGCAATACCCACCCCTCTAGCTTGGGGCTTGAACAGCTTGTTCAGCTCTGCTCAGTCATTAACTGCCCATGTGACCTTGCACAAACCACTTCTCAATGTGCAAGGCTGAGATAATAGCACTCTTCTACATCATAAGAGTATCTGGTGGATAAGGATGTTAAGGAGAGCAAATTGCAGGGAAGGCACAATTGTAACTTTGCAGAGAGAGAAAGATAAATCGCTACTTATTCCACAATCCATTATCAAAGTCAGGTGTGTCAGAAACAGGCAGAGACTGGTGAGAATCACTGATTTTCTTGGATATTCAGGTGCCTTGCAGCCGTAGTAACTAGTTTAATTTTGTTAAGATATTGTGCTGATTCCTTTTTACAAATCAAATTGTTGGTGCCTTGAAACCTGACAAAACCAAGCAGTAAAAAAGGAGGCAGACTATTCCAGTTGGGTCTTGGCTTCTTCCTCTCTCCATGTATCAACCTTAGCACGTGTGTTTATTGGTCTCAGTGTTTCTGGGACTCATTTGTTTACTCCAGATTCAACATCCCTGCACACATAACTGGAACTGCCTACAGAAAAAACAACAAAAAACAACCCCCAGACTTTGCCCAGAATCAAAAGGCAGCAGCACTAACACAGGAATGATGATTTATCTTTGCAACTGGTCAGAGCTTGGCAGCCAGGAAACATGCCAGGCCTACTGAATAATTCCCATGTGATACAGGACAACTCAAAAAAATCCCAGCCAAACAAACAAAAAAACTCCAAACCAAAAAAACTAGAGCTCCTGGTCTACCACCCAATAACAGAAAATAAGAAGTAGTATCCTAGATTTTCCTGGGAAAGGGAAGTATCTCTGCATTCATGGAGATTGGGGTTGTTTTCAGTTTGTGATGACAACAGGCACCAGAGGATTCTGCCATTAATCTGCCTCCAGCTGTGGTGCTGGAGAGCACTTGACACATACAACTGAAGTTCGCATTTAATTTCCTTTCACCTACATGGCAGGGTCAGGGGAGTGCTGGGCATTTTTCCTGCATTTCAGTCCTCCAGCTCTGTGCCTCAGTGCAGCTAATTGGGAATTCTAGTGGGTGACCACTTAATCAGCACCTTACAGAGCCACCAGACTCATCTCTCTGAATATGAATGCAGTGAGTTTCATGACAGAACTCTCACTTAAAGATAAAAATGTATTTGAGAATTATGTAGAAGATGTCAAAGTCATGCCTCAGATTTGCTACTGGCCCCCACGACATGGAGAAAGGTTCACTTGGATATTGTTGGCAAGCTGTCTGAACTCCACTGTTAGGTGCAAGGACTCAATCTTTTGCCAGAAAGAGCCATACACTAAGACAGGGAACCAAGTGGGATGGAGGGAAGAGATTAGTACAATGAGAGAAAAAATAGTAATGGGATAAATAATAACACTGCAGGGCTTTAAAGACAAAGAGATTGCTGGAAAGAAAATACTATATCAGATTTGTTTTTAATAAGAAAGTGAGATTCTGCCAGGAAGCCCTGAAGAGGAAAACTACTAAATCTTCTTGACACTGATCCTTGGAACACAGTGGAATAATACATTTTAATACAGTGTTGAATTTTAACAAACAGCAAAGGCCTTATTAAAATGTTAAGTAAAGAAACAAAACATTATCAAGATTTTAGAAACTGTGAATTCCTTGTAACTGTAACAATAAAAGGGAAGTAAAATAAATTTACTCTACTACATTTTTATTGTCATATTAAAAAGTGTCCTGATAGTTAATGAATAGTCAACAAAAAAGCAAAAACATGCTTAGATTACTGTTGTGGTAATTTATATTTAGGGGTAAGCTACACAAAACAGGAATCCTCTCCTTACTATCTATAATATATCTTCAAAAGATTAAAATGATAGCTTTGTTTTCATACAAATTCAATCTTTTTCAAGGGAAAATTTCTTACATGTTAAAGATATTCTATGAATATCGTAATTTGGCATCTTTGCAGCAGGACAAAAAAATGAGAAGTAGTATATTATATTGCTTCTAAAATTCCTCTTATTAAGTTTTCCTACAGCTTCCAGGTGCAGTCAAAACCTAAGGAAAAGTCACAACTTTTTATCTATAGTTGGTATGTTGCTAACACAGAATTCTGAATGGCAAGGATGTTACTGGCTGCTGTGCCAAGTCCTGTTCACAAACCTTCAGCTTTCCAGTGACTCGAAAGAAGAAAATAGCTCATTGTAAGTGTGTAATATCTGCAAATACATACAGAATATTGTCCCATAAAATTAATTATTAGCTTACCTTGATTAGGTTGAAAGATGCAGAATAGGTTATTAATCAACTGAATCAAAACCACTTAGTAAATAAAAATTACCCAGTCACAATATCTGAATTGAGTTTTACTCAAAGATAACTAGAAATCTCAGTAGTATTGCGTATGGTTTGCCACAGCTACATAGATTTTTATTATGGTGCCAGTATAAAAATGGGAAAAAATTTGCAATTTACCTCCTGACAAGTAGGTGGTCTTTGAACAAGACTACAAAGTAATCTTCAAATAAAACAAACTACAAGGAAGCATGCCTGAAAACAGTAGATCAATTGCTTTCATTAAACACGTACCAGTACTCTTTCAAAGATTCATTTGTTTTAGACAATTAGATGATGATAAAAGAGTTTTCCAGATCTTTTAAGGAGTACATAAAAGGCTAAAAACTCTCAAAGTTCAGTAAACATTCCTGTTGTCCCCCCCAGCTTGGACAGCAGCCCTCATCTGGTTGAAAGCTGTGGCAAGCCCTGCTGTGTCTGGTCTGTGGCAATGCTGGCACACTCTACTCTAATAAAAGGAAAACTTTCTACACCTGACAAGCCTCCTGAATTCTTTTCCATAATCCCAGAGGTTGATCATGTCAGCCTGTGATAGTTAGGTGAATCTTAGGTGGAGATATTTGAAAAAATTGTGACTTCTTTTCACACAACAGTTAGAGAAAATAAACATAAAACTGTCCAGCTTAGAATCTAGAGGCAAAAAGTAAGATGAAAATGTAGGCCTTAATCAGAGAAGGACTTGGATCAAGCTGTAAAGACACTGCTTTGACCATTCAATCATGTTATTTATGAAAGCCCAATACAAAGATGCATTTACAGAAAAGCATAACTCCAGCTTTGACGTAAAGGCGTTAAGAGAAGAACTGGGTAGGATTTCTGTTACAAACACAATCTTGGCTTTTCAATTACTTTGGAAATGCTCTGTTGTTTAATAAGCAAACTACCATGTACTACCCCTTAATAGCAGCAACAATTAACTGGCTGAAGCCTGGCTGGGGGATTGATTTTTCATTAATTTATTTCACTTATTAACATACAAACACTGTTGGCCTTGTAAACTTTCCTTCAATCTTTTTTGACTCTTCAGACACATCCAACTGAGATGCAGGCCCCCATGAGAGGATTTCTTGAAGTTAAAACCACAGCCTTCATCAACAGGATTGTCTTTGAGCCCATTTCTATCCTTGGTCTGCATTTACTTCCCCTTTTAAGTTTTTGAACAAATGTTGACATTCTCAGACTGCACAGCAGTCAGAAGATGACTAATTCCTAATCTTGTGTTTTTAGGAACTGCCTCAGTAAAGGGAAGGGAGCCAGGCTGAGATATATCCATATCAGCAAATGCTGCTTCCCATCATCATTTTCACACCCATCTTAATACACACACACATTCCTAAGACAAGGAAAATACTTAAGATCTTTCTCCCCAAGTAACAGCTATGTTACATTTTTCAATGCAGTGTTTTGATTACGGTTACAAAAAGAACAACTAATTCAGTGCACTCAGGATGTAAAATATTTTTTGACTGCTAAGTCCACATGGAAATAGACAAGGCCTTTCAGCTCCAGCCCAGCAGCTCAACTCAAGTGCCTGGTATGAGCTAAAGGATAAAAAAGCAATGAGACTGGGCTCTAGATGGTCTTTCTTTCATTCACAGCACTGCTGTTTAATCAGTATACAGCAAAGTTGAGACACTGACTAAATGGTTTTACCCAAATTCTTAACTTTCAAGGAACAAATGGGCTCCAATTCGAAGCACAGGCATCGATGGAACATAGAAGGGTGTTAATCTGATTGTAATGAAAGAATCTCTAAGGTTAGTGCCCTGGGCAGAGGGCTGTACACAGCACTAAGTGACAGGTGAATGGAGCACACAGGACCCAGCTCCTCTGCGAGCACATCCGCAGTCACAGGCCAGCCCTGGGACAGAGTGGCCAAAGCCACAGGAATTCAAGGACAGCACTGCTACAGAGCAGCAGCTGCCAGCCTCCTTGCATCTGCACTGTGATTAGGAGGCTTGGATTTAGATATTTTAATTTATGGATTTTGATATTTGCTAGAAATACTCCAACACAAATGACTAGGGGTGATATATTTAGTATTTGTTATTTTTAAAGAAAATCACTGCATTTAACTGAAATTACCTGCATTTAAATTTTATTTAATAAGAAAGAATCCTACAGCTAAACAATCATGTAGCCACAGGATGCTGGTTTGTAAACTAACCGAAACACCTACTTCAGACATTAAGCCAGCTTGTCAATAATAAAAAATACATCCCACAGAAGAGTTGTCAAAAATTTACAGAACAATTTTTAACATATAAATCAAGCAATAATTGAAAAAAAACATAGGAAATTAGTTAGAACCCAATGAAAACAACACTAAAAAAGTTCTGTTTTTAAGGGGCCTTGTGGAGGTCCAACACCACACACAAAGCAGGTGTAACTTTAACAGTAGCAAGGTTCTCTGCAGCCCTATTCAGTCAAATTCTGGCATTCCTAGGACCCCACAGCTTCCCCAGGCAATGCATTCCCAGGTCCACACCAACCTTCATCACTAAGAAATCACTGTCCTGTTTTCCTAACCAGCATCTCCCTGTATTCCCTCCTGCCTGTTGCCTCTCATCCCTGTGCACCCCTGAGGGTAGCCTGGCTCCTGCAGCTCATCATCCATGGACATGCAGGAGGCTCAAGAGCAGGTGAAGGATGAACTCAGCACTTCCATCTGTCCTTCCCTACAAGGTCACTCTCCCCCAGCCTCCATTCAGCCCACTGGAACACTTCCTCACTGAAGAGTGAGGAAGACCTTGTGTGGGAGAGTTTCAAAGCCATTTGGTATTGACTTCAGACAGCTCCCACTACTACGCTAACATCAAATGCTTATGCAAATTTCAGCCTACCACCCTGCTAGCTGGAAATACTATTAATAATTAAACTGACCAAAAATACTCTTTTTTCCCCCTATTTCCCATAATGGAGGTACCATCAGTTGTCTATTAACCCTTAGTGTTTAAGTTAAAATGATTAAGTTCTTCCCGTTCTGTGATTCCTGGCAGGCTGAATATTTATAGCCCATCTGAATGATTTTCTTTCAGTTTTTACTGGGAGTGAAAGAAGTATTTTTACAGTAAAGTATTTTTATTTGTCCTTAATGCACTATGTTTGGTATGTACTGAGACACTACCCTTTTTCTGAGAAAAAGGGTCAAAATCACATGCATATCACAGCATCCTTGCAGCAGATTTTTGCCTAATAGAAGGTGCACACAAGGTGTGTTCAGCAGACTTCAAAAAATTGGTCCAAAAAATGGTAATCCACAGCTACAAATGCAGCAGTCCTCAAAGGCAGTATGCTTAACAACTGACATTGATTAGAAGCTCTATATGTTCCTGCTGGGGTTTAGACACGTGACAAAATGCTTCCCTGTGAAATCACACTGGCTGATGGAACAGTCAGAACAAGATGATGTGCTCAAGCTGATGTTTCTTGGAATTTCAGCAGAGGAGGAGTTCCCATTCACATCTTATGCCGCTTCTAACTGAAATATATTCAAAGAACTTCTTTGCTCCATTTCTCACCATCAATTTGGCAAGTTGAACAGTAAACCCCACAGCACCATATGGTAGAAGACAGCTGAGAGATAAACGTGTTGTGTAATGTCAATCCTAATGAGTGATAGAAATAAAACTCAAAGAGCTAAATATCTGGCTTAAGCAGCAAAAACTCACAGTTAAGGATAAAAGCCTATTGTACAGCCAGTGCCAACTATTTCCAAACTGTAATATTGTAACTTACAGATGTGTGGAACCACTTTTGTTCCTCACAGCCGCCTAAGAAATATGCATTCTCCCAAACTCTCAATGAAGAGCTCAGCAGTGCCATGAGCTATGCCTAAGAGCTCAAAGCTGCTGGAAGAGAAAGGGAATGTAAACACGCGCTTGTATCTTTCTCCATTTGAGTACAGAGATGAATGGAAGAGAGGAGAACCTATTTTCACACTAATTCAGTGCAGCTTATTGCATATGTAAAAATTCAGCTTGAAAAAGCAGATAGCAGGAAACACTTAGCGTTTGAGGAAATGCAGGTTTTAAGATGTCTCAAGCATTTTAGCTATTTTTTTTAACGTCAAATACACTACTGACAATCCCAGACACTGTTTCAGTTCTAGACACACAGCAAGCAAATCTGTTCTCCCTCCTACTCCCTCCACCCCTTTAAAAAATAATCCTATAGTTCAATCTTTCCTACTAATATAAGAGACTCAGATATGGTAACACCTTCAAAGTTCTGATTTTTCAAACTTTTTTCCTAGCCTCCTTCTTCTTTTAGAAAGACCTTAAACAGAACGGGAGAAAATTCAGTCCCCACCAAGAGTGGTTGTTATTGAAACCCATCTGAATAGGCCTAGAGCTGTAAAAGCATCACAACCTGAGACATTATAGGGTAGGAAAAAAGGTACAGAGTGTTCTGTAGAAAAAAAAATTCTCTTGAAATATACAAGACAAGTATACATGCAGGAACAAGTATTGAGGAAACCAAGCCTCCTGAACAGTCCCCAAGCTGGATGCATTGCAGGGTGCATTACCTGCATTTCCCAAAGAAATCAATCCTGGCTTCTATGTGCCCCTGCATTTAGTTGGCAGTAACGATGAGAATGTCTTAAGTCCATTTTCTTGCACCTCAAATCCTGTGTTCAATTCACAATAGGAAAGACACCAAGATGCTGGAGCAGGTCTAGAGAAAGGCAGAGGAGCTGGGGAAGGGTCTGGAGCACAGCTCTGATGAGGAGCAGCTGAGAGTGTTTAGCCTGGAGAAAAAAAGACTCAGGAGCGACTTTACTGCTCTCTACAACTCCCTAAAAGGATACTGCAGGCAGGTGGGCTGGGCCTCTTCTCACAAGCAACTGGCCATACAAAGAGGGAAATCGCCTCAAGCCGTGCCAAGGGAGTTTCAGGTTGGGTATCAGGAAAAATTTGTTCAGTCAAAGTGTGGTAAGGCACTAGAGCAGGCTCCCCAGAGAGGTGGCTTAGTCACCATCCCTGGAAGTGTTTGAGAAATCAGTACAGTTCATCATCTTGAAATATCTTTTCAAACTTTAATGATTCTATCTACCATTGCCTCCTGCTGCCCTCTGCCCTGCTAGCAGGCCCTACACTGCCCCAAATACTACTTCTACAGAAAGCTAAAACAAAAGGTCTCTGGCTTTTCTCCCTGAACTACAGACAGGTGGTTTATACAAGTTTTCACAACTAATAATACTTTTAGTCTGGCACTGTTTCTTTTTAGAACAAAACCATAAAGTTCATGTTCAACAAATACAGCTGCCCCACACTTTTATCCTCTCGGTACTTATGCTACCTATTACTACATTATGTTAGCCTTATATTATTATTTCATGATTAATTATGCAAAAGGAAGACTAAGAATTCTTATCTGTATCCCTTCCAATATTTGGTTCCACCTCTTGAATTTTAGAAAGACTCTATAGTGTGACTTCTCCCTATTTAAAATATTGTAGTTATACTGCAAATGTGCAGATCTATTTAGATTGCTATCACCCAGCAAAGAAAGCAACCACAACACTGAGCTCACAAATGCAGAGCAGGTTACAGATCTAAGCTCTGGTACTCAGACCATTTCAATTTCAGTCTGTCAAGTACCAAAAAGTTTCCTTTTGGTAACTCCCAAACACAGTCTACAAAATTATTACTACTCTTCTATTAGTTCTTAACTGAAATATGGCAAACTTCAATTTCCATTTAATGTAGTAAGAGGCATTCACTGAAAAGATTTACTAAAAAAGATAACTCAAAGTAAAAGGCGTGTCTGCTCAGACACCCATTGCAGGCCTATAGAGTGATAATGTCAGGAACACAACCTTGGACAACAGAACAAACATGACATTCAGACACTCTGAAGTTGGATGCCAATTTTTATAAATGCTATCTCAATTATCCATGTTTCAAATAGAGTAAATTTGTGTGTAATATCAGAACAACTACAGCTTAGCTCAAAATTATTAATTCACAGTGCTGAGGAGATCAATATTTTACTTCCATTTTGCTGCCATGTAAAATTAGAAATAGCTTCAGAGGCTCCTGTGCCAGTCGCAAGAGTTTTAGCCTCTGACTTGTCCCTAAGTCCCAAAAAATGTTATCAAACAAATTCTAAATGAAGGGGCAAAAAGGAGTAGAGGGAACAGCTTTTCCACGTGTTCACTTGAAACACTTGAGGGTTAAAGTGCTTCAAACGGCATTAATTTCTCCTTAGATCCATTATTTACTTCAAAAGACTCCTACCCTAGCAGACACTGCCCACATGCAAAATAGAAGTGAGTTGAGCAAAACAGTTTACAAATCAAGAATTAGGAAGGAGAGAACAGATGAATACAGCAAACAGATGGGAAAAGAAAAAGGGAAACACTAATGATACAATCCTGGGTAAAAGGCAGTGTCAGAGCAGTCTGGAGTGACTGGTGTTAAACATTCCAGAGATACCACAAGTGCAGGGTTATACACAAGCACCTGAGGATAATGAACTTGGCAGACATTATGGATTACCTTTTTGTTGAGTAAACAGGACAAAGGTGGTCCAAACACTTCACCAGACAGAGAAAAAGCTTGGCACAGGCTGATCTGTGCATGAATTTTGTCTTCCTCTAAGCTACAAACACGGAAGCAGGCAACAGAAATTCCAGAAGAGGAACGTTAACCAGTTTATATTTGATAAGGCAGAGAAAGTGAGCTGGAAGAGGTGCTGAAGTGACAAGGCATAAGTCTATTTTTTACTTTACAATTTTCAGTGGTTGTGTAAGGAATGTGTTTAGGGAAGACTAGAAGCAAATGGACGCCATAGTCAAGAAGGACAGAACAAGATTAAGAGAGTTAACTCTTCTGTCAGAGGAGTGATGTTATCTGAAAATGTAATTACAAAAAGCCCACTCAGTTGGCCAGTTTAGGTCAATCAGAACTCAGAGAAATGGGCCTGCTGCAGTCGTGAGCCTGAGCTACCAAACCCTGCCAGAGTCCTTCAGGCAGAAAGCAACTGCAGAGAGAAACAAACCAAACCAAAGGAACAATGACTAAGCTCTTAGTGCCAAGACTGTACAAAGAGAAGAGGGCAAGACAGGGGCAACAGTCAAAATTCATCTCTAAAGTAAGAGGAGGAAAGATAAGCAAGAAGGGATTAGAGACAAGCAAATGATCCAGGAGACGTTTGATTCAGGAAAGTCCAAGGAGGAAAGGATTTTAGGAACAGAACATGGTATGAAATATTAAAAGCATGCAAGGGATTTCAGAGGATAAATGGATTTCGTTCTGACCTTTTCTTTGGTATTATTTCCTAAGCAAAACAGAAGTCATTCAGCAATCCACCCCAGGTACTGTCACTGGACCCTGACAAGCAACGGGAATGCTTGGTAATCAAGCCTTACCTTTAGCAACCCCATATGTCACAAAAAGTCACTGAGGCCTTCACAGCAAAATTTCTACCAGTAATTCCCTACTTCTAAGAAACTGTTATTAGAGTTCAGAAAAAGAAACTCAAGAATATTTTTAATTAGTACTTATGCTAAAGCACAAACATCCTTCTCCTTTGAGCACCAACATGAAAAATCAGCAACTGACGGGATATAGAGGCTCCCAAACACAACAGAAGGTGGGCTTCACTGGCCCTCTGCAAAAGCAGGAATTCAGCAGAAATTTCACACATAATTGACAGTCACATATTTTAACCTTTATAGGTTATTTTTACACAAGGAGAAATTAAGAACAACATTACTAATTAAAATCTGAGGAGTGGTATGTCTGTTTTAAGAGTTCTCTAAGACAGGGGAAAGCAAGTCATAAACTTATAACTTCATTGTTTGAGCTGAATTTTATGTCATAATGACATGCAAGCAGATAAAGTTTCTTTTCACTTTTCAGAAAATAAAGCATAATTACTATTTGCTGAAATAGGATTATTTTTCATCTAAACATTCTCTTCTAGAATAGGAACACAAAGTACAGAATGCCTAATGCAATACTCACTTAAAGATCTAATTGTCCAACCAGTATGTCAGAAGTGACTTGACTTTTAAGGGCAAGAAGATGCTGAACCTGATCCAAGTTTGTTAATTAATAGCCTCCCTAGATAAATTCTTTTTTACTGTTGTACTTGATTAGTAAATCTCCCTGCTTCAAGGCAACAGATGGCTTCAATTCCCCCCAAACCAAAGAGTCCATAACTCTCCCTACTACAACAATCTAAATTTAGTTAGATGCTTAAATATTAATACTATTTTCAATTGAGTAATGACACAGCCATGGATAGACGAAAAATTCACTCCTCAAATTTTCTGGACAGTTACACGTTCAGAAAATTATTGCTATATTCCTGTTTAGTAAATCCTTGATCATCACTAGGAACGTTAAAAAAAACCCAAACAAACAACAAAGCACCAAATCCTTGACAGTAAATCTGAAACCACTATGAGAAGAATGATGAATCACACCCTTCTGTCAAGATTGTCAGTTAAACATTCTGGCATAAGATAATCAAAACACAGTACACACTCTAAAGATTTCAGTTCTGTCTCTCCAACAGCTCCTTCCACTTTTAAGCCCCCTCCAAGAGCAGGGGACAGCCTTTCCAGCTGACCTATGATTACTGCATCATTTAAATAAAGCCCACAGTAACCCTTCTCTTTCAGTGACCATGCACACCAAGACTGCAAACACAAACACCACTTATTTGCTCCTATTTCTATGGCATCATGACCTAAGGGCCACCAAAGTCAGCAGAAACCTTTTAATTGATTTGAAAATATGTCCTCTGACCCGGCACTGCAAAGATCTGCACAGAAAGACCCTTGCCTCAGTGACTCCACCACTCTTCACAGAATCAGGACTAATAAAATACAGTGGCTGGTTCTTTGTAGCAGTTTTGGATTTTACACCATTCCAGTTATTGAAAATGCTGTGGAGTTTCTTTATCAAACTGCACTAACACCCATAAAAGGATAAATTGAAACTTCTGATAGTGTGTCCATGGGTGTATCGGAATCTTGGAGCAAAACAAATGGGTCTGTTGTCAAACACAAAATGAACATTCTGAATAGGTCCTGCCTAGCCATTTATTAATGCTTTTACAGTAACATTTTCAATATATACTATTAAAACAACTACTTTAAATTTCACCCCAATTATGTTCATTTTCCTCCTCTGGAGTCCATTGTACCTTATGTTTAATACCTCATGCTTTGACATGTTTTCAAAACACTGAGGTTGAAAACTTTGAGATAATTTCATTTTTCAGTACACCACTGCTTGTCACTGCATTCTGCTTTCTACAAAATGAAGTCAAAGAGAAGAGAATTCATCAACATCTCTAATACCTTAACTTTTGGTGGAGTTTTTTTAACTTAAAAATTTTAATCCATTCTTAAGATCCTGTTCTATTTAGAATTTAAAAGAAAGAACGTCAAACCTCAGGGAAATAGAATTCAATTAATATGTATGTGTCCACTGGTGCTTGGGGAGAAGCTGATCTACATGTGGAAACCACAACACAGAATTCTCCACTGGTTAACATAAGAAAAACAGCTTTCGTCTGCTGAAATAGTCAATATAAGAATACAAACTTCTAATCTGAATTTTTAATTAGAAATAGGTCAAGGAAACGCTTTTCCTCTTCCCCCCTATGACCCACAACTTTCCTAGCACAAATCTCATTGTTCTGAAAAGCATGGTGTAAAGCAAATCTAAAATAAAACTACTAATATACTTTTGGCACTGCTATCAAGAAGAGCAACAGTTTTCTGTCAGTTTTGCAAAACACACACATAAAAAGAATAAAATTTGAGAAACCTTGATTGAAGCAGTCATTCAGAATTATCTGCTTGACTATTAAATAAAATAATAATTTGCATAGAATACTACCTGACTCTCCATATATAGTCATTTCCTTCCCAGGAGCTCTTAGAAGGCAGAAGTGTGGAGATGTCCTAGATATAAAGGCTCCCCCATGAGACACACACACACAAAAGTCTCACAGGCACCCAATTTCACTGCATTGCTACAAGTGGGACAGCAATGAGACACTTGATTTTCAAGACAAACCCAAGTACTACAAGAAGCAATCCCAGTCGAATAACATCCTGCTGCCTGCCTCAAACTGAGCTGAAAGCAAGTCTAATATTAAAGGTGCCCTGGCACACTGAAGAAGAGTTGAGAAGTCATGTTTCTTGTAAGAGAAAAACCATTGCAGTAGCAGGAAGGAAAAGTTCCCAGTCTTGCAGTTATTTACATAGGCACCCTGAAATCTGTAAAATCACAGGAGGCAAAACTACAGGCTCCATCTCACAGCCATAAAAGACTAACCTCTGTATATCAAAGACTAATTCTCTGTATTATTCATACTATGTATGTAAAGTTACTTACAACAGGCGCATTTAGGTTTTGACCTCATTCAGAGGAATATCAGAACACTCTGGTCTACAATGTTTACTTCTTAGAATTTTATTTCAATTCAGAAACCAGTAAAGCAGCTTAAGCCAATGAAAGGATCTAATTATTAGATAACAACTTATCTGTATATTACATATCAGAATTGTTATGAGCTCTACGTAGGTTATTGCCACAGCATATGTCACAGTTGAGACAGCCACAATACACAGAGTATCACCAAACAATTTCAGAAGGCTTTAAGCACTCACCCAGAGTAACACCTTACCACATCAGAAGGCTCCAGGCACCTGCCCATACAGAGCAACAACAGCTCACTACAGAAGGCTGCAAGCATCTGCCCTTCTTGTTCCTTAGTCCAGCCTTTTATCCCCCTCATGGTGATGCATTGCACCTGGGTGCCCTCTGTTCCCTGTGCTGGTTGGTCAGTGCCCCTGGGCACTCATGGCTCCTTGCTGTTAATGCTGCTCACCTGCTTCTCACAGCTGTGCCCACTGGGGATGAGGCTCAGCCCCATTCCCAATTACCACAAACTGTGTGCCTACAGGTTCTTATAAAATAGACACTCAAAAGCACCAACAGGATTTACCTAAGTAAATTATTAAGTATAATAAAGTTTGTAATTGGAATGGTTCAGCTTGGAAAAGAGGCTTTAGGATGACATAACTGTGGCCTTCCAGTCCTTAAAGGAAGCCTACAAGAAAGGTGGAAAGGAACTTTGGACAAGGGGGAATGGCTTCAAACTGAGAGCTGGTTTAGAGTAGATTTTAGGAAGAAATTCTTTAGTGAGAGGGTGTAAGGCACTGAAATGGAGTGCCCAAAGAAGTGGTGGATATCCCGGGAAGTGTTCAAGGCCAGGCTGGATGGGGCCTTGAGCAACCTGGTCTGGTGAAAGGTGTCCCTGTCCATGGCAGGGGTGGGTTGAAACTAGCTGATCTTTAAGGTCCCTTCCAACCTGAGCCACTTTGTGATTCTGTGAATTCAGAGGAAAACTAGATCTATTTAGTGGCATTATTTCTCACTTCACTTTCTTTTGCTCACATATTTAAAACATACAAAAATTTAGTTTTTGATTTTATGCCTGTATGGTTAGTTTTCCCAGATAATTACTGCATACAAAAGTAGTTTATGTGGAATAACAACAGAATATCGTAGTTACCTTGCCATTTATTTGGAAGCACATTATTAAAGGAAGACTCCTCCTTTGTTGAATTTAATTGCCTATGAAGATCCTGCCATTTGAGTCTGTCTTCTGGAACATGCATTTCATCATTATTTTTTAGCCTTGTTACATCAATCACCACAACTGCTACAGAAGATTTCTGGGCTGTGAAGTGATAATTTGTTCCAGCGATATTAATGAGGCAAGCATTGGTCTTGAGGGAGGTGACAGCCCTCTGCTTTACAGACAGCAGCAGATTAACGTGTTCTACCATACATTGTTTGAAACGTATCACTGGAGCATTCCAAATATTATTATCTACACTTAAGGTATTTTTGCCACCCACACTACAAATTACCCATTGAGTAATGTAACATCCCTCGCCACAGTGCACTGCCACTTCAGGAAGAAACACCAGTGCAGGGTGGTTTGGAGATTCTGGGAATGACACCACGGAACCAGGGAGAAAAAAAAACAAAAAAAAAAAGGGAAGATTAGTTGATGCTGTAACAGCATTCCCAGTATACTGCTGCAGGAAGCAGTACATCTGGAAACAACAGATGGTTTGTGTTTAAATGGGAGGGAATAGAGGATTTTAATACCCATACATCTCTAATTCAGTTCTACAAGTTTGATTTCTACGTTTTCTCAGATTATGGAGTGTTACAGGATCTGTATGACAGGCTTTACCCATATTACTGTTACTATCAACATAGCCAGCTAAAGCCCTAATGTTGTACTATCTTTATCTGTGAACTCTGACTTAGCCATATGTGCACTTTCAGAAAAGCAGACTTGGTCTTTAAAAAAAAGCTTACACAGGAAATTTATATCAACTAAAACGCTATTTGTTACAAGACAGATGTTCTATCAGCCTGAATAATTCACAATCACCTATTCAGCCTTTTGCACTTGTTTTAAGACATACTTTCTACAGGTACACATGTTTTTACAGAGTATTTTTAACTTAAAAGAAAAAAATGACAGAATACAGGAATTATTTTCCATTTATCCTTTCCACATAAATGTCTCAAGCTCTTAACTGATTTATACATAAGAGCTACTTACAGGCATTCTAAAGAATAATCCTAACCATGCATGATTTACATTTACACATTTTAACTCAAAGGAGTGGAGGAAAGAGGATATGGCCATCTGCATAGAAAGCCTTCTGTGGATAACAGCTCTCCCAGTTCCTAATGCCAGACTGAACCATTTGTGACTGGTGCATAGGCAATGGCTGGCTAAGAGCTGGAAGATAAGCTTCTAGAAAAAAGACCATATACATTTTTTCTAAGCAGAAGGCACAATTATCTTCCTGGTGATTAATCTCCAGCAGAAATACAAGACGGTGAAGATGAATGAAGTGAAAATATTCTAAGAACTTGAAATTTTATATTATTTTCAACAGCATGTGTTCCAAGTATTGGAATTTTAAGCCTGAGACATCCTAAGACAAATTTAACAGGTATGTTATACTGATCTATGCCCTTAGAAATGTAAAAGGATCCTTATGGGTGGCCAAAATTGGAAATTTGTTCAAGAATAATTAGCCCTTATGCCTTTGTAATATAGAGGTCAGCATCTGTTTGAAGTAGGATTTGACATCAGTTGAAGCATATGGATAGGAATCCAAACTCTTTTTCTCATTAAAAATACACCATTTAATTTGGCTCAGTTCAGGACGATTAGCAATATGTGCTCGAAGAGAAGCTTACAATTGGCACAGGGAAAGTTGGCTTGGGCAGAAGACCACAAGCAGAAGAGAATCCAGAAGCTTGTAAAGATGGCCTGCATACACTATGCCAGTCTCTTGTTAATGCTATTAGCTCTTCATTTTCATAAGCACTCAGATACAGTAAAAACATTCAGTCAACAAGAAACACAGTAACAGTTATATATAAACAAATCAAATTATATCTCCTTGAAATACCCAGAGACCTGTCTTCCAAGCTTTCTAGAAATAACAGACTTCTAAAACTAAGACACACCCTGAGGTTATTTACTCCTAACCATTATTAAAATTTATTAGACAAAATATGCATTTAATGAAGACAGACATAATTCTCCAATTTGTGATTTATGCAATCAAAAAAGTTTAAGGCTTACACAGTTATTGGACTGTAAGGTTTGAAGAATGTTGCAATGCAGTAAGTATTTTGGAAAAGAGATTTTAAAGCAAGTCCTAGAACTTTCCAATCTCTGTCCTAGATATAAAAAAGAAACAAACAAACAAACAAACCCAGAAATAAATCCAAACTGAAAAAGTACACCTGTCATGTTAACATTCTCCTCTCTAGAACTTCTATATATGCACAGAAATTGCTGCACAGAATGATAATCCATCTTTTTGTATTGACATCCAGAAGGTGCTGGATCCAACAGTTTAAAAATAATTGGCTGTTTAACATAGATGTTTTCAAAGTTACTCTGAAACCTCAAATGGTACCAAATGCAGCAAACTCATAAAAGCAGATCTAGCACATTTGTATAGGTATCTTTTTTCTTCCCCCCCCCCCAGAGAATTACAGAAAAAATATAAAAAGAACAAAATACCTCATTGTGTTTTTCCACAGTAAAATGGAAAATTAAAAAAAAATTGTGAGAAACTCCCTGTAACTTTACATTTTACTTCCTGTAATTTAACTGAAGTTATCAGGAAGACTGAAAATTCACTGGCATAAAGTGAGCTGACTTTGAGACTGGATTTAGAGCAAACCGCTCAAAAGAAAGCAAGAAACTGACTTCATCTCACCTCCTTGCACACTCCCATTTCATGTGCTTAATATTTTATAATCTCACTATAAATACACAACACCAAGCCAACAAAGAGAGTACACTCATGCCTCCTCCTACCACACATGTATTTTTTTGTCCATCCACTGTTTATCAACTGGATCACCTGATGAGTCAACCAAGCATCTTCAGAAGTGCTGTGACTCTGCCATGACATAGTGACAGCTCATTGGCACACAGCTCTCCCTGCTCTTCCTCAGTCACTTTACAGAAAGTGACTGAGAAGTTACTTTTCACACACCTGTATTTCTAGCAATAATGCTGGCATAACAGCACACAAATCCTTTCTCTGTGGTCCCAGGAGGGATAGTTCACTTGTGCTTCAATTTTAGCTTGCTTTAGTAGGACTTCTATCAAAAACCTTGCCTTGTTGCTCTTCACAGAAACCCCTTCTTGTTTCAGGGGCACAGTGTTATGACATAATAATGCAAACATTCTCACTGCCTTCCTCTTCTTCTTACTAAGAATAAGTAGAAACAGGGTGGACCTCAGTGCACCTTCATATTTACTATTAATGCATTCACATAGAAGTCATACAAAAAATTTAACTTTATTATAAATTATGCTTTTTGTAAAAAGGCTCATTAATTGTGCTTTAATACAGACTCATCTTTGTCTATTGGGATAACGAATGGTATTTTGGGGAAAAAAAAAGAGCTTTGCACTAAAGCTTGTTTCTGGGTAATTTAAAACCCCATGACAGCCTTTGACTGTCAGACTGAAAAGGAGAATAAGCTAACCAGACATCTCTTCCTTCTTAACAGGACTGACTGCTCTAATCAAATATGTGGAAGAAGAAAAAAAGAGGCGCTTATTTTCCTCCCTTGGATTCCTCATCTGGGAGAGAATACATTTACCAAACAGTTTCAAGAATATCAAAGTAAAGCCTAAATCTTCAGCTGCATAATACAGTGATTTTCAAAGGGTATTCTTTATTGATGTGCTGAATGTAACAGTACTAATGTGTACTTAGAGCAGCACTGTGATGTACCTTTATTCTGAAGGAACAATAAAGCAACAGGTATGGCCATCCAACTTGGAATTTTAATCTACATAATGCTAAGAACTTTGCAACTTCTAAGCAGGTGCTGACTTAAAACAAAACAAAGCCCAAACTATTTACGAGCCCAAACTATTTACCAAACCCACAAAAATCCCAAAATAAAACACATACCCTCCCCCATCAGGCCTATTATTCTGCAAGATACCTTCATGATACAACTGCTTCCAAAATTTAATGTATCAAAATTCTGATAAATGACATTTATAAGGATCAAATTACTTAATATGATATAAGAAAGAAACACACAATTTTTAAAAGAACTGCTGCTGTTACAGAGACCCAAACAATCACAGTAATGATCTACTGCATTAGGAGACAGCTCACATGTACTCACTGAGTGGTGTCCTGGAATAGAACATGTGTTACACTCATTTTTCTATCCTACAAAGCCCAAACAGATGACTGAATTAATCAATACACGGTCACTGAAACCTGTTTCAACTGCTGGAACTGTACAAATCAACAATAAAAAAAATATTTGAAAGTAATCAATATGGTCACGTAAAAAAGCAAAAAATGGAAAAATCATTGGAGATGATTGTGGAGAAACACATACAGGCATTCCCAAAAGGAAAAAAAAAAAAAAATCACACATAGGCAAACTCAAGTTTTCCAGTAATTGCTTTGTCCAGCCCAGAAAATAAATCTAATCACAAATTAATGTTTAGTAGTAATACTTGAATAGACTAATTAAATCTATACAAAATGCTTTTCTGTTAACTATTTTGGAATCCCAAAATTATACTAAGTGAATATCTTTAAGAAACTTTTGGACGAGTCACCAATTTTCAAAACTACCCTCAACATCATGCACAATTATGACCATTGTTCACACTCAAAGACCAAATGCTCAAGTCTAACATATCACAGCCTTACCTCCTTCCAAAGCAGCTACTTACTGAGAACTGTTCACTGCAGGTAAGGAAAGACTCAATTGATTGTTTTCTCTTTGGAGTATATAAGATTTGTTTAAAAGAAAACTGATATATTTTCACAATATGCAACTTCCTAATGCATATTCATGTTTTGACTCCCCTAAACACTCTATAATATTAGGTTATAATTCATTACACAAGCTCATACTCATCCAATACTTTTTAATTATATACAATATGCCCCATCTTCTTTGTCTTTACTAACAATACTGATAAACTGAAACAATGACTGATATCTTTTTATGTCTGAAAGCAGAAAGAAATTAGAATTTTCCATCCATTTTATTGTAAGAGAGAAAAGTAACGCAGAAGCCATACTAAGTATGCATCCTTTCACAAGCCAGACAATGCAGGCTCAATTTAAATTACACGTGAATTCTGTAACTGAAGAAAGATCTAATCCTGGCCACATAAATTTTCTGCTTAAAGGGAAGAGATGGGTGATGGAAAGGAAGTTGCAGCACCTGTCTCTATGAAAAAAAAAAGACTGTTCCTTGTAAAAAAGTCTTGTAATACATTTAAAACTTCATGAGGGAGCCAGAGCACTGCCTTGCAATCAGAAACACCACTTCTATGGAAATGCAAAATACTAAACTTGCACATCTTTTAATCATCTGGTCTCAAAATAGAAGACTTGAATTTACTGGTTGATGACTTAATTTAATCTATAGGTACAAATAAAGAGATTGCATTAGTCCAAGACAAAACAAATGCTGTGGGTTAACTCCCACAGGCAGCTCAGCCCCTGCAGAGGTGATCCCACAGTCTCCTCCTGTGGGATGAGGAAGAGAATTGGAAGGGTAAAGGCGTGGAAAGGCGTGGGCTGAGACGAAGACAGTTTAATATGTAAAACAAATGCTGTGTGCGCAAGCAAGGCAAAACAAGGAATTTATTCCCCCTGTCCCAAGGGTGGGCAGGTGTTCAGCATCCCCAGGACAGCAAGGCTCGAGTGGGGTGAGAAGGAAAGGGGTTTAGCACCGTGCAAGCATGACTCAGCAAAAGCATCTGTGTGTTATCAGCACTGTCTGCATCACAAAACATAGCCCCAAACCAGCTACTCTAAGAAAAGTAGCCAAAAACCAGTAAAACAAATCACATTTTTAATATGAAGGGTCGCAGGTAAAGTCAGTTTCATATCAAGAATTGAGAAAGAATTCCATTTTAACACTGATAGTTTGGAAACTTTTGACTTAACTGAATAGTCAAAAAAACTCGTTTTGCATCTCAGAACTTCCAGCAAACAAAATAGTGTAGATCAAAAGAAAGGAAACATCTAGAAGGACTGGAACCACTGCAATACCTACTCCTCTGCAGGCAGGGAGCAGCAGCAGCACCACGTGCAGAGTTCCAGCATCGTGACTGTTAGTTCCTCTTGCAAGAATTAGGACTGTTTCATGTCCTGTCTCCGCACAAAGATTTCTCCCTATGTTTCAACCAATATTTAAAGTTCTGGTTTAATATCTCTTTTTGTAACTAGAGGCAGTAACTCAGAAAGTATGGGAAGTTTAGACACTGGAAATCAAAAGTTTGATTTTAACTACTTCCAAATCTTAACACAAGCGTCAGCTCTTTTTAATAGTCACAACAGTTTAAGTAACTGACGCACAACAACAATAAAGCAAGAGAAAACATGCTGATATTTTTTTAACAGAAAAAGTTTTTAATCGAAGAATACAGGAAAATAACTTTGCTTTGAACAATTCCCTTTCTTTCTCTGTTCTTACTACAACAGAATATTACACACATCCTCTTATAATCACTACAAAAACTTTAACATGAATATTCTTTTCCTAAAGACAAATAATTCACCCACAGAAGGTTTTTTTAAGCGTAGTTTTTGGAAATTTACTTCATGAAAAGACTGTTTCAATTATCTTATATTGGAATAAATTAGCTGAGACTCCATTTTCTTCATGTAGGAAAAGCCAAATCTTTATTGCATAGGTCATATTTTATAGGATTATCAGAAGGCCCTGTGTCAGATCTCATTGCTGGACAATACATTCACACTTAGTTCATTGGTTGGTATATGGTATTTTGCACATCTATCAAACTTCTGTAAATTTTTAGTTAGTTTACATATTTTTTCCCACTGATTCTCATGAGACAGATCTTATTGTTTATGCAGGTGCCAGTAGTTTTTCACCCGAGAATAAGCTGTTGCGTTAACAAACCTTTCATACCTAAGATTGTTTTTGCATGGGAACTTGCAAATTACTTAGCTGCACTTAGAAGAAATGACAGGCTAGTTATTAGTTTAACAGAGCAAGCCTGATTTTATGAGGCCTTTCTTTTATAATTCTTCTACCTGTCTATGACAATCTTATGCTGCAGTAAGTATCCATGAAAGCTTTACACACCAGATTCCTTCAAACCCAACACAGGATTTTGATCATATCCTCACATTGCAGAGCAGGAGATTTGGTACAATATGACATCTAAAAGAATGCAAAAGAACTACTGCTGTACATTGCCTTCAGCAGCAGCCAGTTTTACCAAAACCTGAACTGATGGCATCTGGAGACAAAAATTACACCAAAGCCCAGCCAGCACATGTGAAGGAGTCAAAATCAACTCCCATCCTCATCTGCAGCCATTTCCTCTACCATGAACAAAAACAGTGAGGCTCCTGTGGGAACTGAAGATGAATAAATACAACACCTGTTGTATTTGTATATACAAGCAATAATGACTTCCTCTTCTGCATTCCAGACCACCAGGGATCTGCCTGGTTATATGGTATAGCTACATCAAGACAATAAAGCATTAGCTACAAGATGACTACAACATTTTTCAATTCACAACTATGAGACAATCAGAGTACTAACCTGGAGGAAATAAACACATTTTCATTAGGAAAAAACTCCAGATTTATTTTTATTATATTAACCAAAACATTAAAATACATAAATATTTTCTCTTCCAGATACAACACACCTACTTAAAAGAATGGGAAATTATTATTCCGTTAGTCCTGGCTTTATCTTAGCTACCATATGTGTAACAAGTATAAATAGTTTTATAGACATATTCCTTCTCAAACCTCTATGTGATCACTATTTCTGAAAAACTACTTTAATTAACTTCATCCTCTGATGAAATCTACAAGGTACTGCTCTTTATTAATAAACATCTTAATCATGGACTAGTACAAGCATAAGAAACAAGAAGAACATTGCCACCTAGCTGTTTCAGCAGTGCCCATAAAGGATGGCATGTTCAGCTCACATCTCTCAAAAACTCCAGGGAAAATCAGTCCATATAAAAAATGTAGAAAGGGCTACCTAAAATTATGGGGCAAGGCTAAGTTTCTGTCACTTTTATCTTACGAGCTCTGAAAGAAGGTGGTCACAAAAGACATGAATTGAAAGCCTATTCAACACAACCATGAATCAGTGTCTGACACAACCTCTCTTTCATCAGTTCTCATCAGAAAGACAAACAGACCACCATATATGTGTGTACACTGACACGTGGCAATTAAACAACACCGTGAAATTCCTGCAAAATCTAAAATATCCTTAGATAAGGTATCAATGTGTATGCAAATAAGTAACTACCTGTGATGGAGAGATGTTTCTTTAAAACACATTTCCTGGCTTTTTGTTTTAAATATATTTAATAAAGGGTGCATTTGAAAAGTAGAGCTTGTGCAATTTATAAAATGCAACTGGCTACACAAATCATATCAGGACTTCACAGAAAAATCAGAAAAAAAGCAAAGCAGCTGAAGCCTGACACTGCAGATGCCCAGACTGGTATTTTCTAGGCAAATGTAAGAAATGCCACAGCAGAAGGGCATCCTGCCCTGCCCCACAATGCAGCAAGAGCAAAGGACAGCATACAGAACTGGCACATCATCTGCTTGGCAGCTGTGTGTTCCAGCTCTGCATCCTGGAGCTCACACATTCCAAAAGCTTTTGGTAGTTTCTCTGAAGCTCTTCAACCTGATACACTGAATTTAGGGAGCTAAAGTAGTACTTTAGTAGTACTGAGTAAACAGAATAGGGGATTGAGCTTCTGTATAGCTGCAGCATTTCAGATGGTGATTTGATCACCCCTTCTATGAACTTTGTCATCTTCTTTCTAGATTAATGCCATTTTTTGAAGAATGAAACTATGCTATGTCTTGTTAGGAAGTAATGTGTAACATGACAAAATGTCCAATTTTCATAATGCAGATAAAAACTGTCAATTTACCTGGAACTATATGAATTATACTCATCTGCTATAGATATGCCAAATAACTAGTTACATATATTAATTGATAATTATATAGAGACTCAGAGATAAACCCCCAGAAATTAATTTAAGACAAAGCATAAGCAAAGGAAAAAGCTTTATGCTGCCCAAAGAATAGCACTAGTTAGAGAAAAAAGCACACACCAGAGTGTCAGTAGTGTCACATCATTGTCTTTTGAAGATTAAACATGAACAAAGAACTTGAAAACCAAAACCACTAAAAATTAAAGACACTCAGTAAAACTATGTTAATCACTTATGCAAGCTCCTTAAAAAGAAAATTTCTTTTCCTTAACATTTCTTGATTAAGATTTTACATCTTCACCAATGGAAATTATACAAATTGCTATTAGTACTTAGAAGAATTAACTGCAAATATTATTTTTATGATGACACAACCTCTGCAGAGCTTAGCTTGCACAATAGACAGAAAATGAACACATCATCTCATACCCGTACAAATTTTAGTCAGTCTTTTCCCATGAGCATTCAAGTTTTGCATTCAGAGGTTTATTGTTCATATTGGCCACCAGATACTTCTCCTGTGCTTATCAGATATTAAATCAGGGTATAATTTATGCAAACAATTGGAAACCAGCATGAATTCCTTACTCCATTACTCCCAGTCCTTCCTTATCTCTGTCCCATAATTATAATGATTACAGAGTGAAATTTGCTTAAAATTATTCAAAGGTTTTGAGCTGAAATTATTCTATCAGATGTCCAGAAGCAGATACAAGATAAAGCTGACCAGGGTTCTGGAGGAAATGGAGTGTTTCACACCTACCCCTTCTCTTTGGCCAGCCTGTGAGCACACACATTCCAACCAGCCACAGAAACTGCTGTCACATCTGGCAAGTCAGGGCCAAGAGAGATAAAGAACAAAAGAGCAAGGATACCCTGGAGACTGCAGGAAGAAACTCGGCCTGCTCCAGGGTATTTTCATGATGAATAAAAGATCATAGAAAGAAGATCTGGCATCTCAGATGTAACAGCGGATAAGACACAATCTGCAGGAAATCACCTTTATTTCTTTTGTCTTTAGAGAACAAAAAATAAAAATGGTTAACCTGCATTTAGCCCTTCTGTGTCTAGACCTGAACCTACAAAAAGCTAAGCAAGCGTTACTCTTAGCACAGTACACAGCATTTACCCTCGGAAGAAGAAAGTGCCAACCCATTTTGAAAGGATACTGGAAAAAAAAGTACATAGCAAAGTTTCCATGTACAATATGGTTTTGAATAAACATATATATAGACATATACATATGTCTATATACATATGTAATAAACAGATTATAATCAACTAAAAGCAAAACACTAATGGTTTAAACTTCTTTTCAATGATTCCCTTTGACAGGAAGGAAACAGATGGTTGTTAAACAAAAGCTGACAAACTACCACACAATTGCCACTGAATTACCAATTATGTTTATTATATCTTTAAGGCCATCCAGGAAGGATGCTACCCTAACTTTTAATTTCTCTAGGCCGCATGACCTTGTTTCATACTTTTACAACTATGTCAAGGTGGGTGAGTCTAAAGGAAAGGAAAAAATTTCACAGCCTTTAATAAAAGCAACAAAATGTATTTTTGTGCTTCAGTCAATTGCCATCAGTACCTATATGGCAGTGATTTTTCCTGATTTGAACACTAAAAATAATATTCTATGTTCATAACATCATATTCATGTATCACAATAAAGAAAAAAAAAAAACAAACAAATTATTGCACTGTTCAAGCTTTTCCAGAAGAATGTCCAAGAGAAATAACAGAAATTTTCTTGTGAATTTTTTTTCTGGAAACACTGAATTAATAATAAATCCTTTCTTTACTCCAGCAGATAAAATAATTATGTAATAACAAATTTGTTTACTTGGATAACAGTTCTATTTAGATCCCTCATAATCATCTGGTTCATAGTTACTTGAACCAGTGTATTTTAGATTTGCTGTGATGGTCTTGCTTAATCTGTTCTTACATGTTAGCTGACTCACATTTTCAAGCATTCTGAAAAGTTTGTCTGGTTTGCACAGTCCAGCTGTAGGTGACAGGTAGAAAAAAATTTGTGTAAGAAATCAGGATGGTCTTACATTTAAGAATGGTTCTTACAGATGCACTTTATCTATTTCATACTAAAACTAGCAAGGCTTCACAGAAATTAGGGTGTTGCATCAAAGGCAACTAATGCTTCTTCACAGGACTTTGGACACCTGCAGATCTAAGAGGCACCACAGCTTCAGGCCAGAAACCAAGGCTCACCTCAAGCCACACTATGATCCACTACACCAAAGGATGGAGAAGGAAACTGCATTTTTCTCCACAGACACCATGGGCACTCCAAACTTCCCACATGGCTGCAGGCAACAAGTCACACAACTGCCAAAGAAACCATTTATCAAGTTAGCAACAGACTGACCTGACAATATCCCCATCTATGATACAACTGTAACAGTGGTCCTACAGATGAGCCAGGCAAACAAGGAAAACAGCCCAAGACTTACACAAGAGTCAGAAGGGAGATGAATTATTTTACCATCTGAAGGCACGTGGGTTTCAAACATGCTCCCTATTGTCCATTCTGTGTGTCTGATAATCAGTAGTGAAGAAAAGGCACCTTTTTCACTGCTGATCCCTGGGTATTAGACTCAAACCAGAATGCTATGGAATTGACTGGGTAATATATGATTGAATTTCAAAAAAGGAAGGCTGGAAATTAGGATTTTTCATGATAACACAAACATTGTGTAACTATGTTTTCAATGAAAGGGTGGAGAAAATTATTTATTCAAGGTTTGCAACTTCTGTAGTTTATTTTCCTTTCATTTCAACTCTCAAGACTTACCAGTGGTCTTTGAATACCAAGTGGAATCACAAACTTAAATGAAAAGCCCTAATGGACAAAGCAGCTTCTCAGGCTCAATGGAAGACAGGATTTAGACTCCCTGTTTGGGAAGTTATCTACAAAATAAATCAATTACCAGGTCTTCACACCAATTATTGAGAGGTGATACAGGTTTCATGAGTCTCTTTTCTACATAAACATTGGCTGTGATACTGCTTTCAAAGACTTAGTTAGAAACTAAAACAAAAGCTGAAACCTAATGCAGAGGAAGCAGACAAGTTTCTAGTGCACAGTCCTGAAATACTGAACATTTTATGGCAAGTAATACTGGTTTTTTGGTTGTTTCTATTAATGACATATTCCCACCCCAAAAGAAAAAGAGGAATTCAGGGGAGACAAATGCTCATCAATTACTCTTACACTTTCACTCTAAGAACAGCTGCAAATATTCACAAAGGACAAGGTATTTATATGGCACCTATTTTGTCAGGAGGGAGTTGGGGGATGAGGGGTGGAAAGTGACCTTTGAGTACAATTCACTGGATAGACAAACACTCGAAGGGCTTCAAGGCACCACATGTGTACAAGTCTGCATGCACAAAGTCTGTCTACTCTTAGAAAAATAAAACTATTAAATTTAGAATTTGCAAATAATTACAGGAAACCTGAAAGTGTTTTGATCTATGGCAGGATTTGATTTACATCTATACAGCTTCAAAGAGCTGTCTCAGCTTCCTCTGAACTAATGTCCAACTGCCTGTTTTGGGCATCTCTTGCTTTCTTCCCCCTTTAACTCTGCCTTGAGAGTTTTTAAACACATAAAACATGTTTAAGCAGAGCTGTCACAATATTTTCCTCTCGAAAAGCAAACAGTTCTAAATCTCTCTCTAAAACCACCAGAGTATTAGGGTCTTATGCAGCACCATATTTACAACTTCTCAGTCAGTTCTTTTTTTCAAGATGAAGTTGATGCAGCATAACTTGGCTCCACCATACAAGACTGAATTTCCATATTAGGATGTTTCACTTAACCAGTGGTCTTAGGAAATCAGTATCTTAGGAAAATGCATTTTGGAGAATTTGTTTCTCCTCAGACCAAAGAACCCAAATATTTTTCCTTACTCTAAGATAAGAATGTAATTGTCATTGTGCTCTACTATGGGTACATAGTATCAGACTAAGCAGTAAGGCAAAACCTTAACATCTAACATGTACACAAAGAAAACAGGAATTATTGTATGAATTCTAATACCTGTGTCCACAAAACACCACATAAAACTCCCCAATGTTTGCAGCATAGGTTAAAAAAAAAACCCAACAAAACCAAATGTTGGGAAGAAAAGTGAGGCTTATTACAAAGTTATGAGAATTGATGAAACAAAAATTGAAACAAACATCAAGTATGAAAAAAAGTACAAGAAATGTTTTTGAAGAAAAAAAGGGCATAATTGCTTAGACAAAACTGAAAAGAATATGAGCTAAGAGATGCTCATAAGCAAACAAGCAGAAGGCTGACGAGGACGTGGGCCATTGTGACTTCCATAATGTAAAATTAAAAGCTGATAAGGACTGAGAATACCTTTTACAGTTCTGTAGGAGGGCTTTTACTAATTGGAAGGCAGCTACTGTCTGCCCCCAGCCTGCCAGAAAACAGAACCAAATATTTACTACTTTACTGACATTTTAACAAATTTAAAAGATGACAAACGTGTTGTATTTGTGTTCATACATTTCAATTCTAACATGCAAATAGAAACAAATGTTTAAGATGTACATAAATTTATTTTTTTTTTCAGCCTGAAAGAAGTCTGTTATGTTATATTTTTTTCCCCACTGGAATCAGGAAATAGGAATGAAAGCTTATATGAAGAAGACTGTTTTGGAAAAACTTCCGCCTTTAGAGCTGTAAAGAGAGACTCAAAATGGACTATGGACTAGATGACCTCCACTTAAAAAATTAAAATAGGAGATCTGGGAGGAGGAAAAGTAAAAACTCTTTACTTCCACATCATCCAAATATCTACTATTGAATTGCTATAACTTAAACAACAAATACAGCTGGAGAAAAGAAAGTCACAGGAAACAGATTCAACCTGGGGGAGAAGGACAATTCCAAAATTCTTGACTATTTGCTGTGGAGAAGAGTATGCACACTCCCTGAAGATACGCTGTCCATGGTAGCTGCCTTCCATCCTAGCAGGCTACCCGAACTACAGTGCTGTTCTCTGTACCCTAGAGTTGACAAACTTGGCTTTTTCTCCTAAATATGAAGTTGCCCACTGCTCACAAGCTCAAGTTGAAGAGCTGATTTCCAAAACAACAATTATATTGGTTTCTCTGGAGCATGTAGGAAGATCTAACAAACATAAAATTAAAAAACTGTAAGTGTAGATTGAATGAAGAAATTGTTGATGTGTTGGGTCTCAACCATCTTTTGTGCTAGTTTGTCTACACCCCATTTTAGAAGGATACCAGGCATAAACCTTGGCTAACATTTGAGAGAGACGTCAAAACTAAAGTCTCTAGATTTCATTGAATGTTTACTGATTTACAGCTAGTGGTTCTTAGTCATACTATAACTCAATAAAACCCAAAATATACTATTACAAGTTAGATATCCAGTGAAATGTGGCATTAGTTACTCTTACACACTATTTCTAGTGACCTCCAAACTGTACTGGACAAAGCAAAAGACTGCCCAAATTAAAAAGCCAAGCATAAGGCAAGTAAAACTTCAGTTTTACCATGGAGCTTAGAGCACAAGTGATGCCAAAATATCAGCCTGATTCAAAAAGAGAGTACAAATTCATCATTGTTGGGTGGTACATTTATTTTAAAGTGGAATATTATGACAACTGAAAATAAAAGTCTCTATCCATTTCCAAATGATGCTGAAAAATCACTTCAGCTGTTATGCTGTTATAGAAGCAACATATCAATCATTTCCCAGTAATACTGCACTTGATTCAGTACCAATGCCAGCTATATGACTCACCCTAAGTACATCCAAGTACACACAGTTTCACTTTATGATCACTAATTTTCACTATCTAATAGCAGCATATTCAGTGTCTCTGGACATGCTGTTTGAATACTGATCTAGATATCTCTTTACATATAAGAAAGAACAAGAAAGAAGTTTTGCAGACTTCATTGGTCTTCCACTGTGAAACCTTTCTATTAACAGGAATGTTAGCCCACGATGGAAAACATAAGAGTTAAGTTTTATGACTTTCCTAGTTTTCTTTGAAATAAACAAGGCACTTAACAAAAAGTAAAGTGCATGAATGATTTCATGAACAGTAAAAATATGTTGGAAAACAACAGCAGATTCTGTTGAGGATGGCACACATATGCAACCAGCATTTTCTGTTGGACACTTCCTCTGCTGAAGAAGTACAGTAACATAAGCCAAAGTTTGGGCACAAAACTATTTACTTCACAGCATGCAAAGTATTAGGTGCTGAAGAAAAATTAGGGTAGTTGTGTCAGTGACCCTCAAACCACAAACCAGTTGTTCTCCTGAATATTTCTTAAGATTAATTAAATTCCTTTAAAATTAAATGCCTTAAAAAAAATTACACAGATGTGAGAAGTGTGAGCAGCAATATGATCCACAATGCATAATAAACAAATGTGATACTAAGACCTGCTGTTTCTCCCAGGAAAGCTAGCACTCCATGGCTGAAGGCTACAAATACTTTTCCCTCTTATCCAAACCTGAAAAATTTATCAACATTTTTAAATGTAGGAATAATAGCTCAAAAGTCCATTGCCTCAAGAACTACACAGATAAGACTTACCTTTATATTTCATTCAAAAAGGACCTTTAAACTCCAGTCATTCACCTTACCATTGTAAACTCCAGTCATTCATCTTACCATTGCAAATTGTGGCTTCAATTCCATTAGACAAGTTGAAGAAAAGGTGAAATTGTCGTGCAAAAACCAAACTCAAAGTTTGGATTGTTTTAAAGATTCAGAACAACTTGTTGCTAAGTTCCTTTCATCATTCTACGAACACCTTTTACTATGGAAATAATTTTTATCTGATATCCTTTGAAATTGTTTCATATTTATGACTGCAAAGGAGGAATTACCTGATTTTAATTAATTTCTTTTTTCAGTGAAATAAAATTCCAGCAAGTCCACAGCAGTGAGAATTCAAATGGACAACGGTCATCTTAAATGACATTCATTACAAAGCACTAATTTCCAGGAGAATTCTATTCTTTAGGTAATGCTATCCATCCTTAGATTCATAATTTGAATGAATGCTCATTTATTTAGAGGCACATTCTCCAAATATAGGTATTTGTACTCTACAACTACACCTTTGTTCAGATCAGAGGTACACTAACAGCAGGACCTGTACACTAAACTGAACCTTCCTGTGTCTGGCCACCATCTCTACCATCAATGAAGAGTACCCAGGTCAAAAAACCATTCCTTGTTTAGGGGTTTGTTAGAGAACTGCAGTCCAGAAGCATGACACTGAACTAGAACATCCATTTTTTTAATTTGGTATAGAAAACCCTATGTCTAACCCCCATATTATCCTCTTACTCCTGTAAAATTTTTAAACTGCTTGTCCATAGTAAAGAACTTCATCTAAGCTGCTCAGGGAATGTCAAGAAAAAGATATAGAAGAGGTATCTTTAGTCTTTTAGTCATAACTAAAAAAACACAGAAGTGGATGCATACTTGGCATTGCAGATCTCTGATTCTAAAAATAATTCCCCACCCACCCACAATCTTCTTGGAGAAGTTTACAAGTTGACCCAAGATTTTAAAATTGCTACAGAGCATTTATGGTTTTTTTAAAATTCTCTTTATAAAGAAAGCCTCCATGTAATAGAAAAAACATGGAGAGAGTATAGATTTAGGTCAGCTTTGCTGCTTTGAAACCTACAAAGCTAAGATCCCAAGCAGGACACAGCTGCCTATATATGAATGTGCAACAAGCACTTGGTACTTTACAGTCCTGCTTCAGAAACTGTTCTGCTAAAAAATCTGGCACCTGGTTATTTAGAGCTATCTTACTCTGCCACTGCTGGCTATCCACCTTAGAGATCTTAAGGGATCTTCCCAAACACCACTGATGGGTGTGTGGAAGGAGGGAAGAACTGGAGAGGATAAAAAGGCACCCAAGAAGGGAGAACATTCCTGCACTGGAGAGAGGGCAATGCACCTTCAGAGATGAGTGGAACAGATCTCTCAGACTTTTAAGAGCAAACAGCAGAAGCAGATAAACCAGAGCTGCTTTATTTCCCCATTAACTATATACCAGAAGGGGAAAAGTGAATTTGGATATAATCTGGGAATCCTCAGAAACTGCACATAATAAATGACACTGCAGGGAGTGTCATCTACATATTCCCCCAAACAGATGAATTATTTCAGCAAGCAGGAAACAACAAATCTTTATTTCTACTAATTCTGTTATCATTGCCCCTTAGGCCTATTCAGCTCATCTACTGTCCAATTTTAGCTGTGTGCTTCCCCAGAAAGATAATCTTTCTGAAAGTGTCCTTTCCTGCCCTTCTTTTTCTTTAAATATGCAAATCTCATCCTGTGAAAGAAAAAGCATTGAAACATTTAAAAGGGCTAAATCAGTAATTCCCACAAATGATAGATTTTTTTAATGAGCACTACTTAGCAGAGAGCTCAATGTGAATTGCTATGGTAGAGAAAGTTTGTTTTCCCATTAGTAATGAACTATGCCTTTGTACTCAAATGGAACAAGATGCTCAGCTCCCAGGATAACTATCAGGAGAAAGCTCGTTTTATTCTGCAGCCAAAGTAGATACCATACTTAAGGTTTTGTCCCTAGGAGCTGAAACCATAACAGAAGACCAGTTTTGTTAACAGTTTAGGGAAATAACCTTTTAAAAGTTTCCATAATATAACATTATGACCTAAAGCAATTTTGATACAAGTTTCCTGTGGTCATAATCACCTTCATGGTATATATAGTTGTTTTCTCATCTATTAAGAGCCCTGTAATTCCACAGCCCTTTTATGTTGAAACACTAAATCAGCTTTGGAGAGAAATTTTTGCACCAATGCAAACAACTTTTGTTAATAGGCACAATGCTATTTAAGCCTTCTAGTGCCTACAGACAACAGGCATCAAGGAAACATTTCTGATCCCCAGGCAAAGCATCATGGAAAAACCAAAACAACAACTATGAGGTTTATTTCCTAATTACAATGAGGTGTCTGCAAATTCAGGGTATAACAGCCTTGAACTGGTCTCACTCATCCTCTCTATAGGAAATTAATACTGAAGTTGTTTCTGCATATCAGTTAATAGTAAATAAACACTTACTGGGGGGATTTTTGAAAAGTGCCTCATTTCTACTTCTAATTTATTTCAAACTCTGTCATTTGTAAGGTTTCTATTAATACATTATCCAAACAATAATGCAGAAAGTTGGTTCCAGATTCGTCATCCTCCTTCACTTCTCTCATTCTCTTCACAAGAAATCTGAGGAGGGGGTCACAGTTCATTGAAAATAAGCAAAACCCATGCATACACCAAAACATTACATCTCCCCTCACAAATCACAGCAGTCTCAGTGGTCAGTGTGAAGATGGGTCAGAGAATTGTAGAATATCCCAAACTGGAAGAGACCTACAGGGATCATGGAAGTCCAGCTTCTGGCCCTGCACGGGGACACCCCAGTGATCACATCCTCGGTCTCAGAACACTGTGCCAGCTGCTCCTTCCTGAGCTCTGGCAGACTTGGTGCTGTGACCTGGGGAGCCTGTTCCAGTGCACAGCTCCATGCCAGTGAGGTGTCCAACATACCTAATATGACCCTTGGGAAATCCCAGGCCTTGTTCTACAGAAGACAACCTGAGCCACAGAGCACACAGCTGAGCCATCAGCGCCCTTTCTTTTCAGCCCAAGACAACTTTCTTTTCTGGGAGAAAACTGGAAATATTTTTCTTCCTACCTCCCAGATCTAAAGTAATTAGGAAGGCTGGTTTTTTTTGTTTTTTTTTTTTTTTTACAAAACACCTAAAAAGCATGTAGACATATAGATATACAAATGATAATCCAGTAATAAAAGAAGAAAAAAAATCCAAAACCCCACACTTTTCCTTTTCTCCTCAAGTCTCTTACCATTTCTCAGAACAAGACAGTTGGCTTAAAACCTACAAGAAATGGTGACACCCAAATGCAACTGGAAAATTCAAAACAAAGCAACTCCACCTAAAGAAGAGAACAGAGAAGCACAACTCCAAGCTGGAGCAGTTCACTATTAATTTATCAATGGATATCATAATTCAATGCTACTTCTTGAAAAGCTGTGAAATTAAGGTTTTTACTGATCCTGTTGCAATGAATCTTCCCATGAGATTTGACATAAACAGAAAATATACCAGAAGTTAATTATACAGAACCCCATGGTAGTCTAACACAAGCTCAGAAGCACATGTACATGTCACTACAAATATTTATACAAGAAGTGCAGTGTTTGATTACATCAGTCAAGACAAATTTGGACTAGTTCAGATTTGCCAAAAGCATTTTGCTAACAACTGGTATCAGTGGCATGAGTCTTCCTGTGGCAGCCTACCTGGAACATGACAGCAAATAGGGAACACCCTTGGCCTTTTCTACTGCTCTGGTCACACAGCTTCATGCTCCTGCTCCACCTCACCTCACCTCCTTGCTCTGCACCATTTTCAAATCACCTTCAGATATTCAGCTTTGCTTTGGCCTAGAGGAGCAGCTGGTTTCCTTCTCCCACAATTTATTTCTCACCTATCCTTTCTGCCCAAATCTTTCCTAAATGATGCCCAACATAAACTCGTGAATGCCCAATGCTTCTCTGGTATCATTCCAACACACTCAAAGAAGCAGGTAGAGCTCTCTGTGGAGAGACACTGAACAGCAGCACTCTACTAAGAGCCTTTTCCCTTTGATTTCATTCCATGGTTTTTACTCCCATCTCTTACTTCCCTTGATATTTTAAAATTAGCTTATTAATTCTGAGAAGAAAGGGTGACTGTAGATTTCTATTGTAACACTGAACAGAAGAGTGATTGTTGACTGAGGTTTTTCCTTTTAAGGATGTAGGCAGTTTGGGTTACTTTTTAGATAGAGGCAGATCTTCTCCAGAAAAGTATAACTATTTTCATACATAGAAAAGTGCTGATGTAGAAGACAATTTAAAAAAAAAACAACCAAAACCTAGAAAACATTCAGTTTCATTCAGAAATAAAGACAACTACTAAGAGTGCCCTGGTACTATAACCATGCCCTTTCACACAAAATATTGGGCTGTCAATAGCTTTACTTTATTTAGGAGTACATCTTGAATATTCTTCCAGTGAAATATTTTAAATGGGTATGGTACTTACGTTTGCAGAATGTTTTGATGCGTTTACTTTGCATTTGTGACTTAATCTGCAGCCCTACACTTATCCCTTAGGTGTGGCAATCCCCACAGTCATAAAAAGGCAGAGCAAAACAAAAAAGCTGAACACACTATTGAAGCAATCTATTTCAAACAGATGTCAGAGACACATTTTATTATTTTTAGATCAGACCATTGATCAGCAAGATGATAAGCAAAGAAAAAGATCTGCTAACCTAAAATGTGTGACTCTTATTTACTCTCCAAGTTCAATCAATAAGGTAAAACATTACTGAAATATGAAGAGCCACGATTTGATTTACTGCTGCTTCTCAAGTTCTGGTGTGAAATCTACCATCACATGCTAGAACTGTTTATACTTCACTCACTATCACTTTGTCATTATATAAATATACATTACTTATGCAAAAATGGTTCCAGATTTTCAAGCTCTGACGAAGGTGCTGGACTTCTCTGGCTGACTGACACAGCTGAGCTCTTGGCGCTTATCCTCAGACATTGGCTCACCCTGTAAACACCCTGCATGCTGACCACAGCTGCTATGATGGAATAAGAGCTTGCAAACCCTTGCTCACAGCTCCTGTTTGTTACGAAATGGTACACATTAGAAAGATTTCATGCCTTTTAGTTATCTACAAACAAAAGCACAGGTGGAGAAGGAGCAGAAATAGACATTTCGCTTGTGTCATTCCTGCATTTGACTTTGAGTAATTTCTTGTAAAAATGAGAGCTTGTCTCCATCTGATAGCAAAGTAGACAGTACTCTTAGCACCCAGCATGCTGATGTTTACTCAAATGTCAAAGGTTACTCATTAAGCATGGGACAGGAATGACTAACACTTCCAGGGCCCCATTTGTGTTGGCTTGATGATTTATGGCACGGCAGTAGCGAGCAATGATAAAACACAATATAATTGTATGTCTGTAAAAAGCTCTGAACATAGAAAACCTAAAACAGGTTTTTAAATCACAAGTAACATAGACACCTACGATCCAGTAGTCATATTCTGAGACTTATGAAATAAAAATAACTTTTAATTTTTGATTATTAATTTGAGCATATGGGTCTACATTCAGTGTAACAGCATGTATATATATATATACACACACATACAAATGACTTCCAGCATCTCTCAATTTCCATACATCTGCCATTTCTAGATACAGTTTCAAGTCTGAAAGCACAAAAGGTGACATGGCAAATACCTAACAGAACTCCAAAGCTGCTCCATTCAATACCCAATCACACAAACTCAAGAAATCCAACATGTAGGTTCCATATTCAGCAGAGGAAAATACACAAGTCTTCAACATCTCAGTTCTCCAAAATAAATCCCATCCTCACTGCCAGCTGATGAATCTGTTACATTAAATTTTGACTCTTCATCAGTTCAAGAGAAAAGGGAAACATGCTGAGTTCAATACAGAAGCTTCAACATCAAGCCACAGAAGAGACAAAGCTTTAGTGCTAGCAGGAAGTGAACTGCTTCTGAAAGCTTGAAAAGAAAAGAGCTTCCTTTTCTTTCAGACTAACTGGAACTTTAACAGAGAAGCTTTGAAAATACCAGTTACTTACTAAAAGACAATCAGAATCCAGCTAGACTGGCAACAAGAGCCCTCAACTCACATGCCCAATCTGTGGAAAGGGCAGGTAGAGTCAAACATCCTCAGCTCAAGAAAATAAGGGAAAGAAGTACCAAAACTTACTCCATGTAAGTAAATAAAGATTACTCAGCAACATGAATATGAGAAATGCCTCATCTCCTTGCACACCAGAATGCTCTTCACAAAGTCATCTGTCTTTTTTTCCCCTTAGGGACTTTCTGTGGAGATTAATTTTTATGCCTCGTTTCATTATTATTCAGGAAACTGCTTTAGATTTTGTGTTCAAATATAACAGCAACAGTTAAGTTAAAAACTGCAGTTTTAGGATGCATTTTCCCCACCATTTTAGGACTCATTTCAACTTTTAAAACACCTTGAAATTACTCTCAATGTAGAAGTTACAAGTAAAGGAGTTTTCATCCTCTGGATGGTATTTTTTTTCCTGACATTCAATTAACCCTGTATCACTGATATTAATATTTCAATTTCCACTAAAGTTGTATTTCTGGTGTTTTTTCATTGCTCAAACAGGTTTTTAAATTTATTAAGGGTGCATTAAGGTAAAACCAATGGCATTTAATATAGTGAATTAAATGAACAGGTAACACCTCCAAGCTATTAAAAAAAAGTCGAGAACCATCTAAATTACTTCTCCTGTCAAATATAAATACTAGTGACATTACTGTGTTGCATAATGCTAACTACAGCTATAATTTATACACAAAGATTTGCATGTTATAGTGCATCAAATTTCAAGATGTATGAAGGCTTTCAAGCAAATAAACAGAAAACACTTAAACATCAACAAATAAAAAAACAGTTTTTCTGAAGTTAGATGGCAGTGGCAGAATTTAACTTCATCCACGTGAATTGATTTTTAAGCCTACCAGTAAAGACGTTTTTTTTAAGGAATTAATATTTATGTGGTTTCAGCCATAGGCAAAGATGGATGAGGACAGAAATCTGCTCATTTAAGCGTAGTCTCCTCATTATGAAATACAACATAAGAGTCCCAGGAACAGGCTAATCAAAATGCCAAGATAAGAATATAACTAATATTTCCTTTTTACTTAAGCAGCATCAAAATCTTACTTTCCATCCAACAGAAGTACCATTTAACATAATTTCCCTCTTATTTTACTCAGAGAGATCAACTGACACATAGCGCATTTCCATCTCTTTCTTCATTAATTGTTTGATTCACAGAAAGCAGAACAAGGGCAAGATATATGTTGGATAATCATTTTGGAGGAGACAGCTACCACTGGCATTTCTATCATAGTCTAAAATCTACAGCTACAGCTGTACTACAGAATAATTCTGTGCATCTGTAATAGCTCAGCCAAATAGTACTGTGCTGTGTCCTTGGTCAAAAAGCCACAAAAAGTAAGTCAGTAAAATGACAAGCTAAGGGAGGGACAAGTCTACCTCTAACTGATTTTAATAAAGTTTGAATATGCCACTTATCAGTACTTCAGCAAAATGCTCAATCTTTTAAAAGAAGTATCTACCTGCTAAAATAATGATGATGCTCTTGGTGAGCACCACTGAGAAACTGGGAAGATGCAAAATCCCTCAGTGATGCAGTGCTGGTCTGGCAGATCTATGGAAAGGCTGATAGGCTGGTAGCTGGTTGGTCTATCTGCCACCACAGACGAGAGATTTGCATGCTACCTAGACTAAAGTTAGATACAGAGCTTTTCGTTCTCTAGAGGGATTTTGACTTTGTCATATCAGTTACAAACCAGCATCATTCAGAAACGCAGCACTGGTGATGAACAGAAGGTTGGATAACCACCTGTAACTTTCCTGTATCAATAGTGTGTAGGACTAAATCAACCTCTACCGGAGAGGAACAGAATCACTTTAACACGTGTCCACCTAGGATTCCACACAACCTTACATCATAAAAATCAGAAACTTTTTCTAACCATGGTATTTTTTTCTGAACCAAAACCTTCACAAGTCTTAGCTTCAATGTGGTTTTCCCAAGCACAGCATCCATTTTAAGTTGTGAGACAAGAACGATTTTTATTTATTCATTGGAAAGGACTGTAGTAAAATACTGATATCAACAACAAGGACTTAGACAGGATAAGGGGTAATGGTTTCCAGCTGAAAGCAAGTCAATTTAGATTAAGGAAGAAGTTTTTATAGTATAGGTGATGAGACACTGGCACAGGTTGCCCAGAGAGGTGGTAGAGGCCCTACCCTTGGAATAAGTCAAGGTCAGGTTGGAAAGGGCTCTGAGTAACCTGATCTACTTGAAGATATTCCTGCTGACTGCAGGAGAGTTGGATTGGATAACCTTTAAAGGTTCCTTCCAACCCAAACTATTCTATGACTCCATGAAATTCTCCTCACTGTTTTAATACTGTAATATTTATTGGTAACTTCTGCATAGGTTTTAGAAACTTAAGTTGTCATCAACTTGTGTATGCAATGCATAAAAATCTTGGGAAATCTAAAGTTTGTACACTGGGATTATAACCAAATTTTAAAGGCGAGCAAAGGAGAGGTGACAAAGCAAACACTCTATTTCCTTTTCTTAACTTGTATAAAGGCTGCATAAGTATTACAGTACTTCATGCACAACTCTTTAAAACACTAAAGAAGCCAAACAGATTAGTGACTAAAATACATTAAGTTGCTTCCATCAACAATTACCAAACTACAGTTTGACTTGATCCTATTTTCACAACTTGGAAGGCAGAAAATTTTGGACCTCAAATCAATAGACTCAGGTCTGGGCCTTGAGAAAAAGAGCAAAACTGTATTGTCTGTCTGGTCTCACAAAAGTTATCATTAACTCAGTGGCGCTGAACTGTCAAATATAATCAACGGGCACATATAAATGAACAAGTAGCAGAAAAGAAAACAGAAACTCATGAATTTCAGACATAGTTCCATCACCAGTTTATATATGGACTCTAAAACATTTCAAAATCTAGTCCCATACAGCCATTGTGAGATACTGGCAGTCATTGTGACAGAAGCAAAGACAGGATACATCGTTCTCTCAGTCTGTAAAATGGCAACAAAAATATTCCTAACCAAATGAAGAGGGCTGTTCTCCCATATTCAATGCCCTGAGATTGTGATAAATTAAGCAGCTTTATTCTTCTAACATTTTTCAGATTAAGATCATTTAAAAATTAAATGCATACCGTTTATACCTCATGAATCACATTGAAATAATGTCCTGTCTGCTCCAATTAACATCAACACCAATCCTCTAAATTTCCTATCTCAGTGGAAAGAAGTAACTATACATCTACCTGTTCCTAAGCCATTACTGCAGAGCATAACTTTGCACACCTCCATATGAGACTATAGGCACACGTGTGAGCAACCAGGTAATTTCTTCAGTTTTCAAAACTACCATTTTAACTATGATACCACATGAGATGAATAATAGATTTCCTTTGCCACAGTTTTCCTCAGATGACACTGCTTTTATAGAACTCTGAATACACTTCAATGGCTTTTTTACACATAAGCCATCAATACAATATGTTCATTTACTTACACATCTGACTACTTGAAGTGTTGGTAGTAGTAATTTGCATTCCCACATTCTTAAAAGCTGCTTTTAATAACAATTCTCTCATTTGCTCTTTATACACATCATTTAAATACTTAAAATTTGGCAACTGAAAGGAACTGTTCTCTTTAAAAGAAAGGATTTTTATTTCAGTATTTGAAATATAAATTTCTTGGGATCTTATTTGGTTTTGATTGAGGTTTTTTAAAAATCAGATATTCAGAGAAAAATTCTATTGGATATGTGTTATTCAGAAAACTTCTAACCATTCTTTGAAACAAAACTGTGATTAAAAAACAAACAAACAAAAAAAGCACACCAAAAACGACAATAAAAAACACGGAAGACTGAGAGAGGTTCCTAAAATCCCCAGCAGGTTAGAGATTTGAGTTCTTAAAACAAACCAGCAAGGCGAAATCCCCAAGACAAACACTTATATTAAAACTACAGTATCAACTTCTGATGAATTTATGTTATCAATATGATATCTATAGGGATAGCAGGCTACTGAGAAGACTGCATTTTGTCTATGAAAAAGTGTTTTGAGATTAATCCACAACATTAAGGGTCATGTATAAAATAAGCTTTGAAAAGAAACTATGGACAAGGAAGAAGGAAAGCCATTGGGCTGTGTCTCACCTTCTGATGTATAGCTCTTCCCCTACTACAGTTTATCTTGCTATCTGTGATTCACAAAGGGCTCACTACAACACCAGCAATTCCATACTTCAAATATCAAATTGCTTTATGTTAAGCTTTGCAATTAACAGGTAAAATCCAGGCACTAGGAGTGGTGGGGGTTTGTTACTGCAAAACCATTTGGAGACACAGAAGATGTCTGAGATTCTTGCCCCACCACACGGACAGTTGGTATTTATTTCCATAGTCAGTGTATCTGACTCGTTAATTATCAGGGAAGCATCAGCACAATCAAGATGGGTATCTACAACCTTTGGATATTGGGAAAACAATCAATAAAAGACTATCACTAAGATAGTTAGTTACTACACAGCCTAAAGAGGTACCATATATTTAAGACAAATAAAGGGGAAGGCGGGGAGTTCTCGGCATTGATTTCGGTATTAGAACACGTAAAGCCCAGATCTGCTAAGGTAAACGTGTTGCCATTCAGCACGGTAACAGCATACAGTTAATACTACAGAGGCAGGTTCCTCACTATGTACCACAATCATATCCACAGCTGGTCTAAGCATACAGCAAGCTTAAACCGTCAGTCACGAGCTACAGCCGTAAGGTATTTTAGAGAAAAAACAGCTGGAAGCAGCAGAGCAGTGTAACGCCTGTGTGTACACACGCCTTGACTAAAAGAGATTACCAGATCCCACAATCGGAGGCAGGAGAATACACCAAGCACACGTTTAGCAGATTACGCCTGTGAAACATCAGGCTGCTCCATCCTCCAGCTGGGAGCGAGCGCGGTCCCGGTGCCCCGGCGGAGCCACCTCACCCTGCGCTCACCGGAGATGCGGCTTTTCATGTGAGCGGCCCGGGCGCTCCCGCAACGCCAGCGCGGAGCCGAAGCCCGGCCCCCGGCAGCGCCCCGCCTTTCGCCGCACCCCGCGGAGAGCCGCGCACC
>JAYDZK010000233.1:10229715-10333404 GCA_034509185.1 Euphonia xanthogaster
ATAAGACACTTCCCTAAATAGTTGAAGTGGTTGTTTGATTTGCCATTTGTGGAAGTTACTCGTTCTTACAGTTAACAGGCTTCAAAACACCGAGGCAAGAGGTCAGCTGCATCCCAGTGCTAAATACACAAAATACAAGTTTCAACTTCATAGAATCACAGAATAGTTTTTGTTGGAAGGGACCTTTAAAGACCATTTCATTCCAACCTCCTGCCATGTGCAGGGTCGCCTTTCACTAGACCAGTTTGTTCAGAGCTCCATCCAGTCTGACCTTGAGTACTGCAGGGATGGGGCATTCACAGCCCCCCCGGCAAGCTGTGCCAGTGCCTCACCACCCTCACAGCAAAGAAGGTCTTCCTAATACCTCATCTAAACCCACCTTCAGGCAGCCTGAAGCCATTGCCCCTTATCCTGTCACTCCACGTCCTTGTAAAAAGTTTCTCTTACAGCTCTCTTATTGCCTTGTCAGGTACTGGAAAGACTTAATTTCTTTCTAGCTTTTCAACAGAAAAAGAGAAAACTATTTCAGAAAGGTGATGGAATATTTACAGTGAGTCCCTTAATACTGCTAGTAAACAACCCAAATATAAAGGGCATTCAGGTCCCAGCTGTCTGGCAGAAAGTGACAGAAGGGACTGAGTAGCACTAATAACAGTGCCCTGCCCCTTTTGGAAGAGGGAGAAAAATTAAAAGGACATTAGAGACATTGTCAGCCTCTAAAAGGACACTGTTGAGGAAGATCCTATGGTGTACATCAACATGGGATCCCAACCATACCACACAAGGCTCCATTTTTTTTTAAACTTAGGTTTATACTTGATAAAACTAATGAGGCTGATCCATCATGCAGAGTTGGCACAGTGGGTTTGGAAAATTTCCATTTTTTAAAATGATACCTTATATCAGTCTGATAGAATTGCATGAGGTGTGGATGTAAAACATGATCAAAACAGAACTCGAACTGTCCCTGCTGCAAATTCTCTGTAATGATGCACAATCTGAAGGGTAAACAAGAATCAGGATCACTTTTTTAACATACCATGTCATTATATGTTTTTCTAGTTATGTATGTACTGAAAATTGATACATTGCACTAAAGTGACATGCAGGCACACAGTCTTGCACTTAGTCTGGGAACATTCAAAGTTTTAAAAGATGAGAATGGTGCTCCACAGCTCACTTTTGCCTATCAGAAGTTTTTAATTTCTGGACCAAAAGGAGTCAGAAAGTAGGGTCAGTCAGTTGCTATTCTGTTTCATTCTCAGGTGGAAGACCTGACTTTTGTGAAGCTAGCCTAAATATACTGAGGTGTTGAAAATTGACTATGAAAATACTCTCCCATATTATTACCAGTTCTTGAACAGGTTTTGCCCCAGAATTTCTGCTAGAAACTGTAGTTCATATAGTAGAGCTAAAAGAGAAGTAACTGCAATTTCTGATGGGATATTCCTTTCCAGAAACTGTACTCCCAGAACCAAATGGGTAGAGAGAAGTGATTTTTTTAAAAAAAGAAATGAAACCTGATGCATTTTCATAGTCAAGTTGGTGGGAAAATGTACCAGAAATAGATTTGTTTACAGAACAGTTCCTACCTGCAAAAAGGAAACAGCACTGCCTTATAGGATGTTTACAGGCTATGAAGAAGGAATCCAAACATGATACTGACTCTCTCTCAAGGCTCTCCATCACTACATGACACTGGTCTCCTCTGTTCCCTTTTTAAATTTTGAAAGAAAAGAATAGGTTTTACAGTGTCATGTCTCACATTCAGAAAGAACTCCTGTAAATAACTACAAACATTCTCACAAAATTCACCTCTAGGCTATCTTGTTCCAAGATACCTTCTGAAAAAATCTGGCAATAGTTGGGCTGTTCATGTGCTGCGGCTGCTAAGGCACCGACCAAAAATGCAAGCAAGTTTCCTGATAAATTCTCATGTACTTGGATATATCGACTATTCCAAACTTACAATAGCAAAAAGGATGCGTCTTTCTCACAAATATGGCTCCTTCGTTAGCGAGCTATGGGGAGAAGAGGGACGCGCTGCTGTTTCGATGCCTGGGGAGGCGTGTTCCTGGCTGATTTTCCTCTCCCATGAACACAAGGTGGTGCTGATGCTCCTGGCACCGGGGCTGATTCGCCACTTCCCAGGAAGCTTGGCTTGGCTGGTGGCCGCCGATGTGTAGTCGCAGTACCAGCTATTTCATTTGCCTTAAGTTAATGATAAAAAAATTTTATCTATTAAGATTAAAAAAATTGTTTTAAATTGAACTATTGGGTTTTCTTTTTTTGATAAACTGGGGGGGCGGGGTGGGGGGGGGGGGGAAATAAATTTTCAACTGACGTAGAGAACTCTTTTCTTCATTATTTTGGTTTCAACTCCAGAACCCTCCAAACAGACCAGTTGGATCTCCCAGCTTCCCTCCAAGACCCAAATAAAAATGAATTCTAGGTCATGAATAAAAAGGCAAAAAAGATGTAAGAGCATCCATATCTTTTCAGATCTTAATAAAATTTGAGAAAACCCATAAATTCACATGAAAGAAACATGCAAAATGTATAAATAAGTATACTGCCAGGTAATTGAAAGGAGCTGGAGTTATGAAAAGATTCGTTTAAATGCTTTGCTGCCTTTAGAGGAAACTTCTTTGGTACTGCAGAAAGCTGTACCTAAACAAGAAGGTTTGAGAAACCTTTTACTAAGAAAGATGACTATTAAAAAACATTGTTGAAAATTTTTCAATGGAAATGTGTATCCTGGAATGTGAATGCATGCTAAAAGTGGTTCTATCTAAAAGGGTCTATTCACTTGCCCATTAGGGTGGAACTAAGGTAAAGCACTTCTGAAGAGAGATTACGCTTCCATAAAACAGGGATCGTTTCTTTCCCAAATGAAACAATAAACTTCTCATTGCATTGAAAGCTGACACTGGAGAAGATAAGGAGCATAAAAAACAAAGACATGTTTAATAGAGTATTTTGGATACATTGTTTCATCAGTCTCATGGTTACTTTCCAGTTTATGGTATAAATAGGAAATCCTAATCAGGATCTGTTTTCAAATATATTTTATAAAGACATAAAGTCTTTTCTTCCATATTTCTCTTCCAGGTTCATCTGATAAAGACATATTATCATGTTAGGGAGAATTCACAGTTCAGTGCAATATTTTTTGAGGCAAGTGAACATACTTTAGGAAGGATAATCTACCCAGCCTTCCTGTTCCTTATATTACATAATAATCCCCTGTGTTCCTGCTGCTTTTCTTCTTTCTTGTATTTCTGCTGATCTCTGTTGCTTATGTATTTACTTTTCCCTTAGGAGAGTATACAAAAACAAGACCTAAATATCTTAATCTCTTCAGCTTAATTAGACATGAAAGTAACTCTGGCCTCATTAAGAAATGTCCTGAAGCAACAGGTAGAATGGAATAAGATGAGTTTGAAATCTGATCCTGAGATCAGCTTGTCAGACAGTCCTAGTTATTAAAGAAGCCTGGGAAATAGCTACTGTAGAGAAACACTAAATGCTTCGTATAAGTCTCAGTGGAAGAGATGACTAATTAGAGATAATTATACACAGATTTCTTGCATTAAAAGTGCTTTAAAACATAAACATTCAAATTTTACTTAAACTCCCAAGTGCTTCCTAGGAGGCAAGCTTGCAAAAAATGTCTTTTAAATTATGTCAAATGCTTTTAAACCAAATGGTTTTTAAGAGGCATCTCACTGACAATTGTGATGTCTTGAATTTTCTTGTTCACCTTCACTTTTGTAAGAAACTGCAATAAAATGTATGGCCTAGGCTAGTATCCTAATTGTCCTATAACAAAGGTCATCAAGAGTCATGCTGGACTGTTCTCTAGCAACTTCAAATATTGTACCCAAAATTCATTTGATAGGAAGACATCGAACTGTCTTCAGAACTGAGGCTGAAACTGTCAGAAAATTGATAAGTAACATAAAAAAGGATGCTGGGCTAAAAACTATGTTATCTATGAGATAAAACCAAACAAAATCAGAACAGAAATTCAACCCAAACGAAACAAACCGAATGACCCAAAGCTTAGGATACAATCCATTGGCAGATTTCCGGAATACTTATTGAAAATTACGAAGGTTGGTGTAGAAGATTGTCAGATATCTTCATCTCTTAGCATCACTTACACTGGAGCAAACAGAGAATTTCAAATTTTTACAAGGGGATTCCATTTTTTTTCTCGGCTTTGTATTTGTTAGCAAAATCTCTCAAATGACTCCCACAAAAACTGCAGGTTGAAACTGATGGATGTGGGGCTTTTTGAGATAGTAAATTAAGACATATTTCACACAAACTCTTCTGAGGCTTGCATTGTTATCATGCTGGTGTTCAGGAAAATCTATATATATTCCTTTATTCAAGATTCATTGAGAAGGTTTTTAATATTTTAAAATATTGTCAATCCATATGGTTCCTTTTGGAAAAACAGGAACATAGCAATCAACCATCCATCCATCCACACGGATACCTGTCAGATTCTTTATATTCTATTGATGTCAGAAGAACATATAATGCCTTTATTAACAGCCTGAACAGTAGGCAAGAGTGTACACTTGGCAAGTTTGTGAGTAATACCAAGTGGAGAGGGGTGGTCCCTGCACAGCCCAGGGCTCACAGAACCCTCAGGAAGCTCAGTCAGGGTCAGACAAAGTCCTGCATGTGAGTGCAGAGTCATGAGCCTGTACAGTGCAGAGGCGAGGCAGGACAGCAGGGACACCTGGGAATCCTGAGGAACAAACTGAACAAGAATAAGTAAAATATCCCTGAAAGACAGCAGGCCAGGCTGCATCCAGCAGGTGGGGAAGCCATGCTGTGCCTCTCTGCAGGATGTCTGAGTCCACACGTGACAGATGGTTTAGAGCTCCCCTAGTACAAGACAGACAGCAACTTTCTGGAGTGAGTTAGCAGGATGGAACAGGAAAAAAGGCAACAGGCACACATGAGAAATTTCAACCAGATATTACGAGAAATGTTTTCATCATGGAAATACAAGGACATGTTGCTTGGAGGGGTCTTATCTTTGGGATTATTTAAACGTGAAAGGTCCAGGCTCCCAGTGGGAATAAGATCAAAAATTTCCTGAGATCCCTTCCAGCTTATTTTTTAGTTCTATGATCAATCACTTTTTTCATTACACCAAAAGAAAACAGGATAAAAATACTTTCATATAAAGCATTCACTATCACTCTATTTATAACAAACTGTTCCTTTTAATTTATTCAACCCAGTGTTCCAACGAGATAATAGTCTTGAATAGCCACAAAAAACACAAACATCTTTTCAGCACTTCACTTGAACTTAGAAAAGTGAGGTTTATATCATCAATGTCCTTCCAGCCCTTACTGTCTTCTAGTTATGGTCATTGTTATCAGCATATATTGAAGGAGATTAATGATTCTGAGTGGGTAAAGAGTTAGATTATGCTGCTGGTCATAACAAATAGTGAGTGTTTAATCACTGTGAAAAGTTTTTAAAGGAGCTGTTCTTCAAGTATAAAAATCTCAGGTTTTATAACTAGAATTGGTGCTTCACTACTAACCATGTCAATAGTTTGAAGTAGGAGCTCATGTACAAGCTAAATATTCTCACTATTTATCTTTTTTTCCCTTGCTTACCATTAGAACATACTGTCAGTGATGATGGGGATAGAGAGTCAACGAAAGCAGAGTGTGGACACCCATGATCATACAAAATACACAGCAATGAAAATAGGCACTGCAGGTGGCTATAAAAATGTCAGGAAAAGGCAATGAGTATGCAAGATTTGTCTTGCCAGTAAAAAGTGAAATAAGTTGAATACTGTGGCCACATTTGTTCTATAACTGGATTTTTTTTTAAGCAGAAAAGAATCTTTTTAGAAGCAGTCTTCCAGCCAAAATGGAATTGGACAGGAATTATTTATCAGACAGACAGTAATAATCTGTAACTGGAGGGTGTCTGAGTCTTACAGTGCTATAGCAAGCACACAGACAATTACAGAAGTATTCTGATAATTATTAATGAAATTTGAGGGTGCCAGTTGAAGAAGGCTGGATCCCACATTCTGTAGCACATTTTTAACTAAGTTATGGAATGAAAATGTTAGTATTCAAGGCTGCTTGCTCTTCTCTGCTAATTTACATTTATATTCTTAATGTCTAGATTGAGCCTAGGGAAATTTAAAACTCTATTTCATTAATACTAACTTTTACAGAAATCCCAATATGCACAGAAGTTCCTAGATTGCAGGGCTAGTTAGATGAGAATGCAGAAGCTAAATGTAAATGCTGGGTGGTTATGATAGTTAAATATGTACTGTCAGTTTTGACTTTTGAAATCCCTATAGACATCAACCTACTGTTCTAAAAAATATGAATTAACAGAACAATGAATTAAAATATCTTTAAAACAAGCATTTTGAGTTTACACACTTTCTACAGATATGTTTTAAAGGGTTACAGCACAACAACATTGTGTTTGGTTTTTCAAAAGTTCCTGTGAAGAATTACATAGTTTGATCTTTTTTCAGCTTCTGAATGGATGGCAAATTACAAATACATGTGCAGCCATTTTAAGAGTCCAGACAGGGTCGTGTTCTGGCAGGCTTTTGTGAAGTGCAGCAGTTTTACAATGCTAATGCAGCATTAATGGGCACCCATTTACTGGCTTTCATCAGCTCTGAGCAGAAGGTTCTGATGCAACTTCTTTAAAAATAACCCATTTAGAGATCTGGGTGCAGAAGTCTTGGTCACCTGCAGAAATCTTTGCATAGATGTATATATTGTGTATATATGTGTATACACACAAATATATAGATGTATATGTACACACACTTCTGCTTGGGCAACTATGGGCTCAGGAGGAAGACTTGATAATTTTGTTACACAGAGATTTAGTGCCTTAGGTCTGCCTGCAATTTCTGCTAGGTACATTACTCCACACCTGAAGTTCTGAGCTGCCTCAACCCTTTGGAAGTTCTGTAATTCATCTTCATTTAAAAAAAAAGGAAAAAAAAAGAACATTTTTTCTTTAAGTGACCACAAAATTCTGTTCGTATCCATCTTGCACAGGTAAAACTGCACCAGTATGAGACAGTAGAGAATAAGATGGAGAATAAATAAATTAAAAGTGATTATGAAATATGTATGGGGCATTTATGAAAAACCATATTTTCCTCAAGGTAATCTCTTATGGAATTTATAGTACAGTATATCATCAAAGAGAGAAACTGGGGGAAAGGTTAATAGCTGGACTAATTATAAATCCAGCTATATATAATTCAGCCTCCTAAACAGCATCACACCCTTGCAGTTTAAATAAGAAGCTATAAGGGACATACTCTTTTAGAACCGATTGGTCTTTCCTGTAATATTTATTCGTAAACCAGCATTCAATTAATTATTTATAAGTTTCTGACACCCATCTCATTTGTTTGATATCTAATTTTTATCAGTAGTACTTTGTAGACAAGCAAGTACTTCAGGAAAGCAGAATGCATTGTAAATCTGCAATAGCCTTTGGGAAAATGTACTGAGTATGTAAACCTGACTAAATAACACATGGGGATATAGGACAGGAAGTTAAACTTACAGTTTTGCTATACTTGAAGTAAATTTTAATGTTTCTCTTATTTGTCCTAAGTGCAAAATCTTTAATTTGAACTTTCACTGTGCAGCAATGGATCAGAAACACAATCCTTCTTGTGGGAATGAGAACAAAAGCACCAGAGAGTTCCCTCATTGTTCTTTTGCCTAAGGCTTCTTTATGTGGTTTGTGTATTGGATGGGAAGAGGAGAATCAGTTACAAACAATCTAACATAATATTTGGTATAAAAACTAATGACTGGATGAAAAGTCTGTTTATAAATGAGTGAATGATGTGCAGTTCAGTTGTTTGCAAACTGATCAGCTCACATGTGTTTAGCAAATATATATATATAATCTATATATATATATATATAGATATATATTTATATACAGACATAATAGGGAGCTTTAACTCAGAATGGAAATATTATTACCTATCCTGTTGTCTACTGATGGGATGTACATGTAGTATAGCAGCTCCCAGAGCTTTGAATTTTAAATTTGGAAAAATGAAGCCTTAAGCCTATATACTATTTAAAAGAAACTAATATCTGGCTGTGAAAATGCATAGGAAAGGTTTCTGGTGTGAAAATAAATGAGATATGTCAATCTTAGTAGAAAAATGTAGAAATACTATGAGTCATGAGTAGAAATAATAATGAAATATAGGCAGAGTTGAAAGATAAATGGAAAAGTGCAGTAATGCTTCTTAAAACTGTGCTTTGCCAGGCAACATAGCTAAATAGTATCTATCTCACCAAATTTTTACAGCTGAAGATAATATTTTGCAGATTTAAATGAATTGTGTTTTTTCCCGTCTTTTAAAGATCTCACATTACTATAAACACCACAATTCTCAGTTGTTTGATAATTTTACATATTTGTCACAAAAAGGTAACTTTTTTTTTTTGAGAGACCTCATCAGAGGTAATTATTCTTTTGCTGGATAACCTATCAAATGCAGAAAGAGCTTCTGTTCCATAAAACTCTCAGTGGTCATGGAGAGCAAAGAATTACAGACATTTATTTTTTCTCAAAGCTAATAAAAGTGACAACTAGCCAAGCCTCTCAGTAACTGCAACTAAAGGTGATGGCTTTCAGACTTTTGGATTCACTGCTGACATTCTTCCTGAATCCTATTCCCTCATCCTTGCTGGAGATAAAAAGCAGGAAGACCAGAACTGATGGAATGCAAACTGCAAGGGTCAAAGGAGTTACTGCAGCCAGTGGTGGTGGAATCAATCGTGGCTGAGGGCAAATAGGAAAAAGTCTGAGCTGCCTTGGAGCTCCTGCTTCCTCACTGACTGATGATGTGGGAGTAATGCAAAAAATAATTAAAGAGTGTTATGTCACTGTTTCAGAATCACTGGCTTAGGAATCAAGCACTAAGTTAGATCTATGCAAATTATTAGGTCCTGCCCCAGTTTGGCAACTGAACCATATTTTTATATCAGACCTTATTTTTTCTTCTGTTAGAACAGCACTGACACCAAGAACATTAGTCTCTCTTAATGAAAAGTTTGTCATGGGAATGTGAAAAATCCCTATTGTTATTGTGTGGAAGAACAGAAGAGAAAAATGTAATTACTTTACAAGTGTAGAAACTAACTTTTGATATTTAGCTGCGTGAAGAGATGTACATAATGTTTACTGCACAGATTCTTTTGAACCAATATACTATTCTTTTTAAAAGAAATTGTTAGCAATCTATTTTCAAGAAATTTAAATTTTTACTTTCAAATGTGACCCAAAAAACCCCTTCAAAAGTCCATCAAACAAAACCAAACTTTGCTCCAGCTGATAATCTCACACAGGCCTCCTATAAACACAAGCATTAAATCTTTATCTCATTACCTCTTTCCTTGTTAGAGGCTAAATGATACTTCTTTCCATTGTAAGAGGAATGAAGAGTATGCATTTTCTGAGCTGCTGAAGCTTGTTATTGAAATTAAGCTTTATGACACTGCTGTTTTCCATACTTGGACCCAGTCTATTGGATTTGTTTGGCTGCATCCAGAAATAAGAAGGGCAAATGTCAATGCATTTTGAAAAGTAAAAGCAAGGAACAGGTTGTTAAATGGGCTGAGTTAAGCAATCTCCTAGAAAAGGACAGCTGCTAATATAAGTAGTATTGCTTGTCTAATGTGCTCCTGTTTCTGTGGCAGTACAGTCCACACTCAACAATGTCATTTCCTTTTACATTTGATACCTTTGCATCTTTGCATCCATTTACCTTTGCATCTTTGTGGTTTTCAGTAAGATTGATTCCTTTAAAAAGGCTGGATGGCAAGGAACATCTCAACCCCTTCACTCATCCTTACATAAAAGAATGTATATTTCAGTGTTTATGAAGTGGTGAGAAAGTACTGCTTCTAGTTTCCAAAGAATTCTTGTCAATTTTCCTTTCCACGTATTATAAACCATATTGATGTGAATGCCTTCTGAAGTTACTCAGTCAAAAAAGTAATTCATTTCAGTAGAATGATTTCTGAGGCACATCACTGCCCTGTAGACTTTCATCATATTCATTTCTTCACATGAAAAATGAGTACATTTCTAAACTGCAATTTTAAATATTGAATAAGGCTACTGATATCAATAAGTTTGATTATTCAAGACATGAGCTTACAAAGGGTTGAACACTATTATTATCAAGTACAAAGCAAGAGTGTGCAGCCTTTTCAATGTAGCTGCAGCCCTTTGGAGGATGAACCCTAAAGAAAGAGAATTAACAGTTTACAAGCAATTAATGTAGAGAGATGGAAGCCAAGATCTGCCCCTTTAGATTATTTAGATATCTTAATTTAGAAAGATAATTTATATTAAAAATGCATTCAAGCAATGATCAATAATTTTTATCATTTTAGCCATGTATCACATCTATTTCATACTGTTCATATTCTCTTGGATCAAGGTGTTGGCAGCTCTGGATATTTAACACTTCATTAACACACAGTATTAGCATGTAATAACAGGTTATACTGACAACAATATGCACTTTGCAATTTGACAACATTCACTTAGAATTAGTAACAGAGGCTGAGTTAGGAAGCAATTATATTATAAATGGGATGGCAGAGAAAACCAGATTTTTTTGTACTTTATTAATACCTTAATGTACATATGTTAAGGTCCTGAGGAGCTTCTATGCTCCCTTCATATTTTCACACTATGGAAGACAAAGGAAATTAGACATATGACAACCCTAGTTGCCTCTGCAGTTTGTCTGTATTTTACTGTGCTAATTCTAGAGGAAAGAAAAAAAGTTTAGCTCTGTATCCCGTCAGTTTTCCAGTCAAGTTTCTTTCTTAGAAGTCAAATGAAATTCTGATGAGGAATGGGCACATATTTATCTTTTACTGTGTATGTATCATCTTGCAGCATTAATGTTTTAACTAAAAAAATGTCATTTTTTGGAGCAGTTTGATAAATAGAAAATGCACTTGTTTTGAATGAGGATTTCTATTCTGTAAATGGTTTTCAACATTCTTATTATGTGCTTTGATTCTTACAGCTCTTTGTCTGCTCCTTTATTTCAGTAGAGTTTTCTTCTTTAAGGAGTACACACTGTGGATGTTTTGCCCAGGGTGTTCTGATTCATCTGATTCTACCTTTCCTATTCAGATAGTTGTCACAATTTGAAAATTTATTTTCTTTTCATCAAGAGCTTTCTCTTTCCATGAGGTATAATTTTATTTACTTTTCCCTTTTCTTTTGCCCTTTCTGGTTCTTTTTGATACCTCAGTAAAAGGAAGCAGCTCTTTATTTAATGCTGTTGTCAACCATTGCTGAATATATTACTACAGTGGAAATTATTCTGCTCTCATGAAACACTAGAGGAATTGTAATCATACAAATTCTGTTAAGCCAATGGAATAACTTGATTGAATGACAGAAAACAATGTCCTCTTATTTCACTAATCTAGAACCTACAAATATGATAGCAACACATCCACAAGCACTGAGCCTTGTTTGCAGGTGAATAGATAAAGGACAGTAGAGAGCAGGTAAATCTCAGAAAATCTCATTTTACATTGTTTGCTTGGGCTGGTTTATGCTTTAGGGGAGTTTCTTCAATTTGTCTATCTGCGAAAGAAAGACAATGAAAAATGGTTCCTTAAGTAACACTGGGGCATTTTATATCTTGCCACTGGGATTTCAGATCACCCTATTTTACTGTATTTTTTTTTAAATATTGCCTGTTTATCAGAGTCAAAATTAAGATCAACATAAAATCTCATAATATAGTCAAAGACTGTCAAGTAAGAAAATGACATAATTTATTGGATTTTATAATACCAATGTTTTGATATTATATCACCAATTTTATCTTCCCTTAAGGAACACTGTATAGAAGGAAATATTTTATAATTAAAAATTTTAAGATAGCATCGGGATGTGACTGTTACTAAGGCTCTTACTTTGGAAGGAGATTGCAGAACTGCAAATGAAGGCCTAAGTTTTGAGAAGAGAATATACAAACATCTTTAAATCTTGGATTTTCATCCTCTGAGTTTCTGTATTTTGACTAAAATTCCGGCCTTTGTGTTGCTACTCAGCTATGAATTAACTGTAATTTAAAAGAAATCATCAAAAATTGCAACTGTATTTCTGGTCTAATCTCTAAAATAAAATTTAGTTCAGTTTCTTCAGTTTTTGTTGGTCTGACTGGGAGAAACACAGCAGGAAAATTATTTTTGTCACTGTAATATGTACAGGAATCAGTATCACTGAGTAAGCAAACATCAAATTTGTAATGACCTGCATACACTCCTAGGTTGATAAATGGTGCATAATAAATTGTACAGCTCACCAAAACAGTGGTGGCTTTTTAAGTGAAATTCTTGCATGTATCAAAGTTTCCCTTTAGCTTTTGAACAAAGGTTTGCCTTGCAGTCTGCAGTCCTCTTGAAAAATAATGCTGATCTGCAGTATCCTCAGAACAGATACGTTTAACCTGTGTCTTACTCGTGCTGTGAGTGGTTCTACTGCCACCAAAAAGCTTCAGTAGCTCTGTCAAGTTCTCTGCTAGTCTGAGTCATATTTACTCCATATTTTCAAAGGGTTTCTCTGATATGATAGAAGAAAGAAAAGGCATAATAAGCAAGGAAAGTTTTATACTGGCAGCTATCTGTTGCAAAGTATAGGCTGTTTTATTCTTTAATGTTCTACAGACATTAATCTGCTTATTCCAGGATTTCCCACTATTCTCTGAGAGCCATTGAAAGAAGATGTCTTTACAATACAAGTTATTAAAACCAATTTCCATGAGACTCTCAATATTGTGTGTGTTTAGGTATTTAGTCTAGATCAGAATAGGAAATTAGTATAAAAAAAAAGGAGTCTCCTCCTTCCTAAGGGTGAACGTCGTTTCTCATCTTTGATGGTGAGAACATGTTTCAGTTTATGGTTGGGAGACAGGCTCATTTTCTTCTAGTACTGATAGAAGCTATCCATCTCTGCTCTGGGAGCCACACATCTGCACCTTCAGACAGAATGTTCTGTCAATTGGTTAAGGCAGCTGTGATGGAAATTTTTATCCAGAGGACATTTCAAATACAGAACAGCAGCCCCATGCTGACATCAGACATAAGTGCAGCTGAAGCCATGCAGCTGGCAGAAACAATGTGCCTCCCCACTACCTCTAGCCACCAGCTCCAGTAACAACATTCCTGTCCATAAAAGCTGCTTCTCAGGGGTGAAATGGACTGCCTTTAGATTCCTTTCTACTCTGTGGTAAATAAATAACTGACTATTAAATTAAATAGTTTTGATAGTACCATGTAAAGAAAATTAGTAAGTCTTGGTGCTGGTCTTCAGCTATGGTCAAATAAACATAAACTTCACTGCACCTGCCCCATCTGGCCAGGGCCAATTATATCACAGCAATGCTTGGTGATGAAAATATCCACATTATTAATACCATAGTAACTTAACTTAAGAGAAGGCTTCATTAGCAGCTCTGAGAAGGAGGCAAGGATATGGAAGGGGACAGAAAGAATTTTTATCCAGTTTTTAAAATAATGACACTTGAAGGTCATGGCATGGGAGAACTGAGAAAACTCCAATGCCATGTTGGCTCCTCAAGCAAGCAGATCTTTTGGTGCTGAGAATATAGACTTCTCTCACGGCACTAAAATTTTAGATTACTATATCATCTGAGATATGCTTCATTCTATAAATATAAATAAGTCCTTTAGTCTGATATAGCAGCAATGAATATTGAGAAGTGAATATCTTTCCATTACTATACTCAGTTTATTCCTTTTTGTTATCTAAGAATTCTGATCTGTATGCCTTTTTTCTTACTGAGTGGATGTAATCCAGTATTCACAGCATAATGATAAGTCTAATTTTAAAATCTATTTGTTACATCTACTTCTCTCCCCCGCGCCCCCAAATTTGTCATCCTCATGGAAAATATAACACTGCAACCCTGAGTTAAAAGATGAACATATTGAATACTTGTTTTGCAGCCATATATTTGCACAGCATTATCTGTGGCTGGCCTCTGAGTCACCCCAAATTAAGGCCCCATTTTTGCTGTGTAATGAGCACAGTAGAAGAGTATCTTGGGACTGAAGACAGTCTCAAGCAAACCCTACAGGGTTTGCCATTTGATGCCTTGCTTTACATTTATTGTTTGAGAGAAATGGATCTCCATGGATAGAGATGAAAATCCCATGAGCGACATGATCAGGACATGTACAGTGGAATCTCCTGCAATCTCCCCCTCCTCCACTCCCACCTCTCCACCTCCTCTCTTGTGTGCTTTCTCACCTCTCTCCTATCCTAGCACCCCAGGTGTAGCACAAACCCTTTTACAAGTCATTGCTGTGGAAGCAGAATGATATTCTGACACACAGGGAAGCCCCACCTGCAGCACACACCAGGCCATGCCCTCAGCCTGTGCTGCAGCCTCTCTCCAGCTGCTCTCAGTCTGTCCTTCCATCCACCAGATGACATTTCAGGGACTGTATTTCAATGCACCATTCAATGGCTAATCTGCTTGCATTCACTTCAACCAGTGTGGAAAGTGCAGGATTTGGTCACAACTGTTCATAAGATTCCAACATTACAATACTAAAAATGTCAGCTGTGCAGAAAAGCTTATACAGAGAAAATAAGTGACTTGACAAGTTTTCAAAGTACTCGAAAAACTATGATTCCACCAACCCTTAATCTCTATATAATTTTTTTCCAGAAGCATTCAGATTTTGCTGATATCAGAAGCTGATATCAAGATCATAAGGTGAAGTGCATCTAATAGCAGGAAAATTGCTGCAAAAGGGAGTGATCTAAAGGATGTATCACAAAGGAAAAGAATAGTTTCTTTTTGTATACATTGTTCAAATACAGAATGCTTTTTAAAAGAAACTTATTTCAAGTCCAGCTCACTAAAAAATCTCAGATAGGATATCAAGACTTAACTCTTATTTATTCCTTTTTTATTCAGCTATACCTCAACACCATTTTATTTTATCCTTAGCTGACTGAAATCTTTGTGTATTTCTGTAAACTCCATCTCTATACTAAAAGTGTCATGTCTGTTTTCAGGCTTTCAAGCTTGCTGCTAATGGAGAGTTTTTCTGGACATTCTGTACAGCATTTTCCATTTTAGTGGTAATGCTATTGACCTAAGAGTTTCCATCATGCACTAAAAAGTATTACAGGTATAGATCTCTATTTCTTTGTAAAGATGCATAATACTCCATGTCAAAACATTCTCAAAGTCATGAAAAAAACTACACAGTCGTGTTCCTATACCAAAACAGAAGGTCCTTCTAGAAGTGCAAAAGTAACACGAGTTATTAGAAATCTTATTTAAATACTTACCAAAGTATTAGTGCATGACTTTAAATAGACTGTGAGTAGCTATTTTAAGAAGTAACTAGGGGACATTTTTAGATATTTAGCCTTCTAAGCTGCAGCTTTAAGTACTCATATCACATAAAGTTAATATTCTTGTACTTTAAAATCTCTTAATAACAGTTAGAAACAGGAAATGGGGAAGGAGACTACACTCTTTCAATTTAATTCAAGTATTCCAAAAGAGAATTACACATTAAATTTGGCAAGAGTTGTCTGGCATTTAAACTAGATGCAAAATTCTGAATGCAAATTTTTGTGCCACTTGAGAATGAATACAGGATATACATATGCTTTATTTGAACCCAGATGTAGTAGTAAAACTTATCAAAATTTGGATTGTAGTAATATCAATTAAGTTTCAATGGATTCAGATCCAAAATGTGAATTTCTTCTTGGAGTTCTGCCATAGAGATATTTAGGGTCAAAACCACAGCTGGAATTAGGAGTTGTGCCTACTCTTAGCTCTAAGGATCCCACTAAGGTTTATGGGAAACACAACAGTGAATCACATTGGAATCAGCAGATGCCAGAGGTTCATTATTTCATTGGAATAAGCCTACTAATCTTTCCACAGATCATATCTCAAAATATGAAGAAATCGAGTAGAAACACAGATTTATCAACTTTCTATGTTGGAAGATCATGCATAGAGATCTAATTCAGCTCTGAGTGTCTCAGGCTTAACTTTGAATGACTTGGTTTTGGCCAAGTGTGTCACAACTTCAATGTTGTTTAAATGTGGGGTGTTTTGTGTGTGAATATTAGCAAAGCCCTTGCTGCTTTAGATAAGCAGATGACATTCCATTCCTCCTCGTTTCCCTCATAAAAGCAAAGAAGTTGAATATTAATGAGTGTGGAGAATTATGTTGTCATGCATGTTAGTCTAGAAAATATAAATTCATCTCATAAAAAAGTCAAAGGATCAAAGAAGGTTTTTACTGTTAATTGGAAACAAAGTGTCAACGGTGTCCTGATTTAAAGGGCACTCAAGGAGGATAAGGGAGGGGTGGGGCTTTTTCTTTTCCAAAAAGAAAACATAATTAGGATTGAAGAGGACTTATTAGTATTTTTTTTACTAAAATCCTTTTTGTTGCCTGTGTTATTCAATGTGGCATTCTTGATATTCAAAGTAATATTAAAAACAAAAAATATATTCTAGCAAACATAATTCAACATTAATAAAAGTAATTTTATTATAGCCAAGAGCACTTTGCTTTTAAATCTACACATTTAGTGCAACTAGTATGTTTTCATTGTTCTCTTGGTAAGTAAGCTTAGAAATAGCACATTTAGCTTGTGGCTAATTAATAGAAAATAACAGAGGATAACCTCCATACTTTGCATTCTTGTGCTCAGCCCTAATTGCAGCAGCAAAAATTGAGCCTGTGCTTCCTTAGCGAGCCTAGAAATGCTGTATTTCTTGCACACACACATGCAAACAGCAGAGCAATAGAGTGAGGGAACAATTCTATGTTAATGTTTTTAATTAAATATGCAAACTGTAAACTTGAAGGGATAGACCTCTCACTTTTCTGAGACAACCTCTCTATCTTTACAAAACATAAGGTCATTACTCAGTTTCCTCAAACATTTCTGAGTTGCAGAATTCTTCAGATACAACTTACAAAAGGCTCTTATTCTTTACTGCAGCAAGAGTAGATGTTAATTCTTATTTTCATATGAACAGAAATTTGATGAAAAAAGGTGAAAACCCATTGTTGATATTCACCCTAAAATGCAGTGCTAAAGTCAAGTGGATATTGACAAATCTATCTGAAAACTTCCTGGTCTTTTTATATGATCTCAAACGTAAAGCTTTAAATGTTATAAAGTCTTATCATTTGGTCAATCAATTAAAATGCTCTAATATGTATTTATTTGCATGGCAAAATCCAAACAAAACTATTTAGTATGCTCCTCCACATGCCTCAGCTGAAATACTCTGAGAATAAATTAATACCATTTCTCAGTTCTTGATTTTACTAGAATACCTGTTAATAACATCAGGATTTAATTAACCTGAAATAGAATAGAATAAAGATAGAAAAATAGCATAAAAGTATGATACTGCAAATCACTACTGCTTAGAACAGAGTCATGTGAACTTTTTTCAGTAGTAATGGAATTTACATGATTACAAGTGCAGTGGGTATCATTAAAATTTCAACATTTGCCACCTTTTGTCATTGTAATTCTGCATATATTCAGGGGCAGTGAATTTGGAGGTCTTAAAGCATCTGCTATTTCTATATAAGTTGCAAATTTTATTTCATTATAAAATAATTTGAATGTTCTGCTGATAGGATTATTCTGCTGCCTGAGCTTGCTGCCGTCACTTTTCTTTGAACATAGACCCTCTGGGGCAAAGTCACCCCAACGGGCTATTCCATTACTATTGTTCAAAACCAGGACAGTTGTTTTTAATTTTAAAGTTTCGACTCCATTCCATTAAGCTTGCAAAATGGCAAGTCAGTGAAAAAAGTCCCTTCTTAAAGACATGAATGCATGGGGAATATTTTAGGATATATATGAGTAATCACTCCTTCATCTCTAGGTAAGCTGTAGACAGGAGTTAATTGCTCAGCTCTCAGAAACAGGACTTTTTTGTGCATGCTTGGGTGGGGAATAGCCCTGTGCCTGTAAAGCAATTCAGCAAGAGTCATTAATTCCAGCATGACATGAAGCAAAATCTAATGGGGTTTCAGATTGATGGGAAATTAATCATTTTTTCTTGTCACCACTTGAGACACAGAATCTTAGAATCAGTTAGGTTGGAAAAGGCCCTTCAGATCACCAAGTCCATAGGAAAATGAAAGCCAAGCCCAAACTGGAGAGCTTAGGGAATCCATGCTGAGGAGCAGAAGCTTTTAAAAGGCTTCACTCCTGGATCAAGAACTGTGGGGTCACAGTCAGGGGGGAGGAAGGTGGGGCAGGGGGCTGAGCCAGGGCAAAGCCAGGGAGGCACAACTGCTCAAACACCACCCTTCCTGCACTGACAGCCTGCAGTGTCCTGCAAGAAAGAGACAGGAGCAGCAGCTTTCTGCATGGAGTGCCATGTACTCTGCACTTGCATCTCGTGCTAGGGCTAGATGGTAACCAAGGCTTCAGCACTGATGCCTAATCACGGTAGGACAAGCAAATGCTCTGACTTCTCCAGGAGGGCCCTGATACCTCTTTCCAAGAGCACCAGCCTAGCTACTGTCCTCTGATGAAAAGATTTTCAAAGTTTAGACTTCAAAATATGCTTTTCTATTCAGCGCCAAGGAAAATATTAACAAAAAAAAGATCGTTTTTAACTGAACAAGAATATTACATTAACTTCTTCAGTCACTGCTTTCATATGTTTGCTTAGATTTAAATATATAATTAATAAGATCAGTGTAGTTAGAAATGTAAAAGATCTTTTTAGATCACCTCATCCCTTTTTGCCAGCACAGCATAATTTTCATCTCTGTGTTGTCTGTTTTGAAACCTTGATAATGTGTAAGTCATGTAGGGGTAATAAACTGCGTGCTTAGCAGAAATGTTACTTGCAGATGATAATCATAAGCCAAGGAAAGGTAACACTGCAGTACACACTCAATGTATGGATTTGTTTTGTCCATCACAAAATGGCAATAGCTCTTGGTGTTGAGTGAAGTACCACACAAGTACACCTCAATTCATGGGGTTGATACGTTTTGATTACAATACCCTGCATAGAATGGTGTTTACTACTTGAATTTTGTCTAGGAAAACTAATTCATGATGGTAGCACTGAGAGCAGAATCATTCTGTCAGGAAATTGGTTTAAAGATATAGCCCAGAGCTTCCCAACACAGGTAATTTGCTGTAGGAACACAATACAGGAGAGATGTCCATAAGCACACACAAGAGGGCTTTTTGTGCAGGTGCTTATTAACAGTGGGAGTTTCTCCAACCCAGTGTGCTACCTGTCATGTGCTCAAATCGCTTAAAGTGAATATAGGAATATATAAAACATATATAAGGACTTCTTTTTTTAATGTAGGAATACCCAAATCTGCTGCTGAACCACAAAAAATCAATGCTTGTGGTGGAGGTAAAGAAGACAACAGCCCTGGATATGCTGAGAGCTGCCCCTTAAACAGAAGTGAACCAGAACAAATAGTTATGACTTGCAAAAAATCAAAACTGCTTTCAAACAACTTAGCACAGCCTTCTTCAAGGGACTGAGGAAACCCTAAATCTTTTTTATTAATTTAATTTTAAATATTATTTTTTTGTATATGTATATGCACATGGAAGTACTTTTATATTTAAATGACTTGTTATGAAGGAAACATTCAGTTTGGAACCAAATGTTAATAGACTGTTTTTTTTAAGTCTGAAAAAATGCCTTGGAGCTTTCCACACTTTCTTAATGCAGCAAAGTCTTAAGAACTTAATGAGAACAATTAAAACATCAATATTGTCAATAATTGTACTTCAGAGCATTTTCACAGAGACCTCTGACTACTGAGTTTGTCTGCAGTCTGAAAGAGTGACAAATTCTAGAGTGAGGAAGAGCAGAAAATGCTATCTAGAAAAACCTGCTGGGACAACATAACCTTTGTTGAACATTATTTAAAATTCAGACAACCCAACCACTAAAACCTCTGCCTTAAAGAAATTAAAGGAAGGGGCACCTTTTCCAACATCCAAAATCCCCTTGCCAGAGCCAGCTGTCTCTAGGCTCTAGCCAGCTGTCAAAGGCTCTAGCTACAGATTTTCAGCTTTTATCTATCTTTTTTTAAACAAACAACTCCCCAGTTCTCTGCGGAGTACTCTAATTAATGAAAGCTCATGCATTTATTCTGCATAGTATATAAACCTACTCACAAAACAAAGCAGAACAAGGTTCATCACATCACTCTCAGTCTGAATTTTCCATCACTGGGAAGCAGGAAGGGTAAGATCAGCTGACAGATTCAGGGCATGGGACTGACAGTCAAGGAGGGGAATGGGGGCCCAAAGAGCTGGTGCAGTTTCTGTCCTTGGAGGTTTTCAAGACCCCTCAATAAAAATCCCTGAGCTGCCTGGCTGAACCCTGACCTTTCTCAGCAGGAAGGTGGAGAGTGTGACAGCTGCTGAGCTCTTTGAACATGATCCTGCCTACCATCCCTTCACTTTCTGTCTCCATGTTCAGTCTGGTTTTAAAACAGGAACTACCCATGCAACAGAGAATAATTAAGATGAGTGATAAGTAGACTCAGTTATCAAGGTTTAATACAACTCAGATGTTGCCTGAATACCCTCTTGAACAGCTTTGATCACCCTCTATTTCTAGGAGTCTCTTCACTTTATGATTATGAAGTCCGTCAAGATGAAACGCACTCCATGAATGCCATGTATATTCATTTTTCCTGTATTTTGACCCAGTTGATGGATCAACAAAGACACAGTTTACTTTCATGACAGATACCTGCTAATTTTGTTCTGCCTCATGGAAACATGCAGCTAATCTGAATGCACTGCAGTGATTTCTTTTCTTGTTTTATCATGTCAGACACCTCTCTCCTATTAATTCAGAACATCAAAATCCTTGCCAGTATGCAAGGGATTCAGAAATACTCCGCTACTTATTTTTTGTGTAAATCCACAAATTGAGGGTAAACCAAACAGCCAGAGCACAAAGACTCTGTGATTCAGAATTGGCATGCAGAAATAATCAGGTTTGTAACCAGGATTATGACCAGAGATTTTAAAGATTTTTTTTAAAAATGTAAGGATATGAAATTTCCTCCAATGAATCTTGCACAAGTACTAATGCAATCTCATTTATTTTAAGGTTATGCTATCATTTTCCTTTTAGTTTATGAAGAACAAAGCATTTGAGAATATTCATTTTCTTCTCTACCAGTCTTTATTAGATTTATTAGTATATTAGTTTTATCAGCATCAGTTAGTCTAACTTAGGGAACAATCTGAGACATTACATAATGAATGTAACAATGAGATTGCTGCTTAAAGAGTAAAAAATTTCCCTTTTGAAAATATGCCTCATCCCCATTGACAAACTGTATCTAAACTTAGCCCATCAAAAAGGCTAAATTTATAAAGGCAGTGAAATAGTTTTCCCTCCACTTCCTTCAGACCTAATATATACATGATGAAAGGAAAGTATCGGGTCCATAACAGCACAAGACTTCATTTAATAGAAACAACAACAAGAACTGTGCAGTGCATGTTGGAATTTGAAGAACATATTTAGCTTAACATAGCTTTAGTAGTGAAAATTTTCAGGTGTTCTGAAACTTGCTGACTGCATCTGTTGAGAATTCCAGCTCTTACAGTGCCCAAACCCTCTGCCCTGGAGGCAGGACAAACATCTTACAGAAACTTTCTCTCCTCTTTAGTCTACTAATGTAAAATTACACTTTGCAGCATGTCTATCTGAACTGGGGAAAGGGGACCAGTAACAGAGGGAGGAGAAGGAGAATGTTGCCTTCATGTAAACTAATTATTTTCTCTCAAGATCCTTGCAATAACAGAAATAATTGCTGAGTTTCATGAAATTCAGGAACTCCTCCAAGTAACAGTTTATCCCTGGCCTCACAGCAATGCTTGAGAAGCTCAGGTGGAGGCTGAGTCAACTCCCCTGTATGCTCATCTCCTGATGCCACAGCCCCAAATCTCATACACAGCTTCAACCAAACACCAAACTGAGCCACAGTTACACTGTGAAATCCCATGAGATGTTCACTCCAGGGTGGAAAGGCTGCAGGGTTACTCAGATATGGTCTCTACATTTCTTGTTTCTGAACGAGACTTTTTGACACCCAATCCAAAACTGAAACCTGTTTTACAAAGGGTGAAGTTCCAGTTAAAATATGTAAATAGGAAACTTCTGTTTAAAATGGCCTCAACTGTGACATGTGAGTTGTGATGCAAGAAGCAGTTACAGCTTGTTACTAATTAAATTAGATAACAATTTTCCAGTTTGTGTGGTACAGTCAGAATATGACATATTACCTCTGAGTAGCTAACTAGGCTTGAACTAGACAATACACTTGAAAAAAAAAAAAAAGCTTTAGCAAGAATATTTGTTTGATAATTTTAACCTTCATGAAAATACATATATACATTAATAGGCACAGATTGTCTTGTGTTCAAGAAATGTACATGCAATATACATACATACAAAAAACCTACATACATACAAAATATATATATAGTGCCTTCAATGTATTGTATATGACATATGGATGACATATCTCACAAGAATTAGAAAGACTTAGCTCCTTTAAAACATGTTGCCCTTGTATAGAGAATGAGCCAATTGAAACTGGGATACTGATGTGACCTGTTCCTGTGGCAGGCCACATCAAAATACATTTATTAGAAAGAGTTCCTCCAGACCTTTCATTTTGAGCGCTCATATGACATTGACTCAAGAGCAGAAAAGATACAAGAGGACAGCAAAGCCAGGTACAAGATTGTCAGCCTGGAAATATGGACTCTAAAATTTCCTGAACCAGCGGGTGTACCCAAGTTTTCTCCAGGAGTGTACTGGGAGAGCTGTTTTGTAGACTGTAGGATGTCAGTGACAGGTAAAGGATGTGAGCAGTGGAATGAATGTGGCCTTAAGCACAGACTCAAACTTGGTCCTCCACCACTATAAAAAATGTACCTTGTGAACGTGTTCCTGTGGAAATATTTTGCACACCATTCATGCACAGACTTATTACTGATGTTCTTGGGACTCCAAAGTGTCCCAAGATTTGACAATGTTTATAAGAAAAATAAGGTTTAACTAGGAACGTATCTGTTTCTGAGAAGAGAATGATGGATAGAGCCCCTTTATTCACACTGACAGAAATATCTTTGTTGATGAGCCTTGTGTTTTGCAGAAGAGAAGGAATGGTGATTACCTAGCTTTATATATGTGAGTTGAAATATTGCATTTTAGACTGGAATGTATAATTTCATAGATTATGAGCTTTGTCTAATGACTGGCTGCAAAACTGATATTTCAGGGTTTAGCACTTCAATGATTTATGGTCTTGTCAGCAAAGTTTTAATATGTTCTATGTGTGCAGATGTTTCTGCAGTTGTGACATGCTATAAAGAATCACAATGGTCAATTGCCCTGCAGTGCTTTTCATGACAATTCTGTGGCAGAAAAGTCAAGGGATTGTGTAGTGGAGCTGCTGTGACTAGAAGGGATAGTTTAGTCATTAATTTGTGATTTCTTATTGTTACCAATGCTTGTAGCCCCCTGTGCTTCCAAAGTTGTCAAGAAAAGAAAGATTAATTGAAATAAAAAAGACAGAAAATTCAACTGAAAGCATTGCAACAATAACACCATTTGTATGTACATACCTGACTTCCTGATATCTAATTTTGGGCTAAATTTGCTCCAGTAGCTAAATAGAAACAAACTTAGAAACAAATCCCCCTCATGTCTCTTCAAAATAATTTTCTCCTAACTGGAAAAATTGACTCCTCAAAAAATCCCAAGCAGGATTGGTTGGAACAAGTGGATTTTGTTATGAAGTATGGCACTTACAGTAACATGTTGCTCTCCAACTGGCTTGGGGTCCATCAGGGTATGGAAGAACCAGCATCTACAGCAGTGCTGCTTAATACAGGAATATCTGGATAATCTTTTTGACACACATTTCTATAAGACCTGAATAAATTTAAACTTCAAAGCACCCTCTATTCTCAGAAGCAGCACTCACTAGATCCCAAGACTCCTGACAGCTAAAGATCGGGTCCTTAAATTTTGTTTGTTTTAATGTTTATTTTTATCCTTCTGTTCCATTCATATAATTTTCAAAGTTGCGTTCACTACCTACAATGTTGATTTGCTGGGAATACTTTTGTCTCATCGTCGGCATGTGAAAGAACAGGGAACAGTGATACTACATTGTTGTGTGGCAGATCAGGGGTGATATAGTCAGCTTGGTAGCTTCTTGGAAATTTACATCATTTACTCTGCCTTCCTTCCAACTGCTTCTCAGTCAGTCACCGGTTTCATGTTTTGTTTGACAGACTTATTTTCAGTCTAGCTGAGGTCATTGAATTGCAAAGGAAACTAATGAGTAGGAGCACTACAACACTCCCACACAGACAGCCTCTTCCAGCTGGGTGCCTTGTGCCACACAAAGCCCTCACACAACTCTACCAGACTTCTTGAGCTACAGTGATGTATCAGAACAATACATTGCTTAAATAAAGCTCTTCTTTCATAAATGTGTAAGTAAGAGTACAAGTAAACAAAACTAAATTGTAAAAGTTGAGATTTATTCTTAGAGAATGTTTGGCAAAAGAAGTCAATGTACATCTAAAATTGGTGTGCCTGCTACAGGGTGTTGTTAGGTAGCTCCTAAGAAGCAAACAAAAGAAACCAAGAATTGAGCAGATTTTCCCCACTGCTGAAATGACTGATTTATCAGTCATTAATAATATTAAAAGGACATTCACACACATACACACAAACAAAGGAGAGAAAGAAAAAAGACAAAAAGACCTAAAAAGAGCTGAGTTTCATCATGATCCTAATATATACCCCTCCTCTTCCACAGCATGGAACCATCAGCATGTCTGACTTGCATTGCTGTAGATACCCTGTCCCTCAAAGCTCTCCACATTTCTCTGGGGACCCTGCATGCCTGTCCATAAAGCTCAGACAGGCTGAAGGTCATGTGAGAAATCACCTGTTTATTTCAAGATTGTGAAATTCATGACTCTGGGATATTTAAGCCTGGATATCTCTGGCCTTCCAGTTTTATCGCTAGCTGCCTACATTACCAGAGGCTTTCACTACTACTACAGCTACTACTACTAATCAGTCTGGCTTAAGAAATAGTTTTAGGAACTTGTTATTTAAGACCTTTGTTAGAGAGAAGCAAAACCACAAAGTAGCTTCTCTGATGTTTACTCTCCTGAACAGTCAACATCTGACTTCATAATTTATCTTTTATAATAAGAAAATCAACAAATTCAGCTTAAATTTAGCTGTGAAAAATAGACAAGCCTTTAAAAAATTACTATGAGTAGGCAAACACATGGCAACAGATTTTAGCTCAACTAGAATATGAACAAACTCCCATATGGTAGCATGAGCAATCATGACCAAAACAAGACTATATATCTTGTAAAAGGAATAACAAACAACTATGTTTTGACAAAAAACCCCTTCACTGCTTTATTTGCATGGAAAAAATAACTGTTTTTCTGAAAGTTTAACTACAGGAATTTCTGGATTACTAAACACAAAATGTCCTTTACCAAGCTGATTCCAGAAGTAACAGATGCTCATAAACAGCATATATTCTTCTTTCAGTAGAAAAATGTCATTAAAACTGCATAACAAAAAATATATTTATGTATTTCAGTCTGCGCAGTTACAAAAAATATTCCGAAGTCAGAATTCAGAGAAAATAAACTGGGCAGTAGGTGAAAAAGGGCATAAATCAACACATATCCAGACATTCTCACAGAAAAAGGGTATTCAATGTTCCCATGGAAGTGCAGGAAATGAATATATGCAGCCTCTACTTACAGGGTAACTTTCTGGGTCCTCTGCAGTAGCACTGCAGGGCTGGGAAGTTCAGAGCTCCAGAGCAATAAACTCAGAGCAGAATATCTGCTTCCCTGCCAAAGTTTCATTTTCTGTGCAGCCCTAGAGACAATATCCTCATATCTTGTACACAAAAAGGGGATAGGATGGCTCACTGACCGTTAGAGAAAAGTTCTTTTACCTAGGGGCTCTTTACAGATTTCAGTACAACTGCACTCAGGCTCTAACATTAAACTTATTGCATTGCAAATTACAGGAAAAAGATCTTTTTTTTTCCCTTTTGAAATGAATGTTAACTATTCTTATTTAGACATTACAGCAAACAAACACCACTATAATACTAAATAAACAAAACAAGAGTGCTTTTATATTCCATGATTCTGTGTGATATCCTGACCTCATTAAAAGAATTCTCTGCAATTTCAATATATTTTCCCGACAAACTTCGCCACCATTTGCCAGGTGGCATGTCTGACATCAAAATCTCTTTCCAAACAGTCTGCTGCTCCTAATGCAGTAGAAATTCAATTAATTTGTTCTACAGAAACAGGTTGAATCAACATGCAGACAAAGTGCAACCCCTATACTTGTTTTATATTAATTGCAGTTCTGTCTAGTTCAGTACTGGACATCTGTCTCAAAGCCATCAAGAGGATGTCAGTTGTAAGGAATAACATGATGCTGACTAAAGATGTATTTAAACCAACAGCCTGAGCCACTGTGCCAATCTCTCACTTCTCAAAAACATCACATATAATCCATCTCCCTTTATAGCATAAGGTAAGTTCACAGGATGATCAAAAAAATGCTAAATTGATTAAAAATTATCTCACAGTATGTTCATACATTCATTGAGATGTTAACAAGAGCTGCTTCCACACTTTTAATATACTGTGGTATTCTTATACTGCAGGAGACACTGTAGAGAATTTCTAAAGTAAATAGAAAATAATTTTCTTAAACTGCACTGGAATTCGCTAAATATTTGTGAATTCAGTATAAGGAACTTCATACCCTCACTGAATAATGGTAACAACATGGTAGCAACTAGCCAATATTTGGAGGTTTATGTTTCCAAATTTCAAAGGACTTTGCAGGAAATAAATATCAGTATCCCCAGCCAAGGCACAAAGAAGTCCCTTGAGACCTGGTGAAATGTTTTGTCCATTACCTTCCATGGATGCCACTGAAGAACAACTAGATAAGAGACAACAGAACTCTCCTTCCAAGGAGACAGATAGTGTGGATGGTGTGCACTGGAAACAAAGCTTTGATAAAGCCAGAGAGCTCTTGGGGCACATGATGCTCCACTGCAGAGCTCTGTGAGAGCTGCTGAGGCTGAGCAGCCCCTGCACAGGCAATGAGCATTCCAGCCCTCCCACACTGTCAGCACTCTCCCAATGGAGCACTTCTGCTGGTACTGCACAGCATGGCTATGCCAGGGAAAGAACCAAAATACTCTCAGATTTTGCCCAAACTCTCTCTACATCCTACAAACTCCATTTAAACTGCTGGCAATGATTACTGAGGTCAAGAAGCTATCCACACTGAGAATTTGTGCAAACCATGAAGGGCATGTCGAAAAGTGGCTTCAGAATCTCCACAGAAACCCCTCCTTTAATCTGTGTAGCCAGTACCTTTTAGAGTTGAAAACAGGAAGCTTACATGCAATAGCTTTTTAATTTGTGACTAATTGCTCACTATCAAGTTATGCTTTCCTCTCCTACCCTTTTTAAATACTATTAAGGTCATTTACAAAACCAATTTTAATTATGTAGAGAATACCATGGAAGACTTGCAAGATATATTTTTTTTTCTTTACACCTGCCACAAACTGCTGTATATTAAATATGATTTAGACAAATTGGGCTGTTTGCCAGTAATGAGCTGAAAAGAACATCTGGACACATGTAACACATGCAAATTCACCTCTAGCAAATCAGTCTGGTGCTGGTGAATCTCAGTTTGTTTATAACTATTTTTTGATTTGTGGCCAATCACTCTTGACCTCTAAAAAGGACTGAAACCTTTCTAGACTAGTAACTTTTTAGACATACACTTCTTTTTTACTCTGTAATATCAGATTTGATGCAGGCTTTCACTATAGAAAAAATGCATAGATAGTTCCATATAGATCTTCTATAGACAGAGATATTCATGATTCACAATATAAACATCTACAAGATGTTTGTAAGTCAGTAGAGATATTTAATTTTAGAAACTTTTCTAATAGAAGACTTAATTTTCTGGAGTTCTTTGTTCTCTTTGGAAGTCACAATGGGTCTGACAAAGTGGCCAGATTCATCCTCACGATGGCTGTCCTGAGGCCAGTGGTGTCAGACTGAAGTTTGCATTGAAGTCTGAAGTTGCTCCAGGCTAATTCCATTGGGATTTCACATTAGAGAAATAAGAGAGACTTTGATCAATTATTATTGCCTTTAAGAGATACCATTTGTGGGATCCCCCACACAGAGGACTATGCTTAAAAGGATTGGGCAACAATTCTCCAGATCATTTCATTTTCTTTAAAAAAGAAAAGTTTCTAGTTGCCAAAGACCTGACACACCTGACTTTGCTCTGGGTCATGCCCTCCTGGAATGCCATTCATTTCAATAACTCTTAAAGCAGACACTAAAACTGATTTAAATATTAACATGGATATGCATTTTGCTGTGCTTACACAATCCTCCAGGCTAAAGAATGAATGTGAAGTTTCACTGCTTTAAATGGATTATGTATCTATAAGTTTGGGGATTTCTACAGCCTACTAGGATAAGAACACCTAAAACAATGTGAAATATCTTAAATGTGTCCATGGTTCTCCATGATAGATTTAATTCTGCAAGAAACACACAAGAATTTATACTGTTCCAGACATACCTTATATTACCTTGAAATTCCAACAACTCACCGGACAATGGTATCTACCAGTGTTCACTATTTTAACTTCTTTTAAGACATTTTCTAATTAGTGAGAAATGAGGCATGTGCCTTCCACATGCCAATACAGCTAACACAGACCATGGGGAGGTGATCATTTCCTAGTAGGATTTACAACATGAATGCAAATTTTCCAGGTCAAAACTGGAAAAATTGCTTCTCTGTTAAACCAGAACAAAAATAAGTTTGTCCTCCTGGTTATTGTTCTGTAAAGCAGCAGGGCAAAGCAGCAAATTTGTAACATGCTAAAAATTGAGAGCAATTGTTATACCAGTAGTATTTCCCTCACTATAGTAATAGTGAGAGTGGAAAATTGACACTGTAAGTCACAGAAACAATTGCTGTCTGATGCTGAAAAAGTTCAAATATGTTCTTATGTTCCTTATCTTAGGGATAAACAGTCACATAAAACTGGATTTTTTTTTTTTTTAGCACATGAAAATTGAGGAAACCAAAATAGTTTGGCTAGTTTATGTAAGTGTCTTTGAAAATGCAAATTTTCTGCCTTACATGGTATAAGTAACTAGACAGATGAAATGAGAGGTTAGCAAAAGAAACAAGATTTGGAAAGCTTCTCACAGCATGCAATAGGCTGCAAAAGTGTATTCTTGATATCAGTAATGTGTATCAGTTGGAGGTAATTTTTTCCCCTGTTCATTTTCTCTCTACTTCCCAAGAGAATATTTCAGAGATTACTGTATAATTATAATCAACAGTTATTTTATGAGGCCGACAAGACCTCCCTGAACTAAATGACTTTTCCCTTTTAGTCACAAGACTTTCTATAGCACTAGTAATTTCTTTAAGTGGTCAATCATACAAATTCAAAAAAAGAATAACAATCTTTATTAATACTGGGTTCAGCTTCTCTATCCAGTGATGAATATATCTTACACTATACATTTTTTATGTGCAGTCACTTCTATTTTTGTTAATTTTTCTATCTGAAAAGTTTGATAGTAAGACATTTTGACTAGGGCTGTAACTGTATCTAAAAAATATATATATTTATAAAGCATTGGTGTCTTTTGTTGCTTCTGTGATCATTTTATCTTCCTTTTCATTATTTTCCTTATAATTTGAAGGCTGATGTGCAATTCACTGCTATGGAATGGCCAAGTGGAAGGAATATTTTTGAAGTCATTTATACTTAGAACAAATCAGTTAAAAGAAGCACTAACAAGGGAGGACTCACTTGCAGCCTGAATTTCGTTTTACAATAGTTCACATTTTTCTGCTTTGAACCTCTGACAGAATATAATAAGGAAAGAATAAAACAGAGAAATGATACTTAGAGTGTTGCAAAGAAAGATGTCATTTATAATGGTAATCACTAGTGTATGTTATTTCCTATTGAACATACCTGTTTTTTTACATGATTTACAAGATCCACAGACAGTGAATTAGCTTTATAAACCTCACAAGAATCTAGTAATTCCTAACAGGAAACACATCAAAACCATGATATTTTTATTTCCACTCAGGGGAAGAATCTTTGCTCTAAATATGAGACAAAATATACCAGTCATAGGAAAAATGAGACCAAAAAAGTAAGTGATGGGTTCAGAATAGCAGGAGCAAAGCACTGACAAGTTTTTTTGGAACAGCTCAGGAGAGACAGTGTGGGGCTGGGGCAGAATAACATCGTGGCTGGGCAGAGGTTTGCAGTCAAAGGCAGCACGAAGGCAAGCACGGGGCTGGGCAGGCAAAAGTTGACATCCTTGTGGCTGATTAACAGAGGGGACAGAAAGGAAGATAAAGTTTTAAATCTGATGAGGAAGATCCAAAATAAAAAGGACACAGGATGTTAAGGAGTGACAGAGTCAGAACCAGGGGTTGGGATGATGAAGGAGCTGTGCAGCAGAGTCGTGGGTAAGCTACAATTCCATCGTGGTTAAACAAGGATTGTGCAGCTGAAAGAGGGAAAATCAGACACCATTCCTGAACATGGTATTTGCAACAGCAGTTGTTCTACTGTTAAGTAGAAGATGAATGGAGAAACAAAAAGTTCTCTGGGCAGTTCTAGAGCAGAATTACATCTGAGCAAGTGAAGAAAAAGCTGTGTGTGCCCCTGCTCTCAGAGCAACCCAGGACTAGAATTCAGCTCTTCCTTGTGCTGCCCCTGTTTTTGTGGGAGCCCTGAGGCAAGGCTAATTTCCCAGCTGCACAGCTCTTGCTGCCTTTTTTTCTTTGCTTTGAATAAATACATACAGGCATGCTGTACAGTTGCATTCCCCCCTCATGAGGGGACAGCTTCTTCAATTTAATATACTTAAGAATCCCTAAATTTGACACCCAAACCTTAATGAACATGGATGTTAAAAAAAAAAATAATTTAGAAGGTTTGGAAAAGGCAGTTAGAAGAAGTCATTAGGAGAAGTCAATGAGCTAGGTGAGAGCAGGGTGTTACTTACAGCCCTTTCTCTATACAAGCACAGCAGAGCTGCTGAGATTTGCTCATAAGGTGAGCATTCCTTCCAAGATTCTACCATTATCTCTAATTAAGAAACATTTCTTTTTAAATTAAAAGATTCCCATGGTCACATTATTCACCTTTTTTAGTTTGTTCTGTACACAAAAAAGCTGTTGGACTGGAAACATCATTTACTTAAATAAAAAAACAACACCCCCCAAGGTGTGTGTTAAAGTGAGATAACACATGCCCCACTGGCCTTAAAATGATCCATAAAAGGACTATCTTACAATACCACATTCTTGGAAATGTCTTATTGTGATAATGAAATGGCACCAAAGTTCATTTGGTTATAGAAAAGCTGTGTTCATCCACATACTATGAATATTTTTACACAATTTCAAGCAAACCCAACCAAACACAACCTTCCAGCTGTTCTGAAGTATAGCAGAGAAATACACACTGAATTATTTAATATATTAATTCTGAAATGTAATACTGTGTGGTAGTTATCAGATGCATTCTTTATCTATATGTTTATCAGCATCACAAGATTGTAGAAGGAGGTTCATTGCTCTCTAAGTATCCAGTAAATTCTGGACAGGATGCTGCCATTCCTTCTGTACCAATCACACTGTTAATACTGCAAAAGGGAGAAAGTAAATCAGAATTTATTTAAAGGTCCATTCCTTCCCCCAGATTTTATATTTCTGCCATTATTACTGAATTTTTTCTACTGGAAAATTACCAACATTAGAGATAATAAATATTCTTATCATGTGTAGTGCTCTGTAATTAATACTTACAGACAACCAAAATATATTTGCTGCCTGGACAGTCGTAACTAAGACACTTGGAAAGCAATGAATTGCTGCAAGACAGGAAGAAAGGATGACATTTATGATCCTGCAGATTTTCAGCCACTGTCAGAGCACATATCAAGGGCACTTGTCCTCACAGCAAGGCTGGAGCCTATCATCAAGGGCTTGACTCCTCCCATTTCTGCCAGCAGAAGGGCCCTATTTAAACACAGAAGCACAATCAAAAGACCTATCACATAATTTTCCTTTTCCATTCTTTAGCTGGTGGCTAAAATAGAGAGCAACTCTCTAGTCCCATTCTGTCACTGTTGCCACAGATTACTTCCTACAGCTTTGTTTCAGCTCCACAACGAACTAGGAAAAAGATTTTTTTTTAGTTTTGTAAAGTGTTCTGCTCTCAATGAAATGGTAGAAATGAAAGTGATTAAATTGTTCTACCTATGGACTAAAAAATTTTAAACTACTTTAAACACCCTAAAAAGGCCATCTACAGCTTCATCCTTCAAAAAGCAGAAAGACTGATAAGAAAACCAGAAAACTAGGTCAGAAGAAAAAAAATATTTCCAAGCCTATTTCAGTGTAATATTGGAAATTGAAGTAAGAAATAGTGAAAAATGGCTAGGAATTTTCTTTCCGAAATTATGTTTCGTCTCCTCACTGTCTTTGTATATGACATAGATAGTCATCAGGGATAATGTTAGTTCTTTATTTTAACTGTGAGTATTAAGATAATGGAAGAAATTGGCTAGTCAGTTATGAAATATTATAGCAATAAAAGTCTTTGATGGAAGACAAATCTTCTCCAAAATAGTATGAGGGTGTCAATAAATGAAAGGCAATGTGAAGATCACTTATATTTATTGAGACTGCAGCATTTATCAAAGTCATCAACATCTAATTTGAGTTAATATACGTGCTAGCTTTTTATTTCTGCTCTACTAGTTTTTTCATAGGATAAAGGGCTAAACTTACTGGCTTTTAACTTTTTTTTGCTTTTATATAAACTATATTTGGCTTTTATCTTCCATCTTTAAATAAATGTGCATTTGGATTACACCTGTAGCATTCCTTTGGTGGGACAGCTGGGCTGCTTTTTAAATGCATTAGTACTTCCCACAGTGGACCTGCATGTTAACAAACCCCCTCTGGTGTCTTAGAGGCATTGTAAGTAAAAATCTAGAAATTTTGGTATCTGAAGTCAGTAAAAAGACTTTTTCTGCATATGTTTATAAACCATTGCTTTATGTTTATGAATTATATGATAACCATACTAGAGAAATGGTTCCATTCATGATTGGAACAAAATGGATCCAGGCATGAATCTGAGCTTGGAAATAAATCTAAATATCTTGGATATCCCAAGCACGGCACTAACTGATGTCTCAGGACCCGTGACAGAAAGGAGAGGAGAGCAGCAGGACCTGAAACCATCTCACACAGGAGACCCCCCCTTTTCTTTCAGGGAAAGAAGGATTTATTAGAAAAATAGGAGCTCACCCACTTGCAGTTGTTGGCATTTATCTTTTAACACCATGCTGAGCTGCCACTGTAGGTTCCAGCTGTATCCAGTGGGCAGCAGACACCTGCTCACCCTTTTTTCCTTGAGGCTCTCAGGAGCCAGGCTTCCAAGGGCAGCTGCAGCAGCCCTGGGCCATCTCTCTGCATTCCCTGTGGCTGACGTTATGTGGTGTGACAAGGACACATCCAGCTCTGTCAGGGGCAAGGGATGGAGGCAATAAGGCCCACCCAGGAAATTTGGGAAGCACACTCTGTGGTTGTTCTGCCCGTGACAGCTATCCTCTTTCCTAGTGCTCCTCTGGCAACTACTGACCTGGGACTGGAAAAATTATTTGTGAAAAGGAATTACAGAAAGATGAGTCAATGACTGCATTTTACGGGAACCCGCAGACCTGCTGGGACACTTATGTTATTGATTTTTCCCATTGATAGATTCCTCTTCCAAATGTAAAAGAGCAATCCTGCATTAATGTATGAATGCAGATTTCATGAGACTCCCTAACCAGCTGCTCATGAAATAGTAATGCCGTTCTTGAGTAAGGGAAATGGTGAATCTAGTGGTTGTTTTAACTGCTGTCTAATGCCTCAACAAAAGGTATCTGCACGATACAACGTAAGACAATTTTTTACTGCAGTTCATATTTCAAGCCTGAATTTGTAGTAGTTGAAGCATAATTCCTACAAAATCCTCAGATGCACTGTATGTTGTAAATTCCTACTACACTGTAAACAGGATGTGTTGTTTACAGCTTTAGATCCACTAAATATTTGTGGATTTGCTTCCTCAGCTATAGCAGGAACTTACTGGTGATAACTCCCTGCCTTGTTCAATAACTTCCAGTAATTATCATGAAGAAAATGCAATAAATTTATGTAATAGACTGCCCCTTTGCTATAATATACAATGAGAAGCAATCAATGCTCCTTACAATGAGGAGAAGAAATACAACCGTGTTTTATTTTATAGCTTTAGAAATGCAGCTTTGGAAACCACCAGAGGGAGCAGAGGGAAACTCCAGTGGTCAAATTCCAGCCCTGCTGCGAAAGACAGCCCAGGGCTGGCATTTTACAAAGCAGCAACACAACAGTGCACTGACTACTTTTTAGGAGACTATTTTATTTGCTCACTCATCCAGCAAATGCAGCATCCCCAGGAACTGATGCTCTTATTTCACATGCTTAGAAAGAGAGAAGAAACATGAATCTTGTAAATAACCCTCAAACTTAGCCTTTGGCAAAATAATTGTGAAAAAGGCAATGCAGGAAGAGGATAGCAAAATATCTACTTTTGTTGCTAATAACAATCTTGGCAAATAATATAGCTGTATTTAATAATTGTGGGTTTAATATGTAGTTTTACTGTAACTTAAAGGGCATTTCTGAGACCATCCTTGTTATGCTTTAAGTATAATTACACGCTATATATATTGGAAAGTAAATGAAAGCCTTTTCCTGGTGATTTGTTATACATTTCTTTTTTGCCTCTGGCTTAGTGAAGGCCAGGACTCTGAAGAGTTTCAAGTATAATGCACAGTGAATATAAAACAGTCCATTAATTGGGATAATAGGTCCTGGCATGTAATTGCATTGCTAAGGTACTATGGATAGCTGCTGAGTGAAATGGTATTTATTCAAGGTTGTTAGTCATCCGTGGATAACTTTATTTGTCCACTGGTGCTTAAATAAATGCATCATCCATCAGTAAGAATACTTATGAAAAAATTTATTGCAAAAATCATTATCACGTCTCAAATTATAAAAGGAAACAATATACAAAAATTGCTGAGCAGTACAATAAAACCATGCCATGACATGTTTTTCTTGTTTTTTTGCCAGTGGACAGTAAAATATGGTTAAAAAATCAAGGCTAAATGGCAAGTTTACATGCTGACAATATTTACCCTTGCCACTGAATATAATAGCTGTTTTTTAAAAAAATCTAAAAATTCATTCCTAAAGTGCTATAGAAGTTATCTAATCTAAATAGGAGAAATACATTCAATAATGAACGCAGCACCAACTGCAAAAAATTTTAAAAATAACAGTGTGTTTAAGCTACACATTGAGATATGGCAGCAGCTTTTGTTCTCGACATTGTTTTACTGATACTCTGCAATGATCAGTAATCCCTGAGAAAACAGTGAAGAACAGATTACAGACACAATAGTAAGACAAAGAATTACTTGGTTTTGGACAGTCTTAAATAAAGCTTCAGTAAGACAGAAAAGACCTACAAAGAATTCCCATTGTTAGTGGCAACAGCTCAGCTGAAAACACCTTTGTATCTCATGAGGATAAAGAAATTCTTAGGGATCTGATTTTCAGATAGAGTTCAGCCACATCCTCTTTTATCTTCAGCTACATATGCATACACTCATTATTATGACAATCCTACCCTCAAGATCTTATCTCATCATACATTCCTGCTCAATAGAACTGAAATAATACATAACATACAAGGGATACAAGTATGCAAGCAACGTTTGAAAGAAAATACATACATTAATTGGCATAATGGTGCCTGCAGCTGCAGCAAATGTAATTTGTATTTGTAGTTTCTTAGTAATTTTCAGCACAGCTTGAATGGTGTGCTTTGCATGTTGGGTTTACAAACTTTTTCAGTGGTCACTCCCAGGTTTTTGGATAGATATAAAGACAAAAAAACCTCTTTTGAGTTCAAAAGTTCTTTGCCATTCCCAGCAATAAATCACAAGTCAGCTTTGGCCAGGTTTTTCCACACCTCCCACCATGGTGGCCAGTGGGCACCTCCCCACCTGCATGGGAGGCTGGACCAGCATCTCAGCAAAGCCATGCTGTTTTTCAAGAGTCAAATTTTGTCAAAGCCACCCATCTCGTGGGATACAAAGGCTGGCAAATGGAATAGATTGATGAGAAAGACACCCACTTTAAAACAGCCCACATTTTACCAACACAAGAAACGGTGGTCACAGAGCGGTAACTCCTCCCTTCCTAATGCACATCAAATTTCACAGGAGACAGGGAAAATTCCACCCAACTCACAGAAGGGGTTATTAGCTACATCTAAATATAAAGCTGATCAGTGAAGCCTGATCCTGCAAACACATATGCATGCTATTAACTTCAGATATACGGGGTGTTGCAGCAATCTTAGCGAGGTAACTCATGCATTAAATTAACCACATCTGTATTATGGGGATTAGAAACAGCAGCAATGTCTTTTCCTTGGGATTCACTTCTGAGGACTTCTGGAAGGTGCCAAAGACTCGGTGTCAAGTTTTGAAATGTCAAATAACATAATATGATTGAAGAGTAAGTAGGAAAAACCCCTCCAGTCCTGCCTCGAAGACTCTCTATCGTCAAAGCAGGATTTACAGTTTTTCCTCCAAGCTCAATGCTATTAACAGGGGCTCTCACCCTCTCTGCATATCACTTTATTTCCACCTCTCTAGACCAGATATTCCCAAATTTATCAACTTCACTGAATGTGCTCCTTTTATTCCATGATAATTCTATGCTTACAAGTTAATGACCAAAATAGGGAAATTCAGCCTAATGGTTATTCTTTATGAACTGGTTTATAAAACAAGATCAATTTTGTATTAGAAGTCCATTTGGATGCATTAGCCTATATTGCTGCTACACAATGAAGTAAGCAGTTAATGCTGCATCTGTCAATAGCTTGCATTGAACATTTTTTCCTGACTATTACCTAATTCAGTATCAAGTTCAACTACACTTAGCTTGTGTAATACACCAACCCAGGAGCATCACTTAACACTTAAATCTATTGCATTTAATTTTTCACCCCCTTGTCTGTCCACTTCATTTATCAGAAATTATCCTGTAAAGCAATTGCAACCACCTGCCATTTAAACTACCTTTTTACTTTAGTACCACCTGAAATATTTATTACCTTACATGTTTTAAACTGGATCAATAATTAAATTACTGAAGAGAAATGATCGCAACAAAAAAAGCAAAAGAAAAAAGTCTTCAGCAATCCACCAATAAGAACTTCCCATGCCCTGCTACTCTGGGTACTTATCAGTGTTAAAAATCTTGAGCAACCAATCCCTACTCAAATAGCCTATACAAGAATCTGTTGCATAAAATGTTGGTAAAAAGAAAGAGCTGACATAGAGAAATACTAAATCTGCCATTTTCTCTTCTGCCAGTCACTTACAAGATGGTAATCTTGTTTGTTTAACATGACTCACCTTTCAGAAATCCTCTCTCACTCATGCCTTTTAAGTTATAATTTTCTGTGTGTGTCCTTTTGGCAACCATGAATTAGAATTCTCTACCAACTGACTGAAAATATTTTGCTTAACAGGACTCTAATTTTCAGCCTTTCATGTATGCTGTCATTTTAAAAACAGTGACTAAATTCACAGCTTTCAGTCTCCTGAAGACTTTTGTATTAAATATGCATTAAAATAATAATGGCATCAACAATTTATTTTCACTGTCACTTATTAAGATATGCATAGTACCTTCTTGTACTTTAAGTAATTTTCGCTTGCTCTAACATTTGCTTACGAGCACTTCTTCAAATATTTGTTGTAATATTTTCTATATTAGCAAGGTTTTAAAAAAAAATCTTAAAATACCCTCAAAGACCTCTCCGCAACTTTCCCCCCATGACATAAGAAAGCAGGGTGAAGGCAACAATTATTAAGACAAGTATAATTTTTAAAATTTGGGTCAGTCTCTGAAACATGATATGTTTCTTGCACATGCTGCTCCAGGCTAAAAGGGCCCTGGCTGTGCCTCCTGCCTGGAAATAAGGGGAAGAACTGAGAACACCTGTAGCAGGTGTTTTTCAGTATCAGAGTACTCCTTCCAGCATCTAAAAATGCTGCTGAAGGACTCTGACACATCCAGCTTGCATTCATTCATGCCAGCTTTTAAGCACTTTATCAAATGCTGGCACTAACCTCCTCTCCCTTCCCTGTATTTAACCCTTGGTTTTATTTACAAAGATCAATCATGTGCTTCTGTCTTCATTTTACCAGGCTAAATAAGTAGGTCCTGTTATATAGCACACTTTAATTTCTTCTCATATGATAGATTCACTGTTCGCTTAATCATCATAATTGCACCTCTTTCCATCTGTTCTCATTTAAGTTCATTTTTCTTGAACAAGGATGACCAGATTGTACCTACCTCTCAAAATAAGATTAATGCCTTCAGTGATTCTCATTCTTCATTATTTCTTCAGAAGATCTTAATGCATATTCCTTTTTTTAAAAGTGTGTTGCATGGATTACAGAATAACCTGAGTAATTCACCATAAATAACTGAAGATCTCCCAATATTTAATATCAAGCCCTACTCCTAAAAATTTTTACTTGGATTTTCAATTTAACACAAGATGTCTTTGATATAATCACATATCAGTGGTATACTTGGCACCAGGTAACACCTGAATTTCAAGTCTTATGTGTTACATGTTTTACAACGTTCAGCAAAACTTATCTCATTTAAGATTGTCTCATCGTCCCCACCAAATATCCTCAGCTGGAAGAGACCCACAAGCCTGATAGAGTCTCCTTTTAAATCCATGAAGGTTGAAATCTGCCATGAAAGACAAGGAAAAAATGGCCTTCATAGCTGAATTTGGGATCATTCTCTCTCTGTCCCTTCCATTCCCATTAATTTTCTCCACTTTTGCCCTGACGTCCTGAAGCAGAACTCTCAGAAAACTAAAATCAAAGCAATAAGTTTCTGTTACTGCTCCTGCACTCAGAGAGATTTCATCAAGACTAACACCAAGTCAAAGGTAGTTAAATATGCTTTTTCTCTCCCTTATTATGACTTTTTTCAAACTAATTAGTAACACTACCCATACGATCAATGTGGTAGTGAGGAGCTCCCATTAGAAAATTGTTGATATTTAAAACATACATGGGAGAAAGAAAAAATACATCTTAGAATCTTTATTTCCATTGTTAAATGAGCGACTTATTTACTACAAATTTTCAGGGAAAAGTTATTGAAAAGCCAAGCCCAGACATAAGGCCTTAAAATAGTGAAATTATAAAGGAAAATCATGATTACGAGAGCCAACTCTATTTTAGAGAGGGGACAAAAGATATGTTTAAAGCACCACTAAATACATTATGTTTTTTAAGGACTCTTCAGAAGTGAATCCACATAATAAAAAATAATTAAATTCCCTATAGGATATAACACCCATTTCTTAAAATCTCAGCACTTTTAATTATTTGTCATTTACATTTATAGTAAGAAAATACTGGAAGATCACAAACTGATATCAGGCCCTATTGTGTGGAAGTGTAGCTCATTATGGCCCTCTCCCTCTGAAGAATTTCCTATTTAGCCTAAGACAGAGCAAGAAAAAATGAAAATGGATGTTAAAAATGTGGTTGCTAAAAACCACAAGTGGCCTATCATGCCACGAAGGTACTCAACTTGGCCATTGCTGGAATGCAGTAGTATAAAGCAATTAATATTATTTTTTCTGCCTATTTTTGCTGCAATAAAGAACATACTGATCACACATTACTAAACCTGTAATATTCTTTCACGTTAGAAGGAAAATTCATTACAAAATAATAAAGAGTGTCTAATAAAAATATATATTTCAGAAAACACTCATAGCATCTGCTCAGCAAATCCTGGCTCAAGCTTTGGGGCTGCAGGATCTCCTGGCTCTTCTGTACTTTACATAAACACAAAACACATAAAACTCTTCCAAGAAAAATGCTTGAGCAATGGACATCATTAATCACAAAAGTAGAAAGAGCTGAAGTAAAAGTCAGTGATACTTTCAATCAGGAGGAGTATTCTCATTAATTTGTATATAATTTTCACACTTATTGTTCCACAACAGGGGTCAGAAAAATAAAAAGTGATTTTACAATACCAAAAGGTGAAGCCTGACAAGGAAAGAAGGCAGATGAAACCTTTTTCTCAAGCATTTCATTAATAAATGTAGTCCTTGAATTTCAATATATGACATTACCCCCATCTCCTGATTTTCACATTTGCTAATTTTGACAGTTTTGCATCTCCACACAGGTAAACAAGTAGCTCAGAATCTCTATGCTCCCCATGAGACATTAAAATTCAGCTAAAGAATGCCATAAAAACTAATCCTACACCTTACAGTAATCTTTTAAATATGTTATTGCCTTTCCTACCTCTACCCTGGCCCAACTTTCAAAATACAGCTCTTTAAGTATAATGTGAATAATTCAACTTAGCATTTCCTAGTATAAAGTGGAAGTCTAGCTATTAGTAAAGAAAATCACCTGCAGAACACACTAAGAGTACCTGTTTCTGGATGTAGAAACCATACCTTTGTGAGGCTTCTCAAACTAAAATTCATTTTGGTCACAGGGAATCAGGAGCAGATTCTCCTCCTTCTGCTTCTGCATGGAGCCAGCAACAGAGATCTGGTATGCAGAACATGGAGCTGCTTTTCCTACAATGAATACAGATAAATGTAAAGGAACCTCAGCTGACTTTGCTCAGCCACTTCTCCTCACTTAATGATGATGTGCAGTAATTCAGCACAGCTGAACTCTCCAGGAAGTCTTGAAGCTCTGCCACAGAACACTTCCCCAAACACAAAATAATATTGGTGAGTTTGGGATTGACTTCTATCATGCTGTAATATTTTTTTCCTATGAGTTTGTTGGATGCATAAGCTATAATGGACTTAGATTGCTTGGGTAGCTGTGGAATACTAAGAGGCAGGATCTCTCATTTCAAACAAAATTTGCTCTATTTGACATGACAGCAAAATAATTTCACTGAAAAAAAATCCTAGTGAATGGAACTATTTTAGTTTAATAAATCCATCACAAATCAATAGAATTATCATACACACATCATCCTGAATAAAAATCACTATCAAGTGATGTAATGTGTGACACATTACAGACTTCTAAACATATTATTTGGGTTGAACATCAGTGTGGTTGAGTGGCAGTTTACAGTTTTAGATGTATCTGTACATGCATGAACGACAAGCCCAGAACTCTGCATGCAACTGAGCAGAGTGACATAGCTGCAGTGGATGTAAACTGCCTGTGGGGATTAATCTTATCTCAGACTTTTTCTTGGCTGAAGAGTGAATCTGAGAAGGCAACACTGAAGTGCCTGTGACCCAGAGTACGCCCACTGGCAGCCAACAGCTCCAAGGGGAGTGTTTTGGCTGGAAAGTAAAATGTACACCCCACCCAATCCAACCCAAGACTGGCCAAGTGCCCACTCAGTCGCTCTTATCACTCCCTTTCCACTGGGACAGGGGAGAGACTAAGATAGAGAATGACCAGCAGAGTGAGACAAGGCAGTTTTATTACAGCAAAAAGAAAGAAACAAGTGGAGATCTGCATGCAAGAGCTGAAGAGGAGCTCAGTCTGTACTTCCCATCAACAGCGATGTCCGGACACTTCCCGGGCAGCAGGAATCAGCATGGGTAATGGTTCCTCTGCAAGGCCAACACTGGAAACTCACTGAAATGAAACTCATTGACACCCCCTTTCCTCCTCTCTCCCTTAGCTTGGATATCTGAGCTAACATCATACGGTGTGGAATGGCCCTTTGGCTAATTTGGGTCAGCTGCTCTGCTTGTGTCCCCTCCCGGGACCTTGCCCACTGCCATCCCCTTTGGTGGGGGAAGGAATGTCACAGGGCAGCACTGCTCAGCAGCAGCCAAAACACTGCTGTGCCACCAGCACCCATCCAGCTGCCCCTGCAAAGCACTGGGAGGGCTGTGAACTCTGCCTCAGCCAGAGCCAATACACCTGACCTCAGCAGAAATCTCTCAATATCACAGTATCAGAATCCCAGGTTGGCAGGGACCTCAATGAGCATCTGTTCCACCCTTTCTTGGCAAAAACATGGTAGCCCAGCACCCCATTCAGCTAAATCACAAAAGTGTCCAATAGCAGGGACAGGCAAGAAAAGAGATGGAATGGAAAGTAATGTATCAGATAACAGAGAGAACTGGTCCCTTAGATTTATTATTGGACTTTGGCAGGGGTTGGGGTTTGTGTATTATTGACACTGATTTCTAGGCTTTGATGCTGCCTGCAAAGATGCCTATTTTCTCAGGATACATAATTATAATAGCATTAAAAAATAATAAAGAGTGTACTTGATCCCGCTTTAAACATCAGGAGAAAGCCTAGTTTATATGGAGCAGGAGCCTGTAAAGAAATTAGTGTTAAGCTTATTTTTAGTAGCAATATTAGCAGTCTTTGGAAAGTTTTTCCTCTGATTTTAACAGTTCATAAGCATTAAACTTCATAAGCATTCTAGAAATCAAAACCAAAGTTTATTCAATTAAACTCTACACATAGGGAAATTTCCATCAGCTGTTGCCAGCATGAATGTAGATTGGCAGCAGAATAAATGCAGTATTTCAGATGCTGGCAGGCACTTCTTTGTACACATGAGGGCAAGCAGCACACTGAAAAATATTTCAGGTTTAACTACTAGATTTGAGTGAAAGCCAAGTAGCTGAGGGAATCTGTTCCACGTGATTGGGCCCGTTGCAGTTCAGGAGAAGTCAGTGACACGTGCACTGCTCAGCCTCTCGAGCAGCAGCTGTGATGAGGACAGATAACAGGAAGGTTTGTTTTCTAGAGGACACAGAAATAACATATTGCCCTGCCCTTTCATACAAGGTGAGAGAAGCTCACAATAGGTTATTGGTTTAAAGAAAAAAAAAAAAAGAAAAGAAATGTTTGTTTCTTTGAACTTTTGGAACACTTAAAAAATGACACGAGAGCATAGCAAGTTAGAGGCTTAAAATCAGATTCTGGAATGTGAACTATGAACTCCCACTAACTCAAAGTACATGGTATATTTTTATAGGATCTCATAATTAGGTCTGTGAACTTACATGTGAGGTCCTTCCACTGAGTTATGCCTCCCTGGCCCCGGGCTCTGACATTTCACAGTGTGAAATGATGCTTGACAATGGTGCTGTCTTGCCTTGACAGGTGTAATAGCAGAGCTGAGCAAACCATAAACCCACACTGTGCAAACCTTTCCTGTGCTGGTGCATTTGGGGCAGCATTATCTACTCCACTAAAGCACAGAATGTTTGTACCAACCTCAGTGATTATTCACCAGCAACTTCGTTCTTTCCTTCCATGTCAGCAGACACTTCTGGAAAAGTCAGAGTAGCACTCTGAGCTCAGTGGTATAATCACTGCATTGCTCCTTGCCATAATGCATTCTGTGTTCTTTTCATAGCAGGTCTAGAATTTACACTTAAACAAATTGATTGTAAAAATTATGTCAGTTTCATTGCAGATTGTCTTTCACATGATTATGAAAGCATTCATTCAATCTGTTTTTTATCCAAAGACTTCTCTGATAACTTTTTTGTGAGAATATAAATACTAAGGTATTTAATCTCATATTAGTCAACCAAGTAACAAGGGATTAACACTACTGCATGGACAGGAAGCCAAACTAGCACTAATTAGGGTCCAGGCTCCCCCAGAAAACCATCAGCATGATAGTGACCTGAACTCAGTCCTGCCAAGTCCCAGCCTAAACCACTGACCACAGTTTCACCTTCTGGACAGCAGAATAATGAAAAGGCATTAGAAAAAAAAGCAACATAAAATGTTGTGCAAAGTTCTTCCAGGAAAAGCACATTGTATTTTGAAGGAGGAGATGGTTCACTACTTTTCTCATAAACTTTGACATTTTCTTCAGTTATGGGCACTATTATAATTTAAAGAGTGCGTCCCTTTGGCTCACTCTGAATTTGCCACAGGAAAAATCACTAGAAAGTGCTAAGAAAACTTCAAGATTACATTAATTAATTTTCCTGGCCAAAAGGACTTCAGCACCTCTTGTCCACAGCCCACTGAGTTAAGCTGTGAAGGATCTGGAGATCCATCTCCCCTCCTTGCCACACTGTGCATCGTGTTCCCTTGGTGCACTGCTCTCCTGGCACCACAGACTGCTGGTCTTCTCTGAGATGGGAATCACCAAACCAGCATCACCCAACACATGTAGGAGCTGCCTTTCTCTGACTTTCTGAGCAGCTGTCAGGAAAGCACGACCAGGTCAGCATCATGTGGCACTTGGAGCAGCTCAGAGACAGGGAACAGTCAATGGCCACAGGAGCTGACTGTGTAAGGCAGCAGAAGCTGCTTGTGACAACACAGGGAAAAGCCACGTTTCCTTTTCACATTTAGCAAATCACTTCAAAGCATGTGCAGAAGCTTTCCAAGGACTTACCGTTTCACCAAGTATGGATGGATTTTCACAGAAACACCAAAACATGTATTTCTGACACCAAGAATTCCTTCCTCTTGCCTAATTTGAAGCCTCTGCTTTGTAAAATGCAAATCAAAGTGGAGTCAGCCCTTCCATTTCAAAATCTATTTGAATTCGGCTTGACAGTTTTCTACTCTCCTGACCTGTATGGAAAGTTTGTTTTGGTTGTTGGTGTTCTTAAGATAACTTGTTTTTGTTCTTTTCATGCAGCCAGTCTGTCAAAATGAAGACATCATTTTGCCAGTTTTATTAATGCAAATATTTCTTGGAGAAAATGCAGACACAGCAAACAAGAAACCTTTCCACAGCATTTGTGACAGGCTGCTTTCACAATACATTTTTGAGAAAATTTAGACCAAAACCTTTAAGAAAAAACCTTTCATTTAAGGAAAGGCATATTTTATGAAAGCCACTCTAAGAAGATTATATCAAGTGTACAGCCATTAAGGATAAAGAAAATATGCCTATAAATACATTGAGAAATTAATTAAGATGGCAAGAGAAAGGGACAGGATGCAATGTCTGCCTGCCTTTGAAATCAAATACTTGCCATAAGGGTGATTGAAATGGAAAAGAGATGTAGGGAAAAAGTATTCAAGAAAAATTAACAAGTATATAAATAGATACTAGGTAACCGAATAGATATAGATACTGGAACATCTCCTGGGATGGGAAAAAATTTAACCCAAAAGACACAATTTTCTTGATTTGGGATAGAAAATAGTAAAATAATTCTCAGTGGTTTTGTTTTGTATCAGTATTAACTCATGCAATTTAAAAACACAGCTAAAAGGGAGCAGTTATTTGAACAGAACAATGCTGTTTCCACTTCGTATTACAGCATGCTTGCTTTGTCTATAGGGAAAATATTGAAGAGTCCAACTTTCTTCAAGGTTTGGGAATATGATCAAAAAATAGACAAGTATTCTTCTATCACTCTAGAAGCTTTCAAATGTTACTAGAGGCTTTTCAAACCATTGGACAACATTAATATTTAATGCATGAAATGGGTAAATGTTAGGGATCGAAGATAAGGAGAAGTTATATTGTTTGCTAAAGACCCCACAGTATATTGAAAGAAAGCCTAAGCTTAAATTTTCTATTTTTTTGAGCCCTTGGTTTGGTGGGGGATTTTTTGTGTGTGTTTTTTTTAATTCTTTTGAAGTTATTATTTGTATATTTTAAATTAATTTCATATTTTCATTTTTGGGATGAGTCCTCCAGTCTACTTTTGGCCTTTAATGCAAATGTACCACAGAGATATTTGCAAAGACATTTTCTACTAGACATCAATCTGAGACTGTTGAATCTCACTCCCCCCTGCCCTGTATCAACCTTTCATATAAATCTCATGTATCATCCCCTTCAGCATAAACCTCGACCTCCTCATTCTTCTCCCGCCTTTTCTTCCCTTTTCCTCTCTTCCATTTAAAGCCCTGGACTGATAATTGAAAATACTGTGTATTCTTTTCCCCATTCTTTCCATACCAACATATTTATACCCATCTGCACTCCATTTTCTTCCATCATCATCATTATCATCATCATCACTGCATTCTTTTATCCTGCTATAGTTAAGTACTTTTGAGGTTAATCTAAGTCCTATTACAGTTAATGGAAGCCTTCCCATTAACTTTGATGGAGGGAAAATTAGCCTCTAACCTCTACTCAGTTTAGTTCTTTCAAGAAGGAATTCAATTCTTAACTCTCTATTCCTTATTTATATAGCTATTACATACATATGGTGCATTCCCCCATTTTATTTCCAAATGCTTTCCTGGTTTCTTTCTCCATATTACACATTTTTTCTAATTTATTTTTTAATATTTCCAAAGGCGTATCAAAACCACCTAAACATGTTCATTCCACAGCTGTCCATTTCTCTGTGGGCATATATGGACACAGAGAAACTTCTCTGCAAGACAGCTCTATTTACTTCTAGGGAATTGCACAGGTACAACCAAGGGCAACATTTTAGGCTTTAAGAGACCTGGAAAACACAGTAGAGTAGTTTACAGTAAATACAGCATACTAAGATACAACATTGCAGTAGAGCTTCCCTATCTCTCACTGTCTGTATCCCTAGCAATTAATATCACAGCTGTCAGATAGAATTGACCTGGATAAATCATTTCCCCCAATCAATAATCACAGTAGCACGTTTGTGCTGCTTCTCTCTGTCATTGTATCTTACAAACTTCCTTTAGCAGGTCCTTCAGGGAAAGCCTTTGGAATGTGCCAAAGGCATCGGGGCTCATCTTGCTGGTGTGCAGCACTGACTGCAGTGGGTGAATTCTCAGCAGTAAAGTCAGTGCAGTGCCTGTTTGGAAGGTCTGGCACTGAAGATATTTTCAACACACTAGCAGAGTAAAACGAAGCTAAAAGCATTAAAACAAAAGAGGATATTACAATAGAGTCTGGTAAGAATTTGAATATATTTTTCAGTTGTAGGGGAGCAATGCTGACCACTGAGTAGAACTGGATGCAATCAAGTCATATTAAGAATATCCAAAAATGCACAAAAATAAGATGGTACGTTTTAGTGTTGCTTTCTTAGTGCACTATTGGCATTTCAGAGAATTTACACAACAGTTATTCACTATACTGAACATGTCATATGTGATGTAGTGTCTGTATGGAGATTGGCATTAAATAGTTAAACCAGAGTGAGCTGCTGGGTGAGCTGGTGAGCAAAATAAGGTGAAGGAGAAAAGACAGCCTGGCTTGATCAGTGATTACTTTTGAAAATACACAGCTGAAGGAGCCAAGACACAAAAACTTGAGCATCATAAACAACTCCAACTAATCCACTAGGAAAGATAGCTAGTCCTCTGTAATAGTGCCTAAAGTGATCTGCAGGTGGCCCTCTGCAGCTGGAAGTCTTTGCTTTCAGTCTTCAACTACATATCACTTCCTTGGAAAATTAGTAGCTGTAGAATCATCCATCTCTTTCTGTTGAACAGGTCTATTTATAATTACAAATTCATGGCCTTTTCTGGATGAAATATTCATGTAAACTCAACTGCCAAACTGCACTTATGGCATAGTAAACTGCAAAACATTATCATATTAAAAGCAATTCAGCAACGTGCTTCATGCCAACATAATAAAAATGTCATTTTAAATATTGTTTAGGAGCACTAGATTATTTTTCAATGTAGAATCCCAAAATGCATTCAGGACACAGTATATCTTGAGAAAATGAAATCAAAGTATGAGGCAAAGTGTTGAACACAAGCAATTTCAAGGAAGTGGCAAATTGTTTTATTTAGTGAAGAGTGTTCTTCCCAATGCTTTTCTAAGACCTGCTTTATATGTTCTACTCTTTTGGATATTAGGCAAACTTATAACTAGTCATTAAAGATATGAAATAAATAAAGATGACTGAATAATATTTAGGTGGCACTTGAAATGCTTATGGTAATATTTGCAAATGTATATGAATGTATGTATAGTGACTTCAAAGATTTGTGAAGAGCATAGAAATCTTAGATCTGGTGTTTAAACAAACTGAGAAATCATTAAGCATTTTTAATTGAAGTAGTAATATGTAAAAATAAGGAAGTCTGTATGCAACAGAAAAGATAACATTATACCCTTGTAAAAAGTCCCTTTGTAGCCCTTTTAGGTACTGGAAGGTTCTCTAAGGTCTCACTGGAGCCTTCTCCTCTCCAGGCTGAACAATTCCAATTCTCTTGGCTTTTTGTCATAGGAAAGGTGACTCAGATGACAAAGCTCAGAAGGAACACATTATATATCTTCCTATTCTCAGCTGGACTACTAATTGTTAATGACAACAACCTGAAATCAGCAATTCTGAAAATAAGGATTAAACTGGCAGATTGGATAATGAAAAAAATAGGCTCTAACTCATAGGTAAGAAAGGGTTATCCTGTTGTTATAAAAATAGGGGAATTTTGAACTGATCAAATGATTTTTCTTCTTCATAAAATAATTAAAAAAAACCCATCCAGATTAAAAAAAAATGTTTCTGACTCTGTTTAACAAAAGGAAAGCCAATTCAAATAAATGTGAATCACAATTTATAATAGGAAAATAAAAATGGTCACCCTGGGACTTACTTAGTAGCTACTGAATATGGTCCCAGTTTCTGCTTTATTAAATATTTAAATATTGTGTACAACACAGAACATTGGGAAGAGTGGAGAATGAAAGCAACTTGATGTGAATCACTGTGTATTCTCAAGGAATGGTCTGTAGTCTGTATTCAGACACTCCTATGAGGTTGCTGTGAGAACTTGGATATTCTTTGGCAAAAAAAGAGATGGAATCAGCCCTTCACCTCCAGGCTAAGCAAATCCTGAGTTCTGCTTCAAAACATGCTGCTTCTGTCAATACTCCCTGTGCACACCACACAGCCCACCTAAATACCCCTTTCAGCCACAGATACTGTGCTAGTTACTTTTCCTTTCTTTGTAATCCTAATTTTGATGTTTAATGTGTCCCTCCAAAACCAAATTATGCATTTTTTTACCACTGAAGCATGAGTGACATCCTTGGAGCTTGCAGAGATTCATGCAGATACAAACAAAGCTGAAGATAATTTTGTCTATCTTCATGAACTGTTCTCTTCGACAAAGAAAAATCTGTTGGATAGTTGAAGAAAGAGGAAAAGAAGAAAAATATCCTCTTTTCTCACCCCATTTTTTTTATTCTGCTAGGAATGTGAAGTGGTATCTAGGGGGAAATAAACCCAAGAAAGTAGAGGAAACAACAAAATTATTGACTATGTCCAAGAAGCTTATTACAGGAAGGTATTCTGCTCATAGACTCCAGCAGTTCTGTACCTATTTTTAAAAATATTTTTCTTTCAAATCTAGCAAGAGCTCTACTTCCTGCTTTTTTGGTAGTAGGGCAAATCTTTGTCCCCAGGGAAGTCTTTCCTGCCCAGGGTGGTGTGAATGCCCTGCAATGTGTGCTGCAATGTGTGAGATTTGCAATAGTCTAATGTTATTTTCCATAATTGCTTTGTTCCAAAAGGTTTTATCTGTAGGAATATTGTTTTAAAATTTTTAAGTCATTAATCTCTAGCAGATAATTTGTGTATGAGAAGAACTGGAGATGGATGACAGAAATCTTCATTTTTAATAGCACACCTCCCTAATTTATGAAAAACTAGTAACTCCATCTTCTCCTTTTTTCTTAAGAAAAAGATACTAATTCCTGGAGTGAGACTTTGCTACTGAAATTTTACTTATAAAAAAAAGTATTTTCTACACTAATATTCTGTAAAGACACCACTTTAGAGTTTAATTACTTTAAATTATTTACTGGCCTTGTAGCATCCAGTAACACACTTTAACTTTCTCGGCAGCAATCACTGAAATTGCTGTAGAGAGGTTCCTTGACAGCAGAAAGGGCTTATCCCAGCTCTGAAATAGCTCCAGGGGTTTCACCTATTGCAGAGTGCTGCAGAATTTCTTTGAGACAAATGTGATGCCAGATGTAGACACTTCTGTGGGTACTGACTGAATGCCTTCCCAGGTACTCCAACAACATTACTGTGCTTAATCAATAGAGAGAGTTTATATTGGCCATAAAACCACAGAGCAAGATCTTCTAACTAGAGCCACATGATGTGTTTACTACCAAACCTGAAAACTATATTTATTCTCTGTACTCCACATTATGGAGAGGAGGAATGACTCACAATTACTATTAGACATCTGAACCATTTCATTTTAACTGTGGAATATACTCACTAGGTAGCAGTGTCAGTGTATAAAGGAAGGAGGGGGCATAATCAGGCTGGGTCAATGCATACTGCAAAGTATTTACATGCATGTGTGTGTGTGTGTGTGTTTGTCAGTATTACTATTCAAAATTTTTTTAAAATTATGAATCCATGGAGATTAAAAATTTTCAAAAGATTTTCCACTCTAAACACATAACAGCATTTTATCTATAAAAATCTCAGACAAGATAACAGTGATTAAACTACGAGTTGGATGGCAAACAAAGTAAAAAAAGTTTGAGATCTCAATGAAATTTATCAATTCCTTTTTCCTGTTGTCTAACATATTCACTGCATAGCTTTGAACACAGGAATATAGCATTTTCACACCAAGGTCAGGGTGTCCAGCACTGAACCCAGAGGCAGATTGCTGCCCACCCTCGTGGTGATGGATGTGGTGTGTGCTGATGTCATGGTCACACCACCCCCTCTGCCTCCCCTCCCCTGGCTGCCTGGCAGAGGAGCAGCCGCTGCTGACAGCCCCTGATTACAATACTGATGGCCAGCATCAGAGGGTGTTGCCTCCAAGCTGCTCTGATTCAGAGTTTTATATGAAAATGACATGATTCTCAAAGGAAGCAAAAAGCCTAGATCCTCATTAACTTGTTAAGGAGACAAACATGCACTGGCTTTTCTTAGGCCATAATGTGTGAAGTTTTCACACATTGAGCTCTGGCAAGGGAACTTTGAAGATGATGCACTTTCACTTGGAAGGGTTCAGAAGAACTCAAGAGAAAATAATGGATTTTACTTTGTGTTTCATATAATTTTGAAGAGTACTCAAGGACCAAAGCCTAAAGAAGTCAGCATAGAAACTGTTGTTCACTTCATCAGGTTTTCAACCAGGCCTCAATAATATTTTTTTTAAAAATGTCACATTACATTCCATTAAATAAATCCAATAAAACTTGATTATTGAAAGTACAGCCTCTCAAATAAAGTGATGAAATTATTTCCTTTTTCCTAATCAGTGCTCATCATTTTGGAAAGGGTGCTAATATTTTCTTTGAGTTTATTAACATTAGTATGAATCCAAGGACCTGAATATGCTGTAGAACACCCACTACAGGTTCTTGGTGATTGTGTTAATAGGAAATGTTTCCAACCCAACTTAGAAACAAACTTATGTGCTTGCTGCACACATGGCCAAAATAAAATGCCTACAATTGTTGAAACTTCTGGCTGGTAAATATGTAATTTCTATGCTGTTTTCTGAACAAATCCATGTTATTGTGAAAAACCACCACATCTCCTGTCACTAAATTTGGCCTCAAAAGGTAGAAATGCACACAAATCCCCCCAGGGTGCCGTGCTGCAGTGCCAATGAAGGTAAAGCCAGTGGCTAGTTCCTTCAGGGACTTTAACATAAATGCTATTTCTTTTCTTGTTTTCTTAGGTCTTCAGTTGAGGGTTTATTTTTTTTGACTTTACAAAAATAAATACTGCAGCTCTAGATTCCTATTCACCAGAGTATTTTGGCAAATAAGCCTTTGAAACTCATCAGGCTCCTGACTTCCCCCAGAGAGCTCCCATTTACCTGGGGCCTGGCTGCATGATGCAGACTAAGTCTAACATAATGATAAGAATAAATCTAAATAGCACCTTCCAAACCACCAGACCTTTGGGAAATTCACACTTCTCCTTGTGTGAAAAAGCCAACAGACTCATTTGATAAAATGCTGCTTTACTGATAATGCAGTGAGTTGCTGAGCTCTCTTTCCAGACATGACTCACAAGAGAAAGTCACTTTTCAATGTACAGATTGAATATCACACTCTCCTCTGTTGTTACTGCATGACTGTAATAGACTCATAACAGCAAAAAACTTGTATCTTTCTGCTCCACGTTCATGTGTTTCTAATTTTAGAGTTTTGCTTTGGGACTTTTTCTTTCTGTTTTTTTCTTTTTCCATACATGAGAAAAAAATCTGATGCCAGTGATGATGTTGAAGTTGCTATACTGCCTGGTTAGGTCTTATAGGACTTGCACATCATCCAGTAAAATTACTCTCTTAAAAAATTTGCTGCTATACAAGATAATAGAAAGAGCTGAAATAGTAAGGAGCAGAGATATTTGAGAGCATATTAAATGATTATGAGTCCCACAAGGAAACAACCTGCACCAATCACTAAAATGTTAGAAATGGGCACCCAAAATTAGGGAACATCATGCTTCAGATAGGCTACTTTCACATACCCAGTTCAGACCACAGTCTTCATGTGATAAAACCCCACATTATTTCTGAAAAAAACTGCCATTAATCAGTGCATGAGATGCAAGTCAATCACTTGCTGACACCTGTTCAATATTATCAGTTTTACCCCCACTGTTTACTGTATGGTAGTCTGCCTTGTTTATTGTACACTATTTAAACCCTGACTGAACAAAATTAATCAAAAAATGATTAATTTTTTCAGAGCCTTTCTGTGACACTCATCAGACATTAGTTCCTGCACTAAACATTCATAACAGCTATCTGAGATAAGTGCATAGTGATATTCCTTTCCAGAGATAGCAGATGCAATGCCAGAAATCCACAACCTGATTTTGTGCTTTATATATCCCAGGCAGAAGACCTTGCTCCATTTGCAGCTGTGAAGCCTCAGCATTGGTGTGTATTGCATTCCCAAGTCACATGTCCAGGGTGTTCACAGCTCAGGGAAACCCTTATCAAGTGTGGGTTCAGTAACCAGCATAGCATTACTGTGTGCCAGGAGCATGCAGAAAAACAATCCTCCAGGTCACTAAGCACGAGGACAACTTTTTTTATTCCTGCAACACCCTGCCTCATTCACTGAATCCTATCCAGAAATAAATGAGGTGGGATTGAAACATTTTTCTCTCTGCAGAAGTTGCAAGGCCATCAACTGCTGGAGCACTGGGGAGTTCTGAATGACCACCCCAACAATCCCCTGTCCTGCTCTGTCCTGAGCATCCCCTGCAGGCAGATAGGTGTCACAGAGTACTGGGGTAGAGCAGCCCTTCCTGCTTTAACTCAGAATGTATTTTCTTTTTTTCTACTTCAAAAAAAATCCTCTTAAATTCTTCCATTACATACCACCTTCTTAAATGCCATATACTTCCTTACAAGAGTTCCATGGGTGCAAGGGCTGTAAACTTCCTCATGGAAGTTCTGAAATAGGATCCAGAACTTCCTCAAATGTTTTCAGATATTTACTGACAACTGAAGAACAGGAGAATCCAGTTATTTCCTCTGCTCTGCTTGGGGACTGTGGAGGATACAGGAGCGAGAATTTCCCTGCTCATGTGCTCTGACTCTCTCCTGGCAAAACCTACACAATCAAAAGTTTCAGATGCAGGAAAATCTTGTTTAGCTCCAGGGCTGGATCATACCCACTGTGAATAAAACTTCTACAAAGTTTGCTGCACAAATGAAAACTGAGAAAACCAAACTGAGCAGACAGTTTAAAAGTGGATTTAATTTTCAGAATTTCATATTAAATATTCAAAAATAATACTCTGAATATAACAGCTACTCTTCCTCTCATCTACTTCTAGGAATATCTGTGGATTGTATTATGAGGTTTCAGATCATCTTTTAGTTGAGCATAGCAATGTGTTTTCCTCTTGTTTCATTCATCATGTGACAAAAAATACACTCAAGTGGATATTTAAACTCATATTTATCAATACCTAAATGGCTTCATGGAGACTTGAACTAAAAATAATACGTAAGTCCAATTTGATAAGGAAAACATGGAGATATTAAAAAAATCTAAAAAGTGACAAAGTGCTGAATATTTCACTATTCTGATGTCCTCCACACAGTATTGATGTAGATGATACCATAACATCACAGGAGGATAGACATACATATAAAAGCATGTGAACTTGGCTTCCAAAGCACTTGGTAAAATAAGAGAGAGGAAAGAGGAAAGGATAAATTTCAGATTAGTTTGTTATTAAAAAAACTAATGTAACCTATCTCTTCTCATCCCCTAAGTAAACATTCACATATATATATATATAATTTAGTTAATAGAAGTGGTTTTTATTATTTTGTGTGTTTGTTTTTCCTTTTAAACAGAACTTAAAGTTGAGCAAATATTATTCAGGGACAATTTTGGTTTAATTGATCTTGGGCTAAAGGAATGAACTGGCAGATTCTTGAAACTGCTGCCAGGTCTAATCTCCTGAGACGAGTAGCCAGGGACAGCTGTAACTTGATGCATCTTATCAATCATAAAATAAAATTCTGTGCAGACTGCAGAGTGAGCACTGCTTCTCAGCACAGTCATTCTGGCACTGGTAAGGTATTTAATTGCAATGTGATACTCACTATTAAAGATACATGAACTTTTCAAATGAAAGTGCAGGGAAGTCTGGGAATCTCTTACTCCTCAAACCTATTGCTTATAATATTGCTGGTATTCCCACTGCAGGCATCATTATCATGATACAAAGCACTAAGTGTTTGAAGAACTGAGGTTTCAATCAGTCTCCATATGCCCAAATAAAGTGTAGCTGAAAAGCATAAGAAAATATATTCTAAGTCTTGAAACAAGCAGTAAACAATGGATTTTATACAAAGACTCCTGTGCTGGAGAGGAAACTCATTCATTTTTATAATTCCATGCATTTCCTCCCACATTTCACATTTCTTGTTGACACAAAGCATAGTATTGTTTTATCTGCTTGTCTCCCCATTCTGTTATGATATAAAGCCTTCCCTGCCTGAGTAATATCAGCTCAATCTATCACTCCAGCCTAATGCTCTCATCAGAGCCAGGCGGCCTCGCTCCATTTCTCCTCTACAACGTGCCACTGATCCACACCTCTCAGCCCCCTGCAGGGCTGGGCTGTGCAGTGGGGAGGATCCAGCCCTGCAGCCTGACACACAGGGGGATGCAGGCTCTGCAGCTGCCCCTCAGGGGCCACCCATCTCACACTGACCTCCCCTGCTCACTTCCCTCTCACATTCCTTTACTGACTTCCTGTAATTCCCTCTACCTGTAATCTGTTTCTTACTCTGCTTCCATAACCCAATTCATTAAGGGAAGCCCAGCTTTAAGTACACCTATATCCAGAACCAACAAAAGCTATGTGGAAAGTCCAAAACCATTCAAGTATGTTTCAATTTATTTCAATTTATAGCTGTGGTTTACCCCATAAATTGCAATGAAAGCAAATGCTTGCTCATCTATTTCCACTTCTGGGAAACTGAAACGAATTTGCATGCACACATAGATTACAGAGCAAGAAAATGTGTGTCTAATTAACATCAGCAAATGGCTAATTATGAACAATAAACACTGGATGAAGAGAACCAGTCTGCAAAGAGGCATGGAGGATGCCAATTTGATCATATAAATCTTTGATCAAATATTTCAGGGCAGATAACACCAACAGGAGCAAAGTAACTACTAGCTGCAAGATTTTCTCAGGTCTGTAGATATTTCTTTCTGACAGGAGCATCTCATCCCAGCCCCACATCTCACAATTGAAACAGAAACAGGGAAAAAAAGGTTGGTCATTTACGAGGAAAGGTTCTGTTTGAATTAAAATATCTATATGACACACGCCCCACCAAAAACTGGAAAAAACTGAGCACACCTGAAGTTTAAAACCTAATATTGTTACAGGTCTTCCTATGCTGTGCTGAGGTCTCTCCAAATAATGTCTTACATCCGAGCTAAAACCTTCTGAAAATACTGGGAGCTTTTTGTTTGTTTGTAGTTGGTTTTGCTATTTTTGTTGTTTTTTTTTTTTTTTTTTCTTTTTCATTTCAGTGTTTCTCTGTGTTTCCAGAATACTCCAGAGGTATTCTCCAGATTACCTTTCTTTTATGATTTCTGAAAACTGTTTCTTTTCCTTTAAGGCAGTTGTGAAACAGTACACTTTAAACCTCATCCAAATGTTTTGGAAGACTAAGCAGATGAAAAATCAAGTTTCATTCCCAATTTCTCTTTGTCCATTAAGGGATTACTAAGGAAGTAAGCAGAATGTAGCCAGATTTTGCAGGCTGTTTCTAATTAAATTCCACTTTTTACCTCTTTTTATTACTTGTTGGAAATGTCCTAACATTTAAGAGTTAAGAATCCCAGACCTAGCAGATGAAGAGATTGATTTACTCAGTAGCAACACAATCCTTGAGCCAAAATGCTCTTTAATACAATATTTTCTAATAATGACTATGTGTTATTCCCCAGTTCCTATTTTACTGCCAGATAAATACTTTGTGGCTGTAGGTATGTTATCTAGTGTGATTACTTGAAGCATTAAAATACTGTGATTACTTGAAAGAGACAATGCCCTTTTTTCATGTGTTAGTGTGTGATAAAAATCACATAATAAAATACTGATTATTTATAATGCATTTGGAGCATAGGCATTTATGGTGTGCAAATGCTGGTGTTAGTTATAGAGTATACAACCCCAGGGGTGATGCCAGCAGCAATTCAGGTTTCATATAAAAAAATAGACACCAGCTTGGCTCTTTCCCATCCCCACACTGGGTGCAACTGAATGGGGGACAGCACTTTGCAATTCTGTTTTCAGTGCCCCACAGATTCCTCTATTCTTCTCATAAATATTATGTCACATACTGTACAGATAGCTCATATTAAAAATGTTTTATAATGTGTTTTTAAATTATTTATACAATTCTTATCTCCTTTACTGTCCTGAGCTTCTGTATGCACACCTCCACAGAAGAAAAAAAACAACAATTTAAAATTAAAAGCATCTGTGTTTCATCTTGAATAGTTTTTCCATCTCATTGAGGGTTTCTGTTCTTTAACATTATGTTCTTCCAAACCAATATGTATATTTTACCAGGATCAAAAACTGTTGCAATGCTGATTCATACTTCTAGGATAAATATATTCATTATTCTCAACTGAACAGCAATATCCAAGACACCTTCCACCATCCAGACACCAGGAATTATCAGTGGCAAGACAGATTACAGCATGAGATAAATGTGAACTTCTAATGAGCTTCCACAATTAAAAAAGGGGGAAAAATCCAGTCAAAAATTCCAGTTACAAAGTCTAAGATATCCTCATCTCTATCCCTGTTTTTGTAACATGAATTTTCTTAGCTCACATGATCCCATTGCCTGACAGAAGCACAACATGCACACACTTTTTCTTTTTTACAAGAATTTGAAAATTTTTGGCACATATATCTTAGTTGTACAGAGCAATTTTTTAAACATGCAGACCTATTAAAAGGTGAAAACAATTGCGTAGAGTTGCTTAGGAGGAGATGAATTGTTTGGTGGGTTGAATTTTAAACTCTTTCAACTGCACAGTAAGAGGAGTTTATCAGGTGGATGTCAATACTTTTGAAGAGAGAAAAATTTTGAAAGCGTAAACTTCTATTTTATATACACTTCTATTTTATATACACTATTAGTTTTTGGTGGTACCCTGTTCCCAGGGCCTCCATACATCTGCTGCATTTGAGCAATATATGGGGATTTAACTGCAAAGAGAAACCAGGTGGAATTTACATGCCTCATGTCACCATTTAGAATTTGGCTAAAATACCGAAAGATATCTGTGAAGGTAATAAATCTGTCCAATATTAAGAATAATTTTCTCTCAAGTTCTTGTCTCTTTTTGACTACCTATGTATGTGGGTAAATACGCAAAAGGTGCACAGAAAGTTCATCTATTAACATCAGACTTTTCATGCATTAATTATAGGTATATGTTCAATCCCTTCTTGTTAAAGAAGAAACATGACAAGAAGCACCAGAAAAATTTAGTGTCCCAGATGTGCTAGACTGTCTGGTGGCAGTGTATTGCAGAAGCCACTGTATATACCTCACAGAAATTAAAAATAAAATACTTGCAGTACTCTAAGGCAACCACCAATCAATTTCAGAGATCTGTAGAAATCTTGCCCTTATGCTATTGATAGATCCTGTCCTTGTTGCTAATGCTTAAGCTGTTTCAAAAATGTTGCAGGGAAAAATTGGGACAGGGTCTCAAAGATGGGTGGATGAAAGGTTCCAAGCAAACATGGCACAGGAGCCAAAATTCAGAAGTCAAAATCATAAACTATTTGTTGAAGAATACCTATTCATACAGTCCTATTGAATATATCCTTAAGGGCCAATTTAAACAAAGTACAGCAAAGACTATTTCAGCCCAGAATGCCAAAACATGGCTGTTCTCCCATGTTCATGCTTTTATTTAACCTAAAGTTAGGCTTACACTGCTGCCACTGGAGCATTACTGCTTTTTACATGCAGCATTTAGTGAAAAAGTAGAAAGTCACCTTTGGCAGCAGCCACTAGCAATCTGTGTTAAGTATCATTAAATTGCATAGCCCTCTGACTAGGATTTAAATGGAAACAGACTTAAATGAACTTGCTGCTGGTCCTAGGAAGTATTTCACAGCAATTCTTGAGCGAGCACAGAGAACTCGAGCTGCAGCCACGCAATACATGGAGCAGAGCTTCTCCTTCCTGAGCAGCAAATGGATATGCAGCCTGGGTCTCTCCAAGGAATTCTCATCTGCAATTTAATACTCTAAGTACCCTGGGAACCTGTATGTTATTAGACAGTAGTTACTACAATGTTTAAATTAATTCATATAACAGCACAAGTTCCTGCGAGTGTAATTACATGCACGTGGGTGGTGTTTGGATGAATGACTCCCACACCTGTCCACACCACTGCTGCAAATATCCAAAAGATTATTAAAAGGCAAACATCTTACCTGCTCCCAACAACACACCACAACAGCATTTTCCCTTCCCTCTCCTCCACTCCAGCTGATGCTCCCAAAGACACATCCTGGCAGTTACCAGCCACAAATAAGCTCTGAAGGCTCTGCTGGGGTCTAACAACAAGCCCTAATCCTGCCTGGCATCCTGTGATAAATATGTTGTTAGAAGCTGCTAGAAGTTGGATCAATGCAAAGAAACATCACCCCAACGAAATATGCACAGAAATTTTTCAAAGCAGGAAGATGCTGAGAGAGAAATGGCATTGTTAGAGTGTTAACAGCATCCAAGCAGCTGTGCCTGGTCCTTGGCAATCCCAGTGCAATGTCAATAGAGTTACTCCAAACGTTTCAAAGTCTCTTAGCACTGCAAAAATAACTATGAATACTACCATCTAAAAATACTGCAGTAATTCATCCTCATTCCCCCTCCCAACACCCACTCTGGGCTGTTGCATTTACACTCTGTTTGCATTTTACCATTTAGGGCAGCAGCTGAACATTTGCAATGAGATGTTAACAACTCTGTGCTCACAGGGTACTTATCTATCTTGGCATCACCAATTGTACGGCTCAATTACTTAAAAGAATGAAAATTTGCAGCTCCTATTTGGACTGTACAGCACACTATAAGTAGGAATCCTACAGATTTGTCTTCCCCTGTCCAATCCCTGAATCATGTCACAAAGCACAAATGACACAGTTATCTTGGATTTGCTGGATTTGTTCTGGGTGGTGGTGGACCAAAAAAAGTAAAGATAAAGGTAAATATTCACTTAGAACAGCTGTGAACTGAAATGCAGGGCTCTGAGTCCTTTTGAAATAAGAAACAGTCATGGTCAAGTGATTGCATAAATGAACTGAAGATTGAATGGTATGAAAATCAGTAAGATTTTTTTTCGCTCCCGGCTTCCAAGTTTGGCAAGGAAATAAAAAAGCTGAAGAAAAAAAGTAAAATGTGAGATCAAAAGTTTTTTCATCAAAATATTCATATTTTTTTAAGATCTCATGCAATTTTTTTATTAATATGGATTTCAAAATCCATCCACTTTCAGGTCTTTGCTTGATAACTGGAACATTTTAAAGAACTCTGATTTACACTAAAAATATTCTGCACAGCTCTAACCAGAATACTCATGAGCTCTCTTCTGTGACAGCTACTCCCTCTACAGCTTTTGGCAAGTGACTAAGGATGAAACTTTGTCTAGTAAAGTCAGAGGGTATTTGAGTGCTGCTTTAAATGAGGCCAACATTCCATAATCTGATCATTCTCATCTACAGTAAGGCATGCCTGAAGAGCAAGAACTTGTAACATCATTTATATTGACATATAAAATCATATTTTAAAATGCAACATTTTCAGTCCTAAACTGTATTTGCTCTAGTAAATAGGTACTTCATGATCATGAGAGATCACCAGTATTGTTTTTCTTAATTACATTTGCAAGTAATTAATGCCATTGCTGCCTTCATGGATTTGAAGTATTCCCTAAATGTTCCTGTACTGAGCAAAAGGGGAATACAGTGATAACGTAATCTAATTGCAAAGTCAAATTGTAAAGATTCTTAATAGCAACCACTCTATAGCACTTTTAATTTTCTGTCTGCTTTATGATCACTAAATAATTATTTCTCACATTACCCATGTGAGTGGGTTGCAGCACTCCTGCCTGTAGGCTTGGTACTGAAATGCTGAGCATTTGATGCCTGAGAGGTGTTTTTCAGACACAGCCAGTGCTGCAGAGGAGTGCTGGGGTTGTTGATGGCATCTTCCTAGCAGCATCCATGGAAATTTGGTACACGGTCTGGAATCAGATTTCTGTATGCAGAGAAACTCTGAATGAAGAGCTTTTCCAATCAGCAGATGAAACCTTAGGAAAGCATGGGATGCCATCTGCTTTACTCTACATTTTAGCACTTCATATTCTAAATACCTGCTTTCAAATGCATGTTTTAGAATATTATCTCTAGGAGCCAAATTATGGTCAAAGTCGAGGCCAGAAGAAGAAAGAAATGTAAGGACTTAGGTGAACCAGCTGTCACTATCTGAAAAAGGACAAGCCTTCTTGCACATGTTACTCGTAGGAATATACAATGTTATATTGCAGACCAAGTAAGAAAGATAAATCTTTAATCTTTCATGAGGCAATAACAATTTTATTAGCAAAAGGAGCTCTGTGAGACTACCCACTTTCTCTTGGAGTGAAAAAATTCTTCAACCATATACTGCCATGAGGAATGCAGAATTATTTGCTCTGATGAGGGCAGATTCACAGGCTATCACTGCTGCCCTGAATCTAAACAAAAATTTGGCTCCAGCAGTTCTGCTTGTGAGGAACTCACATAAAGGATTATACCCAGAAATTATTTTCCACACAACTCAGGTTTTCCTCAGAAGATATGATTATAAACTATTTTATAAATTGGTTAAAGCTTACATTGGTAAAATCCAAATCAAGAGTGGGGAGATGGTTAATGGAATTAGAGAGAGTTTTTAATTCAAGTCAATACACTTTCTTTGAACTCTTACAATATTTAAGTCAAATCTATTTTATGGTCTCAAATTTTGCTTTTTTTAAGTGTTACAGACACTCTAATATTAACTTCAGAGGACTTTGTTTCTGTTCATGAAAGGAAATTTTGTTTATATCACCTGGACAGAAGCCTAGTGAGCCTAGGCAGGTGGAACTTTAAATTTTTTTCTGTCTTTCAGATAACCACTTGAGTCATCTTTCAATGGAATCTGCCCTATTAGGTTCAGACAGAAATAAATTAATCATGTTTTGAGGGTAAGTGGAAAAACCTCAAAACAAAGTAAGATTTACTATGTGTTCTAGTCCTATCAAAGAGAGAGGCTTGGAAAAGGAGTTTGAGAAACTTGTTATTAAGAGGTTAATGTGTCTGTCAGACTCTTAAATCATAATGCCAGTAGACTCAATGAAATGAAAAATTGAACTATAAAGAAACACACAAGCAATCATTCTTTAAGCTAAGTATTGAAGGACCAGTTTTCATTGGTTTCTTCAGTATTTCTGTAGACTTGAATGATTCCAATGCAAACTCTGAGTCACCTATGAGAGTTTAACAAAAGACAAATTTCTTTCTCAACTTTTTAACGCCTGTTTGAGACAACTGCCACAGCTCTGACACTCACCAGCCATTTTAAGACTCCACCATATTTTTATTTCCAACTTATCACCATTAAGTATGTAGAAGATTCTTTTTTAATGAAATGATATCAGACCAGGAGGAATGAGAGAGGAAGGAGTCCACAAAATTCCAGAATAAATAATTCTTGGTTTAAACAAATACAAAAATAGTTTCTCATTTATGTGAGATGCATGGGGTCTAGCTGTATGAAACATTATGCAATGGGAATCCTTTAAGCATATATTTTTTTTTAGGTCTTCTTCCTCTTCCATTTTTCCGCTATTATTGTAGAATGTGCAGAATATTCAAAAATATCAACTCAGCAAATTTAGGCAAAGTAACCTTATTGTTGAAAACAATAGGTTTGACAAAGAGTAATAAAAAATTATTCATACACTTTAATATTTTGGAAATCTTTTGAGCTCATTCAGGCCACCTGTATAACACCATCTCCTCCCCAGTAAGAAAAAAAAAATCTCTTGAAAAACAAATCCCTTTTAATCTCTCATTCAGCTTCTATCAGAATTACACTGACCACTGCCCTCCACTTGTCCTTCCACTTTGGGACCTCTCATGTGCTTGAATTCTGTCCTTCTCCTGTGCTGGCTTTTTCCTGCTCCCAGTTCTGTTCCTTTTTCCTGTGTTTTTCTTCCTTAATGTTGTTGAGTCCTCTCTGATTCCACAAGGCTTTGCTAATTACCAGGCACAGAATTCCTATGAGGCTGGATGACAATGCCTGATAGGTAAAATTACAGAGAGAAAGCCTAATTAGTTTGATTGGGCCCCTGCAGGATTCAAGACCAGAGGTGCTATTAGGGCACAAGTATCCCTTAGCAGTGCTCCTCTCTCCAAAAGCAGAGCAGGCAGGTAAGGCTGTGTCCCCTATGGCTCTGGGACTGGCAGTGTTGGTGGCAGTTTGACAAACACCCCCTCCAAAGCTACCAGAGCTCTGTGCTTTTCTCAGGCCTCCACAAAGCTGTAGCCTGAGCAACTTATGATTTCTACAAAAAAAAAAAAATCAATATGAAAACATTCTTATATTCATTCTTATATTGCATGATCACATTCCATATTTAGGACTTTTCAATAGAAGGACTGGTAGAGCACTTGTGAACATGGATTTTCAATGCCAAGCCCAAAACACTAAAAATCACAGTAGGGATGTTGTGTTAAGGGAGACACAGACATTCATGTGTGAAGGGGAGTTTCTTGGAATAAATTTATCTTGCATGGAAATATCCTGGATTTGATATAGAAGAGCAATGCAGAAGCCAAGCATGGCTCATTTCCCCAAGGGAAGGGCAGACCCAGAGGATACCCAGTGCTACCCTCCCAAGGAGCTCACCCACAGAAACACTTCTGCTGCTTTGCCACTGCTCCCTGACTGCAGGGATGGCAAACTGAGCAGCACTGACCTCAGCAAGCCCAGAAGATTCTGGGATAGAGTAAAACACTCCTTATAGCCTGTTAAAGGCTAAATTTAATGACTGCAGAGCATATATAGAAAATAACCAACACAAACCATTACTAAATTTTACCTGCAGCATAATATTGGTCAAGTTATGATTCTTAATAGTTATTTCCCTCATATTTAGGAGACAGAGAGAAAAAAGACACACTAAACCTATCATAACCTCAAGAGTATGAGAAACAAGATGGCCTCTGCTTGCACATTCATTTCAAATGCCCCATTAAATGGCTGATTTGGGAGCAAAACTCATAATTTCATAAGGGTAATTGGATACACTTTCTTCTGTTGCAAGCAAATTACCCCCTGGCACAAGAATTTTAAAATCTTTGGCAGCAGACCTCCTGAAACCCATCTGTGTTGGAAATTACTTCTTTGCTTTTGGGTATACTATATTTACATATTTTGTTTTATTTCTCAATATTTAATCTAGAGAGAAAAGAGACTCTTAGGACTCACTCTGAAACTTCTCAACAGGTTTTAGAAATTGTAGGCGTCCAGAAAAACTGGCCATACTTATATAGCAACATGTCAAACTGGAACCAAATTGACTTCTGTTAGACAGCCAAACATTCATTTTAAGCACACTTATTTTTAAATATCTCTATTTTATAGCAAGAGTAAGAATTTGCTACAAATGCAAATTGATGACTACCTTATCAAATCCTTGTAACCTCCCTAAACTTTCCTTTGATGAATGAAATCTGTCATGCTGGGTCTCCAGCAGTATGGAATCCCTGTTGTTTTCACACATTCTGTTTATTTAATAGAAATAATTTATGAAACATTTTGACAAGCAAAGCTCTGGACAGTTTGAGCACAGAATTATCCCTCCCAATATCAAACTTTGGTGCTCCTACCCCAAGAGATGAAGAGATGGTAAATCCTAAGGTACACCTGTATTAAACTTAGCTGGGATGAATCAACTTTCTTGGTTTGCTCCTGCTAATATTCCTCTTGCATATGTGGAGTTACTGAAATAGGAAGAGTAAGTGATATATTCACCCACTGAAAATGTGATTTTTAAGACTGTATTTAATCAAGTGGATTTTTGGAGAAAAAAAAGAGTGCAAATTCTTTGAACATAAAAGGGTAGTTTTCTAAATAAATGGCATAAATGCCTAAAGGATTTCCACCACGAATTGTCTTAGGTCTTCCATACTTCTCAACCAGAAACACGTCAGTATAAAGAAAAAGTTCCTCATATTGAGTCGTATGGACACAAAAGAGAAACACTCGGTATAAAATCTTGCCCTCTCTTGTAGGAAATAATCACTTCTAAGACCCCAACCACTTTGAGAACTTAAAAAAGTATTCAAGTTTTCAAGGCTGCAATCTATGAAAAACATGAGCTGTTAAAAAACCCCTGGAACTCAAATGGGCAAAGATGATTTACAGAGATACACCACTCTAAAACTGTAAGTGGAAAAAGCAAATGCAACATTTCAAAGGACATGTGTTGCAAAATTAAGAACTTCAGGGTATAAACTTGTTTCCAGGTGAGGTTTGTAACAAATTATTTTCTGGTGCAGCATCTGACAGTCTACTGCCAAAGAAAAGGTACCCAGGTAGCTGAGCTGCCATTCTGCTTGCAAATTTCTCTATTCTGCATTATTTAGGAAGTTATTCCTCCATACCCTGCAAGAGTGTCCATGGTCAGGGACAAAAGTAAACATCCTTAAAGGACAGATGGCAGAAATTACTCATTCTTACAGACACAAAAGGACAGAAGAATACAAACTATTAAAATGAAAAAAAACAAAAAAAGCCTGAAAAAGAACTTCCAGCTGTGAAATACGTGAGCACTGTCAAGTTGGCTATTCCTGTGTGCACTGACTGGCCACGATTCTGCTGCCTAAATGCTTCTTATCAGCCAAAAATTGCATGAGCCTCCCCAGGCAGACATAGACACATGTACCTGCTAGGACTCACATGGGCAGGAGAGAATATTCAGAGTTTTGAGGTACATTTTCCACACTGTGGCATTACTGAAGTATGATAAAATTCCACACTGAAGCTTTGACCAAAAAATGTGAAAGGCACTGATCCAATTGACCCTGAGGAAGGCAGAGGGCAGTGTCTGCAGATGATAAAACACTCCAGACAAGCTTGACAGCAGGGACACCAGGGCTTCTACCAATACCTCCCTGTGGCAGCCAGGCTCAGTAAGATGATAGAAATGGCTCTTTTTCTTATCTTTAAACCTTTCTTGCTGTCCTCATTATTTCCCAGTGGGTAATTAAAGCACTTGCTTTCAGCTCAGCCATTTTCCTCCACAGTCAATAGGATGGGAGGTAAAGGGGGTGCTGTCACTTGGAGGTCTCAGAGCCAAGAGGAATGTTGGGTGCTGCCTGCAAGGACAGACAGATCTGGGCTTGGAACCTGTGCCAGCCACTAACCTGTGCTCTCAGCAGAGTGCCACAGGGCAGAGCTCCAGGCTGTGAGCACCATCAGATGGTAGAATGAGTTTTCCACACCAATTTATCTTGCTATTTTCATTTGTACTGGATATATTTTAATTTCCCTAATTTTCCAGATTCTGGGTGGGGTGCCAATATTTCAGTCTTTCGTATGTCAAGTCTCTGGCAGTCCTAGTCCAAACTTTAACCCATGTTATGCCAACAGTGAGCACTGGATCAACTGAATGCACATGAGGGAGTGATACTGAACATCATTTCCAGTCTGCTCCCACAGAACACTGAGCAGGCAGGGGAATGAGTTGCCATTACAAGTCACACAGGGGGAACCTATGGGTGTATCTGTAACACTTTGTCAGAGTCACACTGCAAGGAGCTGTTTCAGCCATTCAAGGGGGAACAACCTCCAGAACCACAGAATAAGAAAATGGAAGCAAACTCCAGAGCTATTTGGGCTGGACACCTCAGTAGCACCTAAGGACACAACATAAGCAAACCCAGAGGGGAGACAGAATCCTTCCCCCTTGTCAAAGCACTGCTAGACCAGAAAAGGAAAAAATAATTTCTGTCTGGAAAAAAAGCTGGAACCTGACTCAGAGCAGGAAATACTGCTAATCTCTATAATGCAATCAAATTGTCTGCTACAAAATAGGACATGAACTTAATTGAGAGCACACGTGCTCAGATTTGGACAGAGAAGAGCAGTTCCTCATTCAGGATGGCCAGGCAGTGCATTCAGAAGTTTTTCTGTCCAAAGGGATCATTATGATCATCTGCTGGTTTTGCAGAAAACAGGCCATAGGATTTTGTTAAGTATTTTCCACATTACCCCCTGGGACATGAAAGCTAAACATAAAAGAAATAATACTGATTTAAAAATATCTTTATAGCTATAAAACTGAAAAAAACCCTAAAAAATTACATTCAGAACAAATTAATAGACTTAGAAAAGGATTGATTACATAACCAAAAGCCCAAATTTACACAGAGTTGACAAATACAAGTAGGAAATGATAATGAGGAAAATCAAACCATATTTCATGACATATAATGTAGCATTACTGCACTGTATTAGTATTTTTTAACAAAGTAAGTAGGTTGGACTTCCTACTTCTCAGGGTAAGGAAAGAAGGAAGGAATATAAAAATGAATGTATCTCCACTTGGAGCCAAAAGAATGAAGAATTCTTTGTAATGTGATTCCATGCTGCTGTTATGTTATGAATATTGGAAGAGCACAGGCAAATTCCTATTTTCCAAGAGGAATTTCAGAAGATGTAGAACTTCAGACACTTCTGTTTTATGAATGTGATGTCAAAAATTTAAAGGGTGTTTTATACAAATCTTAAACAAATATATGTACAAGACAACAAACCAGATGGGTGATGAGAAAGGAAAGCAAATTTCCCTCTAAAAGAATAGCTGCATGTTATGCATATTTTAAATAACCTAGCAATTCATTTGCATTTTCGTAGCATTTATACTCACAGCATAAGCCCCAAAAATAAAATGGAAGGAAATTACTCTACCTGCAGCTTTTTACAACATTTCCTCATGAAAAAGATTAGGCTTTTACTAATTCTACAGCAATTTAACAATCCCATCATCCTGCTTCTTTCAAACAGAAGAAACCCATTTGTTTGGTTTTGCTGTATTGAGTATTTCTAAAGAGGGGCAGTGTACAGTCTGTCAGTAATAAAATTATTAGATAATATTCTTGAATTTTAAATTTATGAAAAAGAAACATTGAGGTTTTGGCTAATCTTCAGTGAAAAAGAGATAGGACAGCTTTTGTGAAATAAACCACCTAATCAGATTAGCTTTAGAGCCCTGATTACTGTACTTCACGTTCAAATAAATGCCAAAGAATAATTTATTTGATGCAGTAGTTAAGCTAAAAATGCAGAATCGACAGAGTATTGAAGTTCTTTGATCTTTTGTAGGTGTTCAATGTACTCTCAATGCTGCTTGATGAGTGACAACAATTCATAATTTTTAAAAATAAACCTCTATGCACAGGGGGGCTTTTTGGCTTTAAGATTCTGCTTTTATTGTATAACTGGTACTTTGAAGATATTTTTTTCTCCTTATTAAACAACATATTTTATTCTTATCATTGAATGCAGAATTAGGAGCTAAAATAGGTTTGTGAAAGGGGGACAAACTTGACTCAGATCCTTTTTCAAGAAGATATAAAAAATATAGTCAGCAAGGTAAGTTTCTCATTTACTTTCCTTTTCAAAGCTGATAAAAAGTGACAAGAGTCAATTTGGGTTCATTCTTTTAGAATCTAAGTACATTTTTCTGGATGTCATGTTCAGACAGGCTTGCCTTCAAATTTGTATCCCATTTCCTATTCATTCTGTCAGCGTAGAAAAAAGTTGTGTGAAACAGGAAGGGGCATTACAAATTGGGAAAAAGCCTCCCTGCCACTTCCAACCACCACCCCTGCTTCCTCTTGACATCATATAAAAAACCCCACATTTTCTAAGAAATACAGGTAGTCCAGAATAAAGATCGACAGGAGGATTTACTCTCTCTCAGAAAATTTTAACAACAACAACAAAAAAAAATTTAACAAAGTAACTTATTTTTTCCAACTGGAAGGATTTTTAACTTCCAGCCAAGCTTCTCCTGTCACTTTCTGCTGGTACTGGATCAAACTGCTCAAGTTTGTTTCTTTAAATTGCAAAACCATGATTCATTCCATTGGCAACTTCTGGTCTGCAGCTGACACAAGGGTTGGTTATTTTGGGTCTCCCTCACAGCATTTCAGAGACTGGAAGCAGGGAGCTCCAGTCAGCACAAAACTGGGCTTGGCTCACCAAAGTCTGCATCAGGACAATTCCTGTAGGGCAACAAGGGGGCAAAGCATTCAGCCAAGCTAAAATTCCACTTGCAAGCAGCTGTTAAGGTTGGTAAGATAATGGAGAGGGATTGTATGTCACAACCTGTTCTTTATTTATTCATGCTTTGAATTTTCCCCTTTAGGAATTTTTGATATGAAACAACTCTGCTGTTCCTGCCCTGCTGGAATATGGTCATCAACTGGAATAGAAGGGAATGGACTGGGCCATGCACTCTCAACAAGACTAAAGTGAAACAGATTTTAGTGAAAAGCCTTGAATGTCCTTCAGGGAAAGGGAGAGAAATTATTATTTTCAGAAAGCATGATTTTTTTGCCTTCATTTATATATTTAATAATGCGGTTCCACCCCTCCACCCCCCAAAAATCCAACAACTATTATAAAATTTGAGCTTTTAGTTATTTCTAGAGAGAAAACAGCAAAAACCAACCAACCACCTGTGCTATGAGATTCCAAATGTAATTTACATGTATGCAATTATAATTCTCACAACATTTAAGATCACAATGCAACCTTGGTATTTAAAAGTAACTTGGGGCATCATTATTATTTTTTCAAATTTTTGGGATGCTAGAACTTAAAAATTTAACATAGTTTCATTACAGGTCTGTTTGGGTTTTTTAGTCAATACTGACAGTGGCTTTAACAAGTCAATTTCTTCTTGGTAAATACTTGGGCAGCAAGAATTCAGGATTGCAGCACATCAGATTGCTAACTAGGGGCAGGGAGGGAAGTGATTCCAAGATTTTACTGCTTTTAACTTTGCATGACTTTATTCCATTTTTCCACATCCAAGGGAAGAGGTAAAAGATATCTAGGATGGCATTTGCTCAGAAAGAGACACTTTGAACAGCCAATAATTCTGCAACCAGTTGTACTAACTAAACTCCCATCTCTCTGCCTAGCACACACCTCTCAGCTGAGCAGATTCTCTCAGCTCCTCTTCCTTCTCCTGGTCCTACTGCATTATCCCCCAGGCCTTTCTGCCTCCTCCCTGCTCTCCTCCAACAGGTCACCACCTTCCTGCCCACCATCCCTTCCAGCCAGATGGAAATCTCCTTGTGGTATCTTCACTCAACCCCTCAAATTTGTTCTTCCCTCAGGATGAGAGCTCCACAGGTGTGAGCACAACCCTGGGTAACAGGGACAGGAGGGCTGTCCTAGTAAACCCAGTCAACATTTTCCTTTGCTCATCTCTTTAGGATGTGCAGATCTCAGGAGTGTTTCTCTCAAAAAATCACAATCCAAATAATCAGATCCTGGTTCCTGCATGTTTTGAGAATGCTTTCATCATGACTTTATGTTGAAACACCATTTTCATAGACTCCCTCAACCACTCTGTGAAGGAATGCATTATTTAAAGTTCCTAATGCAGTGTCATGCCATTTTAAGTCAGCCTGGCTGTTTTCTGCTCATATAATATTCTTATTTGTCATATTTTCTTGGGTTTTGGCCTTCTTGGTATTTGTGTCAGAGCACCAAAATAACTTTGGGTTCCAAGCTCAAGCTAGGACAAAACCTCAGTCCTTACTAAACTGCAAAAGGGGCACTGGTGGATATAAAGACAGTTGAGCAGTGTTTCTGCTCAAATGTTAGCAGCAGAAACAATCTCTCTCCAAGATTAAGTGCTGTCACATGACCTTGTGAGTTGATTTTATGAGAAATTTGTGAAAAACTGTGGTCTTGAGCATGCCACAGTGACTAAATTGCTCACAAATCACGTAGGATTTACATAACTGAGCGTCTCGGCTCTCACACAGTCAGCACTAGACCTACTTACTAACACATGAAAAATGCATTCTCAGACTTGGCACATGGCTCCTGCAGCTGCCAAATACACCCCCTGTGAGACAGGAGCAGGCTGCTGAGGAGGAGATCATTTCCAGCACTGCTAGCGACAGGAAGAAGAATGAGAATACTGTTTATCTTGTTAGAGATTTTTCTGATCATATTAGTGATTTCATTATGCTGTTCCTAGAGACCAAACCTTTAAAAATGGCACAGAGCTCAAAAATGCCCTGTGAAAATTGCTGCTATAAATCAGACTCACACCATATTAACAGCACAGGAATTATACAATGTCATGGAAATACAAACACTCCTTGCAGTTGGTGTCTGATGCCCTTTTGCACTGATATTCACCCAGGTGAACCTGTCTCCATCCCATAATTTATCCCAATGCCTGGTTTCTGGCATGCCTAGATTTCACCACAGGCTTTTGTGCTTTCAGGCAAGGCCTGAAAAACAAGATGATGGAGTTACTGAAGGGAAGAACTTCAGAGCAATAAGTGTAGCTCAGTCATGATCAGAAATAGCCCAAATTCTTTTAAATGCACAAAAGGCTTCCAGCTGGATAATTAAAAAAAAGTAAATTTCAAAACTTCTGGTGGAATAGGAAAATCTACACTGCATGTTATTTTACTCTTTAGACCTAAAAAAATAACTGGGAGAAAACTCTCCTGGGAGAGAGAGTTGGCTGAGGACTGTAAGTGTACTGGAACTGTACTTGAAAATACTTTAGAAGCATCTGAGCCAACAACTCCTCTGTCATACTTAATTTCAGTCACAGTAACTCCAATAAGGATGAATCCCAGGCTCATTTTCCATTATCTTATTTTGCTTCATCAGTGTCACAGTTTCTGCTGCTTCTCTGACATCTCTATCTATGATAAGCACTGGTGTAATTTTTCATGTTGTGGCCTCATTTTATTTTTCTGCTGTTCTTTAAAATTATGAATATTAGGGATCCTACCAGGATATTGGTGCTTTGGCCTTGTTCTCAGTCACTGTCTCCCAAGCCTGGCATTCTGTCTCTGCTGTGCTGTGCCTTAACTATCCTGACAGGAACACATCTCTCATGGAAATGCTATATCACAACCAGCAAATCCCTGATTCTGGTATGATGCATATCACTCTTTGCACTTGCAACACAAAAGGTGCCCTTAGAGCTCCCCTTGTCTGAGCAATTAATGTCCCATGATACTGCCAAATTATCCAGGAACTCAACTTTGCATCTGAAGCAGAAATAGAAGTAGGGTCTGATGTGCTCTTGGTTCAAAAAAAGTCTAAGATAAATGAAACACCATAGCAACAGAGGTGAAAGAAAAACAAAGAAGTGATGTCACAGATGTTCTGATGTCATGAATGATTGCAGTATTTGGAAATACTATTCATCCTAATATATACACAAAATATGTGGTGGCTAAAATAACTAAATGGTGGTGATGATGATGATGATTGATGTACATGCTTACCTGCTACATGGTTTATCTTTGCCCCTAAAGGATTCTACAACTCTGCAAATATCTAAGTACTATGTGAAAATATACAGAGCACTATATAATCCAACTATTTAATGGATAAAAGCCAGCTTACTGAAGTTAAACTTTATGAGAACAATAGAAAAACCTCTTGATAGGTGTTTTTGATAGGCTGAGCTATTGAAGACACTCAGTAAACATCTCAGAAATAACAGCCATATGATCACCAGCTTGTGAGAACAGTATCCCAGGAGAGCTGTATCACTGGTGATGTAATCCATTAAAATAAATATATATAATTGTACAGAACAGGTAAATAACTATTTCTTAAGCATTTAATGTAGGACGAGATCTTGGCAATTTATGTTGTATAATTTACAGAACAGATTTTTCACTGTATTATTTTTCAGTCCTCAGTTCCTCAACATGGAATTTGTAACCTTCCAGCCCATAAAAATTCAACAGGATTTTTCAGAAAAACATGCATCCTTGGCACTCTTCAAAGAGGTGCTTTTTTTTTTTTTACAGGCAGAATAAAAAATTCCACTTTTTCAGTTGCTAATGGAGATATCATTATGACTTGTTCTTTTTCATACTGGTGACTTTAGTTGTCAGATGGATACACTGTCCTTATGTTTATAATTTAACTATGTATATACCTAATTTTGTAGAGAGGATACACAAGAGCCAAATAGCTATTTATGAATGTGCAAATACACTTTTTAGTGGCATTATACCAATTTCAAAGATACATATGATCCTGAAAGTAACAACAATTACTTGACATACAAGATGAAGTTAAAATAGGGACACCATATGTCAGTGTGATATTCAATACATCAGGCAGTACTGAAACTACCTAAATATGAGAATACAATAATATCCCAGAGTGCAAAATGAGAAACAGGAATGGCAACTGCTGAGCTAGAGAATGGGTTTGAGAATTTGGATTTGTAAATGTATTTGGCCATCAGGCCCCCTTTCACAGAGAGCACACTGGATCTCTCTGTGTCACAAATTCTCTACTTCCACACAGTGCACACCTGATTGCCACTCTTGACTATGCAGAGTTCAGAAACCTCTGGGAAATCTTCATTACCACCTTGCAATGGCACCTTAGCAATTGGAAGCAGTGGAGAGAGAGCTGAATGCTTCAGCTTGAAAAGTAAAGCAGATTTATGTCCTGCTTTATCTTTGCACCTTGGCAAAAATGAAAATAGACTTACATAGCCAATCCTTAAAAACTTTAATTTTCATTACAGAGACCTTGATAAAGATGATTCCTTACTAATGCAATGATGTTGCAGGATTCTACAGTGTCTTCCTTTTCTCCTTTAGACACTTTAAAAAAGAATTTCTTGATTTCATTGTGACTATTTTTTATTTTTCCTTTATTTCATGCACAGGAAGCAAATATAATAATCTTGGGGAAAAAAAAGACTGGTATCAATTTGTGCATTCTTTATATAATTTTAGGAGGAAAATAGTTAACATTTTATCCTCATGACTTGCAAATGAAAGAAAATAATAATGCCTAGCAAAAGACATTAGAAGAACACATTTACCATGAATCATATTGCCCTTGAAGGTGCAGCTTAAAAAAGCAGAGAAATAGATTTGACACCACTTGGACTTGCAGCTCGGACATGCTGCATTAAACTGTTCAAAATTAATTTAATCTGAGCATGGAGAATAATAGCCTCTCAGTTCAAGGCTTCTGATAGCAGTAATTTGCACTCGAAAGTACTTCCAAAGGGAAAGAATAAATGAAGGGCGACTCTCCAAAACTGAGTGAGCAAATGGATTCACTAAACGAAAGCCTCTTGATCACACTGAGAAAGAGCATCCAGGAGAACGACACATTCTATGTCATTTGTGGGTTAGGAAATTTTTTCTTCAACTGCTTGCTGCTACAAGGAGAGCTACTGTTCTTCCTGGACTGATGATGGGGTAAGGAGCAATAGCAATAAGCTCTAGGCTTGCTTAGAGCTCTTGCATTTTAGCTCAAAAGCTGTGAGATCCACTTGCTAACCAGGCAACTTAGACTTGTGTAGCGAAAAATCCTCTGGTCACACTTGTAAAGGCAATTGCAGACTAATTGCATACAGGGTATTGGCAACTCCCCTCGCTTTATCAGCACAGGACTAAGATCTAACTGTAATAAAGTGTTAACACTCCAGCCATTAAAAAGTACCTTATCAACTCAAACCACTTTTATATTTCATGAAAGTCATATACTCTTCACTTACACATTCATAACTTTGAATTCCATTTGCCATACCTGCAGCAAAAATCTTTTGATAGCAGTTTCCTTTCTTGCTGAGCTCTTAGGAGGCCGTGTGATCTCACTGAGAAGGCTCTGGCACACAGGGCAGCTGTGTCACACACTGATTCTCTGCTTTGGCTTAGAAGATGTAGTTGGTGTTTTACAGCAGCATCAACCTAACAAAACCCACTCAGGTTGCAACATGACACCTGGGTGGGGACACCTCACTGCCTTCAAGAATCCCATGTGGACAGAGATACCCAGCACAGAGACTGCAGGGCTGTGCTCCACTGTTAGAGTCTGGCCTTTGTGGTGACTTCTGCAGCCTGAAATGAGTGCCTTGAAGTATTTTTCAAGAATGAGGCAAAGCCTGACCTGTTTGACCTGTTTCAAGTCTAGGGAAGACTGTGGGAAGAATCACAGGGGTCAAGAGTTGATCATCAGCCGTGTGAAGGTTGATGCTGTATCCAGAATGGATAGATGAAGAGCAAAGGGATTGGTGTTGCTGAAAAATCTGGATTTGGTAAATGATTTGGAATGTCTGGAAGACTTGTTTTAGTTTTAAATGGAAAGGTGGGAGGGACAGGGAAGAACTGGAAAATAATCTTCACTTTTCATTTCATATTCTGATTCTTTCTGAATGGTGTTCTTACCTTTTCATAGTAATAATAATCAACAAGAGTACACATGATCTCCTTTATTTGTAAAGCAGACAAGCCAAACATCCCAACCCCAGTTAATGAGGGGGTTCTAGTAAGGAAGTGGTGACAGACCTGGGAGCACCGAGGCAGGACTAGAAGAGACAGCAGTGAGGAGGTGACTCAAAACCCCAGGGCACATACTGACGTCTGGGGCTGTCTCTTTTAGGGTCTTGGGCAGGCTTTTGGGTTTTACTTTTTTAGCTACACTTCAAAAGGAAAAAGCCAAAAATATGTTTGGGGACATGTGTACATTCCCGAATGTGTGTGCACATGCCCACACACAGACACTTCTTTTAGAAAATCCAGCCTTGTTAGGAGCTGAATCCTGTGGATGTGCAGCACAAGGCAAACTGACTGCTTAAGTAAACAGTAATTATTAACATACTTTCTAGGCAGAGAAGTATGAGAATCCTTTACACTACAATATACTGACAGCATGAAAGAACAGTACATTCAATGAAAAATAAAATTGTAAACCAAAACTGGTTCTTGACTTTACACCTTTTTTATTTAAATATTTTGTCACATTTTTCTCTCTCTTTTTTGTTTTTTTAGGAATTACAAAATCTCTACTTTTTTGAATGAGCATATTGGCTGTGAGAAAATCTTAGGTAGAGATAGAAAGAAAAATTTCATCAGACAGCAGAAGAGTAAATAATGTATTACTATTCAAATTTCAGTTCTAATCCTACAGTTGTGTTACTTTTGCAAATTTACAACAAAGAAAGCCAAACGGTCTTTTTGAATTCTCTGGTGCAACTTAATTTCTTCTGAATAATTTACCTGCCACTAACTGTTTGTTCTATAATATTTCAAAGAAAACTGGTTGTGCCAAAATTCTAAAAAAAATAAAAAAATAGAAAAGTGCTTTTAGAATGAATTAAAAAGTTATAATAAGTTGAAAGCCTTCAGGATGTTGTAACACATATGCTCCTGATATAAACAGCATTGCCAAATACTGGCACTTAAAAGACCAGAGCTACTGCAGACATGATGCTTCTGGTACCTGTCACCAGATCAAAACTGGAGGATAAACTGTGAATTTACATTGTCTCTATGCAAATTACTCTTTGAAGAAAATGTAGGTTGCAAGTGTTTGAGGCTCATCCTTTTATATCCAACAGCTTTCTTGAACCACCTGATTTTCTAATGCTCTCAGCTAAGAAAAGGGAAGGATATCTCAGCTTGCTCTTTCCAGCAAACAGCCATTTAGTTGCTAAGTTAATTTATCTAATTTCATTTGAAGTGCAATGGTACTTAACCCTTGACTTGGCAGATGAATTAGCATAGCAATATTGAGAGACCTATGGGAAAACGACCCTGCAAGTTAGCAAGTAATTGATGTTAGAAAACATAATAAAGTATATTATCCCACATTTTAGTTCCTTAAGCATATTAGCAACAGAGAATTACATTGAGAAAATAATGGCTGGTCAACATTTTGGCTCATTTGTCTTTCAAATCTCCAGTACTACATCCACTGTTTTTCAAAAGAGTGCTGGTTTTGGCTTCACAGCAGCTGCTATGGGGCTGTGGTTTGGATTTTTCATGAAAACTGTGTTGATAATTCAGAGGTGCTCTGTTATTGCTGAGCAGTGCTTACACAGAGCCAAGGCCTTTTCTGCTCCTCACCCCACCAGTGAGGAGGCTGGGGGTAAATGAGGAGCTGGAAGGGGACACAGCCAGGACAGCTGATCCCAAATGACCCAAAGAATATCCCAGACCATATGGCCTCATGCTCAGCAATAAAGCTAGAGGAGGAGGAAGAGGAGGAGGAGGAGGAAGGGGGGCATTGGGAGTGATCGTGTTTGTCTTCCCAAGTCACTGTTATGTGGGATGGAGCCCTGCTGTCCTGGGGATGCAGAACGCCTGCCCGCCCTGGGCAAGTGGGGAATGAATTCCTTGGTTTGCTTTGCTTGCATGATTTTTGCTTTACTTGTTAATCTGTCTGTATCTCAACAAATGAGTTTCCTGACTTTTACCCTTCCGTTCTCTCACTCATCCCACCAGTGGGAAGTGAGTGAGGGCTGAGTGACCAGCTGGGGTTAAACCATGACAGCCAGGGAGGAGCACTTAATCACCTTTGCTTCAAATCACTGTTCAAGAGTAAAATTGGATGCCTATCATAAGAGTTACTTCATAATGAAACTCAGTTTAGGCCAGGAATATATCTTTCAAGAAATTATCAATGAAATAATATCAACCTTCAATCTCTAATCAAATTTTTCATATCAGGAACAACAAGGGAAATGGCAATTGATACCAACCCTATTTTTATTTTGAAATGAGGAATGAGTTTTTAGAGTTTGGAGTACCTCTAGATTTAAGAAAAAGTTAAAACTCTTGTTTTTATAATCTTTTATAATTTACAGAGATTTCAAATATATATAGTTCTCAGAGATGAAAATAAACAAGAGAATTACTAGATGTGACTCTTTAATTTTGTTAGGCCAAAAAGTTTCATGACCCGAGTACACTTGAAAACTAAAAGCTCTATCACCTTTGTCAAGAATTAAATGGCATAAAAGTGTTTTTCCTAAACATTATATCTTTGCTTTAAAAGATAAGTACAAGCAATTAACCTGTCAAATTACTTCTGACTGCACATCCAGCTAAGGAGCCTCCTCATGGCCTGATATCACTGAATCACCTTTTTTAAAATAACTTGCCCCCACAGTTCAGACAAAGTTTATGCAATCAGGAGATTAACGAGGTTTGTTACTGTGAGATAATAAGGTCTTTCCCTGGCAAAGTGAGATTACATCTAAAAGTTTTGTTTATTTGTTTTGGAGTCCTCAGCTTTGTTCTAAACCATGGTGAAAGGGCTGTATAGCTTGTCTGAGCCACAGCAGAAGGAGGTGAGCTGTGGCCCTTTCTCCCTCTCTGTCCCTCCCATGGCAGAGGCTCAGACAAGGGCATTGGGAAATGAATTCCTGGCCCTGGGCTCCTGAAAGCCTTCTTGTTGCATGACAGGAAGGGGCCAAATATTTTCATAAACTAAAATTTGAAGGGTCTGTTTTGTAAATCCTTAACAAAAGCATTTTCCTAAAATGAAGAAATATCGATTGAATTTCATTATCAGATAGAGAACTATCAGCCACACAGAAGATTTTAAAAAAGCTAGGTTATTATCCCTAAAAATGTTTGTTTTTTTTAGTTTGCTTCTTTGTATAGAGGAAAAGTATTCTGATGGCTGAAAATGTTTATAGACGTTTATGTTCTAAGGATAACATGGAGAAAATGAAGATGCCCACATCAATGATAATTCAGAATAGGAAACCATCTTTGTGAAGTACCTCTGGTATGGCATGTAAAGCTTTCTGTGCTCACGAGCTCACTAACAAGAGAATTCATAGAAATTTAAAAAGTTTATGATCCATTAAAAGGAAGCATCTGTGCAAAATGAAAGCTGACTGCAGAAACTTGCATAGGAAACTTGCAGATATATTCCTCTGGTGGGAGAAAACATCAGATCACAAAGTTGCTACTCAACCAAGACCAGGCAGAACTATTTTACTTTCTGGTGATTCCACCCAATCTACAGAGCACTGAGTAGTTCCACATCGAGCAGGGATAACCAGTTTCACTGATGTGCTATCCAAGCCAAGAGATGAGTGTGTGTAAGAGAGAACAGAGAAGCTGAGGTGAGAATGCAAAATTACTTTTGTTCTAGCATTATACAGAAATGTAGGCAACCCCAAACCACTGAAGCCCAGTCAGGCTTGTAGTCAGGTGCACTTATATCTATTTATGCCACAATTTCATAGCTGACAGAGGATAGATTAGTTGAGGTTTTTCCAGCACCTGGAAGTATTTATCCTGTTTGAAACATTAGTTATCACAAATTACAAATATAAAAATATCTGAAAATAATGCAAAGTACTGCTGGAGAAGCAACAAGCTATTATTCTTCAACTCAGCAATATTAATGGTTGCATTCAATGATCCAACAGCCTTAATGATTCTGTGGTTATTGATTTATGGAAAATCAATTGAAAATTTCTCAACACCACTGGAGACCCTATAATTAAAGAAAAACCACATGAGGGTTGTGTGACACCTCCAGCTCATTTCTGACCATGTGTGGATGCATTCTGTGGTAAAAATACCATCAGTAGAGGGGTTGTGAGTCACCCTGGGGTTCCTCTTCAAAACCTCTGTGGATACTGAGAGAACGTGGCGAAGGGACAACGTAGGGGGATTTGTTACAGAGAGGAAATGTTTTAAAGGCATTGAGAAGCTAGGTGGTCATTTCTGCATCTCAGAATTACCAGTAACAAGACAAGGAGCAGTGTAAGTTTAGGAAACCTATTGATACCTCCACATCACTTACAAGCAGGGTAAGGTTTGTTACAATCTGCAGAATAGATACGATGCAAACATAGCAACTGCAAAAGTGTTTGGCCCTTCCAAGTGAAACAAATGAATTTTGCCTTCTGAAACGACACAGCAGATACAGCCTGCTTTGCTAGACCAACAATTACAGCATCAGTGCTGTGGACTACTTAAGAAACTAAACTAACAGGTAGGGAAAAATAACTCTCTCATAATATCATAGCAAGAGAATAATGCCACTTGTGCAGAATGTCTTGGTTTAAAGGATAAATGAACAGAACCAAAAACATGAACCATGAAAAATATTCAACAAGCAGATGGTGTGAGAATAATTTGAGAAGCTGATAACCAGTTAAAAACACTGCCTAATGACTGACAGCATTAGGTGGCATTTGTTATGTAAGGGGCTACACTGTGTGTGCTGCTGAAGACCAACTGCAATGTGGAATTACAGAAGAGAAGCAAAGTGAAAAGAAGCAGAATCAATTATTGCAAAGACAAATTAGAGCAGGAAAGTGGAAACATGGAACTGAAATGAAAGTATGGCAATCAAGCAAAAGTAGTAGGGAAAGTGAAATGAAAATATTTTGTTTCCATACAATTAATTAGAAAACTAATTTAGGATCTTTATCAACCATATCTGAAGTCTACTGGATATGGATCACAAACTCATATTGCTATTATTATTGTGTTAGTCACCAGCCTTTTATTAACTCAATTACTTTATATCACACTTTGTTCACACACTTACCTATAATTAAGCACCTCTCTTATGCTTCATCTTCTTAACAGTCCAAATCACCTTGAAAATGCTGCAGGGTGGAATACTGACATGCCTCTCAGCACAGATTATCAGAAACAAGTGAAGAACATCAAATTAACTGTGACTGATTTTAAGAAGGCTCCTTCAAGAGCATATCTGCACTTGACATCATTCCAAGCCTGGTTAAGTTCTGACAGCGTATTTTTACCTTGCAGCATATCTGGCAAACCTTGTTAATCTTTCTAGGGGCATGTATGTCACCAGATTGGTGATAACACATGAACTGCATTTTAAGAAGCCAAATGTCATCTCTCTAGAGGCCTCTTAGCACTTTTGAAAATGCTGATGGACAATCTAGTCCTTTCACGATGCCCTGTCTTGCCCTCTCAAAATGATTAGCTCCTAGAAAGCTCAGAGAACTCAATCTCACAAAATATCTATTCAGAAACACTCCCAACTGTCCAAATATTCATGGATCCTTTGTCAGAATATTCAACAGGGCTTCTGCAGAAAAGTCTTTTGCTTTACCCTTTTTGCCAAAGAAATACACTATAAAATATTGCCACAGTAATGACTTGTATAAAACATCAGTTTTCACTGGAGCTATCCTCCACCTTTTTGGGTTTATTTCCATCTTGATTCAGCAAAAATTTACATAGTAAGTATCTCTCATGGACATTCAGATTTATTATTGTTATAACATTTTTCCTTGCAACTATAATGAAGATTGATTTAATCTCTACAGCATTAGCCTCTTGCCAACTGAATACTGTCTTGCTCTCATAAATCAGAAACAAAATTCTTTATGATGATGCTGTTTACCATTCAACTTTCTAAAATATTGAGTTTGATAAAACACAATTTATTGATTTGATTAAAGAATCAAAGATGATGGGGGAAAGACTGCAAATATTTCCTCACTTCTTAGCAAGAGCATCTTTGTCAACAACTCTAAGGGGTTAAATATTTTATCTTCTCAGGTGCAGGTGAATTAAATGTCACTTTTCTCATAGGGTCATGTAGTATCAATTTCACCAACACTTGAGCATGCACTCATCAGTGTGGTGCTAAGGACTGCAATCCTCCCAGCCTCTCTCAAAGCATCCTGTGCAGGAGGAGCAGCCCCACACCATGGTGAGTTACTCAGATGTTACACACCACAGCTGCCCATGTGAACTGCAAGCCCCTGCTCTGCCCTTTCTTCTTCTTTCCTGTCCATCTAAGGGACACACATGGGTCTGCAAAGGTACTAAGGGAAAGAGTAATTTTTTCGTTTTAAATGTGTTTCTCCCTGCAGGGATCATTAAATGCTTGAATTCATTGCTGAAATGGAAGGATATCAAGTTTCCTTGGACTTAGATCATCATTAAAACACTTTTCAACTGTTTTAATTACTCTTTCCCAGCTGAACTTTAACCACATGAAAAAAACCCCATCTACTTCAGTCTATTCTACTTTTTCAGGGCATGGAGAGTAAAGGCCAGCCAGCGTATTCTTATTGACAGAACAGGCTGAACACAGCACATCCTAAGATAAAACATTAGACATAATAATGCAGCTGTTTGGCTTTAATCCAAATGCTCCCAAACTATCCTTAGAACTTCACTGAAATTCACTGGTAAAGAGTTAAGTAATTCTACAAAGCTGGCATATGATTTATGGCATATGCATGATATGGCATATGCAAAATACAGGAATCTGCATATGGCAGTATTTTGAGATCACTAACTGAAAAAAAGATTGGAAAGAACAGGGAAAGGAAAAGAATGCAAGCAGCATGGTTATTACTGCAGCATATTAATTAGATTATGATGACTTTTCAAACCATTAAATGAAAAGCTGATTATGTTGTCATACTGTGTCTTTAATGAAAGACCTAATTGTAAAATTGCCTGGTATTTATTTTGATTTTTATATAATTGACATTTTAAAAACACAAGGTATAATTATGTATTGGGCAGAGGTTTATACCTTAGCAAAAATATAAAGTGAGTGCTGTACTGCTGTCACGTGATTCAAGGCAAATCTATTAAGTTAAAATAGTAAAATAAAAAATAAGGTAAAATACATTAAAAAAAACTATTGGACAATTTTACAGAGGAATGCATGTCTCACAGAATATGAAAAAAAGACTTTTTCCAGTCTGGAATTTTCTATAGGGACCCCTCTTTAGCTCAGCTGCCTTTTGCTGCACGCATTGTTTCTCTGCTGTTCTTCAAAGACACAATATATTGCATTAAATACTAGCATAATGTACATTATCATCTATTAATACAACTGTCAGACAAAAAGGGATCCTTTTTCTCAAAGAGCAGAGAGGACAAATTCCATATGGGGAAGAGTTTCTGTGCTTTCTAGAATTGACAGGTCCTTACAAATTGGCCAAAGTCCTTAAAAATTGACTAAAAATAAAAATTAATCTGGGTCCAAGATTAAATCTTGTAAGTTTTCCTGATATCATAGTTACCTTAAATTTCAAGTTAGAAGACCCTCTTGTATCCCCATATAATTTTGAAAGATAGAAATGAAAAGATTTCTTAGCTTGATTCCTTGCATTTCTGAAGTGTTTCTAAATCTATCCTTTCACAGATCAACAGAAATACCTGTAAAAATATTCCAGATTCAAATATATCCTGCCTATGACATATGGTCTCTACCTGAGAAAGATCAAAAGCTACACAGTGAAAGTGAATCATGAAAGCTTAACTTTAAAGAATAATTTTTCATTTGCTAGCTTGAGATTATTTTAAGTTCTTGGTATGATTCCAATACTTTTGGGACACTTGTCAACAGCATGGATACACATATGCAAGTTAGATTAGATACCAGGAGCTGTGAAGATGCAGCAAGAGGAGCCCTGAACATAACAGGAGCCTCAAGTACCTCCTGAAGCAGCCTGGGGCTGATGTTCATCCTGCCACACTCTCATTGTGACCAAAACAAAATAGATTACAGCTTAGTTCTGTGAACTTAGTCATGCAGCAAGCAGAACTTTGAGTAGGGGCAGGAGCTTAACCAGGGCATTTCAGAATTTTTAGAGTATTTTTTTCCTGTTCTATGTATTTTGTTATTCCACTATCAATTTATAAGTGAGCCAGTTGGCTAAATCTGACTCATGTATGGAGTGAGTTCCATGTGAGAATGTGGAATTCCAGCCTTTGCTGGCACAGGAGCAGTCTCTGAGCGGGGTGAGGTGAGTACAACTCACAGGTGGATTCTGTGACCCCCAGGATTAGCCCTGTGTGGCTACTCACAGCTGGACTCTGTGCCCAGGGGACTCCCTGCATCAGCCCTGTCTGGCACAAGGTATTGTGTTTGCCCCACGACGAGGCAGCATCTGCTCTGCTGTGCACATCTGCCCATCCCTGCACCAGTTGCACACAGCTGAACTCCGACCCACTCCAGAATTTTGCTGTTGCAATGCCTGTGTCTGGCAGGAAGGCTGTGAAGCCCTGTTGTCCTGGTAGGTACACAATGGATACCTATACTGGTAAACTCAAAGAATTCTTCACAAGAAATATATTTTTAGTTCTTCTGTTGCAACTGTGACCCGGCATGTACACACTAGGCCAGCTTTAAACAGCTGGATACAGAACTGCACTGTGTGTGGGGATGCCAGCATACTGGGTCCCTGGATTTTGCTGCCCCATGACATTATTGCAAGGGGAAACAATACCTGGGATTAGTGATGAAATGCTGATTTTTAGTATGCACACTAATGCATTGGTTTACAGCCTGAAGTCTGGAACAAAACACTTAGATATTTATAACTGTATATTGAAATTATGCCAGTGGTGAGGGTTGATTTTGGCTGGATGCCAGCGTCCACCAAAGCCACTCCACTGCTCTCCTCTTCAGCTGGAAATTCTAAACATCTTACTTGTCTTCTCAAAGGAGAGATTTCTCTGATCTTTAGGATGGTTCTAAATTACTTGGTCTGATTGGAAGTGTTATTCCACATCTTTAGTGATTTTTGCAAGCTATCTCAAACCTAATATAAATTTTCATTTCCTTTCAAATCTTTTTTGTACTTTGCAGTATAGAGTAAAGAACAACATTAGCAGTTAGATCAAAACTTTGGAAATAGAATAGTTTCAAAAATCAAAATAACTTAATGCAATTACCAGCTATTGTCTCATCTAAACAGTCAGGTGGGTCCACACTGAAGTCAATGACATTTGGCATTTGAGAAAAGCATGGAGCAAAGTGTTATGCTATAAGGTGAAGGTATGTCCCTTGGAATGTTACTGTAGTGCTATTCAAATTCTACCAGTCAGCCACATTCATTTGTCTTGAGTTAAAGGTTGGTTTTCCCTCATTCAAGCCAGAATTAATGTTTAATTGCCCTGTCATTGTTTTCCATTTTTGAACCTGTTTATATTTTGTACATGTACTTTTTGAACTCTAAACAGTTATTTACATAATATATATTTTTTGTTATTATGGTGCATTTATGCCTCTATTAAATCTGTGGAACTGTACAATGCCTGATCTGAAAAATGATATGCAAGCACAAGACCTTGCACTGTTCCAGTCAGTAAACAGAATTCATATAGAAAAAAAGTCAGATTACTGCCCATCTAATCATGCTCAGAAATCCACAAATTCAAAACAGTAGCCCACTGATTTTGTCCTGTCTCTTTGTTGTTTAAAAGCTATTGGTTAAATTCATGCAACACAAAAGAAACCCTAAATTTTATTATACTGACCTATGTATATGCATTTAAATAAGTAATTAAAAATACATTTAAAAATGGAATATATCATGTTTTGTGGGTGTTTTTCTAAATGCATCTAGGAATTTGAGGGGTCATATTGCTTCATTCAGAGGGTACTCCAATACCTCAGACTGGCACTGTGCCTATGACTGTGCTTGTTATTAATTTATTCCTGATCTGACCCTATTGATGAAGAAGGACTTTTTGAATATACCCTGATGCTCTACCGGCTGTTAAAACATGCCTGCCCAAGGACAGCAGCTTCAGGGACAAAATCCTGCTTATCCTTCCCTCATCTTCTCTGTCAAGGGAATCAAGCTAAAAGTTCCACCAGCACTCAGTGTGTCAGCCCTGGGGCTGACCTGCAATTTCTTGTGTGGCTATTTCCTTCACAGTTTGGAAATCTGAAAGAATATGAAAATTGTCAAATACACAGTTCCAGAGGCAGACAGAGGAGAAGGAATATAATCAGTACATGCTTCAGCTTTACTATAGGAAGCTAAAAATGCATTTGCAGCAATTAATCTCCAGAAAAAGCTTCCAAATAAATTCATAACAAAATAGTGGAGCAGAAGGCCACTGGTTGTGGAATTAATAAAATTATTTACTTTATTCTCTTCTGATAAAAGCTAAGCATTTTTCAAGCCTTTATAAAAGAGGAACATTGCACATAAATTTGAACTGCTTAGAGACCAGTTTTGAAAAGTTTGGGGTTTTTTGTTTTTTTTTTTACTATATTCCCTGACACAATGGAACAACCAGCTGTCAATCTATGCTATTTAGCATTTTATCTATGCTTTATATCCCAAAGATCTATATAAAATTCTTTGGGAAAACAAAGCATGCTCAGATACCATCTTTAAATTCTATCTACAGGCATGCAAAAGTATTTTTAGACACGAAGCATATCTATATTCCTGGAAGCATTAGCACCTTCTTGACCATTATCATTAATTGGGCCCAAACTCTGCAACACAGTTTCAGGTATGCACTTTGACTTTTGAGCAGGTACATGCTGGCTCCAGCTAAATCGACATAATTATACAGCAAATTAGTCAATCATTTTGCATTCAGCCAGCCATACTCTATGAAGTCCTGACTATTTAATAAAAAATTAAATGTGCATGTGGATATGAAGTATATTAAAAATGATATGTAAATGTCAATCTGGCAAGAACACCTCCAGAAAAGTATAAATCATGAAGACTGATAGAAGACAAAGCAATAGATTACACCTGCAGCAAATGTCACATGACTTTTTTCCAGTTGACATTCAACCCATAGGATTTTACTGAAGCAGCTGAGGAACTGCTCTTTATTTTGTTGATCAGATAATATGTATAATTCCAACACCTTCTATATCTTAATGAAGCACTGTTAGTCATAAACTACACAATGAATACATATTTTATGGTGAACGCATTAAAAATTTAGATAAAATTTATAAGTACTGCAGATTTTAAGGAGAAAGTTCTGTTTGTCTGTTGAAGTACACTGAGTAAAATAGGATGTTTAATGCAAAACCAAGGATTAGGTAAGAACTCAACATGAAAAAACCCTGCTTTCATGTAAGGAAATATAGAAGGTCCCTACTGACTCGTTCTTTTTCTGGACAAGATGTCTTCAATGGAGAAGAGGAAAAATGCCTATGGGGTGTTGAAAATTTCAGGACATCCCCCTGAAAGTGAAGAGAAGATGTTCACATTGAGGGGGCACCATCAAGATACAGCTCATGATGAAGATCATCCAGAAAGAGGTCGAGTGAAGAGTGTCTTTTCTGTAATTTTGGTCTCCTGGGGCTCTGACTCATGAGCTCAGGTTGTGTTTCAGTGGATTGTTGATCCAGGAATCTTCAAACAATTTCTGGCATTTGTATCTCAAGAGCGCTATCTTACTGCCTGCTTGTGAGGATGGACATTTTCCTTTGCAGTCTCGTTGTCTGCAATTTTTGATGTAGAAATAAACAGAAATACAGGCTCTGTAGGAAGCCTTTGAAGCAATGAAAGGGCTTAAAATAACCAGTGAAATAAAAGTTGTACATACAGCCTCACCTTATTTACTGCTGAACTTCTGCCCACATAATTCTTGCAAGGAGCTGTTTTATTGCAATTCTCTCTCAGAATCCCTAATTTCTACTTTCACATTTAAACCAATAGTCTAAAATATATCCACTTGGCAAATATTGTGATATGCAGTTCAAGAGACACTTGACTTTTAATCAGATCGTGGATATGTTATTTTCTCTTTAAGTGCCTACCCAATCTGCTGCTGAATTTGGTATCCTTTTTATTCATGGTATTTATAAATATTTGTTGAACCCAGATAAACTTATCCCTTCCCTCATCCTCATAAAACACTCCAAGAAAATCCTAGGTTTAATGATTTCTTGAGCAGAGTAACAAATAGCCTGTGACTAGGCTTCTGTATACAGAAGTTCTTTTTCAAACTGTGCTGACATGAAGTGAATATAAACTAGAAATAACCAATTTTAAGACCTCCACTGAGGTTTGTTCTTTGACAGTTGACAGGAAGACTGAAAAATTAGTATTTTGGTAAAACCTTTATTTGTTTAAGATGCCTCTTAGCCAAAGAGACTGTCTGTACAAAAGGATTAACCTATTGACAATGACTTTCGAAATCCAAACTCATTGAATAACAAGTACTGAATGTGTTTACCTTCCTAATGCACTCACAATTCACAATGAAGCAGGCTTTCTTGAAAAGGTCAGAATGTATGAAGACCTGAATTTCAATAGGAAAACATAAAAAAAATAGAGCTATATAGAAATGAATTTATTTTACACAAGAATTGGTAGGATTAAGTACATTTTGGCAACGGAAGTGAATAAAACTATAAAAAAATGATTTAAAAAGACTGCCTTTGTAGATCTTTTAGGTTTACCTGCTGCACATTCAATTGCTTGTGTCTTAAACACAACATCCAATCATTTCTCCATTAATCTAGTATACATGAATTTGCTAATCCTAAATCACTCCCATGTTCACCCCAGCTGTGTGTCCCCTCTGGGCAGAGAAGTTTAAACACTTGAAATGAACAATTATAACTTATTTCAGTTATCTTCTAAGGAACAGTTTCACCATGTGAGGCAACTACACTTGAAGGGTCATTTTCTGAGCTGGTTCTGAGCTGAGTTCTCTAAAAAACTGTTTTATATCTTTTGCAAGGTAAATTGGAACAAGTTGATTTTTCACCATAAGGCATACTGAAGAGATAATTAATAAGATAGATCACTTGTCATACACTGAAACCTTTTTTATTTAGATAAGACTGCAAATGAAGCACTTTAGGCAAACATCAGTATTTTGCAGACAACACAATGTGAGTACTATATATATGAAAGGGAGCATTTTTATAGAAAACATAAAAAAGTGTGATGGAATCAAACCAGAATCTTGTGTCTGGAAGAATAAAATCTTCACCACATTACAAAAATGCAAGTGTCCATTAAGTATTTTGGCTACATTTACTATGTCCCTTAAATTACACACTGAGGTCAAAAATTATGTTTAAAGTGTTGCCCAGGTACCCCAAGTTCAGGTGCATAAACTGGGAAATCATGCTTTAAAGCAATTCCTGAGCACTTAAGTCAATTTGGGGCTTGTGAAAACCTTTCCTCAAATCTGTACTCCTTTAGGCAGCATTTTTTTTTCTCAAAATTGCCAACCTTTCAGTAGTTACAGAATACATGTGCCAGGATATTCAGGTCTTGACCTGCACCATCACAGCTGGATTATAAATTCTGAACAACTCAAAAATAACACAACCCATTCACTATTTTAAGGTGCTAATAATTATGACAACTAGGGATACTTTAAGCATTCAAAACTGTGAGGGATAGGAGTCCCTAAATGGAAGGGGCTTGGGGCTGAGTCAGTCCTGGAAGAATTTAATGACTTGTACTGCTGAAAGAGGCCCCTAGCTGCAGACTGTTTTGTTAATTTAGATGCTCTCATCACAGAACACTGCCAGCATTTCCCACTGCATGTGAGTATGGGTGGCAAGTTTGCTCTCTCTCCTTGGCCAGGAGAGTCTGTTTCTGATGCATGAAGACATGACCTTGGTCACACAAACTTTCTTGTGTGCCAAAGCATAGCAAAAAATGTTAAGAGTTTTTGCTATGGGAACCCCCAAATGGTACAGTTTTGTTTAAGACAGACTATAGGAAACACAACATGTTCTCACTGTACCTTAAGAGTTATTTTTTAGCTTGTTTGTGTTTGTTTATTTGTTTTGGAGTGTTTTCTTTTGTTTCTTGGGAGAGGGAAATTGTTTATTTGTTTTGATTTTTAATGATTTTAGGATCTATTTCTTTCCTCAAGATCTTAAATTAAAGGAATTTAAAAAGCAGCATGTAAGCTTCATCCTGCTGGCAATTATTTTGGGATGTTATTTGCAGAGTAGGACTTTCTACAGTACAAATAAATCTCACTTATGTTTTAGAGCTTTCTCCAGGGCACCCTAAACAGAAAATGCTTATGACAACCAGAGGTCACAACATCAGTGAAGCCTCATCAGCACCTATTACAAGTGGAAGGTAAAATTCAGAGATGCTTTGTCCCACATTCTTATGCATGAGTGACCAAAGATGTTTCCACTGAATGTGCCTACACTGCTGGTGTTAAGATCATAGAGTAAACATGACAGAAACACTAATTATTGTGTTACCAAAGGTCCTTCAACTTGACAAAGATAAGTGTTTGAAAAGAACATGGACACAAAAGCATCATTATTGTCTTACTAAATATGTACCATAGCCCCCAAAGAGACAAGAATGCTAATGATAGAAAAGCAAGAATAAAAAATGGTGAAGATTATTCCACTTACAGGAATACAGTAATGAAATATGATATTGCAGATGACCTCATTAAAATTGAAGCAGTGTTCTGTTAAAATAATAATTCAATATTTTTAGAGAGGAGCTTGAATTGGAGCTTGTGTGTTTCTGCATGTAACTACACGTACAGAGAAGGACACTTACCTGCTGTAAGTACAGAGCTAATCACAGGCTTGTCCTTCAAGATATGAAACATAAATAAGTTGGGAAGAAGAGCTCAAATAATAATGTTATGTAGGACTCACAGTTTTTTGTTTTGTAGGATACAAACATGGATCTTTATATACAAAGTGGGTACTGTGCAGAACAAGCTCTGAAATGAAAACTACTTAAATAATCAGACTGAAGCAGCCTGATCTTCAGAAATGTGATTTGGAAGACAAAAGCTAGAGATTCAGGAAATGACTACTGCAGTGCTAATATATGGAAGCAGCAGTAGATCACTGAGAATATTTCAACCAAAGCATGACTTTCCATTAATACCAGCTGAGACAAAGAGAGAAATGTAATATACAGTAAATGTCAATAGAAGGAACAGATGTAAAACCCATTCTTAGCCACAAAGCACAGATGACAATGCAAGCAACCCCTGCAATACGTGTTTGAGAGCACTGCATCAATTTCCTTTATTATTTGAATGGAGATTCACTTCCAGTTAGAAATTCTGATGACCCTTCCAAAGTTCTGTATATTAGAAAGGATGACTATTGGGGGAAACAGTGATGATAATTTCTCATGTGTTACCATGCACAGAATCACTTTTTTCTGTTATTCTTCAAAATTTTCCACAACTGTCAGGTACAATATGGATAATTTAAGTCAGTTTTTAGCATTAGCTAGAATTATCAGACAAAATGGAAATATCTATAGTTCTTCTAACTGCATAGCAATTGACTTCTGCCTAATAGTGTATTGCAGGGAAAAAATCCATAGATTAATTGATTTAGGGACAGCTCTGTATTTGCACATAGTCTTACTGACATCAACAAAGGCCTGTTTATATTTGAAAGTCTAATTCACTAGAAACTGTGCCTAAAATTTACAACTAAGTTAAAAGGGAAATCTGTCTAGATTATTATGCTCTTCTTATATGACAAATTACTTTAAAAAAATAGGCAATGAACAACATATTAAAAAAAAATGGTTCAGTAATGCAGCTTTGGGGAAAAAAAAAGTCTCGTTTTTTTGAACTGGTATCTACAAAATGCTTAATCGAGTCTTTCCATTGCAAAAATTCACCATAATGCTGAAACTCCATGACATTTAAAGTCAGCAAACAAACTACGAAAACTAAGCATCTGGATTATAATTTAAATGTTAGACATAAGCTAATTTCATTTAGGATAAAACCTTTTGAAATTACAAAGTGTGTTCATGTATATGTTTAATTGCCCTCTGGTTATTACAGTGATTGTATAGTCAAGGTAGCTTAGTATTAATTTGGATCTTAGAATTGTTTCTATATTTGTTGCTACATCAAAATAATAATAATAAAAAAATTTCATTTAGAGCCACTGTAATCAATTAGGAAAATATCTTTGCCTGTCAGAGGACACATGTTTTTCAGTAGTTAAGGAACAGAGAGTAGGATCGGAATAACATAACAAAATAAAGAAAGCACTATGTTAGGGTATGTATTTTCTTCTTTCCTTTGTGTATTTAAAACACTATGACTACTGCCATATGACTTTGTGTTACTATTTCCACTGTAACAAATCTTACTCTGTCAGGCTTTTGTTTATTTATGATGAACCAAAAGGGAAGTGTGGGGTGAACATGCAGTGTCTGACCATTGGGAGCTGTAAGTGCACATGCAACAGAGCTGTTGTGAGCAGCACATCAGTTGTGAAACAGCTGGAAGTGTTCTTTCTCCTTGGCTCTCCTGATATGGTTCAGTATAATTTTCCCTTGAATTTGCTATTCTGTTGTGGAAAGATCAGTTAAAGCAGTGTGAAGTGGAGTATCAGTGCTGAAGTTTGTGCTAGATGTTAGCAGTCACATGGCAATCAGCCATTCTCCAGGTGAGCACATATTCTCTTCTGTCACATGTAACCCTCTGTGCTCCTGCCTTCATGAAATCCTAAGTATGATGAGGCAAAGAGCAAGCAAAACCATTAGAGAATACTTCAGCTGTAAAGACTTCAGTTAACTTCTTAAGTCACACGTGTTTTACCTCTATGCTAAAAACTCCAACCCCCCTCACAATAAATTGTGCTTCTTTGTTTTACACAGGGAGGTCTTGAGGAAGTTAATGTTCTTTGTGTGTGTGTTCCACAGAAATGCAGCAGATCAAAATAAGAGAGAAGTGTGATTAGGAATATCAGGTTTTAAATTAGGGCATTGGCACAACAGGCATATCAGAAACTCAGTATAAGGAAAATAATGAGCTGAAAACCTTGGTATCAACAAGCATTATATAGAAATAAGACAGTAAATCACTGCTGGAGAGATGCCCTGTGTTAAAGAAGGCTTAAAAAAGAAGTTACCTGCATCAAGGATTCAAATTCCAAACTTAAATAGAAAGATTAGTATTGGACCTATAATAGTGACAACCTGACCAGGTGCAAAAGGCTGTGAAATGCTGAGGCAGATTAAACTGCAAGGGCAGAAGTCAGAGCAGGACTGGGAGACTTCAATTATGTTTAGACAGATTAGGTAAATGTCACAGTGTTTCTCACATAAAACATCAAATTTGTTTTTATAAAGGGCACAATTTTAGCAGAGAGAAGTATCAGGATTTTCTACCCAAAACAATGCACATGCTCTTTGCTGTCCTTGTCTCTCAGTGTCCCTTTGCCTCACACCTTTGGCTCTTGGAAATTGAGCTTTTTCAGACTCCTGCTGCAGAGGAAAGGTGCACTGCACAGACAAAAAATGCAATCACAATGAAAAACTGCTGTAATCATACTGTGACATAGGAAAAGGAGATGACATCCAAGGAAGGTTTGTCTTGAAGACATGGAAATAACTCAAGCAGTTCTTTGGGCGGGATTTGGAAACAGCGAGTCACTGAAATTTGGTTTCATGCTGAAATGGAAGCCCTGTGCTGGCAATGTTGGACATTATTGTCACCTCCAGTGCTGAGTTTACACACGGACAGGAGCAAAACAGCATACAACTTGGCTAGTGGGAGAATAAGATCTAAACCTAGTTGATCTTAGTTCCTGAGGATGCTAGGGGAATATTTTGTTATTGGTGAGGTGCACCTTTATGCACTCCTCTGAAAATAAGCCATGCTGTTTTACATTCATGATTCTGCTTTAAGTACAAAGAATTTGTTACAAATAAGATATAAATCATAAGCTGTCTTGGTTTATTTTATCTAATTCTTTACACATATATTAATCACATTGTAAAACTGAGGTGTCATTTCCTTTCTCCGACCCTAACTAAATCTTATCTTTATGTAAATAAACATCTGCTCCTTAAAACACAGCTAGAAAACAACCCACATTTACTACAGGATTACAGGATTTAAAAGTATTGCAACATTATTTTGCTTTTGCTTTATTTGCTTCAGAAACATCTAGGTCTGAAAATACTGAATTTTCACTGTGACTTATATTACAACTAATATGTTTCTTCAGATTGTAGGAACCATGGAAAGAACCAATATACAACAAATCACAGCTGTTTATATGCAGCATGTTTAAGGTAGCTACTCCCTTTAAAAGAATAACCTCCAATGTGATCTGATTACATAGATTTAAAATATCAGGAACTCAGGGACACAAGAAAAAGCACAGCTGAGCAGAATCCAGCTACCTAAATCAGGAACACACCGAAGTGCACATCTGCAGGTGAATGTGCTTTGTGCTCACACCTGTTTATCTTACTGCAGTTGTTTGCCAGTGGAATGAAATGCTTCCATTTTATGGTTTTATTTTCTGCTAGGACTTTGCTAAGATGTGGAGCTGGCATTCATCACCTCAGTAATGTCAAGAAAAGAAAGAGGAAAACTGAGAATAAATGGAAAATGTCCAAGTATTTCAGACAGGGTTTCTGAAAGATTAATGAAACTCTGCTTAAAAAAAAATACTACAGAAGAGGCCAAAATTAAGTAGGAATACCGTAGCTATAAATTTGAAATATTTGACTGACCAATAAATATTTCTTATATGACTGTGGTAAAATGACAGGGGTGTTTGCATCCAGTATAGGGCATAGAACTTTGTACAAGGCTCCATTATGGGAAAGGATACTCCAAAGCCAAACTTCTAAACAAGAGTCATAGATAAGCTGGAGAGGTTGCATGAGACCTGATAAGAGAAGCAGCCTTTTAGAGATTATGATGACAGACAGAAATATAAAATTTCTAAGAGAGGAGAGAACAGAAATTCAGACAGATTTTAAAGTCCTTAATCATGTGCAAAGTACAAACTCTTTTAAAGTGATACTTCTGTTTGAATGAAGGTGATTGTAAATCACTGTAAAGATCCAAAGATATATCTAACAGTTACATTTCAAAATGCTACAGAAATGGTTTCAAGGCTTCCAAACTCAAGATCAAGGAAGATATTATTACAGTTTGAAGGTTCAATGAAACAAGAGGAAACAATGCTGCTTATTCTGTTACAACACATTTTCTGATACATTTGGGATAGGAGGGCACATAAAAGAAAAACAGAAACTGCTCATAATTCTCCACATTGTCATGCATATGCAGCAAACTAGCTCCTTGGTCTATTCTTTATTTCCCTTTTCCCTGGACAGAATGCAGACCATGCAGCTTTCCAAACAGAGCAGTATTGCATGACAGACAGAAAAAAATAATTGTTATCCCCTGCTTTAAGGAGATGGGACTTTAACCTAATATGCAAGGGGCTGATTCAACTGAATGTGAGATTGTCTTTATTGTATCCAGAAAATGTACATGCTTATTTTGAGGACAGGTCAAAATTGTTTGAGTTCCCTCTAGGGGCAGTGGATTTTTTTAATGCTATGTCAAGGAATAAAAAATGAAGATAGATCTTGAAATAATATTTTCCCCTCTGCATTTCAGATGGTAAGAGTAAGCAGCACTAAGGTTGAGTGTAGATGTCTTTTATAAAGAGCTGGTCAATACTGGAGCATACCTTTGAGAAAGTGTTTATTCTGATAAGAAACAAAATAACTGAAAAATTCCTATCTTATGTGTAAATCAAGAAGGCAGATAAGTAATCAGCTTTTAAAATAATATGTAAAGTTGTTCATCTCTCTAAAACTGTTTTCTATGGTTTGTCTTGGGCTTTAGTGCATTTAACACATTTCTTCAAGTAGAAGTAACAGTATCTTTTAAGATTTCTTTCATTTAAATTTCTAAACACCTAATGAAAAAGGTAGGGTACTTGTTTATCCAATAGCTGGATTTATTAAGTCTGAAAATAGCTCTATTTTTCTTTTTTACTGCTTATGTTATTGACAGTAAGAAACACAAAGCACTTCATACAGTTTTTCTCACTCCACTTAAGGATATAATTTCTACTTATGGCCTCAAGTCTTGCTGTGATAATTTTGCACTTCTTAGTATACCAAAATATTTGAAATTAAGTGTCATCACTAAGAATACAGCATTTTGTAGCAGAAATTAAAGGTCTCTTTTGATGTTCTTTCATACCCATTGTCTTTTAATAGAGCCTTCATTTATAAGCCATACAACAAAAACCTAGACCACAACATATTAAATTAACACTATCTACAAGTTGTCTCTAACAGGGACAGAATGGAAAGATTTTTTTTTTTCTGTGAACATGGAAGCATTGCTCTATTTCATTCCAGGTTCAAGTGACATAAATGCTAAGTTTCACAATTATTGAAAGCATTTCTTTGGTGAGTAGTAGAAGCACAATGTAGTTGTCATGCTCTAGGAGCTTGCTCTTTTCTTACATCTCATTTACTCTCAAGAGGATTTCAGAGAGCAGGGTATAACTGTTGCATGGAAACAGTTTTGGTCTTAGTGGTGTTTTAAAACAAAATCTATGAAACAAACACCTCATCCCCCCACCTGAGAAGATCTCTCTCAAAAAAAAAAAAAAAAATTTACATTAGAAGCTGAAAATGGAGATTTATAGCACACTTCCCATTGGCAGCATACACTTGGCACCATTGAAGGATTTGCAAGTGCAATCCCAAAGACAAAGCTGAAGAATCCTCATTCCACACAGTGTCATTATTAATACTAGCCAGTTATGCCAGTGATAGTCACCACCCTAAAAGTCAACCATTAAAAGATTTTATGCTTTGATACAAATCACAATGGGGAAATTAATTTAAAGAGGATGCTGATAGGAGTTTCTTTATGGCTGGATGATGCTCAGAAAATCATGGCTGCTACATCAAATGAAAGAGCAAACAAACTGCTGTAAGCCATCACTCAGTTGCCACCAGGAACAAAATGTCCTGCAGCATGTCCAGTGACCTTGGCAGGCTGTGGTGAGGGTCATGGTGTAACAAATACACAACTGGCAATCTTGCCTGGGACATCCTGAACACATGGAACCCACAGATTAAATAGTCTTAGTTCTACTGTAGGAAACTGTATTTTTTGACAGGCTCTTTTGCATGATTTTTTGTGAAATGTGTCTAAATTGGGATGACTTTTTTGCTTTCCAAATTGTTCTTGCACACAGCAGAGCACAGCACACCTTCTGTGCTTGCTTTACTCTTTGTATAAGCCATCCAAGCGTAACCTGAAGGGATTTGCAGCTACTTCACATCCTTTATCTCCATCCACAAACCACTAAGACAACTGTCCAGTCTGAGGGAAAACAGACCACATGATATGAGGGCAGAATATGTCTCAAGTGATTAGAGAAGAATAAAAAATTCTTGAAGCTTACACAACATAACAACAATGCTTCCTTCTCTCTATTTCCTGTCTTCCATGCCAAAAACATCAAAATCCCAAACTAAACAAAGACAGTTTTATTTTAAAACTCATGAAAAAATTCTGCTAGCAGCCAGGCACTTAAAACCTAAAATTCAAGGGAGTAGCTCTTTTCTGCCTAATCCTGACCAACATATCCACATGAGCTTGAAATAATGATTAATGGACAGAACCTTATTAATTTTATGAAAATAGCAGATCCTTAAGGGAACTGTGTAGATCTCCCAAATCTGTTACTGGAGCCAATGTTTCAAAGGTCAGAGACCAGCTTGATGGCAGTCACAAAGCCATTCCAGCTCAACAATACTGCTGCTCATCCTTGTTCAAAATGCTAGAAACCCTGAGTGATTTCCCATGCAGAAATTAAAGGAAGAGATTTTAGTAGAAAACACAGCAGGCAGATGAGTCACAGAGGAACAGATAGGCACAGGAGCTGTGCTAGGATAAAAGAAAGGCTCCATTAAAAATCTTTTTTGAGGTAGTTTAAATCATGAGAAACCTATACCAGGTATTAGACTTTTAAGTTAGAAGTGATCAAAATCATGGGAAGTGCTGTAAATAGAAACACAACGAATCACGTCCAAATTTTCAAAGAGTAGGATTATACATGCTTCAGAAAAAGGACCTTCAGCATGGGGATATTCTTTTGATGAGTATAAATTTATTTCATATTTTGCAGTGGACAGTACTGCACTAGGTAACAGATATTAAATTGTTTTCTTCATGTCATTCACTACATTTACCTTGTTTTTTTCTGTATTTGCTGCATTTCAGCAGCTTATAGAAAGGCAGAATAGTGGGAAATACAACCTGAGATTTTTCAATGCTTTCCACATTGCTTCCAAATGCAATTTAAGCTGAGGATTTCAATCCCCATGGCTTTAAGCATCTGTACTTCTTGGACCTTGGTGACCACACGTTCCCTCGTGTTTACACAATTCCTTTCACGTATCAAACCTTATCCTTAAAGCTGAGGTTGCCTGAAGCAGTGTATTTTTTGGGAAGGAGTTTTTAACTTTGTTATTTACTTTTCTTTCTCCAAAGGTTTGCCAGAAAGCCTCTCTACTTTTTTTTCCCAAACTGCAGACCTGGAGGTAAGCATGAAAATAAGCAATACCGAGCAGGATCTTGCTTGGGATGCTACAAAGGTTTGATGCTGTTTGGACCCAACCTACATCTATTAGGTAGGTGTTTATTGTGTGCTAAATTTTGTTAATAAGATACATTTCAAAGCAATGGACTACTCTAACTTATGTTTTAGATGAAAAAAATTCAAGTCTAAAATGCATTTTTGTTATTTCACACTTGACATGAAGGATTAACAAATGATAGATGCTAAATTTCTATTCGCTCATTTGCAATACCACAGCAAGTATTCCAGAGCTGTGTAAGTATCAAGAAACTCAGGTCCTGGCCTCCAGGCAGGAAACCTCTGGACACTTCCCATTTCACCAAAAGACAGTGTTTTTAAAGGATTATTCTTATGAAGACAAGGCCCCTACTGATAAGTCCCTTTCACCAATTAAATCAATAGAATCACTTAAGAATATCAAAAGAGATTTCTGTAAGAGGTAAATGGAACTTATATTTCACAGCACGAGTGGTAAATCTCAGAAACAATAAAGTGGAACTAGTAGGAGTAGGTCACTCATTCACAGCCACAATGTACTAGGCCCAGGAAACTGCAGGAGAATACATTATTTTCTATAGTTTAACACAAGTGCAACCAGAATGAAACAGACACTTACAGCCTTTGCTTTTTGGCATGGGTTCTTTGTGAACACACCAGTTACTGTATTGTACAATACAGTTTGCATCCCTATCATCATTAGATTCTAGGTTTCAAAAGTTTTCATTTCAGTTGTTGAAATAAATATTACCTTAAAGGCCAGGACCCCAACATAACACCTTAATTTATAAGACTGAGAATGAAAGGATTATTTGATTTTGCAACATGATTTACAGCTAAGTGAGATTCTCCTTACACCAGCAAGAGTACCAAAAACTGAAATAAATGGAACTCTAATTTAAAAGAAAGTTGAGATTCCAAACTTGCCAAATAATTAGCATGGTCAGAAAAATGAATTATATATTAATTCTGAGTACATTCCCTTTCTTATTGTGAAGTAGCTAGAAAGATTAAACATAGTAAGTCTGGGAAAATATAAAACTGTTCTGTCAGTCATCTCAACATAAAAAGGCTTTATTATGGTGGCAGAAAAAGCATTCCTTTATTTGACAAAAAATTTCATTACACAGATTTTTTTATACATGTTCTAATTTCTTTAGCATGGCAATATGATGTCCTATATGCTTTGGCAGACTATCGTATTATTTATTATTAAATTTGCAAAGAGTATTATTAAAAAAGGAGTTTAAATTCACAGCTTCTGGTAAACAGAAAATAAACTCAAGATGAAAATTCAGTGAGCCTTTGAATTATGCACAGAGGCTTTCAGTGCATTCCTTGGTAATTGTAAAATCTGTACAAGTGACCATAAATAAGTAAACTCCACAGCTCTCCTAATGCCTTTTCTACACAGCACAAATAACTACTGCCTTCCTATCTGTTGAAATAATTTAGGAATCAGAACAATCAGTGGGAGCAGTATTGGTAACACCATAGTTTTTAAAGGCTTCCTCATTTCAGGTATCCATTTATACCTGTTGCAGGACTAATTTGTCTGCAGTGTACTGATAAAAACTGACATTCATAAAAAATTGGTCAAAAGAAAAGAAAAAATTAACAACATTAATTCACAGTTTTCATCATCATCATATTTTTATTATAGGCTGGCTAAAAATTCTAATTAAGATCTTGATTAGCCCAGGCCTATAATTCAGATTGGTTATATTTTACAATTTTGCAATGCTTTCAACCAAAAGTTTTGCACAGGACTAAAACAATCAAGCCTGACTTGCTCTCTAAAATCTGAAAATTGATTTCACAAGTTACTCTTGTACAAGTGCTTCAAGTTTCTAGCCTCGTGAGATTTCACTGAGACTGAAAGCTTGTGCCTTTCAGACTTCCATGTTTTAGACATGGCAGTCTAAGAGTAGCTCATTATCTGCTTGCACAGTTCAGCCTGTCCAATCTTCCTTTCTTACAACATTTACCCTAGGACTGACATTAATCTGGGGAAGATTTTTGTCTTTGATGCAATAATTGCATGAAAAGGGACAGTGGCTGAGTTTTCCTGCTAATTCATGCTTTGCTCTATTTTTGCTGCTAAATGAGAGACACAGTGATTAGGCAGTGAGTGAGCACAACCAAGTGCTGCTCTAAGGGAAGCAATTCTCAAGGCCTGCTGCACTGAGGAATTTTCAGGCTGCATTGTCCATAGTACAGTAACAGAAGACTTCATTTTGAAACCATGCAGTAGATACCATTCCTTCATGAAAAAGATGACATGGAGTTTACAGAACAGCTGGAAAGTGGTGACACAGTGATGTAAAATCATGGTTACTATATAATCTATAGACTTTAAGTAATTTTGGTTTAAAATTAAAATAATAATACTGAGTACTGGAAACCTCAGTAGAGATTGTGTCTCGTGTCTCATGTTCATGTTAAAAACAGGAAAGCCAGATTTTTATTCAGCTAAAAGTCAATTTTCACAGTGGCTGCTCACTTATAACACGTACAAGTAGGAAGTATTATCTGGATCTTTCCTCTTGTTCTTTAAGGAGATTAGATGAACAAAATCCATTTTGTCTGGTCTCTTGTAAAGCTACCACATTTATTCAGAGCAAACAAGAAATGAGATTTGCAAACACTTCCAGCTCTGTGAAGGTACATTTTTAAAGTTTCAAGTGCCTTGTGGACATTCAGGAATGCAATTTGTGCTATGAGGAATGGAAACTTCAGCTTTAAGAAAAGTAGAAATATTTCCTGATCTATTTGAGAGCTGGAAGTTACTTTCAGCAAAAATCCTAGAACTATTCTTACTGTTGCTTTGTTAGAAAAAGATATTTAAGACAGGAGCAGGAGAGAATGAAGCTCTAACTCATCAAGCCAAACACAGAGCAAGCTAGAAGGCAAAGCTCAGGTCAAAAGCCTAAGAGGAATGGAAGCCATGGCTGAAATGAAGAATGTCCATCAGAAGACTCAGCACTGCTTTTAGGTCCCATGATGGAAGGAGAGAACTCTTACATGGGGTCATATGGGGGACACTTTAAGAAAAGACTGCATTAAGTCTGGATGTGAAAAAATCTGTTTCCCTTTAATGCATCAGCTACAGTAATGGTAGAAATGTTTGCAACCTAAAGTACTTTTAGTCCCTTTCAGAATCTACAAAGGGTAATACAGTGGAAAACCAAGGGTGTCTCAGAGCAATCCTGTGTGCCACGCTTTCAGGGAGAGCTTTTAAAAGGGGCATATGTGACTTTTTTAAAATGCATGTACAAAATTGGAAGCAAGCCTTAGATCAAAGGAATGGAACACATTTCACCTTTCTTTGGAAGCCTGGAAAGGTTTGCAGCCTGGTTTTTCCACAGGATGTTTATGGGGCTAGCAAAGCTGGGGGGTGTTATTGCTAGACTGACAATTGCAGTTCTGGGATCAGAGCTGGTTTTGCTCTGAAATGGCATTTAAACTGTATCTCCAGTGGTTTCTAGCCCATGCAAACACAAACTGAGAATCCCTAAATCCACAAAATGTAACAATTTACCTGCATTCTCCACATCCCTGAATAGACTCAAACGTAGTGCCCAGTTCTTGTCACCTTAATAACTTGATGGATGACAGAGAAAATATTTTATTATTTTTCTTTTTTTTTGGAAAGGCAGAATTAAAATCCAGTATTCTAATTTCTGAAAAGTAATTAAACTGATATGCATATAATTCCTAAAATTTATCCGAAACTTTAAGCAACATAATGATTATATGAAATGACAAATATATGACAAAAGAAAAAAACATTTGTAAATTTTTATTTTTATTTAAATTTAAATAAAGTAAATTTTTTTAAACTGAGATATCTAGATTTAATTTATGATATTGAAAGATATGGCACAACAGATCAAACTAGTCCAGCATGTGTTTCTACTTTCACTTCCAAACATATGAGTGAATGGCAAAATGACTAAAGGTAAAAATTTTCACTACAAAACTGGATTAAAATTCTGAATTTAAAAAAATCTTCTAGTTGCTGTATTTTGCAATACTTTTAAAATGTCACAGCATAAATAATCTTTGGTTTAGGCTCATGAGAAGCCTATAAATAGATTTACAGATACCGTATCTACTAATTTTGTGAAAACTGAATAGAAAAAGATTTGTACACTGCTCTTACAGACAATCCAACCAATGTTGCCATCCCTTCTAAGCAGCAGATGCAAAAACCCCTTCAAGAAAATATTGTGTCTAAAAATGCATTGCATAGTTCTTGCCACTGAAACATGTGACTTATAGTCTATTAGTGGCAGCATTAGGACAAGCATGTTATTTGCTGACCTGGATAGGACATTTTTGCACAGCTACACATCTGCTGTGGCCACCACTCCTTTCTTGTTAAATTTCTACCCATCATCCAGCCAGTGTGAATTGCTCTCAATGCATCAATGAATAATATTTGTTGGGAGGAAACCTTTCAATTTAAAGACAAAATTGACATTCTAATCTAAGACTTTCTCAAGAATTTATAAGAATAGAAGCCTAATATATGCAAGATCACTTTAGACATTAAAACTATCAACCTTAGTTGACAGTTCTCAAAAAAGGTTATAGCTTGAGTAATTGGCAAAGAAATTCACAGAAGGGATTAGAGTATAGCTGGAAATAAGGAACTCACTTTTAGAAAATTCTAAATTGATTACCGAGCATTCACAAACAAGTCAGTTGATAAATTATTTACTGTTTAACTGCAAAACATTGAATACGACTGTATCTATATGTATTGACTAATAAGCTACATGACACTTCTGCCATTATTTAATTGATAAAATGAGCACTCAGGAATGATCAGTCTTTTTATGTCAAAGTGCTCAGAGTAAGTGACGGTGATGATGACAAAGATGACAGATATTTTTCTCCCTTTTTAGTGTTTGTTTGACAATACCAGCATCCCCTAGATTTATTAAGTGTGACATAATTAAAATCTCAATATTTCATCATAAATACTTCAATTTAGAATAGATTCAAAAATTGTTCATGTCTTTCCACTGAGGGAGTCAGATATAAATGACACTGAAATTAATATATGAACTTCACCAAAGGTTTGCTAGCAGGGAGAGGCATTCTAACATCAATATACCAATGCCTCAAGCATTAAGCTCAAATGCTGCTTAAAAAAAATCTCCCTTACTCAACTGCTTATGGGCCCTGGTATCCTGCACCCATGTTGCTCACCCCTTGAGTCTGGGCTCAGATCATCTGTGCTTAGCAAGAATGGAGCTCACAGTCAGCAGATCAAATTTTAGAGCAGTTCCTCAATAGATTAACCCTGTCTAGAGCACATGATCACCTTTTAATTAACATTATTTTGCAGCTTGCAGAGGCTTTCTGAGAAAACACTCAAAGATTTAAGACTTGGTGTGGATATTTCACCTGCATCTCTGGAACATTTTTTACTGTGCTAAAAAATAACAGTAACTTTAAAAAATAAAATCAGCA
>JAYDZK010000233.1:10333504-10389666 GCA_034509185.1 Euphonia xanthogaster
AAAAGAAAAGCAGCAACAAAAAACCCACCAAAAAAAAAAAAAAACAACAAAACCCCCCCAAAACCCCACAAAAGCAAAGAAACAGAAACATCACATTTTCCCTGAGGCAGAACAAACAAGACTGTCCTCTAGGTGGGCACTCAAGAGATGGAAACCAGTCTGTAGCATCTGTGCTCCAAAAAATTAATCCTCTATTTTTAAATTTGCCAGTGACTGTCCTAAAAGTCTCCCTCTTGCTCTGAGCTGGGAAATGAGAGAGGGCCCAGGGTCCCAGCTTGCTGTGACATCCACAGAGCTCTCCTCTGCCCCATGCTCTGGGCCATGACTTACATGGCCTGACCTGGCCGTAAGCTGGGCCAAATAATACCTGTTCCTAAGTCAATTATTTGAAAACAGAACTGGTAATGTGAGACTTCCTGTGATACTGTTAACTGTGTGGAGAATTGAAGTGTTTGTAGCATCTGTAAAACTGATGGATTGTTTCTCATGGAGCCAGCAGTTCTATAGCAAATATGGCTTTTATGGGCAGGAAAGCAGCAAGGTCAAACAGCTGTGAAGGGTATACTGGAAACACAGCTGCCTTCCAGGGGAATAATCCATGCCCTGGAACTTACTAGTTGTTTCTTAGAAATGAGACCAGATGTGAAAATATAAAAAAAAAAGATAAAAATCATCCATTCTTTTTGAACAGCTTCATGTACCTAAGATGAACAGAAAAGCTCAGAAAAATATTGCGAGGTTTTTGATTCAGCAGAGATAAATTCTTTTCAATAGGATATTACAACCTAAAATACATGCTCAGGTCTTCCCAAATGTACAAAGTATACCCAGAGTGTCTGTGTTGCCACTGCTAAGTCTCAGAAATTACAAAATCCAAAGAAGGAACTGTGTTTATCTGTTTATCTACTCAAGCATGGAATAATTACAATGCAAGAAAAAGCAACAGTCATTTGAATTTTACTTTTTATTCTCATCCCTCTGTGTTCTCAGTGCATATTTCTGTCATTGAATTGGCAAGGAATAAGGCAAGTAAACCTTCTCAGAGGACGTATTTCTCCATATTACAGAAAGTATCTAAAGTTATTGAGAGTGAAAGTCTGTTGAAAAATTCACTGGCAAAATTGCCTGACAAAATATAAATCTTGAATTTAAAACTACATCAAATAACATTCTATCAGGTGTTGTAAAGAGCTAAGATATTGTGAAAATCACATGATATAGTCTAGTTTAAGACAATCTTTTGTTCTGATTGCAGCTTGTCATCAGGGAGGAAACATTAACTGTAAGAATAAAACACAGGTCCCTTGTCAAGCTAGGAAAGGTGGCTTGACTTTGGCTATTGCCCAACAAAAGGGCCATCACTGAAGTGCTAGAAAATCATATTAGGTAAATATAAAACTAGATAATTATTACAGATCTCTGTTTAATTCCTGGCTTTGTCTTCCTGTGTGACCTTCAATGAGGCATTTAATCTCTTTCTGTATAAAACTGTAAATAGTTATCTGAGAAGGACTATGGGATACCAGAAGGGATGTAAACAGCTAGCAGCAAAAAGTGACATAAATTATGCATCTGTTTTATGAAAAGCTTGTCCAGTTGAGTAAATAGAGCTTTCCAGTCTGAATTCTAGTGTGTGAGCAATATTTTCTTTATAATGAATTCATTTTATTCACTACATGCATTATGTTACTCAGACACCAGGAAAATGGTGTCAACCATACCTTTCATCATGTATGATGGAATTACACTCCCTCTTATTAAAACCAGAGCTTTAATACTATTCCTAACATCTTTTTAATATGTCTCTTCAAGGTAGAGTGCTACCAGACCTCATACTCTGACCAAAAATGTGCTAAAATGGAGCTCTAAGTCTACTTAAACCCAAATTTCACATTTATCCCTTGAATAACCCTGCTCCACTTATTCCATACTGGCAGGGCAGTGTGGCCTCCTCTCAGTACACTCAAGGTGTGAAGTCCTCCCACAGCTTGTGCTCTGTGAGCACTCAGGACTCTTTGGTGTGGAAAGCAGAAATTAAAAAGCTCATTATAAACACACCACATAGCAGAAGAGCAGTGCAATGACAGTAATGTATTTTCCCCTCATTAAAATGGATACAATTATTTTCAAAATCATTTATGTCTAATAGGTTGCCTTGCTATTTAAAGAATATTAACTCTGCCATGATGTCATGAAAATAAATTCATAGAACTTCTTTCCTATCTCATTTAGCAACAAGATGCAAATGTAACTAATGTTTCTCTGAAAATTGAGAAAAATATAAGTACAGTGCCTAATCAACATCAGTAATGTTATGTTGGTAATCACTCACTATTAGTCTGAAATTACTTCAGCAAAATAAACAACCACCTTTTAAAGTTTGCAGTGCAGTTTAAGAGAACTTTCAAACTGACAAACACTTTAGCTAAGAGGTGATGAAAACCAGATGCAGATTTTGCCTTCTTCCCACACATACGCCCAGGCCAGATCCTTGCATAGGCTCAGTACAAGAAATTTATGAAAGCACCTTCAGTGAGTTAAGTTCCTAAATCAAAAAGTTATGATTTACCCCACTATATAATCATGATTTTATATGCATATATATGATAGATTGTTTCTGAATACAAAACAGTTGTAGAAAGTTAAGTAAGAGCAGTAGTATGAACAAGAAAAGTTCTATTTTGCTGCAAAATAAGATATCAAATACTTCAATGAGCATCTTAGATGCAACAAAAGTCTCACAGATCAGAGACAAAAATTCCCACTGCTTACATTTCTGTTACAGATAACCTAAATGAAACAATTCCTTATCTGTTAAGAAATTCCCTGTTCCAAGTCAAAGTAATACTGCACAGCAATAATCATTAGCATATAAGAATGAAGAAAATAAGAAGGCAGATATATAAAATATAATTTATCTCATTGCAAATCTGATATCAAACATCAGCAGAACATCCCAATTATCCCTTCACTTTCTCTGAAGCTCTTTTAAATAGAATAAATATTTATACTGATACTTCTTGATGATTGGCAGTGCCCCTGTATCCCACAAAAATCCCCAAACACCAAAACAACAAATGGAAAGCATGGGAACTTTGTTGAGAATGTTCTTATATGAAAGTAAATTATTTACAGAGCCCTGTGCACACTGACCTTGAATATTTCCAGGGATGGGACATTCACCACCTCTCTGGGCATCCAGTGCCAGTGTTAATCATTCTCTTATGGTATTACTTGATGGTATGGCACATATTTACCAGCCAGTTTCAGTCTAAAGCTCGTGCAGCCCAGGAAGGCTGGGGATCCATACCCCTGTGCTCCCAGACTCCTGCTGCTCAGGAGGGCAGGAAAAGCTCAAGGACCCTTTCTGGGGAACTGACTGAGAGCTGCTGCAAGGTTTTTGCCAGACTGGGCAGTGCAGTTCTTCCTAAAAGAAGTAAAATTATATTTCTGGACCAGAATCCTGAAAGGCTTCTTCAACCAACACAATTCATTTTCATCCAGGCAGTTTCACTGGATGAACATCACTATGTTCAGCTGCCATATATTAACATCAGTCATCAACATTTTAAATTAATTCAGAAGTTTATCTCCTTGTTTCTATCACACACAAGTCTGTCTATAAATTTTTTCTACAAAGCACAGAACAGCATGCAAAAATAAGTCACAACACTCAAGGCAACCTCAAAGAATTTTGAGGAAAGCCACAAGATCTTTTTTATATGAGATCCTGAAATGAGGTGAAAATTCAGAACTTCCTGCCACTATCAGAGTCGTTACTGGAAAACTGGGATCACTAAGTCACTTGGTTCAAAGAGAACTTTCTGATGGATAGAAAACTTGATGCATTTAAGATTTATTTTTCGATAAAAAATAAAAGCTGTGGCATAATATTTTTCCCAATTAACAGAATAATTTAGTATTACTACAGTACAACTTTTTTTTCTGTTGAAATATTATTCAAAATGCATTGCTTGCAATAAAACCCTAACTACTGAAAAACAAATGCTTGAAAGACACAGACAGATCAGTGTCTGAAAGTCTTGTTACTGTTAAATTTCCTACACCACTTGAACAGGAAGCTGTTCAAAACTTCACAGCTGCACTTCTTACCTGCCAGCAAGTGTTCATGCTCTTGTTTTGCTACAACTTTCATGACTCTGATTTCACTCTAGTTCATCCTTTGCACTTGAGTCCTGTCAACTGCTGTGCTCCAGGTTCAAGTTTCAGTCAAAGCATGAATGATCCTAAGGTTTGGTAAGGATTTTAAACTTCCCTGTGACATAGGAGACATGTAATTCAAAAAGAATTTACTAGAAACTGGTTGATTTTATTAAACCATTTTCACTAGACTTGCAAGTTTCCTGACTTTTCAGCTCTACCCTTTCCAATAAACTTCCTTGTCTGATTCTTACTGCTCTGATTAATTCACCAAAGACAATGAGACTTGTAAATGTGCAAAGGCAATGAACTCTGGTACCCTTATATTTCTTTGCAACCCATCTTTGCTTAGGTTACTGAATATATGTAAAGTAATAAATCTCAAAAAAATGTTTATCAGGAGGTGTAGAGATCAAACTGGATGTTAAGCAAGCATAAATTATCTTGAAATAGAAAAGTGCCACTATACTCCTAATAAAGGATGGTTTACATTTTTTGCTCTGATATCTCAGAGACTTGACCAATGTCAATGAAACTCAATTCCTACTCTAAAATTACTCCCTTGTTACCTTATATCTAATGTGAAAAAGCTTTTTTATTAATTTGACAAACAATAGGGATTATGGTTTTTTCGTATCAACTTTGCTATCTCGGTATAAGTCAAAAACAATATAAATTTATACGAAATCTAACTGAAATTATTATCCAGCCAAATACCATTTATCTCGTGTTTTTCCCATGCTCATCAGGAGTGCATAGTTGTTGTCTTCACAATGGCACAGGCCAGGAACCTAGCTTGGTTCAGGAATGGTCTAAATGCAGCTGTTGGACAAAAGAAGGGAGAGCAAGAACGGAAGAAAGCAAGGCAGAGGTGAGTGGGCAGAGAAAAGGAGAGAGATAAAAGGTGGCTAAGGAGGTTTGCCTTTCACTCAGTACAAGCAGGAATGTATCAAGCAGGATGGCTCTCCAGATTTAGCACAAACTCCAAAGCTGAAAAAGCTATTTAGGCTTCCTAATGCCCACCTCAATGCAATCATGCTGATATTTTAGGTTGACTGAATTGCACCAGTTCAGGCTGCCCAGAAATCACTATGCAATGTAAAAGCCCTTTCAGGAAGAGATTCAGACCCTTTCATCTGTGCAGTGCTGCTAAGATTAACACCTTTGAGACAGCATTCAGAAGAGAGAGTTAGCACGAAGTTGAAACTCCAATAAGCATACAGATGTCTCCACAATTAATACAGCACTGCAGTGATGCTCCACACCTCAAAATCACCACATTGCTGCCTCCTCACTTCAGAGAGCTGCTATATTAATTTCTATGACAACAAAGTTTGATTTGCTTAGCAGTTGAGGAGAAATCTGTGCATGTTGTCTACCTGGAATTTGCTAAAGATATTTTCTTGTGGTTTCCCACAGCATTCTCTTGGAGAATGTCTTGGATAGGAATATTCTTCACTGGGTGGGTGGATGACACCACCCAAAAGAGGCTGGAGCCTGGCGACCATTGGTGGCCATCTCTTCTCAGATGACAAATGACAGGATGAAATGGCCTCAAGTTGTGCCAGGGAAGGTTTAGATTGGATATCAGGAAAGATTTCTTTACTGGAAGGATTGCCAATGTACTGGAAGCACAGGCACAAGCTGCCCAGGCAGTTGAGCCACCATTCCCGGAGGGATTTAAAAGATGTATGGATGTAGCTCTTGGGGCCATGGTTTAGTGGTGGGCTTGGTTGTGGTGGTTAATGGCTGGACTTGATGATTTCAGAGGTTTTTTCAAAGTAAGGGATTCTATGACTCTAAGTCTCCAGCTCAGTGGAGTTCTTTGCTGAAAGCTAAACCTTATCACATTACTGACAAATGTCAAAGAACATCAAGTCCAATGTCAAAGAATTTCACTGTTCTGTTTTTAACTCTCAGGTCTAGGTTTATCCAGATAAATAAATTCTCCAAAGACTGAAATTTTTTGAAGTCTAGAAAATAGCTTAGTAGAATCAGCACTAAGGTTCCTATTTACTTCAGAGTGCTTCAGATCAGACCTTTGGTTAACCTGTAACACATCAATAGAGAGATGTCAAATTTTATAAAGTCTGGGATTTAAGTGACCCTTGTGAAAGGCACTCTGCTATTGGGCAATCAGATATAACAGGAATATCTGTACCAATTGCAGAGAATTTCAGCTTGAACCAGGTAGTTTCTGCTCTGTGATATCATTTAATCTGAATTCCATTTATCTATTAAATGTCTGCTAGTCTTCAGACTACAGTTTCAGAGTTTTCATTTTATGGAACTGCTATTTGGAAGTCAGGCAAAAAAGTAAATAATTAAGAGAATGCATTTATGGATAGTTCGAGCCTCCAAGTGTTTAATTGAAAGGAATAGCAAGAATCTTCTAAGGTATACTGGATGGGAACAACAACTCACACTGCCAAACTCCTGCTACATCCATCAAAATAAAGAAGTTAAACAATTTTGGTCTTTGTTATCACAAGCTCCAGTGTGTTGTAGAAACTTTTGATGGAATGTAGCAAAAAGAGGAAAGACTTTATATATATATTTATAATGTGCTTATAGCTGTGTTTTATATCTATTATTTTGGGAATAAAGAAATTTGACAGGAATTGTTCTCAAGTGGTTGGTGTGAAAGCAGTCATAGGATAAATAGATGACCTGTGTCACGTATTGCCATTTTTATTTCCACAAATGCTATCATATGGATTGTGTTAGAATGGGAAATTCTAACCAACTAAATAGACAGGCAGACAGACTCATCTAGAGAATGGCCAAGGAGCCTTTCTGCATTTAATGATATTTGGATTATATGGAATTTTGGATGCCAGATAACATATAAATCACAAACCACATCTTGTTTTGAAACAAGGTAGAGATAGGTAGGAAGTTCATAAACAGAGTATTTTCTCTGTGACTTTCTGCCATTTCTGTAGTGCTGTTAAGAACTACAAGAACACCAAGAAATCATGAAACAACCAGTGTTTAAGGAGTTGTCTTTCCTTGCAAGGGTTTTTGAGTGCAGCTTCTCAACCAGCTTTAAACACATATCACAGTTTAAAAAATCAAGAGTACAAACTCTGGTGGAAGCTTTTTCTCAAGGAATCAATTTAACAATCTTGAGATAGCCTGAAGATCTTTCGCTACTGACAGAGAACTGTGCAGTGACTGGCAAATCCTACACTGAAAAAATACACTAAAAACACAAAGTAGACTCAGCACCTCCATGTACGGGGTCAGGAAGTCTCCCTGCCCTCACTGATAGGTGTCTGCTGGCAGCTGAAGAAACGCCAAAGAATTAAGTACTCACAGTAGCAGATTTACTTAAGTATGGATGCACATTAATAGGCTACCCATACTTTGGCTAAAAAGTGAAGATTTAATTTTCTGAGTGGAGGAGAGGCAGAAAAATCGAATCCAAGTGCTTTTATTTATCAGTTTAATAGAACTGTGACTTTTGAAATAAAAACCATTTGTCATAAAAGTAGCTGCCGTGTTATCTTTGTGACAGACCATTTCAGACATACAATGTTAATATCTGTGTCCTCATTCCCTGAATTAGGATCATCAATTCCTTAGCTACTGCCTAGAGTTCTTTTGAAAGTAGAAGGTTTTATTTTCCCATTGCAATTTTACACCATTTTTAGAGGCAGAAAGCACATGTTTTAAATCTAGGATGTTTGTCTCAGATTCCATTTCAGAACTTTGTTCTAAAATGCTGACAAAGTGTCCCATGATAAAGATCACACTTTAAGTCAAAATTGGACAGGGGACTCTGAGAAGAGGTCGGTGTTGTGAGGAATGAGTGAACATATCTTCTAATATTAAAAGAAAATTAAATTAAACAGATGTGATGATCCTTTAGAAGTTTTAGACCTCTGTGGAAAAAAACAAATCTAGCATCCAGTACAGGGTATTAGGAGAGGGTGCAAGTGCTCAGTCAACTTCAAAAGGGTAAACAACACAATGATCAAGAATTTACTCACCATATTCAGATTTTAACCCAGGAATGTGTATTGGCAGAAGCTAAGATCAATCCAAGTTTCCAACCAAACTGTTAATCTTCCTGACATATTTGGCCACATCCTAGTGTTTTTTGCCCCTCAGGCTCAGCCTTAATTTCTAATTATTTTCACTTTAAGGTTTTTTCAGGGCATCACTGCAGGATGTAGCTGTACCAACCAGAGCTCTCCCACTGACATGCTCGAGCTCTTGTGTTCCGGGGATGGTTTTATTTGTGGTTCTGGTTTTGTTTGGTTTCAGTAGCATATTTCTGACCCATCAGATTCTGCAGAATTGTTATTTTTCATGCAGTTAAGAAGGCTCTGTCATGTGTCACCCCAGCCCAAGATCATGACAAAGATAAGATTTTTTTTTTTTTAAACAATACATGGAAAAGTCATGGTGTTTTCAGGATCAGGTACTGAATTTTCCCCATCTAATCAGTAGCTGCAGTAGAGCTGATTCCAAAATATGTGAAGCTGAGGAAAAAAAATCTAAAGATTTCCAAGAAGTCATTGAGACTGTTGAAATATTTGCAAATATACAAGTGGGAAAAACCCCTCATTTCTAGAATTAAAAATGCTTTGCTTTCTTTAAATAAATAAATAGAAAATGAAAGAACTTGTGGTTGCAGCAAAGTAGTGTGTTTTCTGTAGTTAGAGCAATAAAAAGGAAATGTATGTAATTTTAGTTTGCGAAATCATTATAGCTGACCATTCAAGCATAAAACTGGATTTTCTGCTGGAGCAACAGTTTTAGTTTCTGTTTTTCATCATAAAACTAATTAAAAGTAGAGACAGGTTGAACTGTTAAGAAAAAAATTTGGGTGTATTTGAATCCTGGCTTAGCCATTAAGGCAGTATATCACCAAATATTATTCACTTTTCTTGAATATAAGTTATGCCTCAGAAAAAGCTCCAAAATTTAGCTGAAATAATTTCACTGGCTCAGTATCCCCAAAATTATCCCAAAATATGTTTTTCCCCCCACTATGACTTTCTAAAAAATTTCCTCTTTTCTCCTACAGTTGATGAAAGGCAACATTCCAATGTTGATTTTCTCGGTTGATTCAATTACTGCAAAAGCCATAGAAAGCATTTGAGACAATTTTATGAAATGTGTACATACCTCCTCTTAAAAGCTTGCTCTGAAATTCAGCTGTGTCACAGCCCCATTTCAGCACACACAAAACTAATGGAAAAATTGCCTGATATAGAAACACAAGCTTGAACTCTGGGTAGCCAAAATGTTTTAAGATCTAATCCACCAAGCTTTCTACTTATTTACCCAGACATGTGGGTGTAACTTGAAGCATTTTCAGGAGGAAAAAATAAATGGAAGAGACAGTAGGTGCAGCAGATAAGCCATATCAAAACTCAAGAGAGATTTTAACAGGAAGATAATGGATGGCTGTTAAGAGCAGTTACCAAAGACTTGATAGAATATAGACCTGGAGGCCAGAAGATGGGCTAATGGAGCATAATTTTGCAATTCACATTTCTAGAACTTCATATCTGAAAAGCAAAGCACACAATACACACAAACCCACACACATTTAGAATCCTTCATGCTTCAGTGGCCAGCTGGATGTCCCCAGCACACACAGACACACAAGCAAGGCTGTAATTTGCATATTTAGCACCTGGGGTGCAGGTGTTACCTCCTGGCACCTGCCCAGCTCCACTGCTGGGACAAGGCTGGGCAAACCTGAGCTCTGAGCCTCCATCAGCCCTGCCTGTGTGCTCTGACACTCCACCAGTCACAACTGCTTGAAAAGATCTTTTGAAGAGAGATGGAACAATATTTTCCTGAAAACTTGTGCCATTATTTTCAGATCGCATACTGGGATCATGCAAACACTGAATCTTCACCTTATGGGAAGCAAATGATTTTAATAAGCCCTCTACCTCCTAAATGTTACAGTTGTCCCTTGGCAAACTCCTGTCCAATTTCTAATTAAAGAATGTGTCTCCAAAGCTGACATTCTGTTCTGCTTAAAAATACTGGGGCTTTTTTTGTTGTTTGTTTTCCTTTTTTTTTAATTCCAGATTTGAAAGCCATAGCCAATTATTTAGTTTTAGTACTCTATGAAAATGTTCCAGAAGCTGGATGTTAATTTAACATTTGTAATAGATTATTTCTGGTGCTCAAGTCACACAGTCAGTTTGTAATAATCAGACAAATACTGCGTTATCTACTATAGGGTTAGAAGTTCAAGTACATTTCTCCTAAATGGTTGCACTGAAGTAAAATAATTTAAATTCTGAAGAAATACCTATCATAATCTAAATCTTAATAATAACTAGTTTCATGACTAAAACTGCTTAAAAGGCAGGATTTAGTTTTTAATAAACCTGTCTATAGGTGCTTTTGGTTGCATATTCAAAACTTACTGGCATTTTAATAGCTTTATTTGTCATTGTTACAGGTTGTTGCTATACACTTACTACAAAGATAAATGCCTTTTTTCATAGATCATCAAAAAAAGTTACTTAGATTAATACAATGTAACAACTACAATTGTAGATTCAAACAATAATTTTTTTCCACTAAGTGTATTTTTTATTATCCCCAGGATCATCTAGAAACTTAGAGATGCACATTTTAATGAACAATTATCATATGCTAAGGAGATTAAGAGAAGGATATAGCACTGATTAGAACTGAGAAATGGAAACAAGTATAGAAATAAAAAGCTGGAATTTTGCAGCTCAGAAAAAGAAAAGAAAGATTCAGGAAATGTGGCAAACTGCACATGACTGAGGAGAATCAAATTGATTGCCCTAATTACTTTCATGCAAAATTATCTCTTCAGTACAGACTATGCCCATTAATTTTTACTAATGAAATTAAGCTTTCTCAATTATCTGTATTTATACAACTGTAATGCTTGGTGCAGATCAATAATGGTCACACAGCAGTGAACATTATTAAAGTCCTTGAATATCTGGCCAGAGCTTTCCTGTAAATCTCCAGCACAGTCCAAGCAGAAAGACAGTAAATGGAAATATAAACTGAAAGGGAAGAAAAGGAAACATTACTTTTTTGTAACATAACACTAACTCAGGATTGTTGTGTGACATGATCTGCAGTGCTTTTAGAAGGCTAAATGGACAGATAACACTTGTAGCTGTCCAGTGTCAAATAACAGCAGCTCAGGCTCCAAACCTGCAGAAGGAGCACCCCTGGCCCAGGATGGGATCCTGCAGCAGGATTACTCTTGCACCTAGATTAGCACAGTGGCATGCTTGAGCAGGAGGTGACAGATGGGACACATCCATGGTCTGGTTCACCACTGCTAAATTCTCTGCTCTTTCTTAAAGCCGGAGCATCCAGAACACGAAAATTTTTGTGAATGGAAATTTGGAGTTTACACTGAAATTTTGCAGTTGAACTATATAGACCAAAATATATCAGGAAAAATATATCTATAGTTTTATTTGCTCAATTTCCATATTTTTCATACTCATTTCAGTCATTCCTTTAGGTACATGCACAACAAAGGTCTGTCCTATATCTCATTAAATAAACAGACATCTGTATCCAGTAATCTTTTACATGGCAGATGAAACTGGAGGCCAGTTTAGAACCTCCAGGCATACAGTCTGCAAGTTCAATACAAAAATAACTTTTTTAATTCATGTTAGAAAATATCTAACATATTATTATATTTCTTGTAACAGAAATTGAATTTATAGTTGTGGGAGAGTGAAAGCTGAGGCCTTGTGTGGACCAGTAAAGACCAGTGCTCACAGACACTACTGGAATTGATCATATTCCATCAGAAAAGTAGTGCTGCATGCCAGCTTGTAAGAGAAGTATCTCTACTGCATCTAATTATTAAATTCAAAGGACATTTAAACAAATGCATTACTAGCTAGAAATTGTATTTTTAACTCCTGTAGCACAGTCTCAATGAAAATGAAAATGCATATTTTAACTTAAGCTCTGATCCAATTTAGAAAGTGATGGCTTGATAAATTCTTCTGTTTGTCTAAGCCTATCACACTTGGTACAAAAGTAGTATTAACAGAATCTTTGTAAACTTTTCTATTTTTTTTCAGCTTTTAATAAATAAATTAAGCTGAAAGCTTGCAGACAGCACATAGTTAATATCCCCATTGCTCATAACAGATATAGTCCATGAAAAAACTGTCTGAAACAATTTCAAGAGTCTCACTGAAGTTGTGCTTACTCTGTTAAATATTTCCATGTCCCATTACCCATGGACACCACATGTCATGCTGCTTGTAATTCTTCTCACTGATCTTCCCTTCACCTTCCCTCCCCACTTCCACTTGGGCTGCAGCACCTAAACTAAGGGCTGGTTTGATGTAAGGACTCGAAGGAATGCATTCTACCGTCACTGTATGGACAGTTTTGAATGTCCTTTCAGGATATTTTAGATTGCTTCTGTTTGGACAAGAAACTTGAGTCTTGATTTGGGCACTGTAGGGTATAATTCGCACTATATTAGAGCCCTAATGTTAACACACTTTCTCTTTAATCCAAATTCCCTGCCTCATTCCAGCTGGCACATCAGCCAAAGGGACTCTCTTGTCATGTAGTTTTCAAGGTCATATTGCAACCTCTTGGTTTTGCTGGCAAGCTTTCTTACTCCTTTTTTCTATATTTAGCTTTTCCTTAGCCTAAAGTCTTCTGTATAAGCTTCTTGATACAACTTTTAGCATTCAAGTGCCAAAATTTCCTGATATATGTTGCTCAACTTGGGCTTCAGTCTAAATATCCCACTGCTCTCCTGGCTGTCAGTAAAGGAGTTTGCTTTACTTTTCAGCCTGAACAAATAACAGCCATTGTTTTCAGCAGCTTCACTGACCTTTCATGACTCATCTTAACTCATACTAATATTTATATGTATGTGTATATTTGTATATATATATATAATGTGGGTGTATATGCATTTATACAAATATATGCCCACAGATGTATGGATGTACATACACACATATGTGTAATCTCTTTTACAGGAAAGGTGTAAAATTTCCTATTGGTGGCCAAATCTTCACTGTGCTCAGGATTTTCAGTACCTACCAATTAACTGCTGTGAAATAGTTTCTGAGAAAATACTGAGTCTGCCTGGTTCCTCTGTGGTTTCCCAGCTTCAGTAGTGCCAGCCAGCCAGTGCAAAGAGACAGAATGTCTCCAGACAGCCTGTAAATGCCATCTCCAGAAGAAGAACTTTGCCAAGTTAAAAAGAGATGACAGAATCCCATTAGGTTACTGATGACCATTTCTTTCTCCTGCTGAGGTGCAGGAGCTCCCTCTAAACCTCCTTGCCCAGCACAGCTTGGACTGAAGTGCTTCTAGCACAGCTGTCTTCACCTCCCAGGTACTGAAGAAATTAGTGTAGTTGTAACAATCATGTATAGTTTGCATCTTTTATGTGTCAAGTGGGAGACTGAAAGTTAGAAAAGTTAAGTCAAGCAAGATTATTTCCTATCTATTCTTACCCTGACAAAAGTTGAAAATAAATTTTCAGAACTTTTAGATTTTTTTCTGAATACTCCTGAGCAGGTGTTTTACTCCCTATTGAAAGCAGGATCTGCCCTTTTTTTTGCAGTTTGGGGCTGTTCAGATGCCTGTGTTTGTCTGGACTGGACCTTCAGGTGTGGGCCAAGCAAAGCCTTGTCATGAGCTATGGCAGCTCCAAGCCTCACAGGCTATTTCTAATGAAATACTGCACAGCAGAGCCACAATCTCAAAAGCACTTATCAACAGTTAGTGACATGAAATATGAATGTGTCTCTTTATGATGACATTTAATGACTGTCAAAGTTGTGATGTGACAATTGCTAAGTCTGGCTCCCTTCCTGTCCTTGTTCAGTAAAAAAGAAATGTCTGTGTAAAAAAGGCTCATAAATGTGTGGATGACCAACAGATACTGAGTGATAAGAGAGAAATAAATATTATTTCACAGTAAAATAGGCATTATGTTGGATATAGTGTTCTCCAAGAAGCTGTTAGTGCTCTAATTGAATGCTGAAAATGAAATATAGACCCCCTATTTCAGATGAGAAAAAGAACTTTCCTCTTTCAGCTCATTGCAAATACCTCTCTCTACAAAGTAAAGCAGGTCCCTCATGAGACAGATGCCCATTAGTATTGCAGGCAAGGCTAACTTATTTCAAAATGTATAAAAGACACAGCAGTTGATAAAATACTCTGTCTTCAAGGAAGAAAGTTAAAAGCTTTTGTGCTTTAGCAAAGCATACAGATTTTAAGAAAACAAATGAGTTACAAAGCACCTCTTTGGAAGTTGGAAGTTCAATCCCTCTCATTTCACAGTTCTTTATTCTTAAAAATAAACCAGAAAAACTTATATACAGCCTGGGAGTGGCAGGAAGAGTTGTGCTTTTGGTTAAGTCATGGGAAGTTCCATATCTCTCCAGTGAGAACTGAATCAGCCCACACATAAATTATGTGATAACTGAAGTCAAAAAACCACAGTCACTCTGGAGCTACCTCCTCAGCACCTTCTCCTGTATGGAATAAAGTGAGTGGTTCGTTCAGCTTTGTTTTCCCCCTCCTTCCTCTCTTCCACATTTATGTGGACTGTCTTGCCTTCCTCCTGAAGGTCTGGTCTGAGCTGTGTTTAAGTCAACAAAAACATTTCCACAGCCCTCAGATCACCTCGGATGAGCCTGCGAAACTCCAGCTGCACATCATGGCAAATAGAGCAAAGCCCAAAATCATCTCTGCAAATCTGGGGGGCTCAGGAAGATCCAATGCAGGAAAAGAGGCTTTGGGATTCCAGCACCACAATTCCTTCTAGTGAAAATATTCTGGACATTAAATTAAAGCTGGCAAGCTCTGTGAAAACTGAGTAGCTAAAACTGGCCAATCTACTAAGTTTAAAGTGAAATAGGCACACATTTGCTCTTACTGCTCCTCCAGAGATCAAGCCATCTTCTCTTGAACTATTTATTGTTCAGTATTATAATTTACAATATGAGCTTCACCAACATTCCAAAATAAGGATTTTTAAAAAGTCCTTTCAGTGCCTTTTTTAATGAAATAAATGTTTTTCAGGAACACTAAAATCACAGAAACTAAGTTGCACTGAACTCTGTATCTGCAATACCTACTGGACAAGAGAAAAATACCCATCTATACAACCTTCACTCTCAATGAAATTTAACTTTATATTTAACATCCCTCTGCTTCCTCATTTGAAAATATTTTCATATGATTTTGTCAGTGCAGTCTCTGCTGTTTTACAGAACCATTATCTACCACTAGCAATGAGATAAACCACTGCTTCTGAGTTGCAGTCCAATAATATTTTACATATAAAAGAGAAATACAGCTGAAAAAACAGGGCTACATTGAAATGAATGTAGCAGGTACAACATCCCAGCTGGAAGCTGGATTTGATGTTGAGTACCAGAGATGGACTATTTCCTGTGGGTATCACAGTAAAATAGAGCAGCAGTTGAAACAACACTTTCAGTAACACATTATGTGAAATTCATTTATCTATTCAACGAAGAGGAAATCTACTTAAGCCAGAGGGCCAAGATATGCTATTTCTTTTGCCTGAAATGCATTTTTCACATTGCCATACTCCTAATGGAAAATGTGTTGTAAGCAACAAGCAATGTATTTAAACTCACAGCACACTTAATCCAGGCAGTGATGATTTTAACCAAAGTTTCTGTTGGTTTAGGTGTGGAGAAGGTTTTCTCTTTTTTTTTCCTTCTTCAAACTTCATGGCCACTTTAAAAATGGTGTATTCAAGAGGTGTTAAAAATACCTACACACATCACAGCTGTCTGTTAGCAGCACTGACCTGGTTTGGACTAGGATGGAGTTATTTTTCCTGCTGGCAGCTGGCACAGTGCAGTGTTTCAGATTCAGTGTAATGCTGATGACACACTGGTGCTTTAGCTGCTGCTCTGTAGTGCTCACTCAGTCAAGGACTTCACAGCCTCATGCTCTCAGGGAGTGGATACACAGCAGAGAGGAGAGACCATGGACAGCTGCTGGGCCCAAAGGATATTCCACAGCACAGAAGGCCTGCCCAGCTCCTGCACTGGGGGGAGTTGGACAGGAGGGGCTGAGGATGGGATAGGCATTGGTCAGTGGGTTGTGAGCAACTGTACTGGACATAAATTTCTTTGCTTGGGTTTTATTTCTCTCTCTTTCCCTTAAAAAAAATTACTATAATTTCTATAATTATATTTTACTTCAATTATTACACTTTGCAATCTTAACGCAGGTTTTACCTTTTTCTGATTCTCCTCCCTGGCCCACAGCAGGGGGATTGTGTCAGACAGCAGCTGAGCAGTGTTTAGTTGCAGGCTGGGGCTAAATGATGACAAGGCACATAAAGGAATATAAAATACAGCTGCATTCCATGGAGCACATCTGGCAGCAGCAGTGGTGGCTGGTGCTAACTATTTTGTGTATCTCTTAATTTGCATCCTCAAATTTCAGCAGAGGTCAAGAATGCCATTTTCTGAATTCAGCTGGGAAGAAAACTGTTTCCAATTTGCTGTGACCATAACTGTGTGAAGCAAGCCCTCAGCATTTCTGTGCACAAGTTCTGCAGCAGCTGACTGCTGGGTAACAGGGTTCTGGGAAAGATCCAAACCACAGCTGTCCACTGTCACACCACACCAGAAGGAAGAGCTCAACAGGTGTCTTTACCTTACTGGGACCTCAAAGCTCTTGCTAGATATTATTATGTATAGCAGTATTTCTCAAGTTAACAAGAAATAAGATGGTATTTAAAATTCTATCACCAAAGTTCTCGAGTTTTGATGTCAATATTGTTCCACCTGTAAATGACAGAGCTGAACTAGACTCTGACCACCTGCAACTGCAGGCATGTCCTCTCAAGTGACATAAAATACAGGATGCAAAAAGCTGTCTACTTGTGTCCTATACAAATCATTAGCAAATTGCATTAATGTAACATATTGAGCAGAATGAGCCAATATTCCCTAATTTGTAATCACTGAATCATGGCAGGTCAGATGCATGTTGTGTGATGCTATAGACCATCAACAGCTATACTGCTTTCTTTTCATGCAAACACAAAGGCAGATGAATAATATTTGCATTTTCTGAATTTAGCAGTCTATTTCCTACACATTCAAATTCAGAGTACAAAAGCTTAAGCAAGAGATGTCTTTTATGATGGGAAAGAACAAATGACAAATTGAGAGCTGATTTATATATAGATGGTAAAGCATTCTGAAATCTCCTGTGAGGAAAAGGTGTACTATAGTACTATATTTATTTCTCATATTTACTACCTACTTAACAGACTCTTAAAAGACACACAGCTATAAAAGGCCACTCTCCTGCTATGACAGCACTCTAGTTTACACTCACTGATGATTTTCCTAGAACAAGAAAACTTTCCTGGTACTATTATTGTAAAAGAAATAGTGGAAAAGAGCACCATATTTTGGGGTTTAGGTTCATTGTTGCTATCAAGCAATATTCACAAATCTTTGTGGCCTTCAAAGTTCACTTATACTTCACATTTCCCTTCTAATCAACAGGCTCAGGTGATCCAAGTATCAGACATAAATTTTCTAAGTGTGCACATTTCAGACACGCTGCCCAATTCACGGTAAAGTGCTTTATTTTCAGTGCTGCATGGCTGTGGTTTTTGATTGCATGGAGTGCTATGAAATCAGTTTTTGTGATTTGTGAAGGGCACAGACAATCAAACACAACTTTTACGTCATTACCCTGCATAAAAGCATATGTTCACTCTAACATTCCAGAGCTGTAGGAAAGGCCAACAAAAAGAAAAACAATGTTTGATTGTTTCCTCACCCCATTTATCCCACATTTATGTGGAATAGATAAAGGAGCTATAAAGGAGCTCCAGCACTACAGCACATTTAACTCTTGTTGCTGAAATGCTAAAGCACAATAGGCAAATATTGGAACAGTCAGAAAAACGTGTTGCTCTTTTTCCAGTACAGCCAATATCCCAAACCAATGCAAAACACAGAGTGGAAAACATTTAGGAATATCTATTAAGTTCATATGCAAATTTTTGGTGTGTATTCTATTGCAGTAAAAAGCCTGGCTTCACTTAGGCAGAAAACCACTTCTATGTGAATCTTTCAACAAGTAACTCCAACAGGTTCTCTACAGTTTTGGTCTATTCCAGTGGGAGGGGGGACTGTTATCTAACTGCTTGAAGTTCTGCAGACTTCCTAGTTAACTGTATTTAATAATATATAAATTGCATTTGGCTTTAGGCAACAGAGAAAAATGCATGGTTACTACATAGGGATGGCATATATTTTCACCTCTGCCATACAGATGATCTTCTTCTCTATTATGTTGTGGTTATGGATCTTTTACTCAGTGCTATGGTTACCATGGACAGTGGATATGATTTTTGGCAAGCACATCTTGACACAGGACACACAGATTTTTATCAGGCTAAGAATTTATACAGCCATTTTCTAATTCAATACAGTACTTTATCTTTTTGCCAAAACTATTTATTAGCTTTGGCAAGGTACTTCTTTAAATTATGTCATCAGTCTACTACTCATTATTTGATACACAAAAGAGAATAGGTATTTTTTATTTTTTTCATAAACAAAGGCATACTAGCTCCTTGGTATCAAATATAGGTATTTGCAAAATACATTTTTAAAATAAAAAGCTTGCCATCTATAATTTATTAAAAATCCTTCAATCAATTGATGAATATAATTTTCAAGAATTAAAGCTTTAAAAGACAACCAAGAAGCTAACTCAGATGGATGCAGCTTAAAAATGTAGATTAAAAGTTGCTATGAAATATGCTGACCATATCATGTTCCTACAGTGATAGAGGTTCACCCGACCAAAAGTCTGTGTGCCTTGAGAATTTGGTTTGGATGTCTGAAGATAACATAACCACGTTGCTAAGGTAACAAGTGTTGGGTTGTTTGGGTTTTTTCTTGGAAGAATAAACAGGCATGTAAAACCAGCATAAAAAGACAAGTAATATCATGATGCCTGAGGGCTTTCCTGCTCTGTATATGGCACTTTGCAGAGATGCTTGATATTCATCTTTCACAGCTGATTACTCATTTCCTCATTTAGAGACCCTATTAGAAACAATTCGTGTAAAATGGAGAAATAAATAAAGATTCAGAAGAAAGAGCAAGCTGACCTGTGCAGGCAGTGCTGCAGCCCTGCTTGGCTGCAGCATCCTCAAGTGAATCACTGAGCACTTTTGTCCAAGGCATAGCAGAGAGAAGGTCAATGCAAAGCCACTCATACATAAGGGAAATCTAAATCATTGCATAAATAAAATAAGGTAGCACTGTAAATATCACAAAAAAACCTCCAAAACCAAACAAACCAAACCCAAAAGATCTGATTCCATTTAAAAAGTGAATTAAACTGCACTCTTTCCCCCTTTTCTATTTATTTTCTCTTAACTGTATTTTATTTGCATGAATCTCCCAGAAAATTGTATTACAAATTGCATTATAATGGGAAATTTCAGAGCATAAAAAAAAAGTTAATTACTATCAGCACCCAAATCACTGTCCTAATATTTTGTCAATTAAAAGAACTAGGGAAGATATTAATCTATGAACACCTTGCTTCATGTGCTTAAGACAGCTTGGGTCTGGGAGCAGATGACATTACACTGCGGCAGCGCTGGTGTCGCATTGTGAGGCTTTATTCAAAGAAGGCAGAGGCTCAAGTATTAGAGGTTTCCGTTTTACCTAAAAGCAGGAGCCCTTTTCCATTACCATCTTTTTTCCTTTGCTTCATTCCCCCTATCCAGTGCTTTCCTCCTCCCAGAGAATGAAGCATTAAATAAGGATTCATGGAGACTTGAATAACCTACATATATGAATCAGACCTTTACAGGAACAAATTTAGCTTTGGCTCTGAAATTTTTATTCCCTATAAATCCACTAGTTGCACCTCTGGTAAATTACCATCTTTCCATCTACTTTGAGGCAATCCAGAGCTGTATTTTTAGGAAGTGAGGTCAAAGACAGAAACACAAGTCCAACCTGTCCACACGCATCATCACTGCAAAAAAGAGGAGCTGCTTCTAGTTTAGTGAATAGTGTTCAGTGCTTTCCCAAGCTAATGAGCATCACTAGGTCATATTTTAGTCCATGATTTGCTGTTGAGCAGTCTCTTTTGGCCATGAGAGCCATTAGTAACATGGTAACAGGAGGTGACAGCGTGAAATGGGGGTGAAGGAGCGAGGCACGATGGAAGTGGCAGCATCTCATTGTGCTGGAGCAGAGGCAGAAGAGAAGTTGTGTGAAGGGCTGACATGGACATGAAGAACAGATCACTGCATCGATGAGAAGAACTGGGGAATTAGATTGGGAGCTGCAAAGAGGAATGGAGATTAAGAGGAAAGGACAGGTGGAAAAGGATGGGCAGAACACGGATGGAAGATTGGGAGTTTTGTGCCAGGAGAAGGAACAAGGAGTTGATAGCAAAGGGGTATGAGAGTCCTACGTGCACAGAAGAGAGAGCTGCTCCCTGAGATGCAGGAGGGGCTGGGATAAGAGACCTTGGGACTTGACTGTGGTAGCTCTAAAGCCATTCTAACTGTGACCTTGTTTGGCAGTGGACATCATGTACAAACCTCCAGGCCTCTCTCATCATCCTCTCATTCAAGTCAAATGAATTCTTTTTTGCTGACATTCTTTTCAATTGCAGTGCATTGGGGCAAAACAGAATGACAGAGAATCGCTGCGAAGGAAATTGAGGTTGCAGCCTGATCTAAGCCACTTGTATAATTGCATCATACTAGTTTATGAGCTTTCCATACTCCAAGCCATAAAAAATCATCTGCAATCAAACCCAACCATTTGAAACATTAAAATAATGAAGTACAAATATACTTCTGAATACATAAGATGTTTAAGGAGAATCATTTGAAAATGATGTCTTCATACATTGTTAGTCTGCAAGTCTTGTCTACTAGAGGAGCATGGTAGCTAACTCCTTTCACATGAAAAACAGGACCTAAATTAAATATAATTAACCCCCAAAACATTTGTAGAGTAGTTTGAGCACTGAAAATTTAAGTTTTTGCATTCTGAATAGAATACATTTATTTTCAGTGAACTTCACCTTCTTTTTCAACATCAGCTACTTGAGATCTGTCAGATATACATGAATAATACATGAAATTTTAAAATACAGCATTTGAAGCTGTTGCAGACATTTTGAAAAAATGCTGTAAAAACAGGTAGAAAAGAGGAAAATAAAAATATCTAATAACATGCTGAGCAACTGACCACCATATGCCACTCACATAAAGAACTACAGGTATTCTATCATAATTCCGACAACCTCAGTTATTATTTCTTATATTCAGTGATCAGGTATTCAATAGTTTTACTCAAGAAAACAAATGTGGAACAAAACACATCTATAACAGCGTATTGTATATGGAAGGGGTCTTGCACATCACTGAATTTGCTCAACAAGCTCTCAAAAGCAGTGCCCAGTGGTCAAAGTACAATGTTACACAATGCTCTTGTTCTCAGATACTAAGAAGTTATTTCATATAGGTCCTTTGAATGCATTTTTCCTCGAAAATCATCTGGTTTTCACTTGATGTCTCCCAAACAATCCTTCCACTAAAGAGTTCGTTTAGCTCATTGACACTTTTGATGCCATCTGTATTATTTATTGTTTTTGAAAGGGAAAACTATTTTCAGAAGACTGAACCTAATTAATTATATTGATAATGACAGATATTTTGTTAGACATTCAAACAACTTGAGCTTTCCTGTAAGCTTGGTGAGAGGTTTTTGTTGTTGCAGAACCTATAATTAAAACCAAACCTTCATGGCAAGTAGAAGCACCAGTGGAAGACCTTGTACAGATATACACCAACTTATTAATAAGCTGAAAATTAACTTCAGGCTTTTTGAGCTAACAGAATTGGTAATTAGCAAGACCAAAACAGAGTTCTGCGCATTTGCTTTCCTGTTTCTTCTCTTTTTTTTTTTTTTTGGCTACTACCAGGAATATTTACATTGGAACTGTCCTTGGTACTGACTTCCCTCTAAAATCTTAATAATCATTAGCAATTATTTATGATATCAAAACATTATAATCTCATGAAACAAAGTTCCTTTTTTAAAAACCATTTCAATGCTCTTCAACAGCTACAGAAAATAAAACCCACCCCAAATAGAACATTGTGGATTCTTTAAGAAACTTTGGAAGAAGAAAAAGAAAACCCTTTTTTTTTTAGGCTGAGTAGGGTAGTTTTCTGCATATCATGCTTAAAATGCTGCACAGCAGAGAAATACTTGTCCATCCATTATTTCTACTCTCCATTTGAATAGTGTCCTAAATTGAGTTGAAAATGCTAACTCTGAACATATCACATAGCTGTTTCTGAGTAATTACTACATTTTTCCCTCAGGGGTAAACTTTAAAATGTAAATTATGTGGGTACTTGCATGTTAAAAACCATACCCAAGTTCTACAAGATGTTATTCATGAATCTTTGCATCATGCTGGCCTGCTCCTCAAAGTACCCAAAGGACCCATCTGTAAACCAGGATGGGCTAAAACTTGTTGATTTGCTTAAATTTAATTTTTAAAAATCTTGTTACTCCAAGATAAATGTCTATGCTGGAGAATTTTCAGTGGGATTTCAGACCAGGTCTCCTGAGTGGGTGAACAGCTGCTGGTCAGCCAGGCTCCAGGCTGTCTTAGCCTTTGCATTTGGGCTTTGGCTAAAGATGCTTCTGAAAAAAGATGAGTCTCTTACAAATTGAAGCAGGCTACCTTGGAACAGTCCCAGTTTTCCAGAACTGCTTGGCTTCAGTTCTATGCATCTGATCACAGAAATTTAAAAGCAGTGAAATGACATTTCTTTCAGTGTTGAGGTTTATGGGGGAGGTGGGGGGGGAAATAAAAGTTTTAAATGTCCCATCTATCAAAATAGCAGGAAGATTCTACATTTTGAATGACCTTGATGCAGATGGAAAGCAACAAAACAGCTCTATCTGAAGTTTGAGAAGAAGCTTCACATTGCCATTACAGAGCTGACAAGAAGTGACAAACGCTTGCTTCATCCTATAAGCTTGTTTAAAAACCAGAAGGGGACAAAATGCAATGTGTCTATCACAGACATGCTGCTCAGGATTCAAGTGGTAACCCATAATCTCAAATAGGAAATTTTAAAATGAAAAAACCTGGGTGTCCATTTCTATTAAATTAGGACAAGATGCAAACTCACTGTGATAGCTCTGTCATCCAATCTTATCCCCAGCTCCCAAAACTTGCACAAAGAATGTTGCAATCAGCTTCTGGATGACACAAAATCTCTCAGGCCCTGTCAGGCATAATCCTTTGGTAAAATAGGCTTCTTTACCTGTGATACTATCACCTGTCATCAGAAGTGATGTGATGCCATATCAAGGACAACACATAACTTGATTCAGATATAGAATTTTAAAGAAAAAAATCTATTTTGTATAAGTAATCTGATTTAGAGATTTCTGACAAGCGCTGTAATTATTTGAAGTACTTATGAGAAAATGACATAATTTGTCAATATAGTAAAGATATCTTCAAGGTGAGTAGTCCAAATAATTGTGATTAAACCTCTCCCTAGTTACTGTTCAGATTATGCTACAGGAAGAATGACAACACAATGCAGTCAGTGACATTCTGAACTCTTGCAAATATTTCAAATGTCTTTGTAGTCATGTATATGGAGAAATACTTTCTGTTTTGATTTTGATATTACAAAAGTGTTTAGCACTATTTTTTCCCTGTGGTCCTGTCACTGAGAGTCTCAAGTCTTGCACAAGATGCCCATGAGTCTAATATTAGTCTAAGTCCAGTGTATTTTCTAGAAGAGACAAATAGCTCCTACCATTGTTTTATATCCATATGGGTCCTTTCATAGTGTCTTAAGATGACTGAACAAAATAGTATTGTCTAATGTGTTTTCCATCATTTTTCTGCACAATTTCAGGCACATCACTACATTTAACCATTTATTCCATACATGCATAGATTTCTAAGTAGAGAGAAGACCCCTCTGTGGTCATCCAGTTCATCCTCCTGCACAAAACAGAAAACCCATAATTCAGGCTGCTAGATTAAAAAATGTGTAACAAGCATAGCCTATCTTAAAAAAAAAAACAACCAAAAAACCCCAACAAAACCTGCTTTCTAGTTAATGACTTCAAGAGTCAGCGACTCCATCGTATTGCCACGTAAGGATCATAGAATGTCAGAATGGTTTGGGTTGGAAGTGTCCTTAAAATTCACCCAGTTCCAAACTCCCTGCCGGTTTCAACTTTCTTTTGAAAATATGGTGTCTGTTAATGACATATTTAATATCATAGACATGTGATAAAGGATCTGTTTGACCTAATCACTTCCCACTTAAAGGCAAGCTTTAGAGCTCTCTCTCATAGTTAACTTTTCACACAGGGATAAATTACATTTTGCTTCACTATGTTGACACTCCAGTTATTTTCATAATTATATTTTTCAAGAGTACATTGTCACCTCTCCCCTCCCTCCTTTAAATATGGCAAAACCTTTTATTCCTTGAGGCATGACTTCTCATTTTAATAAAGAAAAGAGTTGAATCTTCTATGTGACCAACTTGCCAAATGATCTAAATTCTCTACTGAATTAAGACTTTCTTTAGGACATACTGTTTTTCATTCAGCCTCTTGGAAGACTTTGTCCTCTGACCAAGCCATCAACACCATGCTTTTTATTAAAGTATTTTTTCCACTTCCTCCAGACTCTACAATAAAACAAAAATGACATTTCCACAAGGCTATAATTTGTTCTCTATTTTGAACACTATATTCAGTCCATAGTCTCACTAAAGCTTTCTAATAGATATTAATCAAGTTGTAATACATATAACTCTATCTGTCTGCTCATGGGGAGTGCAAAAGAGTGTGGCTGGAACGTTTCTGTTGGTTCTGTATGCAACTAGTGTATCAGTTGAAAGCAAAGCTTTAAAAATGTTTATATATATGGACTCCTGTATTCATGTTCTACACGAAGAGTTTCTACCAGATACACTGATTCAAGCACAGCACTGTTTAACAGACCTTTAACATATTCTTCCTGAACTGAATCCTTATTGGATCCTCACAGCACTGACAGAGTCATGAGCCTGAAAAAGAAGTATGACCACCAGAATGCCCCCTTGAACTTGGGAGGACAGGACACAGTAGATCATCACAACAGCTATTGGAGAGTCAATGTCTTTTGGTATTTTAACAATGCTGATTAGTATTATAGTAAAAATAATGTGCTTGAACTTTGGAAAATGCTGTTAAACTTGCATGGCACCCTCAGAATTTTTTCTCCCTACCTAAAACCCATTATATGAGAAAACTGATTTATCTATTGATGGGATTTTGCACAGCTATAACAATTCTTTGCCGAGAAGAATGAAAAATATTCATCCACAGTGCTTTCATGATCTAGCTAAAAAAAACAACCAAACAAACAAAAAAAGCATTCTAATATCTCTTTACTTTCAAAATACTTGGAGTCTTATAGACCTGACATTTTTAATATATATATTGAAACCTTTCTTTGGTAGATTGTTAGTAACTTTCTATTACACTGACATTTAGAGAAAAATCTGATCACCATATTCTATTTGACAAATACTTCAAAACCTATATTCTTGAATATTTTCTCAATGAATTACATTTTCTCTTTAATCTTTTTTTTAAATCATTCATCATTCACTGAGCTTCTCTACATTTTTTAATATTCATCCTCAATTGCAGACATTGGAAATGAACACAGTAAAGGGATCAGTATTGACACAGAGAGTTCAATCAAGAATAAAAACTTATTAGAAGCACAATCAGGAGCCTGTTCTTAAAGCCCACCATCGTTAGAAACTCAAAGACATGAAGGAATAAAAAAAGCTCATATTCCATATACAGATAGGTTATAGCCAATGTTAGCAACATCCATCACTGGTGAGCCATTTACAGTATTTCCTTCTATAAAGACCTCTAGTCAGTGACTGTAACTCCTGCTGAGACCCTATCACTGGAAAGGCTAAAATACTAAACTGGGTGAGTGGACATAATAGTGTCTTTCTCCTACTTGCTGTTAATTCATCACCATCATTTCAAGAACATTGGTTAAGATTACAGCTTATTAATGCCTTATTAGCTGAGTTTAAATCACAGAGGAAATAGTTCAGATGGGCACCTGAAGGTATTGCTCAGGAATGTGTCCAAGAGTGGGCCATCGAATGAGGAAACAACACAAAACAGTAATTTGCAAATTTCTTCAAGAACCACTGAATAATTTTTTTAACTGGGGGAATGAGGAAGATGAGATTGTAAATGTTTGAGTATCCAGTAAGTTTTTAGCTTCCTTACAAGCACTTTTGTTATTAAAAATATTTTTATTTAAAAATTTTTTTCTAATTAGTATAGGTACTCCACTCATTTCTTCTTTCTGTACACTTTTTAAAGCAAAGTGCAAATCTGTTGAAGTTCCAGATAAAGTTTGCATCACGGGAGTATTAGTGGATCAGCTGAAGCTGTTTTGTTCAAAATGAAGTAAATTGTCAGGCCATGGCTTCTGGTTCACTATCCTGGTCAACTGAGTAACGTACAATTTCTGTCCCCTTTTTTATACACAGAACCAATCTAGCATGAAGAGCTTTGAAGTTAGTCACTTTCAGTACCTGAAAAGGAATGCACTTAAACTCTACTTATTTATTTATTAAAGATAGATGCTGATGTGAAAGCAAAAGAAATTGAGGAATCAGTGAATAAAATTAGCTGGCAAGTAGATTTAGAAGATCAAACGCTCACTTTTTGTCCACAGAAAATACTTTCACAAACATAGAAGGAATGGAAATATCTCACTGGCCTAAACAGAATTGTCACCATTTTATTGTCATCTTTCAATCTTCCTTTAACTCTTTGGGAATCTGCAAATAACAGCAAACTATATTCTGTTCATGACATTTTAGAGGAAGATTGATGTGTACTCTTCTCCTGTTCTAAATGCAGTGCTGGGATGCCACAACCCTTTGTGGGGCCATGATTTTCAAAAGTAGCATGGAAACTGTGCTGCAATCACTCAAAATTACACTGAGCTCTATAGTCCTCTATTACAGTAATTTTTCAATACTTGCCATCCCTACTTTTACAGCACAGTTGCACTCAGAAGATCATAACAGGCCTTGGATAATAGAAATAATACTGGTTATTGTAATCCCTCTGACACAAGCTTGCCTAGCAGTAGCCAGAGTAGCCTTCCATTAACTTTCCATTATGCTTAGTGTCATTTTGCTATCGCTGTGCTATTACTCTCAACACGTCTCCCTGCAAAAACAGCCTCTCTGTTGGGCAGTGAGGGATCAGCTAAACATCAGTGAACATCCTTGCTAACAGACAGGGCACAAAATCCAGCACTAGTGAACAAGAAAACAGGCAAGACATGAACCAAGGAATCTCCTGTGTAAAAGTGAATCCAACTGCACTCCTGGATTTCTATCAGAATGTGGAAGTACCTGGTAAAATTAAAATATTTCCTCACATGCAGACAGTGATTGAGATTTCTTTTTATATTCATCTCCTGGTAACTGATTAAGTAAATTTTATGTGTTTTCAACTACGACAGGGTATAATCTCTAATATTGACTAGGTTGAATGGCCTCATCAGTAGAGTGAATTAGTTCATCACTCCACGTGTCACTTCTACCTACTATGACATAATAAGGCCTTTTTTATGGTGATGATTTAATGAGGGAAGCTCAGAAGTGCAGCACATACTTTTGATATTCAAATTCACTTGTAACCCAAAATATTTTTTTAAATAAGTGCTGATTGATTGGTGAGTATGTTTTCTAAATAATGTTTATGTTCTGTGTGTAACGACACAATTACAAATAGAAATGAAGGCTAAATCTAATTTTGAGAAAAATGTTTATTTTAACAATCTATAAAGCACTGTGAACAGCCTGTGTGATTATGCTGGTTTTAAAAAGAAATTTTTAAAAAAGGATACTGAATAGGAATTCAAGAATTTAGCTTCTTAGGTATTTTCATTATCATAAACTAACAGTTTTCATTAAAATCCAGATGGACTGGAAAGGAATAGATACAGCTTCTTACTTCTTTTATTCACACTGGATATTCCTTTCATATAACTTAGTGATATGAAATGGTTGCATTTTTACAGGTAATGTTAAGAAAGAGTAGACTACATATATAAACTTATTCTGTAGCCTGAGAGGTCCATTCAAAATCATTTATCTAGGACTCATTCAGCTTCATTTTTATACAATTTCCCTCCATGGTCACTGCAAGCTACTGGCACATTATTCAAGCAGATGCCAACCTGATGCAAACATTCATGGGTTCAATGGCTTAGGGAACAATCACAATTTACACCAGCTGACAAGAAGTCAACAGAAATGGGCCTATATTTATATAAAACCAAACTGTATAAGTAATTTCTTACAATTAAGGAGAATGCAAGTTGAAAAGGTTCACTTGTTGAAGGGATATGTATTTATTCAGTCCACTTCACACTGATGAAAGGCTGAGTTGTCTCTTTTAAGTAGTGCATTTAACACTCAGATTTATGATGGACATGGTACTGTGGATACAACACTGTTCTCATGACACAGGAGTTCTTTGGGTCAAACCTATGTGCTTTTCATACAACAAGACTGAATAACGTAGCCACTGCCAGAAACATATAAAAATGAATAATGCATTTTCCTTGGAAGAGAATTCAGGTAGAATGAGTTGAGAAATGCTATATATAAAAAAAAGTGTTATAGTAAATGCATAAATGCAAAGGTACCTCAATCAAACTCTTCCCCTAAGCCTGACTTAGCCAGGGGAAACAGGTATGATAAAAACAAATACGGATCCTATGTATGTTTCAGGTTTAATTTTCTTTTTTGTTGCTGTATAGATAAACAAGAAATTTAAACTGGAAGGTTCTTTAGATAACATATACACAAGCATTATGCTGAATAACCATTCCCTAAATCTTAAGGAAAAAAGTTAACTTGATACACACTTCTGCAGACTTGTAGAGTTAGACTTTGAATTTAGATTTTTGTCCAGCTGTATTCTTCAGGAATGCAAGTTTATATATTTGTATGCAAATCACATAGGTGATTTGTCATTGGCTTTATATACTAATACTACTTATTTGTACCTACAAGTTGCCCAGAGGGGCTGTAAAATCTCTCTCTTTGGAGACATTTCAAAATCCATGTGGACATGGTCCTGGGTAATCTGCCCTGGTGGCCCTGCCTGAGAAGGGGGTTGGACCTCTGGAGGTCCCTGCCAGTCTCATCCAGTCACTGATTAGGTATATGGAGAGATGGTTTCATGCACAAAAATTAGAGGTATTATTAAGGTATCTACTGACACAACCACATGATTTAGAGAAATGTGCAGCTTTAACTCTAAAGCCAGTTTGGTGATCTAATAAAAACTGAAGATGTACCAAAACCCTGAAATATATTGAAAACATTAAATGCTATTTGGTTATGATAAGGATGGGTTAAAGGTTTCCTTAAAGAAAGATCTCCCAGTTAGGATGATGGAGAACTTGCTTACATTATCCACCTACATCACAGTAATTTTTTCCACATTTCCATGTTCTATTTGTCAAACACTGAAATACATTCTTTCCCCCCCAAGTTAATTTCTGTCACTACATGATAGCATATAGTCATTTTGGTATGCAGATATGAAAACTAGGAAGTTAAGCTGGAAATAAAATGTTAAAAACCTGGTTCATATCTAAATTTCATTGTTTAGCGTGATAATTTAGTTCAGTACATTCACCTTGCATTTGCCTCCCATTCCTCTCCCACTGTAATTACCTTCACTGTTTATTGCACACAAGCCATTTCTATTACTAATCCACACTATTTCCACATGAGATATAGGAAACACAGCACCTGTTATTGATCTATATTTCAGTAAATTATTTAATGTTATGCCTCAAGGGAAAATATTAGCAAAATGTTATAGCATAGATCAGGAAAATATTACAAGAAGAATGGAAAAAGAAAAGAAAAATCCTGAGCTTAGAAAAGGTTAAAAAACTTCATTCCTCTAGGTTTGGTTTGAACTCATCTTGTACAACATCCTCACTGAAAAGAGAATTCTTTTTAACAAAAATAATGTTCTTGCCAACTTTGATGATGGAAGAAATTCAGGCTGTATCATGAATCTAGAAAAGCTCAGGATACCATGCAAAAGAACTTCATACCCTTGAGGACTTGTGTAACACAAACAGAATGAAGTTCAGTAATGCAGGAAAGGCAAAGCTAGAAAATAGGAAACTATTTGCAAAACCATGTTCCTCAAGTTGGAAGATCACAAAATAGAAAACATGAAAGAATCAAATGTTTGGCACTGTGGGATGCAGAGTGAGATGACCAAGTGCAATGCTAGGACACATCATTGAGTGAGGTGACTTAAAGAACTGACACGCAGAAGTCTCAGTGCTACTCAAGCTGTACTCCTCTGTGTAATTCATCACATGTATTCAAAGAAGAGTACTGCAAACTGGAACTAGGTTCAGAGACGAGTTTTCTGAATGATCAAGAAAATGGATTCTTTGCAGAGCAAAAAGATGACCAGCCTCCCATTTTTACCCCAGCAAAACCAAGGTCAAGTGTGAAAGGCAGATTCACTTTGAAGGCAATCTGATATCTCAGCTAGAAACTCAAAGCACAACTGGGTTTCAGATGAGAAGAGTTCGGGAGATGCCTTTTTACAGTTTGATCCTTGTAACAGAAATTTTTTGGCTCTGTTTATGGGAGTGAAAAGTAATTGCCTTTGAGGTACATGCTTGCAGATATGGAGTGTATAACTGCAGAGAGCTTTGTTAGCAGTTTACATCAGGTAGGAAATGAAACAATTTCTATAGCATATCTGTAAACCAGGAACTTAGAAGATTGTACTTTTCTTTACACTTCTATGTTGTTTTTATAGCACATCAAAGATCTCTCATTAGAATTACATTGACAAAGAAGCCCATCACCACATCAGCTTATTACACCCAATTACAGAACCTGAGCTGCTATGTTAAGGTATTCATTAACCTTTTCAGAACTTACAATAAGAAATCTAATCAAACATAGGTGGTAGGGTGCACTCTGAAATGAGAAAAGTTGTCATGTACAGTAAATTTTAATGCACTGACTTTTCTTAAATTAGCTAGTTTTATTAAATTGAATTAGGTGAATTTATTTTAATTAGCACCAGCTGTACAAAACAGGAATTATTCTGCACTGTAAAAATAGTATATGTTGTCTGGAATGAGTGTTACAGACTATTTTGACTTGTATTCAAATTAAAAGGGTAGCACTTATTAAATTTATTCTTTTTAATTTTGTGCCAGGTGAATTTGCATTCTTAAAGGAACAGCATAAACAATTATAAGTAGACCTAATTAAGTTCTTTAGTATTTATCATTCTGGAAGTACATAACATGCTCAAAAATAAGTATAGTGAAATAGCAGACTTTATAGAGCAATTTTACCAAAATAGTCAGTAGCTACCTAACAGTGTCTCAGGAAATAGCCCTGTGAGAGTTCATTGGATATGAGCTGAAGCCAACTGCTGGGTGAGTCTGGGGCACTGTCTGAAGCCAATAAACCTAGAAAAATCCTCCTGTGAAGGTCAGTCTGTTTAAGAAAGTTGGAGAAAGGGCTCTTGGAAAGGAATAGTTGAATACAAGAGCTATTTGATCAGTCTCCTGAAAGATGCAACATCTGGGATTCCATTTTCCAATGGAAATTTAAATATTCTGTAGGAAATGAAACAGTTTCAACAACAAAAACTAGGAGAGACCTCAGTACACTCTATAGACTGATATTTTTGAAATATACTTGGGATAAGAGAAATTATTTTGAACCTTTGTTCTGACAGATCAACATGGTTCCTTTTGATCTTTTTCTCCCTATCATTTGTCCATATGTTGTGTTGCACACATGAAATTTTCCTTTCTAAACACACAACTTCAACGGAAACAATTTTCAATTATTTATTTTTTAGACATCATTACAATTGCAGTTATCTCTTTTAGCTCCTCCTTCCAAACCTCTAACATGTCTCCATCACACCATTCCTGGCTGTGGGAGCACTCGGCTGGAGGTAGTTTCAGAACAATGTACTTTGGACTTAAATCAGAAATGAAAGATGCATTATTTCACCCACAATATGACTGTTGTTTTCACTGAGATTTTCCTGTTCTCTCTCACTTTGTCCTGTTCCTTCTGTAGTTACAGCACTTTTTAGGAGGGGGTATTGATTCAAAAAATACAGAATTTAGCTGATGTTCATACACTAATCTCAGTGTTGCTGAACCTTGCAAGGTGATACTTAGGAACCTTATGCAGCTGGCTTCTGTTGCACAATATCAAAGTATTTGGAAAAAAAAATTGCAGCTGTGCATAAAATACTTAACCAGGTTAGACTTTGAAGCACTGTTAACACTCATCATTTAATCTTGTGCACTGAAAAATGGTTGTCAATTTTTTGAAGCTCTCTGGTATACTGTCATCAGGACTTACCATAAAGATGCAAGTTTTAGATTGCAATACCAGTTGATAAAAATCACAATTATTGCTGTATTTGCCCCATAAATAAGATATAAGAGAGTACATTGAGGGCTTTATGAAATATATAACATTTACTTGCCATAAGTTTGGCAAGTTGGTTTCTACCTCTTATATCAAATCCTTATAACCTGCCCCAATGATAACAGTCAGTTAATCACCACCAATTATTCAAGGGATTATTTCACATGCATAATTACAGTTTTTGGTTCACCAATTCCCTGTAAAATATTGACCTATAAAAACTCCTGTTAACCTGACCTTGCTGTAAAATACGTTATTAAATGACCAAAGCTATTAGTGAAGAGAACTAAAGGCCAATGTTTGAAGGACAGAGATAACTACCTCCACATTTAAATGCCTCTGGTACTACACAAAAGTGTGTGTGAAGCCAAGGTCAATTAATTGATTGCATCCTGATTCTCAGTTGGTGCTGCTCAACACAATGTTCAGCAAAATAAAATGACAAGTCCTGTGTCTTGGGTGGAAGGATCCCACAGGAGGAGTAGAGATGTGGGACCAGGCAGAGAGAAAGTGACTGCAGAAAAACCCTGAGGGTGCTGGTGGACAGCTTGAACCAGAGCCAGCAGTGTGCCCTTGAAACAAAAAATGGCCATCTGCATCCTGGGATGGAATCAGCAGGAATGCAGCCAGCAGCCTGAGAGAAGTGACCCTTCTCCTCTCTTCAGCACTTGTGAGGCCACACTCCAAGGGCTGTGTCTCATTTTGTGTCTCTGAGTAGAAGCTGGGCAGAGGTGCATCGGAGTGACATCCTGCAAAGGGCTGGAAAGGTGGGGGGGGATGGAGCACAGGGAACTGAGGAGAGGATAAGAGCCGTCTTTGCTCAGCCTAGAGAAAAGTGGCACAGGGAGACCTCTCTGCCACCTGCAAGCACGTAGTGGGAGGATGTGGAGATGGAGCCAGAGGCTTCCTGTAGAGGATACAGGCAGGACACCAGGCAACAAACACATGCTGGAGTGTGGGGAATTTTGACTAAATATAACAACAAATCTTTTTACAATGAAAGCAGCCAGATATGAGCAATGGCCCCGAGGACTTTTTGAACCTCCTTCCTTTGAGTAATCCAAAACACCTGTACAAGGTTCAGAGCAAACACAGAGCCAACTATACCCTGCCCTGAGTAGCAGTTAGGGCCAGAGATAACAAGGGGGCTCTCACCATTAAGTGATTATAAGTGTCTGTGAGCCTTCTGGGGACTCACAAACTTCTGCACTGTTGTATTATTCTACTGTAAATGTGTCTTTTAAAGTCTTCTGGTAATTCACGAGCATTCCATTCTTGCATTAATAAAATTTTTGCCCACAATAAATTCCAGGTGTGCTACTAAGCTGATAACAAGTATATATTAATAGTTTTCAAAACTTGGCTCCTAAAATGTAGCAACATTTGGTAATAATAGCCTCCAAAATTTAGAGCAGATGCTCACTTCATTTATTTTCAATAATTCAGTTATTATTCCTCTGCTATGAAGAGCATTTACAAAGAGCTATCCTGGCTCAGTGCACAGGTAAGACATAACCTGGGAAAGCCTTCCATGCCATGCCTACCAGCAAACACTCCCAATGCATTTCATTACATGCAGTTCTGCTTTTGGGGTTAATTTCTTGTTTTTCTGTACTTTGATACAGATTTAAACATTGCTGCAGATTAAGAGAAAGAAATTTAAAGAAAGAAAAATGAGAAGAGAAAAAAAAAGTAAAATAACATCCAAAATGCAAGCCTGATGCATAACCCCAAAATGAATCAAACCATCATAAAAGAAAGGATAATCCCAGGAAGCAGTGAGGAAAGCATTGTTTACATTGCTGTGGTTTGTAGTAATTTTGATTTTGCATGTAGTTCTGCTACTTCAAATATAGAGCCTCTGGGCATAGAAGAAGCATTCCTCAAAGCACCCTTTTCTTCCCTTGTTCTCCCAAAGAACTCTTTGGTCTGCATCAACAAACTCTTTGGCTACACCTGCCACTGAACAAATGTTCTGCAGTGTTCAGCACCATCAAAGAGATAATGAAAGACAAAGGTGCAATCCTTGCCTTTCAGTACCTTTGAGCTGCAGCTTTGCTTAGGGAAGTTGTCAAATTTCCTCCTTCTCCCAGTGCACTCTGCCTGTGCTGACCTATCACCCCTCACATCCAAAAGCTGTGCCCTCACTCCCTGGTGTTTTACACTCCCCCTCACCATCTCACTCTCGTTATGAAATAAGCAAAGACAGAAAATTCTCAGAGAGTTCATGTGTAGAAGGGAAACAGTTCAATGCTGTCTTGATTCTTTATGTGAAGTACTGAATTTTTTTGCTCTATTATATGAAAATTTGAAATAAGAACTATTTCTACACAGACTAAGTAATTTCTTAAATGTTTCATCTTTAAAAAAAAAAAAAAGTGAAATAATGTGAAACCAGCCAGATGATAGCTGAAGGGATAAGAAATGGTTAGAAAACAGCAAGGATTTGGGTTTGGACTTTGTGGTGGGATTTTTTTTTGCTTGTTTTTTTTTTTTTAATTAAAGTAGAAAAGCACTCTACATTTGGAGAGACTTAAGGATGATTTTTACAACTGAAATGTGACAAGAAGATCATAGGTTTACTATTAGTCATGACGTTTAGTGGACAAAAGCTGGCACGTGGACAATTCAAAAGAGTGTGCTTGAATATATCTTTGAAATTAATAACTGCAACTGTGTTGACAGAATTTGAAGAATGTTAAGAAAATTAGTCCTGCATTCCCAAGCAAATTCAGAATTTAAAACATGTAGTCAAAGACTATATAATGAGTTAGTTCCATATATCAAATTAATAATAATCTGTCCAGCTCAAATTACAAGTGTCCCTGGTGTCACAAATGATCTCCCACCAGAAATGTCATGTCCTGAACAGCAAATTTGCTCCAGGAGAACAAGTAGCTTATTAAAAAAAAAAAAAAAAAAAAAAAAGTCCTCTCCCCTCCCCTCCCACTCAATAAAAAGCTCTATTCTTCACAGTAAATTATTTGGTTCTGCTTTCATAGTCATACATCTCTGAACACATATAATAAAATTTAGTTTGGCCAATAATTTCTGTGAAAGGCGGGCTCAGTTCAGAGCCAGCCCTGCACAGTGAGGGTTTTTCCATTTGTGGCAAGAGACAAAAGTCAAGCAAGAGCTGAAGAGGTCCAGAGGGAGCACAGGAGGATCATAAATGAGTACAGTACAAGCTTTTACTTTTTTACTGTATTAACTTAGAGCATCTTAAGCATCAGCAGAAAGCTGGAATTGTGTGTTGTCATGGATGACAGCATGCAGCAAATGTGCTCTTTTAGGAGGCTAAGGAAGCCAAGAAGAGCTGAGGAGAGAGCTGCCTCAGTGTTTAGAAATGCAGCAGAAAGGCCAAGGGGGCAGAAGAATGCCATCGTGGCTTGGCATGAGCAGGAGAGGATGGTTTATCAGCAGCAGCCACTCTCTGGTTGGGGCGAGGCTGGGACTCTCCTGACAGGTGCCAGGGCACTGCAGGTGCCTGCAGGAATCACTTGACTTTCTGGCAATAATCAGCATGCATTGTGCTTGAGGCAACGTGCTTGAGGAGGGGGAGTCAAACCCCCACTTCCTGACTTCTGGTAAAGACTCCAAACACCTTTCAGGCCCTGCTGGGACTGAAGGATTCATCCTACAAGATGGATTATTGTAGTTTGGGGGGCTGGGGATGGAAGAAAAAATCCCCAAAGGACCCCTAGAGTATATCACTCCTCACTTCATTTCACTAGTGAATTACTACTTTACAAAGAGCAGAATAGAAGCTTATCATAATTTCTTCCTTTCATTTTAACCATCATCCTTTTTCCTTGAAAATAAGCTTTTAAGCAGACATACATGAAGAAAAAAAAAAAAACACTACTAACTAGTTGGATCTACCTGCTTTTCTGAAAATTGGAAAACTAAGAACTGAAAAAGAACCAAATAAAATGTAATGATTTCCACAACTCTCTTTGGTGTGTGGTTAGCAGTCACTCTGTGTGCACCTTTCAAGACTGTTCTCAAGCAGAATTTCACAGGACTGAAAATATTTTGGTAGATGTAGAGGAGAAAAATCATTGTTCAGCTCTGATCCTATTCGACTATTTGGAAAAGGTAGGAAATCCATTATCTAAGGAAATCACTTGTCCACAGGAATGGACATGGCAGTTTATGCAGCAATAAAAATATGAGAAACTTCTTTAATTCAAAATCCCTGAATAAAAGAAGCATGTGTGAGTGCTGTCACATTACATACTGCTCTTTGTAAATTAAACAAAATGAAGTATTTCCTCACCATTTGAACATGTTTCTCATAGTCATGTTCTAGGGAAGGTGAGAATTTAATTATCTGTTAATGAGCTGAATATATTTTGAAAAGAGGAATACTACAATCATGCTGGATCATCTGAATGCTGAAATATAGGTAGACAGCAGATGGGGTAGAGCATTCATAAGTAAATTAAGCTTTATTACTTTTCCTTTGTATTTGCTTAAAGCATATTTGTGAATTCATAAAAATAATTCCTCTGGCTAATGAACTTTTTAATTACCTGATGTTCAGTGATACAGAGAAATGTAATATCTGTGACAAGACTGGTATCCAATTGTTCATTTAATTCAGCATCTGCATTGTTGCTAGGGAATGTATTCACTTCTCATCTGTTTTTCAACATGTGAAACTATGCCTAATATTAATATTAAGGGTACCATGTATTTCAGATGAGAACAGGTTTATTTGCAGCTCAAGTCTTTTTAGATAAACCATGCAGAAGTCTGTGATATCTACCCTTACCACTATGGTAAGTTATAAAAGCCTGGTCTGAATTTTGGAGTGTTCTGTAGAAATTACTCTCTCTTATTAAATAATTATTCCAATGTAAGCATCTCATAAGAAATTGTCACATTGCACAGTGAAAGCATTCAAGAATGGCTTCACCACTGCTGCAGGACAGAATTTGGAGAGATTTATTTTTTGTTTCATTCTACAAAATGTTTGCTTTGTACTGATAACCTGTCTCAGCAGCTTCAGAGCAGAGACTTGACACATGCTCACTTCTCATTAGACTGAGAATAAATTGCAGTTGTGCAGTGCCTAATTATATTTTAAAATCTGATCATGTATCTAGAGAAAGATAAGTGATCTGTTCTCCTCAAAACACTGAGCATTCAGAATTCCTTTGAAAATGCATAGCAACAGTAGAATTTCTAGTCTGGGAAGAAAATTGACATTCAGGGAAATTTCCTTTAAAGGCAAAGGTCTAAATGTGATATCTTATAAAATAAATTTATTTTTTCCTTGCTGAGCTTCTTCTAAAAGAAGCCATGCAGAATCCATGCACACTGCTAGCAAAATTCTTCTGTATATGAGTAATACAACCCAAAAACTGCAGAATAATTTAAAACTGAAGAATCCTCTGTGGAAATAAGCAATTATCTCAAGAGAAGTATTTTATGCTAAGGTAATAAATCTATTCAGTGAGCAAACAGATAAAAAACAATAAATGAGCCATAAGCACAGAAAGCAATAAAAATTTAGCAGAACTGCCATCCAAGGCAGCAAAACAACTAATCACAGTACATAAGAGAAAAAGCACTGTCTATTAGGAGTTTCAGCTGCTAATGGGTGTGAAGAATGTTTAGGTTTGCTACAGAGAGAGTCATTTTGCTGGCAGTCCACAGCAAGGATGGAACTCTAAAGACTGTATGAAGCTTTCATATGCTGTTTGAGAGTTGATGAAATAGAATTTTATTTTCACAGACTGTTCTGTCTGTAATAAATGTATCAAGAATTGTATATGCAACTTCCACGTATAGTTGGCATGGTAATAACATACACTGCAACAAGTCAGGGAAAGCACATTTGGAGAAGGAAATAAATGATCAGCATCACGTTCTAGCAATATCAGTAGAAAGGAACAAGTCAGTAGTACTAGTGCCAGTCATGGTAAAGTAGCAGCAAGTAGTAGATTTGTGCCATTGATAATAAAACAGCTGCATTTTCACTTTTGCTCCATAAAGAATATTTTTATTTTACAATGCAGGCAGTATGCAAATACCTGCTGAAATCATTCAGAATGATAGCACAGGGCTAAAGACAAACATTAATCTTGACTGAATAACATGTTGATCATTAATGTAAATCAAGCTCTAATTCTTATTCTTTAAATAGACTTTTAAAGTGCCATAATATATAAAGGTGATTGAGTCTAATGCACTGAGATGATCTACATTCCTCACCTGCTTTCTGAAAGAGATATGAGATACCTACTAGATGCTTGCAATCTGAATGATGCACTGAAAACCAAGTCAACAATGTCTGTAACAGGAATATTTCTTAAAGCAAATTCCATTAGTGTGAGAATGAGAGATTTATCTTCTTCTGTATAGAAAACTGCTGTATGGACTGAGTTATACCTAAGCAAGTAAGAAGCACTGTGTATTTTTGGCAACAGACCAAGGTCCCTGAAAGTAAAACAGTAACATGACCACTCCCTGACACTGCTATCTTTCCTGCTAAAGACTGAACAGCAAGATTTCCTATTTTCCACCAAAAAGCCACAACCTATTTTCTCATTTTACTACACAGGCACCAAATCCCTGAATCTGCTCCTGGTGTTCACGTTTAAGAAAACAAATTAATAATTTGATTACATTAGGAAAATACCAAATAATGAACATTTATGAAGGAAAGAACTATGAGCTCACCAAGGCATTTAAGTCTCCATCTATGAAAAAAACAATAAAATTGAAGGGAGCAAGTGTAAGTCTAACAACAAAACAATCTAGAAAGAAGCTCAGGATGGAAATTTTCGACCTGGAAATAAGGCACATATTTTAAGGCTGATTAATCTTTGAAGTAAAACAACAAATGATACCATTGCCACCCTCCCAAAATCATACCTTTTTTTTTTTTTCTTGGTATCTTCAAATCAGAATCAGATGGATATTGAAGTACATAATATCAGTGTTAACAAAATAAAATACAAGGGCACATGTGTAAAATAGAAGGGCTAGTGATACACAGGAGGCTAAATCAGATTATTTCATTATGCTATTATGCCTCAAACTGTGAAAGCTTAAAGGAACAAAAGAAAAATATTTTTCTGGTCTCACACAGTATTAACATGTTGCACTATTTCACTTAGCAGAATTCAGCTGAGTGATGCTTTCCCTATGACACATGCACAGCTTTACAGTCAATGTCTACCATAAGGACAAAGGACAAATACCACATTGAAGGCAGAATTGTTCTGATCCTAGATCTCTCATTGAGCCAGAATCAGAAAGTAAATACACAGGATTGATAGATTTGTACCTAAAATAAGTATTATACCAGCTAAAAATCATGTAAGTGCTTAATATTGACTGTTTGTATTCTGCTGTATGTTATACAAGAACATTTCATGGCTAAATTAAGTAATTGCCAAATCGTTAAATGCTTCAAAATGTATTTAATTTCAAATTTGCTTTGTGTCTCAAGGCAGCTTTTCTGCTTCATTTGTTTTGGTCTGTGGGTTGGGATTTTTCAGTAATTGCAGTTCAAGTTTTTTTCCTCACAAAATCAGAGTCACAGACTGGTTTGGGTTGGAAGGGACCCTAAAGATCATTTTGTTCCTACATGCTGCCATGGGCAGGGACACCTTCCACCAAACCAGGTTTCTCTGAGCCCCATCCAGCCTGGCCTTGGACACTTCCAGGGATGGGGCATCCACAACTTCTCTGGCCAGCCTGTGCCAGTGCCTCACCATCCTCACAGAGAAGAATTTCTCCCTAAAATCTAGTCAAAACCCACTCTCTTTCAGTTTAAAGCCATTACTCCATTGCTGCCATTGATGAAGTATCCTCTTTATTTCATTAAAAATTAAATAAAGACCCAAGGGGTTGAAGGAAAATGGATTTTTCATTTTTCTCCCTTTTGCTCTTGAGAATGATTTATGAAGTACAAGTGCATTCATAAAATAAATACTATAGCCTGGAGAAAATAAACTAGATATTATTCAATTGTTAGTGATTCATAATATAGATGGCCACCACCAATTTCACATTGTTTGTTAGAATCATTTTTAACACATAACTCTCACTCAAACCATGAGCATTGGACCAGTTTGGGTCAGCTGTCCTGGCCATTCTCCCTCCCATCATTTTGTACACCTGTTCAAGGACAGACCATGAGATGCCGAAAAGTCCTTGACTTAGGGAAGCACTACTTAGCAGCAACCACAACATCAGTGTATTACCAGAATTATTTCTATATTAAATCCAAAACACAGTACTGTGCCAGCTACTAAAAAGAAAATTAACTGTATCTGTGACGTAACCAAAGCAATTTAAAGATATATTGAATGGGACTTTTGTTGTTGCTGATGGCAAATGTGCAGTCAAATTAACAGCATTGGGTTTTAATGGACATCAGTCTAATAAAACCAGGTGAAAATACAGCTTTACTGATTTTAGATAAATGGTTTGAAACTTAATGAAAGCCTATATTTTTGTATAGGTCTTGGCTTGTTCTGTGTTGCTTGTTCAGACACAGCCACTGACAGCTACTACATATGTATTTAAAGTTCAATAAACAGCCACTGGCAGGAGTATTGCAAGGAGCTGTATGTAAACCTCTGCAACACTTTTTCATTCCCTCCTGGCTGCAGAACTACAGCTCCTGCAAAGCTTTCAAAGAGTTCACATTTACTGCAGCTATGTCAGAAACACAATTACCCTACACAAGAGCATCTCCAATGTTTAATTAATGATGAGACAAAGAATGCATTAGATATTCCATTTGTAGGAGACAAAGTGATCCAAGCCCCATCATGGAAATATCAGCGAGATCCACGAGCATGTGCAAGGAGCATAGAAGGGGAAAATTATGAGATCCAACAGAGCTGCCAAACCTTGCTGGGGCTGGAGTTACTCCAGCTTCAAAAGGCTGGTGTTTCACTGAGGTGCCTCCTCTTAGTACCTGCTGCTCATTTGCAGTGTTTGGCAAACTCTGGAAGCTCTGGCACATGTGAGGACCAGATGCTCACTGAAGGTAAGGGTGTGAGGTTCCTGCTTTGTCACAAAAGGGAGGCTGATCAAATGCAGCACAACTGGCTGTCTAGAGAAGTCAAGCTCCAGGCAGGAGCAGAAATACCAGCAAGAGCCTCTTTCCTCCAATTAACAGGACAAGTCCACTGAGAGCCAATCAACCCTGCCACCGCAGAGCCAGTGTGAGCCTTGTTCTGCACTAATAGACTGGAAGAAAGTAAATAATGACTTTTTAGTATTCTGAAAGATCTCTCTAAATCACAGAAGGCTCTAATAGCATAGTTACACATTTAAAAGTAATATTCACGTTTCAGTAACATGAAATGCTGGGAATGATTCATAGAGTAGCTTTCAAAGCCTTCCCATTCCCCACCACATCAACAAATAGCAAGAAGCTGTTACAGAAAATGCTTTTTGCTCTACAAACATGATAGCTTTTGTTTAGTGCCTTACCAGTTAGCCTTTAAACAATTACTGAAATAGCATTTTTAATCTGAGCACTAAATTCAGCTAAGTATTTTAAGAAAGGCAATGAATTTAGGAAGGATGCAGATCACACATCAGTGTGCTTATATTTCTTCCTCGTTAGAAGCCTACAACTGCAGGCAAAAGCCAAGTGGCTGCTTGCACATGGATGGAGCAAGGATGCACCTCTGCAATATCTGTCTTATCTAGACCTCTGGAGAGCATAAAAATTGAACTTTAGTTCAGCACAGCTAAATCTGATGAACTTCTGGGGTATGCCAGTTGTACACATTTTCCAAGAAAGGGAAAACACATTTAAGTAACAGAAATGTGTTTAGATTGTTGTGTGTATAACAATACTAAACAATCTCATTTTTCTGATAACCACAAATTTGGTAGGGTTCCAAGAATTAAAACTGGGTTCAAGAGTAAATCTCCAGTGGCACTGGAGGTTGCTTTGAACATGGCATACAACAAAAGGACAAAGCAAAACTTGGGAACTGGCTGAAAACAATTATGACCAAATGCTGTGGATTTGTAAAGCAACAGAGAAGTGAGTCCAGGCAGTGTGTGCACATGCACACTAAGGTACAGCCAGGCCAGTTCCAACAGTAGATTCACAGTATCTGCTATGGGCATTATTTGTAATACTTTGGAACAACTGCATCACGTGAACATTACTGTCCATTAACATTATAATTGTGTGCAGCTAATAGTGATACCACCTGTAAGTGCTATTTAATCAGGATTTTTTTCTCCAACTGTGATCTCATTGTTTTCACATAGTATCAAAAATCATTGATTCTGATTTTGACATTGAATACTGCTGATTTTCTAAAATAAGGAAAATTCACCATCCTACATGAAACAACAAAGTTTATCAAGACTGGTATATTTGGATTAACAGTGCAACAATGCATTCTTTTGGCAAAGACTGGGCTATTCTAAACAGAGCTGGTTCTTTCCTTTGATATGCTTGACTTGCCCCTACAGATTAACTTTCCCAACAGCTCTTCACTGAGACAATTTGTTCTTTTGGGGGGCAGCATCCTTGACAAGTATTGCTGAAATGGTACATGAGTGACCTACTGATATAATATTGTAGTTAAAGTTTCCAGCTGACTACTAAAACAGGGTTCTACACAATAAAACTTCTGCTCTGCAGTTCCAGAAAGGTTTCACCATGCATGGAGAAACAAACTCCGCAGGAAAGAACTACTTGCTTCAATGAACAACAACTGCAGTGCAAAACTTAAGAGATTCTGCACCTTAAATCATCTAATTGATTTTCAACCTAGAGCTGTTGGTTACAGCTATTTTCTTAGAAATCTTATCCAATCCAATTCATCTATTCTTACTTTTATTTAAAACATGTTATTGACAGAGCCTTTATTCAAAATACGAGAATAACTGAGTGGAAAAAAGTAACAATGAGAAGGCAATGATCCAGAAGAGACAGCTTTCCTCAGAGTCGTGTTCCAACAGGCAGATAAAGAACACAGTAATTTGTAGCCACATCCCATATGCTCCTTCCTGCTCCCTCTTCTCCTCCCACCAGATTCATACACTGCATTACTTTGGTATTAGACCAGGACTCCTTAAAAACTGTCTTTCAGCCTGGATTCTATTGGCAATTAAACAACTACATTGTTCAGATATATACAAGCCAAAGTAGACATAAATGAAAACAAAACAAAATACAAAAAAACCAATAAATACCATTAGTTGTAAAACTCAAAATATAACTGCACAATGGCTGTTAATATGATCCACGCCTCTTCTATAAGAGACAGCCCCTAATATATCACTGCCTATTCCACATATGCAATAAGCCAAAAACCTGCAAGGAACATGGAGTGATTACTCAATAACTTCATTAACTTTAGAAAGTACACAGAGATAAATTATACAGTGGAGAATATCATGTATCTCAAACAAGCCTCTATTTTTCTCAGAATGTTAATAAAAGCTTTAAGACATATTAAAAAAACATCTTGGCATAAATAGAAATTTTATGCCTGGGCCTTGTGTGCCACCCAGCTGAATATGCAGCATAGGTAACAAACGGGGCCAAGAGCAGAGAGCTGCATCTGCTGACATCAAATCTCTACAGGAAGAAAAATGTATTCTTTATTAATAATGGGTTCATGGAAAAACAGTGAGTCAGGAACTCCTGCAGAGTTTTCAGCCCTTCAGCAGACAGTGTGGCATTGTCCTGTCCCTTACTGGTGCCCTTGAATTAGTCCAGCTTTGAAACCCATCTGCAAAGCTCAGAATCTCAGGGGGGCTGCCAACACTCTGCTCATCCACAGTCAGCCACTGCCAAGGTGCCTACTCTGCCTGGGGTTGGGATCTCTCTTGTGGATGGGGCAGGTTTCACTCCTGTTTTCCAAGCTCCAAACACAGGTGATGTGCCCCACAGGCAGCAAGGAGGCCCCAGGAGGGACAGAATGCCTTCAGAAGCCTTCCATGGCTTCTGAAAGGTTCTATATAATGGCCATTTCCTAAGTGGTAGTTATATTCCAGCATCATGATCCATGCTGCACCAAAATGAAATGTATACTCAAACACTTCATTTGATTTTCTTTCTTTCTTAAGGGAATATAAAAACAGATCCAATGGGATCCAATGAGCCACTAGGCCCAAAGATAGGAGCATCAGAGTATTAAGAAATGATATTGTAATAGTATCAAGAATGATCATAGCACTAATTCATCAAATTCAAAATATTATGAACATCATTATTTGTTACCTTCCAAGAAATAATCCAGAGCGTGTGTGGATGAGTCAGTGAGTGTTCAGTGTTAATGTGGGGGGAGAGAAGCCCTGGGCAGCAGAGTAATGCCTAAAGAGGCTACCTGGATCAGAGGCTGGACAATGTTAAAGGAATAAAGTAGGTATTTATTCAAAGGTCTTTAAAGGACACACCTTGGGCTATGCAAGAGCCTAGCCATGGCTCTACCCAGGATGGACCCAAGATGGGCCCAAGATGGACAACTAGTCACAAGTTTTCACACTTTTATAAGTTTTGGTCCATTTCCATTTTGGGGTCAATTATCCAATTACAGCTCCAGGTTATGAAGTCCCGTCCTCCCAGTTTCCTCAATTCACTGTTGATATTTTTTGGGCCTAAAGCTGCACCAGTGTCCTTGGTTCCTGGGCTGGAAAAGAATTGTTTTGACTGACTAAACTCTGAGGAGAACTTGCTAACACTTCATATGAAGTTCAGAGTCACACATCAAGGCAGTACAGAACCTAAAAAATACGAAAGCTAAAACTCAAGGCATAAGTGCAGTGTGTCCTTCTGCCTGTGGGAGCCCCAGGTGCTCTCTTCACACCTCAGCCACATTGTGCAGCAATGAGGGGGGTGAAGGGCAGTGCCAGGAGGGCACAGAGAGCCTGCTGCAGTTGGCAAAAGGGCTGGTACCTTGGGGCCTGTGGCTCCTCTGGAAATTAGCTCACAGAAAACTAAGGAGAGATATAATTGCTAATACCATGTTCACCAAAGTGCTCCTTGATAGAATGTGACTGACACATGTAAATCAAATACAGGGGGAAAATTCCCACTCTGAATTAGAATGGGCCTGAGAGCTGGACGAGATCCCAGACTTTTCTATTAGGAGATGTAGTATAAAATATTAGAACAAATTTTCTCTTTTAAAGACAGATGTGCATTTCCAGGATAAATAAAATCATCTGAATAATGTGAGCATTATATTTTTACCACTACTGTTATATTTGTAATAATAATTTTTAATTATTTGTAAGTTCCAGTTTTAAGGCATTGAACACAAAATTCAGTGACCGAGGAGGCCCAAACAAGTTTTTAAGTACTACAGGAAACATACATGAGACTGCAAATAGTACAGTTGATCTCTTTCACAAATAGCTTATTATCCAACAAGGTAGGATGGAGATTCAGTAAGGAAGCATATGAATGTGTAGGGTGGGTTAGAGGTGGCTCTGAGGAACATTCCAAAGAGTAGGAGGGAAAAGTGGTAAAAAGTCAATATAGGAGCACTCAGTGACATGAAAAAAGAGGCAAAGCTAAAAGGTGAAAACCTAATTTGGAGAAAATAGGCAAAGGGTAAACAGGATAGATTAAATGAGCTAAGAAAAAAAGACCAAGATTATCAAGAGTTTGCAAGATGCTTTGGCTCCTGGAAAGAGATGCAGTGAAATCCAGTGAAGGGGCAGAATCACTTCAAGAGAAAAAGCTAATAATAAAAGCTAAATGTTTGGAGTTGTGGGAATGGAAGTTTTCTCATCAGATCTCTCCAAAACAATTACCAAGGAAGGAGAAAATACATATATTTGCTGTATTAGAGAATGAAAACTGTAAGGCTCAGGGAAGAAATTTGACAGGAAATAAAACAAACCATTTGCTCCACACAGAACATTTTGCACAGAAAACAATACCATGCCAGTAAAGGTTTTATGTACACACACCCTCCCTCCACTTCATTTGCAACAGTGAGAATTTTTGTGCTATGTTCTGCAAATACATGGACTATAGTACAAAACTGATACTTTAGCCTTTTCAGCATTCTCTTCAGGATAGGCAAGTCCAGGGCCTCTGCAGATACATTATGAGATGATTGATTCTGCAAGAGTATTCCTTGGTACTTTTCAACACTTTAATGATACAAAAATAAATTGAGTTTAGAAATTTCCATCATTCTCCTCTCTTTTCTCTCTAAGGAGAACATGCTACACTTTTTCTCTCAAAGGAAAAAAAAAAGCAATCACACTTCAACCATGAATGTTCTCACTGAAATTGCAAAGCATCATACTAAACGTGCCAGCATCCCTCTGACAGACATATAAGAGCACCTATTCACCAGTGTAATGGAAAAAGTTAGTGATTGCATATACTGAAGTGATTGAGCCAACAACTACTCTAATGAAAGGAAAAAAACCCTTGATTAATAACAAGTGCCACTAAAAGAACAGATTGTTTTTTAAGGAATGAATCACATAGAAAGTAGTAATACATTGTGTCCTTGTCCATTGGCTGGGAATTGGTAAGGGAAAGAACACCAAGACAAATGTCTGAAGATCAGCAACAGTTTTGCTAGAAGGATTTAAGAAGGAATTTCTCCCCCCTCCCCGTGTGCAGGTGTATGGGAGTAGGTATTTCATGATATGTTTCTGGAAATCTTTTTCTTGTTAGCTATGCTGCTCTTTTAATGGTTTGTGCTAAAGAGGATGCAGGTGGTTCTACTACAAAGCACTGCTTTTGTATTTTAAGTCAGCATATTATTTCTATTAATCAAAAGAATAACTGTACCTTTGCATACTCCTAAACCCTGAAATGTTCACACAGCCCTATTTGAATAATTTTAATTCAGTAACACAAAAGGCAGGAAAACAGTTTCATCATTAGATAAGGGGAAACTCGAAGGGATACAACACATGTTTTAGGGAATGACCAACACTTACATGCAAGCAATGCTCAAAAGCAAAGAAACAAGTCAGAGTCTAAAGGAATCAATTATTATGATTCCATAAACCTTTTCTACATTTATTGAGATATTTTGTTTTTTCTAGAAGTGAAAATGTACTGACTTAAAAAACAATCATAAAACAGTCATACCTCAGCTGTACAGGTTATCTCACAATACCATTGAAAGATTTGTACCAGGTAGAGACAAAGAACTGCCCAAACAAGAAAATTTCATGCTACTGGTAAAGTTCTATACAGCCATAAATAGAAGTCTGTTAGGCATATTCTTGTAAATCAGTTGCTTTTTATTTATAGTAAATACTGACAAAGAGAACTGGAGAAAGATTTTCAGTCAAAAAAAGGAAACTATTTTAAAAGAAAACCCTGAACATTTTTTCCTCTGCTTTCTAAATAAGAAAAATGTTATTTGAGGTAATGTCTGAATCAAAGGTGATTGTTTTGGAGAAAATAGTATTTAATGAAGTACATAGATCAGCTTTGTACATAACATTTTAGAAGTCACCAGATCTCACTCCAAAATAACTTTGCTATTTTACCATAAAATTGTTGATCATTACTGATGGGTACTCTCTAGCCAGATTTAACAACTACCCACGTGAGACTGACAGCACACAAGCATAAGACACCAGTTTTCAGGGAAAGCAAGGGATAAATGCACCTCCTCTCACACAACTTCGGAGTCAGCCAGGAACTGCAGCCACTATCAACAGCAGTTCCACCATTCCCAGAAATTTCAATCTGACAGTGCTAATCATCAAACACAAGCCTCATCTACACATTCTTGTGCCAGGTCTCCTGCACTTACCCAGCATAAACCAAAGAAAATGCTGCTGAAATTTAGTTCTTGGTGAATATGGAAATTTGTGCTTGAACACTATTTTGGACAACTAATGCACTGCATCCTTCACTTAAAAATAAAATCACAATAGGAGTTTCCCACTCCTTTCTCCTAAAACTTGCAAAACAGATGGGCTGTACACACAAACACTCATGTAGTAGAAGCTCTGATAGCCACCAGGAGGCTGTCTGCTGGCTTCACCAGCAGCAGAGTGTAATGGAAAATCACCTGTGCTGCTGGAGTGTGCTCTGGATATGGACTTATTCAACCCATTCCATTGCTTCCAATTTTTATCAATTTTTCACTTGTTACAGTGCTTACATGAAACCATCATAGCTGGAATGACATATTTGGTGCATATTTGTTTATAATTTTGTCAGTGAAGTAAAGAGATCTACCTTAAGAACTACAATCCTAATCTCTTTAGCAATATCACTAACTAGATATTGGCTTTCTTTTTCCCTGAAAACATCAAGATTTGTTACTCTGTAGCAAATTGTTTCAGACACAATGTCAGACTATTGCAGCTTGAGAAACCCGCTTGGTGAAAACAAGAAAAAAAATCTGAACACAGATAAAAATAAATAAGCCCTTCCTACTGATGGCCACTGCTATAAAACCCCCATTTTCAAACTGGTATCTACACACTTCTTGTGGGGAAATACTAATTTATGTAGTAAGGGTACACGAACCAGCTGAAATTAGTAATGGAATAATGAAGAATTTGGGAAACTCTGCAAACTGTACCTTTCAAATGTGACAGGCTTTGCCTTTGCAGCATGTTTGTATATCCTGGCTCTGAATCAGCAGAACACTTAAGTAAATGTCTCAATAGGATAATTATGCCAATAAGTATAAAAGTCATTCCATTGATTTTAGTGGTGTGACTCAAATCTAAGTGCCTACATATTCCAGTATTTTTCTGCATAGTGACCTTTAGCAATCATCTAAACAGAAACACTTCCTTCTGTGTTTGTAGCTATTCCTGACCTCAAACAGAAGCTTTGTATTCCACAGATATCTCCGTATTTTATTTTGAAAACAAGGTAATAGGCTTCCTTTCACTGTTTAAAACTGAGCTTCTTGCTGCTGCCATAAATCAGATCAGTAGGTTCAACAGAATAGAAATAGGAATTGGACATAATCCATACTGATGACACTGTATTATTAATAAATTACCTACTATGAACTTTCCATGAATTATTAAAGCAAATAAATTCTATTTTAACATGTTATAGATACTAGATAATTTATAAATATGGGATCATTGAATTATAATTCAATCTTTCCCCCGATCCCTGTCTGTCCTTCTATTTCCAAATGACTTTGAAAATGTCCATCCAGCACTATTTGGTATGACTGTCCATACATGGCCTTGAATGTCACCTGCAGAGCCAAGCCTGCTCTGTACCTGACAGCCTGCAGGAACTAGAAAGGACAGTGGCTGATCCAGAATCTGCTCTTTGCCATGAAGAGGATCTTTGCAGCACCCTAAGAGCACATACTCACTCCTCCCAAGACTTGGAGCAATTCCTGTCCCTTGCTCCTGGATGGTGAACTGTAATTGTATTTTAAAGAGATCGAGAAGGGAAAAAACCCAGCAAAGTGTGAAGGAGTACATCAAGTGCTCAAACTTGCCTTTTACTTGACAGGCAAGTAACCTGTCTTCTAGAAGTTCACTCTGCTCTCACAGCTGATGGCCCCCAGCAGTTCTGCCATGAGATTTCTGGAAGTGAATCTCCAAGTGCTCTGAGTAAGGAATGACTGCAGACATGCTCTGCCTAAGGCAAATTTGGAGGTGGCAGAGCACTGAGCAAAGGCATGGCTAAGTGCCCAGCATGCTGATGTCAGAGTGCTGCTGCCTGAACTCTGGTGAGATGCTCTGAGACAGGTTTGAAATTTCCATTCCTACTTATAGAGCGCATAGGCAGAGATCCACTGGACAAGTTGTGCTGAAACTGCAAATTTTACACATCCCACTGATGAAAGGCAAGAGCTGGGTGACTGTGGTGTGTCTGTACCTACCCAACTGAAAGAAAGAGTCTTCCTGACACTGGGGATGTGAGAGAACAATTTTTTCCAAAGGGATTTCTGAAGGAGTCAGGGTGAGTAATGCCCTGAAAAATCTTCTCCAAGTTGCTGTCCCTAAATTTCTCTACACTATAAGGAACAAGCCGTGCTGCTAAAACAGTTTGGATATATTCAGTATTACTATCTCAATATGTTTTTTATGATAAAAATTACATTTAAAATCTTCTTAAATGAAGGAATAGAAAATACAGAGACAAGTTGATTGCATTGAAATTATCTATTTTTCCAGCAAATATAATTCTGCTGGCTGTGGTTCAGATAGAAATCAAAATAAATCTGCAGTAATTAAATTAAGAGCTTACACAAGAGCTTACACATGCTCTCTTGGTTTGGTTTTTTACAGTTTCTTCCCGTAGTTGACACCTTTTTATAATTTTGGGGTTTTTTTTTCAGCTGGAACAAACACATACAACAAGGAATAGTGCCCCAAGACAGTGCTACCACTGTTCCAACTTTCTCACCTATGTAAGTCCTGGCCTGCTGCACCTATTTTTCTTTTTTAATTTAAGTATTGAGCTGTTGGGTTAAACAAAAAAATAAATTACTTTGACATGACTACAGTTGTAGTTTTAAGATTTGGAAGAATGCCTACCAGGGATTAGATGAGATCAGTCTGCTTACACAGAGTTTTATCTGAGTCTCTAGAGACAGAGCTCTAGTATACTAAGCTACCTGAAAGCTATGTAACATTTAAAACCCAAGAAAATCTCAAAATAATTTTTCTGGGAGTAGAGAGAAGAGGAGTTGCAGTAGAGGTTGCTGCAAGCAAAGAGGATGCTGCCTATAATATTATTATTATTATCTGGTATTATTATTTGTTAGTTGTCAGAAAAACGATTACTTCAATTATTACTACACCATTATGTGTAGTCTTAAGAGAACTGGAACTTGGACAGCAACATTTTAGAAGCCATGTGCTACTGAGGAGCAGCATGAATGCTGTGCTTGGTCTCACAGCTCCAACTGGAGAGTGCAGGGAGCTCAGACACGGGCACAAACACTCCTGGAAGTTTGAGAAAAAGATCTGGAAACTACCATCTCACTGCAAGCCTGGTGGAATTTCACTGGGATAAAAGTCACTTCTGAGCTCTTGTGCCTGGCACGATTTGTGTTCCTCTGGTGCCTTGATGTTTGTAGCCTCACTGTTCACTGGCAGCCTAAGGAGGGAGACTCGGTGCTCATCTTCTAAACCAGGCACCAAAGTGCTCAGCTCCAGCAGCATTCCCATGCCCTGGGAGCTGCTCTTTGGTGTCACAGGCCTTCCCTTCTGCTGGAAAACACTGACAGCCAGAAGATGAAAAGAACAGGATGTGATTACATTTGTGGAAGTATAAGTGAAATTTAATATTTATATTTAATCACTTATTGCCTTTTTGATGCTAGCAAAATGTATCACAGAAGGTACAGTCCTTCTAATGCTAGCAAAAGCACATACTGCTATTATTTATAGTATATAGTGATCAGCTTTATTTACTCCAAAAAATGTTTTATATATAAAATTATGGCCTACAGGCAGAAAACCAAAAATATAATAATACTGTAAGTATCTCTGGTCTTTGGTCAGCATTTATCTTTTGAATTATTCATTTTATCTTTCCTGTTACCGATTCACTGGTTTACAGATGTTGGAAGAAGCACAAAACATCTCTACCACATGTGCTTTTGGAAGCCTAAATGCAGACAGATGATTAAGCCAACTTAATACATCAGTGATTTGTAAAATAATACTTTAAAGATTTGTAAAATAATTTGAACTGCATAAAAATACATTTATCTTAAAGGACAGAACTCTGGAATATTGCAAGAAACTGTCTTCATGGTGCACTACTGAAAAATTTCATTGCTGGAATTCTACAGCAACTCCTTTTTTTTATTTTATGTACATAATTAAAGGAATAATGAAATTTCACTGCTAGATAACTCAAGATTTCTCCAAGTGCTTTTATTCTGTCCTTAAAAACTATTTTTTGATGTGATAAGTAGAAACAAGAAGAGTTCATGAGATCACAATTCAAATGGTAGTGTACATTTACATGTGATTTATAGCACTGGACAGTGTGAAAAAAAAATCAGCTTTACATCATAGATTTCCCTTAATATCAAAATGAGGGTTTGTTACACAAAAGACTAAGGAATAAAGTGTACTATTGTCTGCTTTGGTATACCTGGAAGTTACACTGACTCTGTAGTCCTGTCTTGGAATTACTATGCAGTAAATTGCTCATGGATTGTGAAGGGAAAAGTGGAATGAGGCTCCATCCCAGTGAGATGAGCTGATGAGACACGAGCATAACAATTTGGCAAGCACATTCTGACACTGGATAATTCAATAGTTACTGCCCTACATTAAGCCATCATAGTTAGGGGTAGCAAATGAGAATCAAAAGGTTTATGTTACCATGCAGAATACACTGCAAAACTTAAACAAGATATTTATGGAAAAATGAGGGAGGGAGGAAGAAAAAAAATAATAAAATGCCCGTCAAAGAGAAGACTTGGACATTTGAATTGCTGACTATTCCTCTTTATTATTGCTAATTTGCAATTGGGTCTAAGCTTCCAACAGTGTAAAGCTGATTGAACATTGAACACAGTCATTCTAAGAGAGGTTCTATACTCCAAGAAGGTGAATACTGCTATTAGAAAATGTTGTCAGTGTTTTTGTTTCCTTCTCATTCTTCAGATTATTACAAAATTTAACTGAAGCTATTAAAAAGCTCAAGATAGACCAGAGCTCTGATGGAATAATCACAGATTAGCTTCAAAATTTAGAATCTAGAGATTGGAAACTGTGACCCATGACCATTTTTTACAACTGAACTCCAAGAAGGTCCACAAAAAGGGGAGGCAAGCAAGAGAATGGCTTGTTTCCACTGTCATAGCATAGCTCTTACCTACTTTCAGCTTAGGTTAAATTTTCTAGAAGTGAATGCTCACAGAGATTCAGGAGGTTACTGTAATGTGTTATTAATGTTTGTAAATTGCTCTCACAACCTTTAATAAAAGTGAAAAGGACAGTGTTGCTGCCAAGTATTTTTCATTGATTGCCTGGAGATTCCCAGCAGTCATTCTCCTGTTTCACTATGGCAGTATTAGTAGAGATTCTCTGATATGAAAACCAGCAGAAATGAATGTTTAAGATCCTCAGAGCAAACCATCCACTGTATGGATGTAATCTCAAGCATTTCAAATGGTGCTGGATCTAGAATAGAATCTGCAAAGCATGCTTTACCTTTTATGGCATATAAATCCACATATGTCTTGAAAGTATGAATACCCCAAAGATCCATTACACAAATTGTCCAGGAAACCACATTTCATCTGGAAGGCCTTGTAACCCTATCAAGACTCTGCAGTGGTGAGAAGCCACATGTTGAGAGATATTTCATGTGCTTAACAACTTCCCTGATTGTACAAGCTAAGTGGAATTTATGAAATCACAGCATAGGACACAGTTTATGAGGGTGATGTCTAATCACATACCTAGTACACTTAAGGACACAGATAAATCACATCCTTTCATCCATAGCATAAGGTTTGTTACTGTTCAATAAGCACAATAAGCTGCTCCACAAGCAAAACAGATATTTTTATGTGTTTACAGTTGAAACTGCAACTATAATAAACCATAAACATGATCCCAGCCAACCACAAGCATGATAACTGAGTTTTAAACACAGAAATTATAACCGGAAAGCAAATGTTCCTGTGGCTGCAGAACAGTTTTTTTCACATCAAATATCAGCATCTTCCAGGCAGACAGGACACATGTACCACAAGGAAGAGGAAGGTATTCAGAGCACACAAGGAGGGAGCCAGTCTGATTTCCTGAGTAGAGCCCTGGAAATTCCCTGCATTCACACATTTTTATTGCAGACTCTGCCATGTTGGAAATGTGCAGATTCTGACTAAAATGCCTCTCCCAAACTTGGCACATTAATTAGAACTCTTCCTGTTATACAATCTCCCAGAGAAGCTCACAAAGTGGCCTTCCCTTAGTCATATTTTCAATATCATTTTTTTTGACTGCAAAGCCATGTATTTTCACTAGAATGTTAGGAGCAATTTTGTCTCAAAATTCCACTTTCATGTTAATATCAGTCATTGGGCTAAAAACTCCCTCATGTCAGTGAATGAGTTAAAAATTACTGGGGGATAAAGACACTCAGACATCCCAGATATTACACTGTAATAATTTAAGTCTTGATTTTGTTTCAGCAAACCAACTGTGTTCAGTATCAGTAGGGGTCCCAATTAAACTGCATACATAGTTAGCACATAACTCATTTTAGGCACCATTTCAGTGTAAGATTTTTTTTTAATGTCATCTGCACTAATCATAAGATAATTATGTTTATAAGAAGCTAATAATTACAAAGATTATCTGTTTTAAGTTGTTAATTTGCCTCACCAACACATGAAGTAGGAAGGTTTGGAAGGTAAAAACTTCAATTTTTCTTAAACCAGAAAATATAAGAGAATCTTTTTACAAATAAATTTGAGATGTTTATCTATTGAAAGAGGAGCTTTGAAATGCAATTATGAGGAATTGAAAGAAAATTGAAGAGTAACAGACAAATCAAGTGTGCTTTATATTCAAATCCTATTAAGACTATTTAAATTAAAGCTTAATTTTTTTTGAAGATGGATCCTATCGGTAACTGATTCTACACAAGCATCCCATCTTGCTTCCATAAGCAATGATAGGGAGTAATTTTTGTTAAATTATAGAAATGTTTGTTGTTTCATCATCTTTTTCAGTCTCAGAAACCAGTACCATGAGAAATTTTAGCAGACATGAGGCAGTAGATGGGCAACGTAGAAGACAACTGTGCTGTAAGACACAGTCACAGCAAGACAGGATTCAGAAACCTGGACAGCCTAGTAATTTGGCAAACCTAAAGCAAAGCATTGTTAGCAAAGCTAACAATCTACACATGTAAAAGCAATTTCTGAGAGAAGTTCTAGGAAATACTTCAGGAATGCTTATATCAGTGAGATATTTCCATCATCAGCTCTGGATGTAGAGGGACAACTCCCCTCAGCAACAAATCTGCTTTAAAAACACACCTTCTGAACCCAGTTTTACTTACTGCTGACAAATACCACTGGCAATTTTCTGCCTGGCCTATGGCTTTCCATGGTCTGATGATTAAACATTTTTTCCCAGCTACTTAATAACACCCTTTACACAGCTTGAAAAGCAAAACTATAAATAGCATGCTTGAGAGAGACCCTAGAGGAGATGTGTGGTTAACACGCCCAAACCAAATACACGATATTTTATGTTGAAAAGGTGAGAGGCCAACAAACTTTCTAACCTGCTGGTTTTCATATAAAGACCCTGAGGTGAAAGCATATTAAGGAGCCACTGAGCCTGCTCTGCACCAGCTAATATTAGTTTGAACTTGACCCTGGGAAGGGATGTGAGAATGCAGAAAAAATGAGTGGGCAAGAAAAGCAAAAAAAGAACT
>JAYDZK010000233.1:10397266-10442559 GCA_034509185.1 Euphonia xanthogaster
CTTCTTGCCAACTTCCAAAATTTCAGTGGAGATAATCTTCCTTTATATACTTCCTTTATAACAGCTCTGGATGAGGAAAATAACCCTGTAAAACGAGTGAACAAAACCCCATTCCTTGCTTGGATTCAAAGTGCTGCTGAGGGAAACTTTGGGTGTTACCAGAAGCTCACAGAATATAAACTTGCCATCACTGCCCATGTCTGGCTTCTCTCCTGCTCATGTTCTATCTGCTGTGGGTGTAATTACACCAAGAAATTTGCTCTTCCAAACCCCTTACTCATCCCCACCCCAAACTTTGCCTTTCAGAATAGGCTGAGCTGGGAACAGACACTCCAGGTGAGGCTACTTCAGAACAAACTGGGTCAGTAATCAATTCATAATGGAACAAATTCTGGTTCACTGTGAAATAAAAATTATTTTGCACTTGCAGCTTAAGTAGACTGCAGTTTGGTCCAGAATGGTCAAAATATGTCAGTCAATAAATTTCTGATGGCAATTTCAGCATAAGTGCCTGCACCACCCAGTATGATTGATCTACTGGAGCAATAATGTTACATTTTCTATAGCTGAGCATTTTGCAATACAAAGAATTAATTTTAAGGCAGCATTCCAGTAATGCCCTCATAAAACTATGGTAGCTGAGAGGTATGTTTTCACATGAATTGAAAGGGACACAAATATTTATAGCACAAGCCTGAGAGTGTGAATACAAAACGAGTATCTGAATAGTCATGCACTGACTCCAACAAGTTTCTTGTAATTCTGAGGGTTCCATGGGTGACTACACTGGCAAGTTCTTCTCCACTGCAGTTGTTCCTGACAGCTCCAATGCACAAAAAGCCCTGTCCCTGTACAGTGTGGTAAGTTCCAGCACACTGGCAGTACTCCTTTCCTCTCCCTATCCTGTAACTCTCCTCAAGTCCCCTGAGCTAGGGCAAAAATCCAAGGCAATTTAAAAAATAAAAAGATTAATTACAGGCTGACCACTTATCATATTTCTATCATTGCAACAGCCTATTGATGTTAACAAGCATTTATGAAGTCACATATATGAGACAACAGTATTTCAAGCTTGCTGTGGAATTGTGGGAATGTACAGAATGTACATTATATTTTTTTATTTCAGAAATCTAGCAGACCTGGACATTTTATATTCGGTTTCATATAGACATTGATGTATCAGATGATTTGGAGTGTATATGCTTTGCATTTGTTTGAAATATCTCTGACAAGCAGATATTTTTGAATTAGTGATCTAAAGATTTTTTTTTGATGATATAATTATGAGCTGGAGGCTGAATTTTTAGAAGTGAATATGGTTGTAGATTTGCAATTCAAAGAAGTTACTTAAATTAACAAAAATGCCCTAAAAGAACAGCTGTCTACCTGACTGATCCAAGAAAATGAACACTGAAAATAAACAGCTGCCCCATGGAAGACTATGTGATAAAACTAATCACCCTTTGCATAATGTATTTATTTTCCCCTGTGCTTATTACAGACCTGGTGAACCTTCAAAGCTATAAATATTTAAATGTTACAGACATCCCAGACATGTGAGTTCAAATGAAAGTAGGATTTCAGTAGCCTGACTTGAGCAAAACTGGATCCCTTAAAGAAACCAGTTCTGATTGTTATATAACACTTCAAAACATGCCTTATTTTTTTTTTCCAAATTCTTGGTTTTGTTATACCAACAATTTTTTTTTAAAGTACCTTTCTTCTGAAATCTCAGTGTTCTCCAGACAAGACTCAGTGTCTGGACAAAGAATACATTTCCACTAATGTCATCACAGCAACATATTAGAGACAGCAAAATAACCAGTACCTGTTTAAAGTTACTGGGATAAATATCCCTGGGTGTTATATTTTATCACGGATCCTCCAAAATCAAGTCACAAAAATTAACCAAGTAATGACATTATTCAGTAGTTGAGATGTTTCAGCCATGTATTTGTCACTTTCAAAAGGCGAGATGAAAGCAGAGATAGAAGCAGGCATGCATCAAAATAATTTCAGGGTTCAAAGCAAGGGATTTAGATGGTGGTATTTTCACAGCACTGAGGACTCAGCAGTCATGATCCAGAGTAAAGCACTGGATGGAGTCCTGGTGGTGAAAAACTGCTGTGTGACAAATGAAACAAAATGTTTCAAACCAAATTGATTTCTGTCTTTTCATGTCCATGCGCTACAGGAAAGTGGGACATTGTTTCCTTTGGCCCCTTTTTGCACTCCAGCCATTCTCAGTGGCTCTACCATTTACATACTCCACAGCATATACTGTTCTCTCCCCCATTCCCGAGTCACAAATCCTACTGGGATAGTCCAAATCTGATGCTAAGAAATTCGGTTACAGCAAAGGACATAGGAGATAACATTCAAAGCAAAGCTAAGCCATCTATCCATCATGGGTCATGCCTTGTGGGTATTAAGTATGGCCTGGTCTGATTTATGGGGAAATCCATAGTGTTCTGAAAGCCTCTTTAGGGAAGCATAATTTGGGATGCTGCCCCTGGGCCTGAAGCAGCCAGAAAGCTGCGATGGCTGTGGATGGGATCTCTGCCCTCATGTGCCCTCAGTAAGCCTTTTTAAGTTTTAACCATCTCAACAGTCCCAACAGTTTGCAGGGCTTTTTTCTAAAAGCTTTCCAGCTTGCAGCCTCCCAGGTCCTGTCAGCCCTCCTGCCATGCTGCACAAGCTGCCAAATGACCACAGTGCTTTGTTCTCAAGGATGGAACAAGTCCCTCTGTCTCGAGGGGCTCAGTGTCAGAATCAGGCCTGATAATCAGACATATGCTCCCAAGTGCAGCCCTCAGCCCCTACAGAGTCAGCTAGCACGTGGGTGATTTGTCAGACTCAGCGTTTTGCTCATATCCAGGAACAGATCTTTATCAGAACTGCCCACAAGCAGCTGCAGGAGACATTGGGCAGAAAGGCTGTGATAAGCAAATCTAGAATATTTACTGTACTTCAATTGCTAAACCAGAGAGCTTCAATTTATGCTCATTTATTAAGATGAACACCTGCCTATTATCAAATCAGCTCACTGCCTCTTTCAAATCCAACCATTAAAAAGCAATTATTGTTGTCACCTGCCCAGGTGCACAGACTGAGGAACATGCAAGGAACAGTCTCCTTTCTGATGCTGCCATGAGGGCTGTGCTTTCAGACTAAACCCTACAAAAAGCCAGGGAAGTGGGTAGAGACATTTCAATCAGTCAGCAGAAGTGGCAGCCTGGACAGAAGAGCACAAAATGTACCTTACAACAGCCTTGCCCTTGAGGGCTCTAACAGACTTTTGTCTTTTTTTGAGGCATGTCTTTTCCTCCCTTTACCCCTCCAAAGACCAGCCCGAGTAGATGCACTCTCAGCAAGGCCAATAGAAGATTTCCACTGATTTTAATGAGACCTGGAACATGTGGGCTCTCACTGAGGACAGCATTTCGTTCTTTTCTATTTTAATTCAAATATTTCCTTACACGGGCTGCCTGAAAGGATGCAAAGAAGATTAACAATAATGTTCCAAACTCGTTTAACAAAAAAAATATTTATTCTAAAATGTCTCATCACACACTCAGATGTTATGAATATTCAGTACAGCCCGCCTCAGCAGACATTCTTTGCAAGACTATTTTTACTAAAAGACATTTTGATGTGACATATAGAAAAGATAAGACTTTTTATACAAAAGAGGATTCACTGGAAATACTTTCTAATGAAATTTTTATGCTATGTAAGCTAGCCTGCCTGCACTCCTTTGGATTATCCTCCATGGTCTGCTACAATACATCCCATGGTACAGCATATTAAAAGAAGGACCAATCTGGTCACTTCTTGAATCTTTGTATATGAATATGCTATTACAAACAGAGGATGACCCAGGAATATCTCAAGAGTAAAACACTTGAATAACACACCCTCACTGTGCTATAAAATCTATTACACGTTCCTTAAAATTAATAATAAAAATAGATTTTAAAAGACCAATTATAAACAAGCACAAGAGAAAACCATTTTAAATAGCTCATGCTAATTGTGTTTATCTCAGTGTGAAGCCATGTCAAAGAGCCTGCAGCAAATGTATTTTGTTAAAAGTACCACTTGCACAGCAGGCGTTAAACATTAGAAAACAAGCTTGTCATTAGTGGGCTACAGCAGAAAAGGCTACTAAAACTCAGCTAAATTATTAATATTAGATCTTAAAGATGTCAGATGGAGGATTAAACTCCTTTTACTCAGCACATGATTTTAATGCTACTTTTTCTTCATGTTAGTCCATCAGTAATGTCCCAGTTTATATAATCTTGGGGAGGACCAGAGGGCCCCCACATGCCAACCTTGGTTTGCATTCCTCAGTGTGGGAAAGCTCCACTGCTCTCCTTTTACTTCTGGGGCTCATATATTTTATTTATGTGCTTATCCAAATGGAGTCAACTTTGGTTTTTTATTTTCTCAGGTTATTTATAATGTTAATGAAGTATATGAAAGAGAAGATTTTTTTTTTAATTTACATCCACTGTGCTGTTTGATACTATTAGTATTTGTGCAGGTACAGTTCCAGGCTGATTCTAAGCCAGTTTAACACTGAGCTGAAACTGAAGGGGACAATTCTCCTCTTTCTTGCCAATCCATGTCTTCTGGAGAGATGAGTTAGTGGCTTCTGAGATTAAACATTATCTTTTTCAGGGCTATTTTTCCATTGGATCAGTCACACTACCAATATGGAAAAAAGAGAACTATGAGGAGCACCAAGGTGCAAGGTAGAAAACATCACTTTACATGGTGAAATGCCACCTTCCTTTAACATGAAATCACCAAGTCTGGTTTAAGGAGAAGGGCTGCAATCTGGAAAATACCACTGACTATTAAGAAGTGAGTGAAGGGGATATCTCAAGAGAAGAAGTGAGCCACATATTGTATAGTCTATTTAAAGGTTTTCTTGCTTTTGAAATCAATTCCTAACTCCCCACCATGAGCAAGCAAGACACAATGCAACAATTTTTCCTCTTGGTCTTTGAGATCTGACAGAAAATAAGAAAGAGGAGAAACATGAGCTATCCCTTAGCAACACAGCTATGATGAGAAATTGTGTTTCCTTAAAACATGAACAGACTCTCACCTCAGCAGGTTACACTCTCAAGCACCAGCTGCATGGGTCAGTGCACACATTCATCTACCATGCTGAGAAGAGAACTTCTAACGGTTTGAAGTTGATTTTATTTCATTTTTTTCCTTAAAGAACTTTACTCTCATTCTACAGATTACTTTTAGTCACAAAGGCATTCTGAGAAGACAATGCAAGCCCAATGATGCAATCCTACCCAATTCCTATAGTTAAAAAGAAGATACCAAAGGTTATGTGTTATATCATCAAGGTTCACAAATCAAAAGCTTTACAAAATAAGTATTTTATTCATAAATTTTATATCTGTAATTCATTTGGTATTAGCGCCTAGTATTTTTTTTTTGTAGTTTCTTTCTAACTTCAGAGAGGATGAGATGAAAAGAAGTAAAATGAGGAAACTCATATTGTGCCAGCAGAGTAGGAAAATACTTTGGTACCAAACACAACTCATTTGCTTCCAGATAATTTGGAAAACAATAGGAGAGGGAGAGAGCAGCTAAAATGGATGTGTGCCTTCACTGCTGCCAGAGATCAAATGTGCTGCTCAGCATGCCTTGGGTGAAGCTGCTGTGACAGACCAGCATGATTTTCTGCTAGTGGTCATGCAGACTAAACCTGACACCACCGAGATAGGATGGCTGGACTCCCAGAGTTTCTCCTCAAGATAAAGTCACCTACTTAGTACAGGTGTCTTGGGGAGCAAAGGAATGCACTCATTTCTGAACTTTACTGTCTTACAGACTGGAATATTGCTCAGGCTGTTGTTTAAACATCAGTAGAAAGATGCACTAGGTCAGTCATTCAAGATCTGATGAAATATAGCACACTTCTAAATGTAAGCCAAAATTATATTCTAAACTGGAATCTTTTTCTAAATAAGCCTAAGTTAAAAATACTTCCTATTCGAGGCAGCTCTTGACCTTGGCCCATGATGGAAACTCAAACTGGGACAACATATGTGCACAAGCACAAGCCAGGTAACAGCCCCCTTGCAGCCCTTTCTCTGCTAAATAGAGCTGAATGTCTTTCCTTTTACTTATACAGTCTGAATGTCCAGGTTCCTGCCTATTTGAGGAATCACATTCTCCATAAAATATGGTATTAAGTAAAGTATTGAAGCCTGAAAGTCCTTTCCATTTAAGAACTAATGTCAAGATATTACCCATCATACAAATCCAGGTAACAATGTGTTTCTTCTCTCTACTTTGGTGAAAAAAATATAAGGTTCTGGTCATATAAGACAACGCTGTTTTCCTCAGAAAAGCGGGAATTAGGACATTCAGTTAAAAGGATGGACAGGAGTTAGGGGAGTCAATTGAAAGAATAGAATTGAGCTGCAGGGAGTTTTGTTACTTGATATTTTAGTCCAAATTTGAACTTAAATAAATAACTGAATAGCTTCCTAACTAAGGTGACTTCGAGGAATTTCTCTGGGAAAGTTGTCCTGAAAACTTTGGCAGAGCCAAAATTTACACTTGGCTGTCTACTTTCTGTGGCTGAGTCATGGGGATGGCTCAGGGAAGAACCACCACGCAGATTTCTCCATGGCCAAGGAACCATGTGTCCAGGCTCTCCTGCAAATCTACATAGTCAAACCAAAATATTTTGAATTTTAAAAACAGCACCTCCTATCTATCTCTAGCCAGCAAATCCTGTTGCTTTGATTACTTAGATTGAATTTCATCTTTTCAATAATTGAACAAGATTTTTTTTTGTTTTCAGTTCTTTAGAAAGGTGTGGTTGCATTAGTTTTATTTGAAAAATACTCATCCAAAGAAATGTATTAAATAAAACATGGAAGAGAGAGCAGACTGCACAAAACTGACAGAATGGGAGAATAATGGAGATGAAGATGAGTTTTGTTTGCTTAGCTCTTTCTCACAGCTTAACCAACTCCTAACATGAGTTACCATTAAAATGCTTCTCCTGCTTTCAGGCCCTACTTAGAGCTACTACATCCCAGTCATTCTACCCCATCTTACTAAAAATAAATACTAAAATATGTTTTTCATATTGATTAATCTCTCTGCCATTCCCCCACCCTGTTTTATATATGACTATTAGTATTTTTGACAGTAATAAATTCTAAGTACTTCAGTTTTTCAGCCTTCTTGAGCAGTTTCTTCAACCGATGACTTTTACAGGGAGGATCCCAAGTGTTGGTATAAATGTTATATGGTTGACAGATTAAACCAAGAATAAATAAAAGCAGTACATTACTGCAGCAAGGATGCAGCCAGTGTTGTGTGAAATGAGGTGGTCCCTCTGTTCTGAACTGCTTTAGGAGACTACACAGTCATCGCTCTGAGTGCAGTCAAGGCCTACTTAGCAACAGTATTTAGAAACGCATAAATAAATTCCAAGAGGACCAAGACTTCACTGAGGAGGCAGGTTAATTGCCCATTTATTGAGTATTTGGGGTCTATGCTTTTACCTTTAGAATGATGCACAAAAGTACTTGGATTAAAATGGAACGATGCTTTCATCGTTACCTCAAACAAATACACGTAGTGCGTTTGGAGAGATTTAAGATATTTCTTCCCCACTTTTGAGTTCTTTGATACTCTTTTTGAGTTCTTTGATACTTAGATTTGACCAGTGTGACCACAGACTATTCAACATGAAGAGCAACCTCACCAGTATTTACCTCTGCTGAGAAAATTGAGGTAGCCCAGAGTACAATGGCACCAGAGGACCACTGGGAGTTTTTTGGAAGCTGACAAATGACCTCATCCCATGGACAACACATGAGCAAGAGATCAGATTTCAAGACAGAGATTCAGCAGTCAGACAATTTATTCTCACTTCATGGAGTCCAATTCTCTTTCTTATTGTGCTAAATCAATGGCTCATATTACAGAGCTTTATGCCATTTGCAGTGTCAGCTGGACTCCCCGTGCTTGTCTGGGAATCTGTTGCAATGGGATAAAGTTTAAGTCTATCCTTCAATTAACAGTTAAGCACAAAGAAGAAAATCACTAGAGGTATTAGCTCTTTAAATGCAGACATTTTCCTGCATTAATCAGCTTCTTTTTCCTTATATTAGTGACTAATATGGAGGTAGGGAAATTGTATGTCACATCTGTCAAACAGTGAGGTTCTGACCTACTTTGCTGCTATAGTAAGTACAATATAACATCTATGGTGCTTCAATAAAAGCATTGGTTTAACCAGAGTTTTTTGGAGGCAATAGTGACTGTCTTAAGTGAAAGGAAGTATTTTTTCATACAGAAATTGATGAACATTTTTAAAAAAATCTTTAGGAAAATTTTCTATAGAGTTGTTATGAAAGGTAGAATAAATCAGGATCTACAGTAACTTTCCAAAATACTTATTTGCCTAAAAGAGGTAGAAAACCCCACAAACCAGACAGATGCACAGACAATTTCCTTGACAGATTGATAACCTTATGGTTTCCAAAACTTGTGTGTTCAATAACATTTCATTAGTATACTCCACTGTATTTACTACTATTCATTATTAATACAGATTTGTGCCTAGGAGATGTACAGTTTGTAATTATTTTTACTTTCAAAGCATAGCAGCATCACACTGGACTTGTTGCAGCTACAATATTTCATCTCAGAATGTTCTTTCAAACATTCTGGGACTGTGACAGAAATTTGTATTTGAACAGAAAAGCTGTCAAGAATGTGCTGTGGTGCCATCCATCACAGTTTTAATCCCAACCATAGTTAGATGTTAGTGAAGCTATCTGTCCAGCACACTAAACAAAGGTTGAAATTATGCCTTCTGTTCTTCCACATCAAAGCTCCCAAGTTAGACTGAACCCAATAGGCCTGTATTACACTCTATTAATTTCCTATTAGTTCTCAACTATGCAAAATCCAGCCACAGTGTCACTGTGGTTTAGACATGCAACCTTGATTCCAGCATCAAAAAATGGAGCCTGTCATTTCTTATAATTTTACAGAATATTCTATAAATGTAAATCCTTTTTCATCCTGTCATCCTTTTGTGTCCTTAATGAGTTTGCTCACTAACAGTGCAGACTGTTAATTCCACATTCAGAAATATTAACAGTTACTATAACTTTAAGCTCCTGAAGTAGCTGCTCAATTAAAGCGTGATTTATACATTTACACTTAGTTTTACACAAAGCAATGACATTTTGAGTCTTGATTTTCTATCTTTTTCCTTTTCTCCCATTTGCATTCTACATTCCCAAAGAAAAAACTTGCAGTTAAAAACTGAGCTAAAGATTCTAAAACAAAACCTTTAATCGGGAGCACATTATGTAGTATAATATAATTCCTTAGCAGTTAAATCTAACATTTGTAAAAACAAATGGCACACACTTGACAGGCAAATTACACATGGATTACCATTTGTTAAAATTTCATCACAGAAAATAGTTTAACTGTTGTGGATATGAGCCAAGATCAGCCTGACAAGTACTTTACATGAAAGATTAGCATATTCTCTTCCAGAGGTTTATGCTTAATTTAGATGCATCGACTTTTTGCCACCATTGCTGACCTTTATGTCTAATCAAAGTCCCTTTGAATCCAAATCCCTAATCTTTTATCTCTCCTGACAGCTTTTAATTTGAAGGCTTGTAATAAAGTCTATTAAAATTCAAAATGTATCAGTGTTTAAAGCGTGGTTCACTTGCTGGATTTTCAGATAGGGAGCTTCAAATGGGCTGATTACAGAGACTCCAAACTTTCCATTTTAAGCTTTACACCAGGCTAGAAAAGCCCTTTGGAGGGGGATATCAATCTAGATTTTTAGTTATAAGGCACAAAGGTGATGTATGTGGCAAAACCATAAGTGAGTATCTAAAAGGAGCATTTTTCATAGATATTGGGTAAGTCAGGACTGTTTCTGTGAGAGTCCTGTATCTCTGGTTCATTTTATGATGCCAATTCAGCCAGGGCAGAGTTTCCATATAGGACAGCATGAATTCAGTGCAGGATGAATTCTGTGCAGCTTGCAGCCTGCCAGCCTACATGATGCCAAAGCCAGGCAAGCAGCAGCTCCATAGCTTAATCTCTCTGGAAGGAAAACAAGGTCAATTTTCCTGGGTCACCTGTAACTGTCAGAAGAATAAGGAAATCACCTTTTCCACCTTAATTAAGGCAATTACTTTAAAAATAGTAGGGTAATGGAGAGTAAAATGTTCCAGAATCACCAAAGTACAGGATTAAAGGGCCTTTATCTTTTTTTTAAACAAACAAACCCCTTCACTTGTTCAAGTATGCTATTCCTTCAGTTGGAATTTTTCTATTCTTTCATAGTAGCCTGTACAAATCCAAACATTATATATCTGATTTTCACACAATCCTCTTGTTCCATCAGGCAGGAACTGCCCTACAGAGGAGAAGCTCCAGATGTGAGAAGATTAAAACGTAGCCTGAAATAAGTTGGTGTAATAAATTCTTTTAAAGAAGAAACACATGTCTGAATCCTACAATGCAATGTGAATACAGGTGAGGTTTGTATTTGCAGGGCTATCAATTACAGAGCCATGTAAAAAATTCCAGCACACTGCTGAACCCACAAAGAGCACAGGTCAGACCACAAGGGCTTGGAGATCCCTCCATGCGCATCTCATGGCTAGATGCAGATTGGCTGCTTTGTAGTTTAAAAAAATTAAATAAATAAACAAAGCTCTTGGGGTGAGTAAAGTTAAAACACAGCTGGTTGTAGCCATATGAGGGCTGGCCTCTTCTCCTCAATAGCAGGTGGTGCAAGAAAAGGAAACATCCTCAAGCTGTGTCCGAGGAAGTTTAGATTGGACATTAGAAAAATATGTCTCTGCTGAAGGGGTTGTCAAACCCAAGAACAGGCTGGAGTCACCATCCCTGGAGGGATTTAAAAGATGTGTAGGTGTGGCACTTGGGGACATTTAGCTTTGGACTTGGCAGGGTTAACAGTTAGCCTTGATCTTAAAGATCTTTTCCAAGGTAAAAAATTCTATGATTCTGTTCTTAATACACACATGATGTAAAAAAATTAATTTATTACAGCACTACAGTTCTAAATAAAATATTTCTTAACCACAGAGCACAATTGGATTTAAACCATGGCTTTCCCCCACCACCAATGATACTGTAATGTAATCTTCTACAGCTGTTTTTAGTCTGTTACAAAGAGGCAAAACTTCTCACATCTAATTAACTTACTCTCTAATTTCAGTTCAGCAAATGATGCATCACCCTCATCTCAGCTAGGTAATATGCCAGATGACACAAGGAAATGGTAAAATATAGAGTCCAGGACACAGTTCTAAGGATGCGTTGAAGAACCCAGAAAGGTTATTTCCAAAATTAGCCCAGATACTGTACAGAGGAGGAAGGTCTGCACTCATTTCCTAGTACTGAAATCACCAGGACATGGCAGGTGCAAGCGTAGCCAGGCCGCTGCAATAGATGCTTGTCTTTCATTTATTTTCTCCTGTTTCTCATTTCACACATTCCTCTTTATAACTTCCTCGTTTCCAGAGGCTGGTAATTAAAATAAGCTGAGTATCTTCTACAACTTATTCTGCTTCCAAAATACTATCAGAAATTTTCTGGACAGACAAATGTTCCTCATTTGCCTCAAAATGGCATGTCCCAGTGCCATTTTCTGACACCCCAGTGAAGCATGTTCCAAACATTCTCAATGCCACCCCACACTCAGAACCAGCTGAGCTCTTCCTTCCCAAAAGAGCATTGTATCACCCAAAGAATCTAAGCACAAGTAAGTTTATATAAGTCATATGCTAATTTTTATTTTTTGGAAGCAGCTTTGTTTCGGCCTCACTAAGGACTTTTTTATACCCATAGTGATTGTGTCATTAACCAAGAACAAATGCACTTTACACCCTTGACCACCAACATGAAACTGACAATTTCTCTGATCTTCAACCAAGATTTAGATTTATATTTTTCCTGCATAAATAAGCAAACAAGTAAAGGTGAAATTTAAATTTCAAAGAATTGTCCTTTAACAAAATTGTCAACAAATATGATTAACATATGCAAAGAGCTAGAAAAGAAACAATGCATAGACCTAGAATCTGCAGTGACAGAAAATCTCTTACATCCAACAACAGATTATATTATAGATTTACATTCTGCAGTGACAGCATGTGTCCCGTATCTAACAATATTTTATATATCTACAGACATGTAGAATTCCTAAGATGTTGAAAAAGAGAAAAATGAAAGCTCAAACAACAATCAACCCACAAACAAACACAAAACCAAAAACACCCCAACAGAAAACCCCCAAAATAATTCTCCAGCTCTGAAGTAAGTCTTTTTAAGAGTTTAAGGTGTCCAACATAACACCAACCAACACAAGCTAAATATCTATGGCAGTCAAACACTCATTGTGTTTTACAAATTACTAATCTGCCTATTTGACCTGAATTTCCCATGTTATTTGCAAGCATTTATGTGAAACTCTCATTGCATTCTGTAGACAGAAAGGAGAAAAAAAATGAGACAAGAAGATGAGACAAGCTGGACATCATTATAATTTTAGGAATTCATCATTCCTCTGCCACATTTCTCTGCTGTTTTATCACTGGGTTTTTTTGGTCAATGTTTGTGCATTAGCAGCACTAAGAAAGCCCTACTTCTGATTCTCACTGTGATTTTAAAACAGATCTGTTTTAAAATCACAGTGAGAATCAGAAGTAGGGCTTAATGATCTGTTTACAGAGATACATGTGCAGAACATTTCTGCCTGATTTTCCCAATGTTTTGTCATTGGCAAATGCTTACTGTGTAGAGGAAAAGGAGCACCTCTAACCTGGGCTGCATGACACAGGAGGGGGGAAGTTAAGTGGTAAAGTAGCTTTTCTTTCTGTTTTCCTTTCCATGTATTTTGTATGTATTTGTCACTTAATTGAGGAGATAGTTTATTTACCAAAGTTGGAAGGCACGTAATTGCTCATTAAATCTACATACACACAATCAAGTTCTATGGCTCATCTCTATGAGGAGAATGAAAAGTAACCAGTATTGTCAGCTGATTTCCTACACTGAGTGCAAAAAAGAAAAAAAAAGAATTTTGATCAAGTGTGCTTAATGACTTCAAGAAAAAAACTTTAGACCTTTGAGGGCAGAGGGGTGAAGTGTCAGAAAACAATGAATTTAAAGAGCAACCTTTAAAATACAAAGTCTGCAGAACTCAGCTCTAATTGTTATCACAGACAGATTGAATTTGTTTCCAGAGACCCATGTTTTTACAGGGTCATACATGGCTTCTAATTAAGAGATAACAATTTCCATAACAGCTCTAGGTAAATATATGATTCCCATTTTATGGATGAGGCACATAAAGCATCAAGTAAACAAAATGTGTGTTGTCTTCAGATGCAGAATTTGAGAATGTGGGACCACATTGTTTCCATAATAATAATTTCTGTTACAGCAGTTTATGCTTTCAAAGCACAGCTCTCAGCCCTCAGTATTTCTCTAAGTCAGACCTTGGTAACTAAGTTAGAAAGCAACAAAATGAAACATAGATGGTGACTATCTGGGAAAATGTTTTTTTTTTTTTCCCTTGTATGCTTTGTGGCAGAGGCTGGGTCATCACCAGCTCGGCTGCAGAGCATTCAGCTTCCTTTCATGAGGCTTTCTTTTCCTTTCAATCAGCTGCATCATTCCCTTAACATTGTCCTTATTCTGTAACCAAAAATTTGGGAGTCCCAGAGAGGAGATACACCTGCCTGTGGTTCCCATTAGAGTACCCACACTCTACCTCCAAAACAAAGAGGAGGAGATACCTTACACTTAGATTATTGAAATTGTTTGATATGGAAAGCAGTTCAGGTCCCTAAACGATGCCAGAAATAATAAGTTCATAAATGTACATCAACAAAATCTTGTGATTCTGACAGTACCACCACAAATGCCAACGTGCTTCAGAATAAAAAAATGATCTGCTACATGCCACTACTTGAAGCAAAAATGACATGAATACAATTACCCATACTTTGAGGTATTATAATTTCAGCTAATCAAGTCAAAATGTCAATGAAAACAAAGGAAATTTAACATTTTTATGCAAGTTTTCCAGAATCTCAGGGGATGATTTCAAAAGCTCAAGTGCAGTATCCAATGGTATGTTCAGTATGATTAAGAACAGAACAATTTTTAGTCAAGTTAGACTGGTAATTTTCTATTAAAATATCTGATTTATGTAAAAGTATTATCATAATGTTAACTTTCTGTTTGTAACTTATGCCTACATCAATTAAACTACAAAGCCATAAAAGATGTTTAATAGTTCAGCAGCCATAAAACACTTAATGAACCAAATGACACCTGCTGATACCAGTACTCCTGGCTGGCATTATATGGGAAAACCAAACCAAACCAATCCAACCCACCACAACTTGTACATCATTCTCAGTTGAAATTGAGAAGTTGTTTCTATGCCAGAAGAAGCTGTAGAATTGTTTATATTGTCTACTGTTCAGGGTGAGGACAGAGGGACAACTGCTGCCTTGACTTTGTGGAGGGGAGCTAGAGGTGGTGAGTACAGACCGCAGGAAAAATCAGCTGGGACAAATATGAGAATATTATCCTTTGGGTCTCATCTCTTTAAAACTGAGATGTGAGGCTGAGGTTAATAATTCTAAACCAGAGGACAGAAATATAAACTACCTGATTCCAAAAATTCATGCCTCACTAACAGTGGCAGGTCTACCTAAGGAGAATATTCATGACTGGGAAGATTCCCAGAAGCACTGTACCTGAAACAATGTTTCCTACTTGTGAGCCCTCAGATAACATGAAAGTACTACCAGAATAAGAAGTGAAATTCTTCTATTCTTGGCTTAGTTTTCCATGAAAAAGAGCATAAAAGGCACCTAAACCCAGTCTCTGTCACTTCAACAGGAAAAAGCATATAGAAAAGCCCTTGGAACATATATGGCAAAATGTACTATATCTGAGACATTATTGAAATAACAAAGACAAAACCTGATGAGATTTTTCTATATATTGTAGGAAATGTTTGACAGTTTTGGAGATTATTTTAAATAGAAGAGTTTTTCAGCTTTTCATTACTGATTTGAGGCTTTGCCAACTCATGAGCCTACGCTATCTCATTTTTGAAATAGAACCCAGAAGGACCACTGAGAGTAATGACTGCTAAAAGATTTAATTGTCTAATTTATCTATAGAGGCCTTTCAGGGGACCAAAAAATAATAATAGCATCCCATACTGAAACATCTCATTTGATTATCCCTAGTCCCTAACTTTGTGAGGGGGCAATGTTGTCGTAAGTAACTTAAGGCCTGGAGCAATGATGGAAAATTCTGAAAATCTTGAAGTTTATAATCAAATAATCAAATCACAGAATAATCAAATTTCAGTGGAAATAAAAAATATTGGTTTGACTTCAGCAAACTGTTTCTATTGGTCTTTATAGTAAAAGCTGCTTTTACTTTTGCCCCATTAAAAATTCCCATCATCTGATTATCTGAGAGATTTCCTTACATTCCTGATTATGGCAACTCCATGCCATGGGGCAGGGATGGATTAGCTCAGCATGAGCTGATTCCAGAGCCACAATGGCTGAGGAGCACACTCCAGGGACACTCACAGGAATTCACTGGTTCAGGTTGGTCTAAGCTAGGAGGTTTTTGGCTTGTATTTCATTACAGCAGACAGCTATGCCAGAGGATATCATTATGGAAAATTTGTGTTGATGGTGTTCCCAAGCTGATCATGAAGAAAAGGTCAAATTATTCTCCTTCAGCCTATACACTGAGTTTGTCACCATCCACTTTTGGCTCACAAACAAATATGAGGCTATTCTGTAGTGCAACCTCCAGGAGCAAGAAGAGCTCTCTCTACCTTTGACATGACTCTGAAAATGAGAAAGGAAGTTTTCTCAGAGGATATTGGTCATAACTATGTCCCCTACCATCTGGTCCTTGAAACCCAGTAAAGGAGGCTGAATATATTGCATTCCAGCACTCTCCATTGACAGACAGTCCCTCCAGGACTGTAACTAACTGGTGAAGTTTCAAACAACCTCCAAACTTCTCTAAACACCATTAGAGCTACACAAGTCTTATATTGGCTGGCTCAGAAGGAAACTATAAACTCAGTAAGAAACTGCATCAACTTCCTTTATTTACTTCTCCTTTTACTACAGCTAATCTTCCTTTATTTGCAGTTGGAATGCATTCATACCTGAAAGTTGACTATTTTTTCATGTAATCCTCTTAATCAGCAACAGAGCATTTATATATTTAATTTTAGACTACATTTGATGGTGGTTAATACCTTAATTAGCTATTTACACTTGGCAAAAATTACAGAAGCAATTAGGAATATTCAGATTAATTAAAAGTATTAGGCAGTATTAAATGTGAGAGAACAGATTTTAATTAAATCTTTCAAGCATTTTTTATAGTCTCCTCTGAGATTTCTCCTTGAGAAATAAACTATAGGAACACAATCATATCTGAATCAGATAGCTTTGCACTATCATCACTGTAGCATCCAAAAGGAGTTAGTTAATGAATTTATTCTTTACTATTTTTTAAAAAGACTATCCATGCAAACTTTTTTCCTCTCCATCTATTTGCTTTACCAGTGCTGACTGGTACTACTGACTGGTAGTGAGCAGAATTGATTGAAGTGCTGACTTAGTCTCCCCATAGCTTATTTATACTCCACAAAAACATTTGAGAGAATTACCTTTCAGCCAGTCTGAAAAATTCTATTCAAGAAGGAAGGAGCTTTGTAGCTACTTAAAACTCAGCAAGATCCAGAGGACTGCGGAATCCAGCACCACAGCTCAGGCACTTTTTAGGCAAACCAAGATTGGTTCTGGGTGGGGATTCCCAGCTTGTGCTGTGGCTGTGACACTCCTCAGAGCCACCCTGACCCTGTGACACCCTCAGAGCCACCCTGACCCTGTGACACCCTCAGAGCCACCCTGACCCTCTGAGCTGACCCTTGCTGCCCAGCACAGCCCTGGGAAGGGCCCAGCTTTTTTAGGGCCCAGCACAGAACCCTCCCTTGGGGGCTGGAAGAAGCTCATGGAAACACTGAGGTGAAATATCAGTTTTGTGACTGTCTCTACATACAGATTGTGTCTCAAGGTGTAAAACATGCTTAGTAAAGGGACTGTAATATTCAAAATACCAAGAGAAATAAAAACCAAGCAACCCCAGAACAAGAAAGCAAGGCTTGCAGACACCAGAAAACCTGACATCATGGTTGGTGAATAGCACCCTCACCAACATAATTCCCCTGCAACTCCCTTGATTAAATTACCAGAAACAAGACAATATTATAAAACAAGTACCACAAGGTCATCTTGGTCAGGCAGTTTGGAGTGTTGGAGCATACGGCACATCTATTTACACTCAGGCTGTTGCCAAGATGTGTGCTACTAAAGCCAAACTGGAAGAGGGTGGGTTTAGGTTGGATATTAGGATAAAATTCTTCCCCGTGAGGGTGGAGAGGCACTGAACAGGTTGCCCAGAGAAGCTGTGGGTGCACCATCCCTGGCAGTGTTCAAGGCTCTTCCACCCCAAACAATTTTGTGATTCCATGACGAATCTTTTCTAAAATATCACGAAGAAATCTAAAAGGCTTTTTAATTCAGTGTTCTTGCTGTATATATGCAAGCCAGAGTAAGATATTTAAGTTCTTTTACTCACAAATGAATCACCCACGTAGTGTCAGTGCTGTTTGTTCCATTCCCATATGTTCCAAGATACTATTTTGTCCTACTTTTGCATGTATACAAAATTAGAATTGCAAGTTGCATCAATTTTCATCTTTAAATTGGTTTTATTTACAACCTCTAAAGTTCCTTGATTATTTCTAGTAACATTTGCATCAATGTTTGCTTAAATTATTCATGACATTTCAGTTATATCATTGGGTGCTTCAAAGTAAAACTCAAAGTAACTTTTCTTCCCTGAGAACAAAGATATACTTTCCTTGCTCTCAAGCAGAAATTCATAAGAAGATGAAAGAAATGCCAAGAATTGTTAATAAACAAATTTGTGGTGTAAATTATAAACAGAAAAATGAAAATATTCCCAGTGGATATAGAAAACACTGTCTAAAAATGCCTCCAAACACCAATTACGTATATCCAATTAGGATATTATTTGATTTATCTAGGTCAGGACTCAAGAAATTTTTTGTTGCCTAAGTAGCATCTGAATTACACAACCTCCCTGTGTGGGACAAGTGAGTGGGGACAGTTGCACTGACATCAGGCAGAGCCAGGGGAGGACAGAGCCCCCTGTGTGCTGCAGTCACTGCTGGTGCCACATGAGCCTGTCCCCAGCACATGGAGGGATGGCCTCGTCCCTGTCTGCTCCAGCCTTGGGGACCCACAAAGCAGGAGATGGGGCAAGCACAGGGACTGGAGCTTCCCCATGTCCCTGCTGTCCTCCTCCCATACAGACACACACTTTTGCTCCAATACATGTAAAGCACATGAAACGATATAAAAGCACAAAACAGCAGCACCTTCATGCATTTCTGTTTCAATTCTTCACCCTTAAACCATCACCCTTCAGAAAACAAAGCATGTTTCAGAACCCTGTAGATTTCATTCACCCCAATCTTATTTGCATGCCCTAACATGGAGACAAACACTGTATTTGTATTTCCCAGTGGAAGATCAGGACTTTATGAAACTTCCAACTTAAAGCCTTCAATTTGCACTCTAAATCAAATGCTTCTCTTCTTGCAGTAAATACATTTAATGACCTTTTTAAATATAAGAAATTATATTTATGAATGAAATGCAACTTCACTGTAAACAAATCACCTATTCAATTCAATGTTATGGAAATATGCTAACATTATTTCATAGGACTGAGATGAATTATTCTGAAAAAAAACCCAAAAACAACCCAGCACAACAAAACCAGTAGAAGAAAACTAGAGACTTGTATTTGATAGTAAATTAGCTTCCTCAGAAGGCTTCCTTAAGTGCATGATTAGACATATTTATGTTTTCACAGCACATTTGAAGTCTCCTATGGCTTTGAATCACAACCAAGCCGAAGTGTCTAAAAGGCTGCCAACATTTACCCCATTGTGACAATAGCAGTTAATACTGATATTGCAGTGAAGAACAGGTCAGACACTGAAATTGATGGGCTCTAATCTCACCAGGAGAAAAATAGCAAAATGTGGTAAAAAGTTTGGTCTGAGCAGCCCTCCTTGGTGAAAGATTTCACTGAAGGGGTGGGAAAAATAAAGTTTGGACTTTGAATAAATGAGAAGTTTAAAAGCAGTATATTAATATTTCTTCCTTAAGATACTGTTCAAGGATCCTGTTCCAATCTTCGACCAGTAAATTAAAATTTACTTGAATAAGCAAGCTCTTGTAGATGTGTTAGAGACTTATCCACAAGGTGACACATCGCTTCAGAGATGAAAACTGCCAACCCAGTGAAATTTTATTAAGGCACTCACATCTTTAGATATGATCACGCTGCAAGCATTGCCTATTAAAATAAGATCATTCATTGGGGAAAACCCCCTCCATATAGCTAAATGAAAAAAAATTATTAACATATTTATACACAGAAAGAAGGCATTTCTACTTCATTGTTCAAGAAGCATTATTCTTTGTGGTGTCCAAAACCTTGAACCAAAATGTAAAAAGTCGGGAAGGTTTGCTAAAGCAAACAATGCGAAGGACAGCACTACCTTGTCAAAACATTATTTTCTTATTGGCTGCAAAAAATTCAGAACTACAGTTAAAATTTCACCTCCAAAAACTAAAATGCACCCACAGCTGTATTTGAGATAGCACTTTTGCAGTTTTAAGTTTTGGTTTTCAAATAACACTGTATAGCAACCACTGGAGCAGTGCCCGAGAAAGAAATATTTGATTTCCATTCCTTTGTTCTGGAGCTCTGGCTTCTTTGAACAGGACAAAAGGCTTGCAAGAGAAAATTCTGCAAGCAGTTGTTAAATTTCAAAGACAAAACCAAACAATATCTTACAGCAAATTCTCATGACAAAGGGCTGCATTAAGTGGAATATTATTCTGGGATCACGCAGGGCTGCCAGCCCTGGTTCTTGGCACATGGGCAGACTAAAGGCCACACAGTCGCTCAGGCTGGAGAAGCTTTGGTGACAGAGTGAACAACTGCTTCTTTTCTTTTCTTCTCTAATATCTCTGTATCTTTCTGCTGCTTTGAAAGAACTTTATCATAAAGCTATAGGAAACTATTTCTTTTGTTGTCAAGATAACTATGGCTCAAATCAGCAAAATAAATACCTTGTGTTTTCAGATGTATCATTTTGATGCTGGTTGCACTGTGTGAACATATATATAAGGATACATCCTTTCATATATTCAGAAAATAACTCACTAGGCATTTGATGCAACCTGTATTAATAACATCAGCATTTCAGCTATTTTATGGATGTTTCTAGAGAAAAAGTAAAGTACAGAGCAGCAGCAGCAAATGACCCTTGCTATGCACATGCACACATTTATATATTGCTCGCTGTCAAGGCAAGAAAGCTGATCTCACATCAAAAGGATTCCCAGAGACTTCCGGGGAGGGGGAAAAAAAATCCTGCAAATAAACCTCTTACTCCTTCACTTACAAACAAATAAATATAAAGAACACAGCAGTGAGTCAGTTAATGGCCATGTATCTGAAACCATGAATAAAAAATAATAAAAAAAAAAAAGATTCACAGTCTTGGCTCTGCTTCTGATGACAAATTACCATTTACGCAATGGTAAATAGCAGTCCTTGTTATCAGACAGGTCCCTATCAGTTCTATTTAACAAAGCAAGGGTTGTAGTTACTGTCTCTCTGATTTGTACATTTCTTCCTCCTCAGAGAGCTCTTTGGGTAATGCCTTCTTTACCTGGAATCACTCCAGAACAGTCGCCTGCCATTTGTTCAGTGCTGGGTTTCCAGCTGCCCCAAGGTGCCTAGGTGGTAGGACTAAGAAGTACCAGCAAGCTCCAATAACTCCACTAATTAATTAGGGACTTTGGGGCACAGACAGGATGCTTTACTTTTAACATTTTTATTGAAACATCTGCCCTCTCAGTTGTCTTAGAGGAAATGCTGGGCTAACTGCACCCTTTCAGCTGCCAGAACTGACATTTCAGCTTCCCTTCCAGTCCACCAGGTGGATTCTCATTAGGGATTGTTAAGGGTCCGTTCGTGTGCTAGGGCTTGGAGGAAATTTTTAATGCCCTTTCTGTGATAAAACACTTGACAGTGCTAGGGCACGCTGAAGTTATAATTCAAATAAGGATGTCCATTGGAATTTCTAGAATGTTTAGGAGCAGCTTTTGAAATGCTTATGGATATGGTGAAATATTGAAGGAAATCAACTCCCTAGGTTGAGGTAGCCTATGCTATGCACCTTTTTCTTCAGGTAAATACATGGCTTCATTGATTTAGTGTCCTGAAGGCATTATCTTTGACCACATGAAAAAACACAGAGGGGAAAAAAATATACTTTTTCCAGGAAAAAAAAGAAAAAAGGTTAATCCTAAAGTTTCTGAAATAGGCAGAAGATTGTTCCAGAAGACCAAAAGTCCAGAAGATGAAAAGTCCTCTGGAAACCCTAAAATACTGTTCTTATGCCCTCAACCTGCCTCACACAGAGTAAAGAAAGTGAAGTATATTGCACTAGAGCTAACAGGTTGTATGCTTTAAATCCTCTGTGTAGACTAAAATGAGAAAGAGAAGTGAAACCTGCACAGTTGTTATTGCCCTGGTAGGGGAAATGCAGCCACAAAACACTCTCTGCATCCCCTCAGCCACACCCCAAATCCTGATGGACACCACCTTTGCTACAGCCCTGCTCCTCAGCCTCTTGATTCCCCATATAACATTAATAACTTGGTCCATGTTTTGCTACAGTCCTTTTCTCACCACAATATTATCCAGCAAATGAAAATCTGGTGGAAAAAAAAAATTCCTTAGGAAAACTCCTTCTTACACATATAGCTTAGACAGCATCCCTATTAACAACTTGTCTGTTTAATCCCATGATTTTTCTATGCTCACCATTTGATAAAATTTGACAATGTACAATTCAGCTGCAAAAGTGCCTATAAAACGTGCAGGCTGTAACATCACACTGTTTTCCTTGGGGCTGCTCATTTTCTTATGAGTTTAGTGGAAAGCACCTATGCAATAAGTTGCAACTGACAGCAGCCCAAGGGAACCTCTAAGTGCTAAAAATTAGCTGCTGAGAGATGTTGAATCTCATTTTTTCAGGATAGAAAAAGGGTATTTTTTGAAAATACACATATTTTCAAGTAGACATAAATCAAACAGCAAAAAAATTGTATTGCTATGGGCTTTATCCTGTTTTTATTCTTACACTCTTAAGAGGTAGCATATACTTAAAGAAGAGTAAGATTAGTCATCCTGCTAGGGATCCAATTATATTAATATGTGACACTGTACCACTTGGAATTCAAAAAAGGCTGCTTTGAGTCAGCTTGCCTTTGTGAGTACAGAGCTGAAGACCTCTACTCCCATTTCAGGGGGCAGAATCTCAGAGTACATAATTCCTCCCAACAGTATCCACAGAGTGGAACTACACCTTTATTTACTTTTTCCCCAGCAGTAAAAGCTATGTTGCTCTGTACTGTCAGTACAGACCTTTGTCAATCTGAACAATTAGTTGCTATCATTATATAGAATGTTACACAAATTTAAGTTATCACAGCAAAAAATCTGTGGTTTAATGTTGCAGAGCAAAAAAGCCAGGGAGAAGCTCAGCCCTTTTAGAAACCAGGGATAATGACCACAAAGCAAAATAATTCTGAAACAATCAACTGGTAATACATACACATATAGAATTTCTGAGTTACAAAACCACTAATTCTTAAATGAAAATATAGCTTTTGCCACTGCAATCACTACAGAGATGGGCACTGTGTCTATCTTTGCCAGCACCTTCTCAGGGTGATTTGAAAACAGTTTAAAATGGCCCTTGGGGAAATGTACAGAGCTTATAACACCTGTCCTAGAAATTTGACCAGCACATTTTCAGGATATTGAATAAATCACTTTCAGAATAACCCAACATTCTATAATGCAAACTGCCTTAGGAAAGTTATTCTTTACCTGCAGAACTTTTAGATGAACTAATGTGTGTAATGCCATCCCAGCCTCCATGGAGCAAATACATGGAGCTGAAGAAATACAAATCAGCTGCACGAGATTAGCACTCCCTAATGTATTATCTGTATGCATAACACCTGTCAACCACATCTTAATAAATAACAGAGTTATATTGCAATTTACCCAACTCCCCACAAATACATAGAAATTTAACAGAATCAGATGGCCAGCTACTTAGGTATTAGCTGAAAGGTAGAAAAGAATAAAAATGCACCTAAAATATTCATTCTAAGGTCTCTACAACCTGGTTGAAAATGATTCTGTTTTGACATGCTATAATTATACCTGACACAACTAGAGTTAACTGTGATACTAATTTGCATATCTACCTATACTCTTAAAAGATATACCTGCTTATTATATTTTCCTCTGGGCTACACTTTTATCTATGCACTTATGAAATATAAACCCACAATTATTAGGAAAAAACCCCTTTTTCTACAGTGTAGTAGAATGTTTAAGCAGCAAGGAAAAATAATTCCATTTTGCACAAAGAAAATGATTTTCTAAAATTTCAAGAATACAACATCTCAACCTGAATTTTAACACTTATAAATGAATGACTTGGAATTAATTTATGCTGTTTTATATCAACAAACCCCACTAAGATACATTCAAAAATATTTAATTGTTTACTCCATTAATTTTTCTTTCTGTTTTTTTTTTTTTCTTCATCTGAAGATGAGTTTTCAGTGGCACAGGAAATCCTTAAAGAATTCTGACAATAGCTTAGTTTTTCAGACCAAGAGCATTCAAGATAAGCTCCAAATATGAAATCCTGGCTGTTTATCTGAATTGGAATCCACATCCAAACCATTTCAAGTGAGACATTATGTCTAGTGGCCCTTAGGTTGCTGTGGCTACCAGCAACACAGACTTCATTTGGAGATGGGATAAAGTTCATAATTCAATTACAAGGATGATTGCCTAATCCACTGAATAAAATGGACATAAAGGGTAAAATAAACAAAAATCCCAGCTCAGTTTAATGAGATTCTTTGACACAAAAAGAAGCAATTTTATTCAGTTCTTCCAGAAATACCTGCTGAAAATGTAGATATTTATCACTGAAGTCAAAATTTAATTGTAGCACAAATTCAATTTAAACAGAGTGCACTGAGTTGCTATATTGTATTAACTGAAAACACGATTCATCCATGCTTAATAGTTAACAATAGTATGGGAAGAAGAATCACATCTGAATAATGACCACTATTAGAAGTCCTGAGCATGCTAGGTAGCATTCTGCCATCAAATAGAGCAATATAACAATTACAAAAATGCTTACTACATTGTTACAAATTATGGCAATAATTGTTGGTCTATTTTCCGGGAACTATTGATTGCTAGAATTGATGTTGCAATTTGTATCTACCAAGATGCATCAAGTTAATTAAATTAGTGTAAATTAAATCTTCAGAAAGATAATAGCCATTAATTTAACATTAGAACATCAAAGGGTAAAAAGTGGGAAACAAACAATAGTAAAACAAATTTGATTTAGTAATGTGGGAAAAAATTCTAATGACTATGTGAAAACTGCTGTGATCTCCCAGCAGATATAACTAAAACAGTTTATTTCCATTAAGCATTTTTTAGATTAAACTCAATTTGTTTGCTAAGTGTTTTCTGAGATGACCAAACTTCAGTCTGAGGAAGGCCAGTATACACATCCACAGCAAAGAGACTGAGATTCAGGGTGTGTGAGTCTCAAAACACACCACAGGCCCTGGCTTATTCCAGCATCATTGCAATGAGCAGCTCCAAAGCTCAGTAAGCACTGTCTTCACAGAAAAACTCTGCCAAGACAAGGAAAGGCCCAAACCTTCCTGTCAAAGGTCTCCCATCTCATTAGAGTTCTGATAAGTACATTTATTTCAAGTGCTGTAGTTCAGTGAATTTGTGTTTTAAATTACTTGTGGGAAGCAAGAGATTGCTCCCAACAACCTGAGACTTTTTGCTCTGTGGGGCAGGTGTGCCCCTCCTGAAGCTCCTCTGGGTGCTCCTCTTTCCCCTTTCCCAGACCTACTTTCCATGGCCTTTTACAGGTTTTAGGTGCCTCAGAGATGTAACACCTTTTCCTAGGCTGCATCTGCAGCAGGCTGAAGGACCCCAGTTTGCTCTGTTTCTTTAATGCTTCTCACAGATCTATCAGAAAATTACTTCTGTAAAACAGAGGCTCTTCAGAGCAAACATGTGGTCCTTGACCTGGCAGGTATAGATGTCTCTGGCAAAAGGAAAACCCAACCCCTGCCTTACTGCTTTGCAGGAAAAACTGTTCTCCTTGGGTATTAGCTCTCAGTCCTAGCCATGTCATTAAATGATATGAGAGAAGGTACCAGACAGACAAAATAACTTTTGCTTATTAAAAGCATCACTGTAAATCTGTATTATTTACACTCAGACAGAACAAAGATGTCCAAAGAACTACATCACCATCTATATTCCAGTTTCTTACACAGCCCTCAATACCACCATTTATTTTACTCTCTGTTTATACTTAAACTGAAATGGGTGTAAACAAAAGCAATTGTTTTGCTGTAGTCTTGGAAACAAGCCAAAATTTGACAGGTTTTGGAAAGGAGTTCCTTCAGGAGATATTTAGGAAATTCCTGAAAGTACGTACACTTTTTAAAAAGAAAACACTTCTATTATCTCTGTACTAAGACAGAAATTAACCTTGGAATAGGAAAAGAAAAATAACCAGCAAAACCACAACCAGTTTGACTTTCAGCTTTGATGAAATGTCTTCCAACAATTACAAATCTTTTTCTACACAAGCTAAAATTTTGGAGTTATATGCTCCAGCTAAACCAAATCACAGAATTACATAAGTACTGAACCTTGTAGGTTGAAAAAGGCCTCTAAGTACAGTAGCCCAGTACTGTCAAGTGCCAAGAATTCCTGCAATCATGACTTCCTTTGACAGGAGCAGGCAACATTATTGGGTTTTGGCTACACAGGGATGCAAAGTATGCTTTCAGCCTGTTGCAAAAATATTAAATAATTCTGCTTGTACCATTACCATAGTAAATGAAGATTTTTCTTTACTGCAGTTATTTCTACATTATTATTATGTGAATGCAGACTCTTAAACAAATGTTCACTTTGCTCCAGTCACCAAAAAATGCCATTTGAGAACAATAGGTAAAACAAACTTGCCTAATAAAAATCAAGAAATAGATAGTAGATTAGAAGGAGAAAAAAATCTGAATCTCTCCCTTGCTGTTTGCAACTGAAAGAGACTGTTTGAACAGGAGACTTCTTTCTGTGACACAAAATAGGTAGATTTATTTGCTACTAAGTACAAAGCCCCATGAAAGGCTAAATCTTCAAAGAACATTTTCTTGGTGTCTGCTGCTAAGTAAACACAATGTATAAATACCTCCAAGCTTAAATGGCAGGAAGAAAACCCACTGTTATAATTACAAGCCAAAGATATTAAAACAACTACCCACTTCATAAATAAATACAGAGAGAAAACCTCACACTTGTACAGTGGTGCAGCAGTGGTACAGCTGCTCCCAGGCGTGAGATAACAACTGGGAAGAAACAGAGACTTGCAGTCTCAGCAAAACCAGCAAAGTTTATGCACCAAAAATCAGTTCCGTAGTCACACATCTTACTAGCAAGCCGTGGCCAAACAGGTCAATGTGTTCTGGCTTCTACCCATGTCCCTCAGGACCCAGTGGCCAGGTGTCAGTGGCAACATGACCTCCCTTCTGTGATGGGGCACTAACTTTGGCACACTGCTAAAATACTGCAAGCATTCCTGGGCTAATGGGTCAAGGGAAGATATCATTTTTATTTGAGGCCATTTCTGCATTGCACCAAGTTCCCTTTAAAAGCAGCTATAAAGAGAATGATTTCCTAATTTGGGAATGCTCCTGGAGTACAGGGACTTAGGAAGGTAAAGTGCCAATATAGCCAAGCTCTCTGCTGCAAGGCTTGAAAGGACTGGGAGATGAAATATCTCCAGTTGTACTCAAGTGGATATTTGTCACAGCACATGTGGCAGTTGAGACAGCCATCACACACAGAGTATCACCACACAACTTCAGAAAGCTTCAACCCACAGAGAGTAACACCTTACCTCCTCAGAAGGCTCCAGGCACCTGCCCATACAGAGCAACAGCAGCTCACTACAGAAGGCTGCAAGCATCGGCCCTTCCTGTTCCTTAGCCCAGCCTTTTATGCCCCTCATGGTGATGCATTGCACCTGGGTGCCCTCTGTTCCCTGGGCTGGTTGGTCAGTGCCCCTGGGCACTCCATGGCTCCTTGCTGTTAATGCTGCTCACCTGCTTCTCACAGCTGTGCCCACTGGGGATGAGGCTCAGCCCCACTCCCAAGTACCACAAACTGTGTGCCCACAGATATTGGCATGACACAAGGCCTTGGGACCCCTGTTTGCAGTAAAAAGTCAGCTGCTGTCATTCCATTTAGATGTTTTTTGAAGTTCGTTTATGAGATATCTGCATACAAATATTAAATTCCTATTTGACTTCCAAGTGTCCCAATGCCCTCTGTTGGTACGAGAATGAGAGATGGTCTGTAAACATTTTCACCTATTATTTATAGTTTATAATGATTTTAATAAATAAAATCTCCATCCTTAAAGCAGTTTAGTTCACAGGCACTGCTTGGCATGTGAGTTCTGGTGTGTCCACCTTAAGTAAATCCAAATCTGACAGCATGAATTTATTGTTACACACAATTTCTCATAAGAGAGACAAATCAATTGGAATTCACTTTCATAGCAAAAGTGAGGGAGAAAAATTACATGAGCTCAAGTCCTGTTACTGTAGCACTGAAACTGAAATTTAATTCCTTTTCCAATAACTTGCCAAAAGAGACTTCAACCCCATGATGTAAAATCCTTATTGAGATGATGCTGCCAAAGCCTGAACTGACATGACTTGCCCAACTTAACCTTCCTCTTATGATGAAAAGCCATTCTGTTATTAAAACACCCATTTTAATCCAAGGAAAGACACACTTGGTAACTGAATAAAGATGATTTTATGTATCTGTAATGCTTACATAATACTGCTTTGTTGATTTATAAAAAAAGCCCTCCCCACTATCTTTCATGATTCTTATTTATCAACACTAAACATACTTATTTGTTCATCTCATTCAAAAATCAATAAGACAGCTTTTGTGCATTTTCTTCATTGCTCCAAGCCCTGTGTGAAATAGGTGTTCAAAACAAATACAACAATTATGCTTTTCTCTGCCACTATTTCCAGCCACAAAAAAACCCCAAACTCCCACTTGTTAACAAACCAAAGTACTTAAAAACAAAAAAGGCAGGATTCCTTTGCCCTCCATGAGACACAGAGGTTTCATTTCAGCTTCCCCAGTCACAAAAATGCTTCACTAGAGCCTCTACACCAACCTTTCCTAGCATGGCTTTTTCCATGAGTCCCGACTGCTCCTTTCTATCACCTTCTCCAGACTTGACAGTAATTAGAAACTCTGCTTTATTTAATATTACTGAACAAAGTGAGAGCATGTGCTACAATTTTACAGCAGGGAAATTTAAATAAATATTTAACAGTATTTAATGTTACTGTAGTCACTTCAGTTGAGCTAATGTATTCAAACTCCTTGAACCCCTCCTGACAGTCCCACACATTGAGTATTTATTTACTTGTTACCATCTATTCTCTGCTCCTTGCAAGTGCAGAATCACAACACCAAAAGGATTCATTATCTCAACACAAACAACAAGACTGGTTTCATGTTGCTTCCAAAATAAACAAACAATTGAACAAACTGAAAAACTCTTTCAGAGATGTTTTAAAAGAGTAGCAACACTTGGTTTCTCTACTTCAAAGAATGTTAAAAAATCTGACTGGAATTTAGGTCAGCCCCTAGTTTAAAGTATTTACTATAAGAAAAGATGTATTTGTTTAGCACTGTTTGAAACAGAGATGTTTAAAGCTGAGATTGAGAAAATCAGAAGAAAAAGGTGTCTCAAATTGGAAATCATAAAAACCCACCCATCTACAAACATATTTGTGCTCACACATCTTTAGCTCCTCATGTCCTTACAAAACTGGAGGACTGAAAAGTAACTTTATAAAACATGCTAAAAATGAATGCTGAAAAATGCAAATAAGTTTTTAGAATTTGAAGCTGAATTTACCTGGACAACTACAATGAAGTTTTATTACTTTATGAAGAGATAACAAATGAAGAACTATGGAGCTCCATTTCACACCTGGTTAATATTATATAAAATATTGGTACACTTTATTGCTTTCCTGTGTTTAAAATTCTATTACAATATTTCTGAAGGATAACTGAATACTATCCATGCTGCTTTGTTATCAGTTAGAACTGCTTTGTGATGATTCCAAACACCACTAAAGCTCCTTACTTTTATTATGATTTTTTTTAAAAAAACATCCCCAAAACCATAAAATCTGTTAAGGTCTCAGTATATATATGTGCTCTGAGAAACAGTTTGCTTTTATGAGTGTTTATTTCCATTAGTCCAAACAAGTTAATGGCTCTCAGAAAGGCAGCTGGAATCAGCTCTAACTTGGAGTTCAGCAGAAATGACAGAAGTTGCTGTTTTCACAAACAGGCAGTTTCTATTGACTTGAAAAAGGGTTTTAGAAGACTGTCCCTTCACCCTTTAAGTTGATTAGCACTTGTTTGTAAGACAAATCAATATAACATCCATCTAATCTTAATCTTAAATGTAAAAAAGTCACGAAGGAATTTTTTAAATTTTCTATATCTATTTAATTTATGAAATAATGGCCTCCAAAATTACACAGTAGATAACATCTCTTTATGGCAATGAAAAGTGTAAACAAACCTTAATGAATTCACTTAAATTCTAGAGAGATACTGACCTTTAACAAGCATTTTATTGGAGCTCAAAGAACTGGATGAATTTTATACTGTTGATCTCAAATGTTTGAATTCATATTAGTTAATGGAGGTTTGTGAAATTATATAGCTTATAGATAAATGCCTAATTAAACATCCTAGATCACTAGATTATTCCTGCAGAAAAGAGGATAAAGACTTCAATACAACTTCATGTATCAGGAGACCATCCACACTGCCATACAATCCTTTGAGTTTTTTCAGAGGGAAAGAATCATGTAGCAGATTGCTGCAGTAAATAAGATTTGCTTGATTATGTGCTTTGAAGAAAAAGTATGTGGGTTAGTTAAGCTTTGCCTCAGATTTTTGTCCCTCTGGTCCTCGAATCAAAGCTTTGATTTTGTATAGCTCTGTGGAAGTTAAATCAATTTTCAATTACAAAAAAAAGAAAAAGAAAAATCACTTCTGTTCAGAGAATCAGCCCAGGATCCAAGGAACTTTCACATCCTTGTTTTAAATGATACAATTCAGGTAGTATCCTCTACCCATTAACCACTGTAAACCAAAATCAATTTCTCATGTAGTGTATGTCTGGGACAGATGAATAATCTGGTCACAATCTGAAAATACAATTTGAGACACCTGCATGTATTGCCCATTAGAAGGCAGATTTCTATACTAACTTTGATTCTTCCCGTTAAAAAGGGCTTAATTAGAATTAAAAGCCAAACACAGGCAGAGAATGCACTGGCATTTCATCTCAAACTCACTTACATTAATGTGTGATACTTTTAGCCATATTAAGTAAGAGAGTAGTTTGTATTTATGCTCTTTCCCTCAAGGAAACACTATCCCAAGTCAGGCTGTTGCAACAATTGCCTCCCACACTATCAACAGCAAAGCAGGTTTCAAACACAAGTGCCCATAGAGATTTTATCCAGGAGCAGCACTCTGCAGCTCCTTGTGTTCAGCAGTGTGAATAACAGAAGTTCCAGTGCAAATTAGGAGCACAGCATTTCTGAGCACAGGCAGTCCATGCCTATTTCACTACAAAGACCTCACAAATGGAGGCAATCCACTTATTAAACTACTGCCACTGTCTTTTATATTTATTTAAATGAGATAACACTCTAGAGATGTCATGTTTATTCCTGTCAGACACATTTCAGATGAACAGCTTATCTCAAAAGTTTTGCTTCTTTTGTGAGGATATTTTCCCTGATCCAGACAATAAAAAATGTGTTTAAGGACAGCATTGCATTAAAGGCTTCCTACAGAAGTTGGAAAAGAGAGGGCCCTATTTCCAAGCCTTCAGTGATGCCCACTTTAAAAACAAGCAGTGCAAACAAAACAACAAGGAAGAGGATCATTTTATGTTTAGCAGGGCTCAAAATGCAATAAAATATTAATTGTGTTTTTGTTTTAAAAATTCAAAGGGACACAATGGATGGATATCCTTTGGGCTGTAACAATGTCACAGGAGTCTGCAATCTGAGGAAAGAACCAGAATTTCCAGTATAATTTTGGACAGCTTCCATGCCAGCACACAGTGATTAAGTAATAATCTCTCTCTCCACTCCTCTGTGAGGTAAGTGCTTTATTGTTCTTGAAACACTTCTGGTCTTAGGAAAATTGGCAGAGCAACCATGCAACCCCCCAAGTACATAAGAAATGTATTATTTAGGTCAAAAATTCTTGATTGAAAATCCAAATCCCAATATTTGTCTCTTAAGAAATTCAGTGAAAAGAACTTGTCTCTCCATTATGAAATTCTACCATTGTTGTTCAAAATACCAAGACAAAGGCAAACAGATCCAACAACTGACTTAAGAATCTACCTCAGGTTTTGCAACATTCTCAAAAGATGGGTGTTCAGGTCCCAGCTTCTACAATTATATTAAATCATTTATTATCATATACATCATTCATTATTAATATATATATAAATATTATTATATTATTATTGCATCATCATTATTATTATATAAGATTAAGGCTGAGAGGCCTTTTACTAGCTTATATAAGCTGATTTGGTACAGACAGAAAAAGCAAACTATTCATGAATTTTTCTGTCTTGTTTTATGCACATATCAAATAGCTGCAGAGCAAACAATTTGGCCAAGTAAAAGCCTCACAGGCCCCTTTGCTTTCTGAAGAGTTTTCTTCCATGTTTACTTTTAACTGACACTGGAAATTTCACAAGGTCTTTCTAGAGATTTGCAACATAATGATTCCTTTTAACACAGTTAAACAAAACTGCTGAAAATCTTTCCTTCCTCAAAATGATTTCTTTTACAAGTAAAGAATCAGGCATGAGACATAAATTAGTTAAAAATAGGACATGCTTGATCCAGATAAAAAATGCCATGGTCACATAAATGGACACTTATAAACTCAAGGGACAGGAGCCCAGCACTTGCTGTGCTCAGCCACCAGCAATCCTTTGTGCTGCCAACCAAACCCACACCCAGGACCCAGATGGGAGCCCAGTGACAACACTGCTGTAAACAGATTTGGTGAGTAGGGATCTTAGAATCTCTGTTTCAAGCATTAAATGGATTTTGAGAGTTACCATTCTTTCTTCATAGGTTAGACTGGAAAAGAACAGTATAGTCTGTATATTATATGGCTTTTTACTCTCAAAAATATCCTTTTTACTCCCTACTTAGGTTTCAGGGAATGTGCCTAATTAGAGCTGATGCTTTCTGGGTAAAAACAAGGTTTTAGATCTCTCAAAACCACCTCAGGATCTCCTTGCAGAGACTTGCATAACAGTCACTTCAATATAAAAACCTCTTAAAGCACTTGGAAATAAAGGGTTTTTTTAAGACCAAATATATTCAGGTATAATTGAAAATTGTAATTGTCTTGGTTCCCCACTTAAATATTGTTGTATATTCCAGCATTGGTGTTTATATGGCAAACATAATGTTAAAAATAGATAATTTGGTCTAAAGATCTGTCTGAAGATGAGTTCTCTTTGCAGGAGCATCCTGCAAATACACAAAACATGTTCTATGCAAAAGCAGTTTTACTGGATTCTGGGAGATTATTGATGCCAGTACAAATAATTTACACATTAAATATTTACAGAAAATGAGCTTCTAACTGCAATTAAATGCCTTTTTTTTTATAACAACACTTTCTCCACAAATCAGCATAGGTGCCTGAGACTTATCTCTGCAGGGACTAAAATCCTTTAATAATTTGGTTTTAATTTTCAAAAATTAAAGGAAAAAATGGCATTTAATGCTCCTTGTGGTGTTCAAATACAGTAAAACAAGTTCCTGATGAAGAGAAAGCTTTAATGAAGAGTTAGACTTCAGGCAGGTGCCTAAAAGGATGCTGCAGTCAGTAGCTGAAATCTCCTGGGGGTTTTGCATGTGCATAAATGGGTCACATAATCATCCTGATATTTGAATACTCCCTCCTTAAAAAAAAAAAAAAAAATCATCTCATTTCTCATCTGTTTACTGTGATCACAAAGCACAGCAGAAAGTGTGATAATAAGCTAAGACTATTGTTACTTATCTATTGCAATTCACAAAACAAGAAATTAGGTAATTATGTTAATGAGACAATATTCAGAGACCCGAATTTAAAGAATTATTATGCAAATCACAACATGAATAGGGAAAGGAAGCAAAAGAAAAATTTTCATACCACAGTCAAACCATTATCCCAGAATTCACACAACATACTGTACTTTAATTGGAGTGAATGGAATTAAATAATGTATTTTCATACTTTTCTAAACACAAAATACAGCATGCTCAATTCCTCCCAGTCTGGGTAAGTCACTGGGTAAGCCTGCGTGCACTGAGCACATGTTGGCCTGCAAGAAATTTATTTCAAGTTAAAAAAAAAAAATAAAATAATGGAGTGGTTAAACTATACTGCTCTATGTAAAATCCACCATTTTCTTTGGTTAAAGCTTATACAGCGTTGATACTTCACCAGATGCTCCCTTCTGGTACCACAATATTCCCTCCCACTACATTCAGCAAATCTGAATTAAGTAAAAAGGCTCCCAGGTGAGGAACACAAGTAAAAAGTCCAAATGATAGAAGGTCAGAGCCAACAGTAGGGGCAGGTAAGTTTCAGTGACCCTGTGATGGGGGCAGCTGTTAACCCCATTGAGAGAAGCCTGGATGCCCACAGCTGAGCCCAGGGCTGAGAGAGAAGAATGCCAGGTTTTGCTGCAGTTACTTTGCTGTCTCTCTTTCAGAAAGGTGAAGAATGTTTAAATTTGGTCTCTTTATTTTTTTCCTTTTTTTCTGTTTTTTTTTTTTTTTTTTGGTTCCTTTCTTATGATCCTTCCCACCACACACCAGAAAACTCTATAACTATTACACAGTTAAACACTGCATTATAGTGTTCTTCTGAGGAAATGAGAGATGAATTGTGAAAATCTCAGACTGAGGTAATATTCAAATACAAATATTTAAATGATGTAAATCTGACTTTTGCACAGCTTAAAACTTCAATGACATGATATAGTCTCCAGTAAATTACACCAGTCAGCTAACTTACTCCAAAAGATGCTTGAGCTCTAAAAGAAGAATACTGCAGCTAATTGAGAGATATGCTGTAACTTTGTAGGGGACCTGTGGAAAAATACATTTACTTGAAGGGGTTATTCCACAATGAGACCAATGAAGCCATCAGCAAAACCATCCTGTGATCCCCTTTAAAAAGGTAAGGTCAACACATTCATTTCTCACTTCGTTAAACCACAATCTCAGTAGCATTTTTTAAAAGCTGCTTTAAAGTGTTGATGAGCTCAGGCTAATTTAAATGACAACGGGAGAAGAGCCAAAGAAAAGTTTGAAACCAAGGAATGGCCTGACCTTGAGTAACTTCTTGTGCCTGTCAGTACCGGGCAGGACCAGCAAAGGAGCAAAAACTAAAGGAAACACATAGCGTCCCCCATTGCATGTGAGATGGACAACACAGAAACAACTCCGATTGATTATCCCATTACTTTAGCACTTGTCTTCCTCATCCAGCAAAAAGAAAGGTTACCCCTGGGACAGCTCAGTCTTTCATGAAAGGGAAATCAAACAGGATTTACCATTTCTTTAATGTAAGACTGACTCTCGTAATGAGGAGGAGGGGACTATGATCCTGGGAAAGCTTTTCTCATTAAACTGTCAATTCTGTGTTTCTAAAAAATTGATTAATTGAGGTACACGTTGATGATCCTGTGAATTTTAACAACTTTAAGTCAATTATACTAGCATCCAGGCACAGAGTTTCAGTATTGATGCCGGGGTGTTATCTTTCACATCTCACTGAAATAAAGTCTGGAAAGCCAAAGCCACAAGGAACAGCTTCAAATGTGAAAATGCAAAGGGCAGAGCTCTCCACATTGCTGTCATGAACCACATTATGGTTTAAAGCATTTTGTGATAAAATACCAGAAGTTGAAACCATGAATAAGCATTGCTTCTCAAAGCCCAAAATGACAATGGCAGAGAAAGCATCTACTCCTGCTTTACCTGTGAATCAGGCTACATAAAAGGAAGATAAAATGGATGTTGGCAGCAGAGAAACTCTTGAGCTATTTTTATCTTTTCAAGCAGGAAATTATGCAGACTATGACCAGGATTAAGGAGTCACACATGTACCCTTAAGTCCTTTTTGGGAGGAGCACAGCATTCACATGCCCTAGGAAAACCTAATTGCAGGATATAGGGAAACAAAATTAACAAATCAGGAAAGAAACCAACAAAAACCAAAACTAAAGAACCAAACCAAAGGGAAAAAAAAGGACCAAAAAACCCCCGAGCACCCAAAATCAGTTTAAAATATCAGAAATAGTTCAAAAAGTTAGACTGAAATATTTTATCAGTAAGCCCTTGACTTGTAGTCAGGCATTGTCATATTCTGTGAAAAAAAAGAATTTATTTTATCTTCCTCTACTTGCAGCTTCTCCCCTTTGCAATTGGGAAGCTGCAATAACAAAAAGCCAGTTTGTGCATATGCTGTTTCCAGGGCTGCAGGTAGAGCAAGGGAATTGCTTTATTCCTCATTAGTTTGGGAACCACACTGCAGTTATGATGACTGAGAAAGACATTTATTTTAATGGAGCATAGCCTTTTATGAAACAATTGTATCAAATAATAATGCTAGAAAAGTTTTTGTTGGTTGGTTTTAGTAATTTCTGGCCAGGTTAATGCTTAGGAAATAATTCATAGGGAGTGAGCATATAAATTTCCATCTCATCTCAATACTCTACATAAACATGAAAAGGTAATGCTGTGCCCAACTATTTCGGGACGAAGAGCAATATGCTGGATAGCATACTGAGTTTTTAAAGAGAGACTGACAATTCTCTGCATTCATTCACTAAATTTCAGTGAACATTTTCCTCTTTTTCTAAATCTGATAAATGCAGAGTATATTGATTTATGTTCCAGACTGGCCAGTGCCCCAACATTATTTCTTACATCCATACTTACGACAGTCGAGCTGATATTTCAGAGAGAAGAATATAATTTATGTCAGAGACAAGCCAAGATTTTCTTGCTGTATATGACTGTGCAATATATTGTACTTTTTGAATGCTGGCTCTATTTTACTTTTAGTACAGAGGCATTCAATACTTTCAACCTATAATTAACAGCTCAAAACAAAAGTGGACTAACATTGTACATTGCATTCCTTCCAGAAGTGTTAGTCTCATGTTATCATTTTGTAGAGATTGAAGAAAATGACATGAATGTGACATGAATGAAATTACTTTATTGCCTTCAGATTCACAAGCCCTACTTTTGGAGAAAAATAAGGGTTTGTTTTTTGTTTTTTTTAAATTAAGTGATTTGATTCAAAAAACAGATTTGCTTTCCACTTCATCTCTATTTAAGACACACTCCAATATTACTCTGGTTCAACAGCACCCATCAGTCCAGAAGCTGATTCCTCCCCATGCACAGTTTTCATGTCACAAGGATCCAGCACTTGCCCTTATCAAGCCTCACCCACCTCGGGTCACTGGTCCAGCCTGGCCAGGTCCCTGCAGAGCCTTCCTGCCCCCCAGCAGAACAACACTGCCACACCCCTTGGTGTTGGCTGCTATCAGTTTTTGCTATTGCTATTTACAAGTCCAGATAAATTCAAATCTCTTAAAACTGTAAAAAACCCCCCTCACCAAATCAATTAACACATTCGATTTTTAATAGGTTTGGCCAGTGAGACAAATTCTATAAAGATCTACATTTTTAAGCCCCCTTTATTGGATTGTTTCACTGTTGACCTTAGGGACTTTAAAACATCAGATTAGAGCTTGTGAATTCCAGACTTCTCTTGATAAAATTGGATTCCTCACAGTTTGACCTGTGGCAATTGTTTTGCTTTGCTTTCTTCCCCAGTGGCAGCAGTTTTCAGAAAAAATGAAATACACAACAGCCAGTGGATGACTGAATGCACCAAATATTGTCACAACAACACTCACATGGTAGGAAATGGATAAAATGACAGTTAAAAAGGACAAAAAATGATCTAATGGTATTCATTTTCTTCTCCCTTGCCCAATGGATTGCCTGTTGGTACAACACCTGATGTGGAGCACATTTTGCTGATAAATCAAAGTGGTTTATATTAATCTCCAAAATGAGAGTAGTTCAAATCTTTTTATACACAATAAGGGTGATTTTTTTTCCCTACAGCGAAGTCTTGGGGACATGTGAAATACATTTCTGAATGCAGGCTGCACAGCAGAGAGCAATTCAGCAAGGGTTAGATTCAGTTCAGCTGTGCAGCCTAGAAAATCTATTGGGGACATAAAACTGGGATGCCATGGCATCTCCATTCCCACTCTGCCCAGGAAATGGGGCTTCTTGCTGCATGCTGAGGCTGCCCCTTTCAGTGGTGGTGCTGGGAAGTTCTGCATTTCATCCTAGGAGAAAATGCTGTCACTCCCAGCATTCAGTACCACTAAGAAATTACATTTTAGCCTTTCATCATAGGCTTAGACTAGAAGAGGATGAGAAAGGTGATTTTACCTCCCTACATTCCCCCACTGTTTCACATTTATAATTGATCACCACAGGTGGCTTTCAATTTTTAAAAATTATCCCCCCCCAAAAGGTACATCTTTTTCTCACGGAAATCTTTCTTCTCTCTCCATATACATTCAGGATTTTTTCCTGAACAGCTTTATTAAATCACAGCTGAATTTCCAACATCTGATACCCAGCAGTCACACAGTTTTATCATGAGAATAATCAAATCTTAAGACAATTTGCCTATAGGTGTACTGAATTCTCCATCACTTGAAGTCTCTAAATCAGCATACAATTCTCCTAAAAATATAAGCTCTAAATCAACCAGGAACCACATTATACCTCATGCAATAGTTACTGCAGCAGATTCTAGGTGTGTGTTATACAACTGAACATACAAAATGACAATTATAAGTCTAGTTAACCTTAAAATAAATTTTAATAAATTCACATAGTTAATGGGTAGAAAACTAGAAGGAAATGTAAACCAGTAAAACTCCTGTAAGTGATACCAGAATAGGGAGGCAGTTTGGATAAAACTAGTCTTAGTTAAGACAACTCAGAATTCCCCAAAGTTTCTTGAAAATACACTATTTTATACTGGCAGAAGTAAAAGGCTCAAATAGAATAGATCCTCTGTGGTCTTGAGAGACTGGGGTTGGCATGAGGGTTTTTGGCAGAGGCAAATCCCCCACCTCACAAAGCTGCCCATGTGGATCAGCCAGTTTTAGTAGCATGGAACTGTCACCTAAAACAGGCAGTAGCACTGATAAAAATTCTGCACTTCCTGAATCTTCAAGAAACATCTTTCCCTCAAAGTGTCCTTACAAAACAAGGAAAAGTGACTGAGAAAATGAGCTTTGCTCTTCCATTCTCATACTCAATATGTGCATTTATTTGTTCTTTAATTCACGAACAAACCAGATTTTCAGCATTCCAGCATTGTTTTTTTTTTTCTTCAAGTAATGTTTGTCTGATAAAAAGGAAAGTGATTAAGAGAGAGAAAAAGCTGAACTGCTGAATGCAGTGTTCTGGAGCTTTGTGATAAAAACACATTGGTAAAACATGTCAGGGTAAATACAACTCAGAAAAAAAATAACGCACACAAGAAGAGTTGGGAACCTGAGCCCATTTCTCTGATCTCTACTCTTCCCTTTTAATACATCCTTTTTACATAGGGGTCACTGAAGCCACTGTGAGACTGATTCTGCTGCAGAAGCATCAACAGCCAGACCTTGAAGAAGTGCCAGCAGATTAAATAAATTCCTGACTTCTCTAGAAAACCACAGCTCTGTCTTCCTATAGCTGAAATGAAAGCCAAACAAAATGAAACCCACTGCAGGGGCAAAACTTAGACTATGAAACTTAAAATCAGAATGGATGTCATATTTGCAACGTTTTCATGTCACAACCATTGCTCTGGTAATACAATTCAAGTGAGTGAGCAATACACAGGAACACTTCCATTTCTGACCAGTACCATGTCTGAGGGGTTGTATGAGGTTGCATACCTCTGAATATATTTTCACAAGAGTCAAAGATAATGAAGAACTATAAGAATATCATTGTTTGCAAGCAGAAGAAAGTACATGACACTTAAGAGTGTCATCACAGACTGTTCAACATTTTACATTTAACACATCAAGGCCATCCCTGATTACATTGGGCACACACAGATTGCATTTAATACCAAGTTGTGTCTGAGGCCATTCTCCACTCATAAAAGTTTGAGTTAGGAAGCCAGAAGGAGACACTGAAAGGATTTATGAGACATCCCAAACTTCAAAATTTTTCATAGAAGATAAACTTTGTGCAATAAAAGCATCAAAATAGTTCACAAAAGAGTGAAAAAGTTCTTTAATTAGGATGTGGCAGCCTGAAGCTCTCCTGTATATTTCATACAGAAAGCACTGAGAAAAGCTGTTTTATTATTTTGATTAATAAAAATTGCATATAACTCTCCAGCCAAATTCTCAAAGCAGGAATGCGTCCTGTATTATCAGCACTGCTTTCTGAAGGCATTCTAGTAATAAGAACAGACAGTAAGATAGTGCCACTTTGGAGGCTCCCACCTCTTTATCAAAGCATAAGGGCATAATCCCAACTAAAGTTAAACTTCTATTGCAAGTGAATGCCAAGGTAAAGAACATTTTATCAAAACTATTTCTCTTTGACAAGTCAATCTAAGTGATTTTCCTTTTGCATTGCTCTTGCCTGAACTCAGGCAAGACTGGCCTCTTTTCCTACTTGGTGGCAGAAAATTTGGCAGCTCTGTTTCTGCCTTTCAGACAACAGGGAGCAAAAAAAGTGTTGTCAACTTCCACACTTTTGGAATACACAAAGTTTGAAAAATAGGCATGCAAATGACTTTTTTTTTTTTTTTTTTTGCAGATCAGCTAGATAGAGAACAGAGGTTGTATCTGCTAAAATGAATGTATTTCTTCCCTCTATTGAAATAAACCAACCTTCATTTTCTATTTTTCAGAACTAGTGTATTTTTCAAGGAGTGTTCAATCCAACAAATCACTTGAACATATGCTTACAGGTAAATTGGCTTTCACAGGACTACATTTGTTATTAGACCTGTACTGAATACTGATATTGTCACCAGATTACTTCACTGGCCCATCTGCACCAGCCAGGCATGTCACAATCATGGTTATACTTATTTCAACATGTATTAGGAATGCAGCACCTGATACATAGGTGCAATAAAGAGTGTTATAAAATATCATAGCAGAACATTTGTTTTACTGGAAAAATTTCTGTAGACAGCCATATTAGGACCAACCCAATATCCATTAATTCCTAAGAAATCAATGCCATACACTTATCCTAGGCTATAGAAAAATTCAAGTGACTGAGGACACCTAGGTGTCGAGTTTCCCATGCAGAAAACTCCATTCTCTAAAACCTTTGAAGACCCTAAAGGCAAAGCAATTTCTATCAACAGAGATTACAAAAAACAAGTGACTTGAAAACCCTAAAGAAATGTTTTAAATTTCTCATTGCTGACTCCAAAAAATATATTTATTCCTCACAATAAGGAATAGCTGTTAGTAATGCAAGATCTGGTAAAGATCAGGAAATTAACACTGAATCTGATTTTTACATTGACAAAGTTGAATCTGGTAAGGCTGGGGTTAAAGAAGGAATGCAAACAAAAATGAATTATGTTGCACATAAAAGGTGGTTTCAAAGGGGAAATAAAATATGAGGTATAATTTAATTGGAGTCACTAGACTATTCTTCACATTATGCATAGTGTGCATACAATCACTTGTGCAAGTAGGTAAAATTCAATAAAAATGAATAAAGTTTCCCAACAAATTTAATGCATTTATTACTTTTACTATGAATCATGTACAGAAGTTGCACAGGTCTCCCAAGGACCCTGTTTCCAATTACACCACCCCAGATAAAGGAGTGCATTGAACACTGGTTTGTTCATCCATTCATTTACAGTGATCATTTATTATGAAAAAAGGCACAGAAATTGGATGGAGCCAAATCCCATTTCCATTCTTTTCTGCAGCAAAACCCCCACTTACTGGTTGTTTCTGTAGTATTTAATTTACAATAAAGTCAGAGGCAAATTTGGGGGGAAGGGAATGTGCCTCAACTGCAGCCAGAGATCTTCCACATCTTTATTAGCAAAGATAATCATAATAGAAAAGACAGTAATTTCTTCTTTTGTGAATGTAATTAATGATTTAGGATAGGAAAAAGTAATCAAAGCACATATATAAGAAACAGATAAGCTAAAAATATCAGCACTGAATTTCTACTAGCTTTCCTTCTACCCAGCCTCAGCCAAGTCAGTTTTCCAAGACCTCTAACTCCACATGACTGCAGGGAGCTACTGGCAATGGACAATAAACGTTTGCAACGGGTCATCAGGAAAATAATAATATGTGAATGTATGCCCAAGTAATTTCCCCAAGTGAGCTGGCCACTAGTTATACCTACCTCTAGTCATTACATAGGGAACATACAAATCAGAGAATAGCAGATGCTGGGAGGAAAAAACCCCTAATTTAGCAATTGTCAGCCCATACCTCCAGCTCTGCATTACCAAAAAATGATAAATGCCAGTGACACAGGGACTGACTACTGTGCAAATTATTTTTTATAGTTTTATTTAGAAGATGAAAGCATCTCCTTTGGGACACTGCAGCAGAGGACTTGGCAATACATGATGCATGAATCATGCAGTATTTTTAAGGGGAATATCTATGTGCCCCTATAGCATAATTTTGCTAGAGAAATTTGTTTTAGAATATAGTGCTGGAGGGGTCAAAGAAAAACATTACTGGACAATGCTGCCAGCAGACTACAAGTGTGAAGTGTAAATTACATCAGCCCAATTATAAAGCAAACCACTGGATATGTTCTGTCACTGATGTGACACAGATATAATGGAGATTTTTCTGGCATTAGGAGAAATATGTTCTGCAGCTTCTCTGCTGTGCACAGAGCACATCAGGGTAGCATCTAATGGGGTCCTGCAGAAAAACCCTCATAATTATTTTCAGATGGAAACCATTTCTTATTTTATGCATAAAATAAAGATAATTTTTCAACTTCCCATTTACAGGACTGATTCAAACCCCGTTTCCCAAGCCACAGCATCTACTGCAGTTCAAGGAGAAGTGAATCAAAGGTAACATGGGGCTACTGATTCAAGAATTGTTGTTTTTCACTGGCAGCTAACCACATCTGCATGAATTAGAGTACTAATGAGGTAAACAGCACTGAGACAAACTGGAAAAAGTGTAGTGGAATGATTTCATACTACTATCTAGATGCACTGTAAAGTAAATCAAAGGATATAATTCATTAATATTTTATTGATTGTTACTTATAAATAGTAAAGAAAACCAGGAAATTCAGTGGACAGTGTGGGTGTAATAAAGCGAGCTACATAAATCACATATTGCCTCAGAAAAAAATGGGGAAAACTGAATGTTTACGTTGTAGAAGACCTACTTTAAAAGTCAGCTCTTTTTGAAGATGTCTAAAATACCAAGAGCTGGTCGTGTAGCACTGTTCACTCGAAAGAAATAAAGAGGGGAAGGAAGTGGTGGAAGGAAGGAAGTGGAGGAAGGAAGGGAAATGAACGTTTATGAGCAGTGGGATGCATCAGCTGAGCTCCCTGCCCACAGCAGGACCCCTGCAACCCACGCTGCCTGGTACCTCAGAAGGGCATCGTAACACACTTGGGCCTAGGTGTATCTTGCACAAAATTTCAGATTAATTTTTAGCCCCTTTTCTTTTTCAGAGAGAAGCTTCACTTTTTTTTAATCAATTGAAAAACTTCTAAAAATCTCTATAAACACAAACATTTAATACGAGAGTCATCAGGCTTATCTTCTAACCACTCTGCAGACACAGCCCAGCTCCACAACCTTTGATTTTCAAAGCTGGTGACAAATCTTGATATGTCCAACTGTCCTTGAAGTTAGAGTGAGCCAAGCATCTAAGCAAGTGGCCTCATTTTTCAAACCCTCAAATTGCCTTTTTCACCTTTCAGAAGTCCCCTGCTATTACCACAGAGCAGATCCTGACAGACTCTTTGCTGGAGCACAGGAGGCAGCGTTTTAGCAAAGCTTTCATGTTCTATGTATGGGTTTGTCAGAATCGCAGTGCCAGGAGAGAAAGAACATCTCACAGCAGGAGAGGGGGGGCATTTTGAACCACCACAAAGGGCTGCATCAAAGACTGTCCTTTTCCTAGGCACCAAATTAATGCCATGAAAAGAAAGGGAAGAAAGAGACCCTCCTTCTCTGAGAGAATGGGGAACTAATAGAGATCTCTGGAAACAATTCACAATTTGGTTGCATGCAAACCTTCACAGAGATAATGCTGATCATGGATTTAAAAAGAGGCTGCTGCAGAAATGTTAATAAGGCATGGTGGGAGATGGAAAAGGTGCAGGAATGCTGCCCTAAGAAATAACTCACTATTTTGCTGCTGAATTGATGTGCTGGGAAGAAGGTCTGAGATTTAGTGTCACATTTCCATTGCTGCTGGAATGTCTTATCCCTGCCCCTCATCCCAGTTATAATTGAACATGACTTGCCAAAAACCAGAGTATGCCAGAAGCTCAAAGAGCACCAAGCCTCCAGTGTCTCAGAACTTTGTCAAACAAGCTTTAAAAGTACACCTGGCCACTCCTGGATGTTAAAAACCTAGGAAAGGTGCTTAATTAAGGAAGGTGCTTCCTGGTCAGAAAATAAAATTTATGGAAACATTTACTTATCATTTATCTTGCATTACTCTACAAAGAAGACATAAAAAATCCCAACCACAAAGAAAAACTGACCACGAACCTTACAGTGATTTTGAGATGGAAGTTGATTTCAGAGTCAGGTCTGCTTCAAAGCAATTTCTGTGCAAAATCCCACGGCTTTAGGCACTGAAGGATTTTTCTGGACCCCTTGTCTGACACTGTTTTCTTTCAAAACCACTCCTACACTGTTGCCCTCTTACTTCCAGCTTTAAGTGACACCGTTGAATGCCTTGGCCCTACACTGGAGCAACAGGAGCTGTTTCCATAGCCCCTCTGACATACTGGGGGAGCTGTCACCATAATACGCAGTATTAAATCCCCAAACAAGAAACATTTGTACAGGAGCTTTTAAGCTTTACTTGCCCCTGAGTTTAATGTAACAGCAGAACTACTGACATGCATGAATAACTGTGAAGGCAGAAAGTGCTCACAGACAGACCCAACACATCTGTTTGGTCAGGTAGTATGAAAGCTAAACATCACATAACAAATCCATAAACATCTGATGGAGGTGAAATACAGTTTTATGTGGTGTTACTGTTAATCAGCAAAACAACTTTCAATCTGGTAGGAATTTCTTGGAATTGCTTAAATAAAATATAATATTTCTATTTAAGAATTTGTTTTGCAATACATAGATTCATTGGTAAAATGAAATAGTTTTAATTTTGAATTATGCTTTTGGTATGAATTCCATATAATTAGTCAGAAGTTCTCTTTTTACAGTTAACTTTTTTCCTGTGTTAAAGGATGCATCTAGAATCAGAGAATTCCCATGGACATACACTGCCAGACACTCAGCTGCACTGCAAGTTACTGATAGACATGATCATGCTTTTACCAGGGAATCAGATACACTTCTGAGGGAAGGAGGAATTTCTGCC
>JAYDZK010000233.1:10442659-10459196 GCA_034509185.1 Euphonia xanthogaster
ATCTTGCCTTCAGTACATATTGTTATTTAGCACTGATACTTAAAGGATCTTTTTGTGGCTCTAGGCATAGATAAGATTATTTACAAGTTAAGAATAGATCACAAGATAATCCTTCATGCCTAATACAGAAAATGCATAAAACCAAACTAATCCAATATAAATCTGTCAGGGTTTAACCCCAGCTGGCAACTCAGTACCATGCAGCTGCTCCTCATGTGACTGAGAGGGGAGTCAGGGAGGAAAAGAAAGCAAACACTAAACCTTGTGGGTTGAAACAGAAACAGCTTAATAATTGAAACAAAATACATGTAATAATAACAATTATTAGAATGCTACTAATAATCATTGCAATAAAAAGTAATGGAGGAAAGAGAGGAAACCCAAGAAACGCAAGTGAAGCACAATGCAGTTGCTCAGCCCCTGCTGACTGATGCCCAGCCCAGCCCGGAGCTGCAGTCAGGGGCCTCTGGCCAACTCCCCCAGTTCCAAACTGGGCAGGGCTGTCTGTGCTGTGGGAATCTCTGGTCACTTCAGGCCAGCTGTCCTGGCCATGCTCCCTCCTGGCAGAGCATCAGACCCTGGCAGGAGGAGGGTGATACAAGGCTCAGGCACATGTCCACTCCCACAGCAATCCTCCAGGACAGACTGGGAACATATTCCTTTCTTTCTTGTTATCTCTTGTAGCCATATAATGCCACTTCTGCTCTAGTGGGCTCTGGAAATAAATACTAAACAAAGCAGTAAGAAATGCATAATTTTGCCTGAAAATATCTATTTCAAGTCCCAAGCCACCAGAAATTTTCTTACATTTATTGTATAAAAGACCCCAAACATCCAAACAGTAAGAAATGCATAGGCAACCACAATCATTTTAAAATCAGTGAGACGATTCTTTTACAGAAGCAGACAGACCCTAATTTTAGCTATTCCATTTAATTTTTGCTACATGCTCCCAACTGCAGGATAATTTTTTACTGGATAAGCCTCTAGTGACACAGCTTTTGTGTAAAATACAACTGTAACAAAAGTAACACCAAAGGCTTCTGACCAAAAGGTTTTTCCAACACTTTTGTTAAGGTGTCAGAAAAATTCTGCCTTGGCTTTTGCATCTATAAAAGCCTCCAAAATCCACTCAGTAACACTTTTGTTATCCAGGTAATGGGTTATTGTATTGGCTTCCACTCTAGAATGGCCATGGATTTCAGTTTAAAACTCTGAGAACATAAGCCACCTGTTCTCAGGTCTGACCTGATGTTCAAGGGTCAAAACAGAGGAGAAAAGCCACAAGTTCTATTTACTGCATCTTTGCCAACTGGAAGAAAGCCAGGGAGGACAATCAGGAAAATCCACCATCATTTTAACATTTACTGGGTTTTTATCCCATACAGGACACAGCAATAGAGCAAACTCTTTCCCCGAAAAATACAGTTAATTCAGAAAACTAGTTCATATGATCAAGATATCAAGCTTCACCTATCATGTAACTGAAGGTATAACAGATTTAGAAAATAATTGTATTTTTCTACAAAAAGTAAGTTTTGAGTCAACAGGGAGGAAAAAATGCCAAGGCCTGACTGTCTCTGGCTACTGAGCTATTGGAGTCCAGTCTCAATTACAAACTTGCCATTTGTGCTTCTATCCAAAGTCTTTATTTTTGTTTTCTTATTAGAAATAATAGCTAAAGAAAGAAGAAGGAGAACAGGGTATATTTGAGTTGACAACAGATAAATTTCCAAGAAATGTTAGTAGAGAAAGAATGAGACAAAACAAAATTTGGACTTCACAATCTTGACAGCACGACTTTGAGTTTTCTGCTGCAAAGGCATTCAAGATCACACACGCACTGTTAGAACAAACCCAAGCTCTGCTTCTTCACACATTCATGTGGAACACAACCTTCTGAGCTACTGTTTGACTTTCAGCTCTGTCCCTACCAGTAAAGACTAAGCCCCAATTACAGTTTAATAAATGGCTTTTTGTATAAACCGTTTTGACATATGGATCATGAAATAGCTCTTATTATGCCAAAATCAATATCTGTAATATATTAATAATAAAAACAGTATCCCTACAAACCCTTCATTTAAAGAAGCCAATGGCTTAAAATTAGAATTACAAAAAGCACTTTTTTAAAGTAATGGACTGGCCTAACCCACTATAATTTTAGACGTGTAATCTTCTATATAATCTCTTTGCAACACTAATATACAAACTAAATAAATAGTATTATTAGTCCAGTATACATGTCTAGGTTTTATACAAATAATTTTCTACTAATCTCCAGAAGAATACATATAGTTCAGGCAAATCAAAAAGATTTCTCAAATAAAAGAAAGTGAAATAAGTCTATAGATCAGGCCTCCAGGAAGTGCAGTGTGTTAGACTGATAACTGCTCATTTCTGAAGATACTTCAGAATACTCCAGGAAGAATACTTCTGGAAAATTAATGTCTTCATAAAAATTTGTAGAAGCAATAAACCCCTGAGATGAGCAATAGAGCATCTGTTAAGTAGTTTATTTTTCATGTTAGTAGAAGTCTGACAAAGGGGCTATGCACAGTTAGTATGTATGTCACAAGTTACAATACATTTATTTCTCTGTGAAGTATAAAATATTTACTGTACTGTAATATGTTGCTGATATTAAATAATTCTATCAAAGCCAAGACACACATAAGGTTTTGATGATTTCCTGAGAAAATACCAGCATAAATCTTAGGCTTCTGTATAATTATCTCAAACAGCCAATAGACCTCATATGGTTTCTTCAGGCTTCTTTGTTTTTCAGGGCAAAAAGTGAAATGATGCTTCTTCAGGGAGAAATTGCTCAACTATACAGACATTTACACTCAGACTCTAAGGTCCATGAAACCTCATTAACTCTATTGCTACCCTGAACAAGAACCAAATGTTTTCTCAATTACATCAACCAAAACTGACTCAAAGGTACTGAAGGCAGTGTAGAGGGAAACAGCCTCTTTAAGTGAGCATGTACATCTGCCTTTCTAACTTTACCAGTCAGAGCTTCAATCAACTCTTTCACATCAGGACGTGGCAGGACCTACGGAAGAACCACTCCTGGACAGATAGGATATTACAGGAAGAGAGTATTCATGCTTGAATCCCTAGCAATTTGCAAATTGATGCACTTTCATCGACTTTCCCCTTGAATATTGCTCTTTCCTAAGCATAACCAAAATATTATTTTGTGCAGATCTCCATGCTTTGGTTATTCTTCAAACACAACAAGGGGTAGTGTACCTCACCTACCCTGTCAATGCAGCAACTGTTTGCTGCTACTTACTGTCCATGAGCAAGGGAGTAATACAGCCACGACTAGAGAAATACAAAATTGTTTCAGCTGCAGTGTTCTACAAATAGTCACTTTTTTCTTTATTGTCATTTTAACACTGAAAATAATGTTTTACTTCACAAAATCATCAGCTTAACATTCTTTGTGAAAGCGTAACGGTGGGGAATGTTGAAATTTCTTTGAGTTATAGTCACAGTATGATAAAAAGCCTAACCACTACCCCTAACCACCACAGATGTGTAATGACATGGTTCTGCATGTATTGCAGAATTCAGCCTACACTTCAGTCATTCTGAAAATGGGCCCACAGAAAATGGAGTATTCATCCTTGTCAGATATCGAAGATGTTTTCCAAGTTGATCAGGCTGTAAGTGGCTGGCAGGAAGACAAGTAATACAAAAATAAGCACAGGTTTAGGGACTGTTCACAAGGACTAGGATCAATCCCTTCAGCTGCCTGACTGATCAGATCACATCCTCAGGCATCTTGACACAACTTCCCCAAATAATTGTTTCAGCATGAACTAGCCTGTTCAACAATAGTAGGAGACAACACAGGAATTTCATTATAGGATGCTTACAGTATTCAGTTATAATTCAGATTACAAATGAAAACAGAGTTCCCAGAGAGCCTTGCACTACTGCAGTCAATACCATCTATAAACACAAAGTTTCTGATATCCAACACAAGTTTCAATTAATTACAGTCTAGCTATAAAATAGAATAATCAGGAGATGAAAGAGATCAGACTTCAAAGAATAAAGTAGGTGGAATTTTGTGACCTATCCTTTTGTTCAAAGCAGATCTCTCTTTCCCCAAACATTTAAGGAGCTTTTGCCCTCTAGCAAGACAGGCACATTACGTACATCTGTCCTGGACTGAGAAGCCTCTACAGAAACAAAATCTTATTTATAAGAACTTCATCCTCAATGCCAACTACTTTGCCTAAAGAAGGGGCACAAACCCTCTGATTCTGGTTCAATTAAAGTCTCCCAGTGTAATCACTGTTAAAGACTGTGAGCAAGCTGCCCTCTGAGCATCTCATTACAGGCCCTGACAAAGGGATGAAGCCCAAACCCCAGCAGTTTACAATTCCCTATGAACACTGGTTACATGACCACACAGATAATCTCCCTAACTCATAGAACTCCCTTCTTCATCCCTTCCCAACAGTCCCACACACAGGCTCTGCTGCAGGTACAAAGAGTAAGTAGGTCTGCAGCAACAGAGGAACCCTGGAATCACCTTTGCTCCCACACCAAGTTTTGTGCAGCTTGTGCAAGCCTGTATTTCATCACAGCCTCGGAGAAGAAGGAGCACAAATAGCTGTGCAAGCCAACTCCAGGAGAAAGACCCAATTTGTTTAGGACTCCTACAGCAGTTCCGCTGCCCATCTCCACATGCCTACACTGGCTAGGTTTGCAGAGTCAGCTGCCCTGCAAACTCTGCCTTTAGGAAAAGAAATTAGAAATGCCATGTGAGGATCCATAAATGTGTCCCAACACCTAAGCCAGACAGAAGGATCCAAAGCAACGAGTTTTCTTTTGGACAGCTTCAGAGACCTAGTGGAAATGATTCGTATCAGGGACCAGAGTAAAAACAGGTGAAATAAATACAGCACAGCATAGGTAGAGATGAAAACATCAACTGTTTTTATCTAGTGAACTGTCAGATTGCAGCGAGTTACTTGCTCATGTGAGATGTTATCATGTCTTCCTTTAAAGGATTCAGAGCTTAATAATAAAAATCGCTGTGAGCTAAGAAGTCAAACACAACTTTACCCTTATGATTTTCCCACACAATTCTGGGGGGAAAAAAAGTTTTATTTCTAAAAATAGCCCAGCACATGCCTTCCAAAAATATACTTGGCCTTGAGAAGACAATAATTCACAACTAGTCTAAATTTTATTGAAGGGCACAATTTTCTGAAGAGAAATATTGGTGTCTCTAGTTTTACACCTACAGAAAACTCAAGCCTGAATTAGCTCATTGGTGGTCTCAGAGTTTCTAGCTGATCAGATTTAAAGACACAGCCCAGGACTTTATTGAGCAATTTAATAACATGGATTGCCAAGATCAAACGTGATTGTAGGGAGTAAAATAAAAACCATTTAGGCTCTAATTATCAGTGGTCTACATGAAGTGGCCAATCAAAAATTTCTAACAGCTTTTAGAAAAGAAATCATTTTCACAGGTCAAAACTAAAGACCTATTGCACAGGAAGCCCTCTGTGTCCTGGGGCCATGCTGATTTGAGGATTCACAGCCTCTTGTTGCTCTCCACACAAATCAAAGGACAGGGATGCTCTACACAGGAAATAAGGCAATGCACTCTTTCCTCCAGTGGGCAGAGACCCAGCAAAGCGGAAGAATGGCAAAACACCTGTTACACACACAACACTTGGGGGCACTTGGAGGTTTGAACATGGAAGAATTCCCCCCAGGTTCTGAGTTTCTGTCATTAATATTTCAGTTTCTTTCTTGTGTAGTAACTGCAGAGAGGAAAAAAAAAAAAAATAGAACAGCAAGACCTGATCCCAGCCAGCCATACAAAGAAAGATTTGAAACTGGTCACAGATAAGGAAAATCTAAACTAAAGAGCACATCAATGAGGAAGAAAAGGGTCATTGCCTGGGTACACCAGATTCTTTCCTATGCAATGATGAGCTGAACAGCACTGCTTGTGCTGTGCTTGTAACACAGTGCTTCAAATACCAAGCAGCATGGTCAGCATTGGCTTGGTTACGTTACTAATTTTATGATGAGCTTTGTGGAGAAAAAGGATGACTCTCACTAGATTCTCGACTTTTCCAATCTGTTCATAATCTGTGCACCCATTGCCAAAGCCCTTGGTTCACTTGCTTCACTCTTCCCAAATTTAACACACACAAAGCTCTCTGTGCCATATGAAGCCATGCAAATGGGGATGCTGCCAACAGAAACTGCAGACAGACCAACAGAACTGTGCTTCATCAGCATCCCTGCCATTTGCTCAATCCCAGCTGATAAAACAGTATAATTGATTTAAACCATTATAACAGATAGAGCACTTCATTTGATATTAGCAAATAAGAGTCTGGTACCCTGGAAATTAAAATAGGCATGCTGCCTAGAATAGAGAGACAGAAACATAATATTTTTAAAATCTCATAGTCTCCAGATAAGGAGGATATAAAATTTAATTTATAGCAACTCTATTTTTCCTTATGTGTCCATATTTAATTTTTTATTTAATTTTTAATAATAAGCTTATTAACCAAGAAATTATTTACTTTTATCTACCTTCTTATTGGCAAAAGAAGTGACTGTGACTGGGACAAGGAACACCAATAATGCCATAAAAAAGGATGTGAACCTATTTTCAAAGTCTCTTCACACCTGTCTTCTAACATTTTAATTAATTTTCATATTTTGCACATCATGATTTTATCTTCACATTCACAGCATCATGTATTTATTACAGTTAAACAATCAGTGTCTTTATTTTCTAATCTACTGGGCTGTAATGTTTTAGTCTGTATATAAAGTGAAGGGACTATCAAGTTAAAATCTGATTATTAGAGTACATTAGATATTCTGCATAATTATGGGCCCAGTGGAAGGCTAAGAAGATAATGCATTACAAACCTCATTTACTAGGGGTTATTTTTTTATTACATAAATGAAGCTTTCCTTATCTTAAATTGTATCTCACTAGATTTCTTGCTGAGCTTAAGAACAGTTGTCCTTTTTTTTTTTAATGAATGTTGTTGCACTTTGCCATGTGTCAGCAAAAGGGTTCTGAAATGTAAGGACTGTAGAAAAAAAATAGCAGCAAGACCTTCGCCACTAAGGACCTAATGCTTTATTACTTGTCAAGAAACATAAAAGCAAAATAAATAAATTAAAATGATGCACCACTTTAGTGAGAATGGCAGCCTGTCATATAAATTTAATCCCAAAGATTTAAATTGTGTTCCACAGTAGCATTAGAAAAAGATAGAATCCAATTAAAACCATGCTGGATTTCAAGGACATTGCGATATTCACTCTGCTTCTGTCATGTAAAATAAATTTAGTCCTGATTCAGTGCTGAGTACAAGGAACTAGATTTTGTAATGATCTATTTCCTCAGGTATTTTGCAGTACTACCTTAAAATACTGGAAAACAGTCAACAAATCTGCTGAGCCAAGAGATATATTTATAAAGAGGCATATTTATAAAGTAGATCCCACCATTACGCAAATAATTTTCAGACCCAGATTTAAGTCCCCAAATCCACATACAAAAGTGAGCATTAAGCAGTTTTCAGTAGGTGGGACACAGAAAACACAGGAAGTAAAACTGCAGGGTACAAACAAAGTATTGCACATTTTGGTAAAGGGAAGGGACAGCAGCACAGCAGAAGGAGCTCACTTTGCCCCTTTGTCCTGGCTGCCACTCTGCACCAGAGCAAACAAGAGCAGGAAGAGAAGATGTCACCTTGTCCTGGCCCAGCTGGGCAGGCACAGCAGTGCCAGGCAGAGCTCTGGGCGGAACCTGTTGGCAGCAGCACAGGCACAGCCCAGGAGAGAGGGCCCAAACCAGCATGCCTGCAGAGCAGGGAGGAGGGCAGAGCTGGCATGGGGACTTCCAAAAGGAGGAAAAGCCAAGGAAACCCCCAGAGATGCTGAATGGAGGAAACGCCATTACACCATTCCACCCACAGCCATTCCACCATCCCACCTACAGCCACTGCACCATTCCATCTACAGCCATTGCACCATTCCACCCACAGCCATTACACCATTCCACCTACAGCCATTCCACCATCCCACCTACAGGCACTGCACCATTCCATCTACAGCCATTGCACCATTCCATCCACAGCCATTCCACCACCCCACCTACAGCCTGCCATGAGACAATGGAGGGGGCACACATTTTGACCTTGAAGGAGGCATTGATCTTCCTGACTTGACATGAGAATTATGTCAGGTTGTTTTTTCTTTATAAACAGGTTATTTCTTACCAAAGTCACTCTTTTGACAAACACAATTAAAATACGTGCACAAATTCAGTTAGAAAAAAATTAACCTAATTATTTGTAGAAACTTCATTACAAGAAAAGTATTAAAATTATTTTCTCTCCATGTATTTCTAAAATTAAATTCATACAGAATGAACTACAACTACTGTTCTTCAGTAACTATATATTTTTCCAGACAATTAAGAATATGCATGTAATATCAGGGCAATATTACACGATAACCCAGTCTTCAACAGACACAGGGCTTTGCTCCTTTGTTTAAAAAGAATTTAACACAGTTGTGCCATGGGAAAAAAAAAATGTGTAGCTTGTGTGTGCCTCTGTGCATCTCTTAGAAGCAATGAAATAAATGCACTTCGTTCCTTATACATAGATCCTATTACAAGTCTGTTTTCACAAATTGCAATATCTCTACAGCTCTGCTATATTCTAATAAGGTCACAAGAGGAGAAAAAAAATCTACAGAAACGTTTCTAATCTCAAATAATGTACGCAACATGATTTCAATAGAAATTCTCTTTTCAGATGTGATTGGTTTTTTATCTTTAAAGTAATTTATTCTTTAAGTCTTGGACAACGCACACAGTATACACTCCACACACATGTTCAGTTAATGAATTGGTTTATGAAGAATAACTAATGGTGCCAAAAGTGTTTTAGCACAAGGAACAGTGGAATGTCTCAAACTATAAACTAGGATTGAGAACGCATCAAAGCAATATATTTTAATAACACTTTCATTACCAGAGATGGATATTTTTTCTAGGTTGTAATAAATGTATTTGTTGCTGAAAAATTAAATCCTAATAGTTGCTTTTCAGTACAAATGCTATCTGATCAGGTTTGGAGGCAAGACCTTACATAGCACATCACCGAATTCAAATGCAGCATCAGTTTTTAGATTTACTAGCACTAATATGGTTACAAAAATCTATTATAAAAGTGTGACTTATCCAGCAACTTAAAAAGGAGAGATATATGTTCTGTATCTTCAGTTCAGAATAAAGAAGATTCTAGCTTTATCATGCCAATCTACTACTGTTAAACTGAAAACCCTCTTTTCTTCAAGTCAGTCTTTTCCTTTTATCCTCAGTGACCTTTTTAGTAGTCTCGGGTCACAAATGAAACAGCCTGGTGACCTAAGATTAGCCATCAGTGAAAAATAGGCTACATCTCTACTCTGCCCCCAAAGAGCAGGGATTTGACAAGGTAGTGCTTAATAGAATCTCCAGGGTAAATGGCACAGTTTTCTATTCTGTGTGGGGAGGAGGGAAAGTCCACCTTGCAGGGCTCAGACTTCGGTCACCAGGTCAGATCCAAACTGCTTAGAGGAAGCACATGGCCAAGAGGAGCATAGTTAAATAACAAAAATTCAGATCAATTGTGTCTACCAAAAATCCATTCAGAGTTTGGCATTTTACACAAAGCTACATAAAGGTATCTGAAATATGCACTTATGCTGAATTGAAAGGTTATAATGGGTATAACACTGTTCTTCTCACACAATCAGGATATACAAGAGACACCAGAAGGCCCTCCAGACTTATATACCAGCATTTTCTACGTACTTTTCCAAGTGAATTGCAAAGGATGAAAAAAAACCCTGCAGTCAAAGAATTGGGTGCAACCCAAGGCCAACCAGAGAATAAGAACATGATGCATCTTCTGCATCTGTAGAGCTGTTTCATCAAGACTTGGCATTTTTCTGCTTTTGAGGAAACATAAAGAGAACTTAGGCATTTTATGGTGTGACACCTATCCCACATTGTTAATTGTGTGCATTATTTGTAAACGAAAATTTGGTTCTAGAGTTATTATGATACTACATTTCCTTTTAAAAAAGGAAATGCTACAATTTACTCTCCTGCTGAATATTTCCCCATTTTACTGGACAATCTGTGTGAAGGAAGGCCTTTAGTAAAGTAGGTACTGAGAGCTAATTCTTGCATTTTCTCTTCTGGGAGAAGTCAGGAAAGAGGTCAAAAAGTAGCATCCTATTCATCTATTATATCTATTATTAGTTTAATTTCCTGAACATAAATGAAATAGGCTTCTCAATTTCCACAGTGATCAAGACGAGAGTCACGTTCATATGACTTTTATCTGTAACACTTTGTTTTCTCATCTGTGACAATAACAGCCTGATAAACTCTTAAATTGCTCTGCACCACTGAAGCCTTGTGACAGAAGACACGTTTTCAGAAAAGCACATATTTGAACAACATTAATAGATTTGAAGACAACTTATTTTTCAAAGCACCAAAGACAGCTCACCAATTATCTTGTTGAAAACCAAAGTCTGGTGACAATTAAACAGAACACCAGATGTACAAAATGACATTCTATCCTGAAAGTCATTCAGCAGCACAGTCAAACTTAGGTACTTTCCACAAGGAAACTGTATAAAAACTGTGAATAATGTACAGAACTTTGACATTTACCAGTACAAAATTTCTGAGTGACTTTTGCCCTGTGGAGGGTCAAGTTTTAAAATGCAGAGTTACTGAACATGAGGGCAGAATCTATTAACACCAAAAACATCAAGAGGCTTTCCAAACAAACATTTCAGCAACTGTTCAAAGCTACACATTGCACATCACAGTGAAGTGTTCATCAAAGGGAGAATGGAACAGCCTGTAAGAAGTGATCACTTCTGGTTCTTTATTGTTCACAATATAACCTCGTGCCGTTGCTCTATTTAAATAGCTGCACATTTTGTCTCTGCAGACCTCAGAAAGAATTATATGGCACCAGCAGTCAGTAAACAAAACCTGCATTGAATACTGACTAAATTGCAAGCTAGAAAGCAATATCCCTTTTCCCTGCCTCCCCAAACCTTAGGGGCAAGCTGCAGTGAGAAACGAGGCGCCTCCAGCTGCAGGATGAGTGGTGCAGCTCTCACACTCCTGCTGAACTGTGGCTACATGTTTGTATCTCACTCAGGGAGGGAACAAGTCACTCAAGCCACACTGGAGTACTATTGAGAGAGAGACACTTTCTCTTCCTGTTTTGTTGCTGCTGGAAAGAGAAAATTATTTCTATTCTAGCAGAAGGAGCATGATAGTGTATTTTAGACTTCAGGTCTGCCAGTATTGCTGAGCTACCAGGGCAGGTCACAATAAAGGCAATAAGACCAGCTTACTGAACCCAAGAATTTTAGAGGTCAAGACTTTAGAACTATAATTCTTTTGAAATACTTTGAAACATATTGCAGCTTCAATTTTTTATTTTTTATCATAACCAGGATGATTAGTTTGTCATAGCAGTGTTATTTGCTAGGTTTAACATCTAAAAAGGTACAGATATGTTCACAGTAATTCAAGAGATGAGGCTTTAAGGTAAAAGAAACAACCTGGGTCTTGGAACGAAATGACTGGCTGTGTTGGCAATTACAGTTCTATTCCAAATTCTATTGCTCTTGAATCCATTTTTTTTTTTTTTACAATACACCACTTTATATCAGCTATCACTTTAGTTTCCTCTAATTTTCCTTTAATCACTTATGTTTGAAGTGATTTAAAATGCTCCTGGCATTGCTACTCGCAGGTGCAATGAATTTGCAAAATATTGCAATTCTCTTACATATTGTCACATTAGGGCTTATGACCTGTTCCCATAAATGTGTTGGCTGTTGGCTTTTTGCAGTGGGGTTGAGGCAGGGAGCATTCAAACCTGTTTTCTTCCAACAAGGCTGTGAACATAAAGCACCATCTTTTCATCTTAGTCTCTTCCAAATAATCAAGAAGCACTTCTTTGGTCCTAGTTTTCACCTCTGGAATTATTCCATAAAAACTACACACAAAAAATATTTTAATATAAATAGAAAACAAGTCCCACTGAACAATGCAAGAGCACTCAGAAAGCTTCCAGGAACCAAGTTTATTTGTCCATTGCAATGGCTCATTTGGTAATGAACTGGGAAACTGATCATTCATGCTAAAGGAAGAATTTTAATAAAGCTATTACAAGTTTTTCATTTGCTACTTTTCAGCTGTAAGTAAATAAAATACTTTTGCTCCATGAAATATCCTTATCTGTGGAAGCACAGAGAACTAATCCTCTCTTTGATCTCTGACAGATGCCTCTACCAGAAGAAAATTTGAAGTGGGATGCACATGAAAGAAAATCCATCTGGGGAAAAAATGTCATAACTACCCAAAACAAGAGTGCCAGGTACAGAAACCCATTGTAGAGACAAGAAAAAATTAAATTAACAATAAGAAATGGATGTAAGGAAGGCACTGTTAGGAACCATAACAGAGATGACCCCTTCAAGAAATTACAGAAAAAACAGGGTTCTTTTCTAACTGAAAACAGACTCTCAGTAAGTTCAGAACATGTACCTCCAGAAATGAGTGTGTTAAAATGTGATCTTCCTCTTCAGATCAGCAACTAAAGGTTGCCCTCATTATTTTTAACAGCTAGCCCAAATATCTTTAATCTTCTATGAAACACATTCCAAGATCAGAGAAAGATGTTTGTAGGATTCACTAAATACATGAAGAATGTGTACAATACAGGTGTGAAGTCATATCCAAGAAGAAAGAGTTCCTGTCCATATTTTCCTTTTTCACGTTTCCTTGTTGAAAGGGCAGTCTTGATTGCACCAAGATCTTGGAAAAAGCAACAATTAAATATGAATTTGAGTAGTTATTAACATTCAAAGCATTATGATGGAAGTACTCTTGCTTAAATACCCACAGCAGAATAGGGCATTAAATATAAGAGATGAGTAGCCCACACTACTTCTTGTTCTAATTACAACATGTATATTTTCTGCCATTAAGAGAAGTCAGATCTGGTATGAATGAAGGTGTTTATCACCAATCTAAGACAGCTGAAAAGCTAAAAAAGCACTGCTAAACAATAAAAGTCCCAAGAACAGTGACCAACCAATATTTGCTGCAATTGTGAATTAGAAAGCAACTTTGGCTTCAGGTCACTGTAGGACACACTGTTTTTCAGCTGCAAATCTCTGCTGGCTCCGAGGAATGGGGTATGTTACAGAAAGAAGAGGAACACTGCATAAGCATCTACAGCAAAGTCAGCACTCAGAAACTGCTGCAGCTGTTAAGTGGATTTTTATTCTTGGTAGATCTTTCGGTACCAAAGCTACATACTTTCAGGTGGGGATGAAGATTTAAGGAAATGTTCTTATAATTGTACATTTAGTCTTTCTTATTAGAAAGAATTCTCTGAATATTAAATTCACTTAAAAATCCCCAAACCCTAGCACAATACCCACATCCCTCCTCACCAAAAAACCCCCAAACCCAACACAAAACAACAAAAGAAAAAACAAATCAACAACAAAAACAACAAGAAAAAAACTACCCAACCAAAAAATTCCAAAACCCCACAAAAAACCAAACACATACTGAAAGAGAACCTTATTCTCCAAGAACATCTTGCTCTGGATTAGGAAAATATTTTGTTAGTAATATTTTGTTAGGCAATGTATCACTCATTTTTTTTATGCATTATTTATAAATAAGCAACACTGCAGTGATGCCTCACTTTCATGAGTGCAAGAAAAGATCAACGCAGAGTTGGGAGGTTTTTCTTTTAATTCACAACCCTCTTTTACACAGCACCCTATCAAAAAGCCTCTCTAGAATTTTCTTGGAACTAATTTTTTTCAAAACTTTCTGATTTTCCCTGGCTTACAGTGATGTGTCTGTGATAATCTCTCAGGTTCACAGTCTCTCCCCCTTGCACATCTAGTCAATCACCTTTTTGAGCTTCCTCATATTCAAAAGCATGTCCTCATTTAGGATGGGGAAGTAGATCTGAGCTTGGGAGTGAAGCCAACAGAAGTTCATAAAAGAAGCAGACCTGTCTTTTGGGTTTTTAGAAAAATGCAGTGCTTACATTAAATTTATTGGCATTTCATCAAAATTCCACCACCTCAAATGAAATAAAGCGTTCTTGAATTTTAAGTCCTCAGAAGTTTCATGCTGAGCTCAGAGAACAGTACATTAGCATAGTTATGAAGCAGGTACCAATTCAACCCTTATTGTTATGTTTAATTTAACACCCTATAACTTCCAGCAAATATTACACAGCTTTAAATGCATAACCTAATCTAATTCATGGCAAAAATTCATCTATTTCTTAACTACTTTTGAAACATGTATGCATTGCATTGTGGATCTGATCCTTTCTAGCTTTGCTCAGCCCAGATACTGCTACTCCCTTTTTTCCCAGCTGAAAATATTTGGGAAAAAATCAGTAGATGGTTAAATGAATGACCATGCTGAGACAGAATAAATTCCATTTAGTCTGCAGTCCCAAATCCCACAACAGCCAGAAACTTGTGTCTGAGAAAGAAGTTAGGAGAAAGGCAATCCCATAATGACTCTTTTCAGGTACAGCCCCCCCAGGCTCCAGTGCAGCTCAGGAACCTCCTAAGCCAGAGGTGGTGTTTTGTGTGCCAAGGAAACCACAAGTGCCAGCATCTAGCTCAAAGCTGAGCCCTCCAGCTAATAATCTAAAGTTCAGGAAACTTCAAACTGATAAAGAAAACCAATGCACATTAGAGAAGAGAATAAAAAGTAGAAGCTGTATTTAAAAACAAAAAAAAAAGGAAAAACATCTTTCATGGAAATCTTTTAATAAAAATCTTTGGAGAGTTAAGTCTCCAAAGGCACTTTTATTTTTCCTAATGTGTAAATCCACAGCTCAGTCCTGCTTCCCTGTGTGTGTGTATGCACACTCCATCAACTCAGAAGGGAGGGAGGCTCCCTTAACTCCACAGCCATATGTGTCAATCATGTACATACAGAAACACTTATCCCTATCCCTGTTAAAAAATCACAGAGATGTTTAGCTCTCCACATTTGCAGTATAGTGGTACCTTTGTAAAGTGAGTTTTTTTTAACCTAACTGCCTATCAGACAAATCCGCCTTTAGCTGTTAGATATTATGCTTTCTATGCTGCATTACAGATCTACCATATTATGCAAGCTGGTTCCATGCATGGCTCCTTCTCAATGCTTAAAGCCACAGAAGTGCTGTCAGGACCCCACATTTTACTTCTCTTCAGCTGATTCTGTACTTCAGCATTTGTGCACTTCAAGCACCCAGATTGCCATCTTCTTAACCATTAATGCTCAAGTTTGACTTTCAGTGTTGCAAATTCTCCTTTACTGCTGCTTTTCCTCAAGTTTGTAGAAAACGTCCCATCTTGAATTACATCACTGAAACACTGGGTATTTCACTGAAACACATCAGATTATTTTAATGCTGTTATGTTAACAACACTTGGGTGAAATTAGGGGGCTGTCAGAAAGTCATCTGGTGAGGGTTTAGCCAGGGATTTCATCCAGAGATTATTCTGATTTAACAACTACTGGAAATCTTTCTTCAAGAACTCTTTCCAAGCGACAAAAATAACTCAATTTTTAGTTATCATTAGAACTTTAACAGCTGACACCCTACTATCATTACTGTCAACTCAATTTATTGGTTAGTTTTGATCAGCAGGTGGCTCTGATTAAAAGAGTGATATCAGGAATCACTCCAGAGCAAACAAAAATCAGTGGAACCTTAGGATGCTTCTGAGTGGATTCTGAAATGGACCATGCCTACACTGAAAAAGCTTAAGTGGAGTTGCCCTTGCTGGTGGCATCATGGTCACTTAAGGACATGACAAGGTTACTTAAGGACATCACATCAGACAGTACAAATGCACACAGCACTCATCTACAAACACTTAGAAAAGAGCAACAGTTGGTGTTAAAGGTAGGAAATAATCTTTGAGAAAGCTGAAGCCTTAAAAAACCCACAAAAATCCAGACAGCATCAGAACCAGACAAAATCCAAATCTGGCTGGCACAGTATGAAAGGATAGACAGGCTAAAAATGTTTAAAGCTGGACAGTCTTTGGGTCCAGTTTTAGGTGTAAGAGAAGCCCTCAAAGAAGATAAGGTGATAGAATGAAAAAGCTAGAATACATCCAGCAAGTGGGTCTATAAACTCACTTCAGAGTAGTCAGGCATGAGCTCCAGTTGTCAGGTACTCTGGCATTGAGAACTGCATGTTTGAAGCTCAGCATTTACAGAGTTTATATGCATATTGAAAACTTGTTACCTACCAGTAAAACACAAAAAAAAAAAAAGGTGTTTCTTTAAATTTCATCTTTAATAAATTTCCATCTTTTCTCTCTTCCTTTTTTTTTTCTTTCTTCTTTCTTCCAAGGGAAAACCAGAGAAGCT